>CM067223.1:24157715-25357715 GCA_034190945.1 Octodonta nipae
TTTGGAATATACAGTGGCATTTTTTCAAGTGTGATGTTACTCCCCAAAAAAATAATAATTCAAAGTGGATATGGCACAATTATCTATAGAAAACTCTGTTTATTTTAAAAGTACTAAAAATTTCATGATCTAAACAATCCACGACATCAATGGGAATTATAATAAAATCTAACATTAAAATTGAAATATGTTTAACATAACTCAGTATTTAGTAAAACTGAACCGTAAGATGCCACAACTATAGTTCAAACAACAACTTTCGCTACTGTACTGAAATTGACTTCCTGTCCGGATGTTTTGTCGACCATTGTGATTCCTAATATTTATGGCGATCTGATATAACTTGTCCCCGCGTATCTACAGCTGGTGTTTATTTATATTGCTTTATTTCAAAGTTTTTGCACACTAATACTCATTACATTGTCTATTACCTGATTGTAAATGCCCTGTCAAAATCTGTCCAGTCGCCTGGATTAAACACAGCTAGAGAGATTGGAGTACCTTTGCAAATTTAATATAAATTTACAATAAAACATGTTATTTTTGGAATTTATATCTATTAGATTAGAATTAAAGCATGTCGTTTTTAATGTTGAGTTAATAAATCTTTAGCATGCTGTTTTTTTAACATGATTTGTAGGCGTTTTATTCATATACATATAATGTTGTCGAATTTAGTCTAATATTTCTCTTATTATTACATTTGCTATTGACATTACTCCTGCTATTAAGTGTTTTTCTGTCTCAAAAGTTCATCTTTTCCTTGATTTTCATAATATCTGACAATAAATAACCTTAAATCTGGTGATACAACTGCTCAGGCTATTTTAACTTCTAAATCATTTTTTGACCATTTTAGACAGAAACTGGTCGAGATTTCTTGCATTGTACTGAGGAAATACACCATATTGATATCAGATGTCATTAAGGACTAATAACGGAAATCGTCGGCTAAGAGCTTTTACCTTTTTTCAGCACACTGATCCACGATCTCACGCATAGGCACCACTGTGAACTGCTAAAATAATACCAATTCTTCCCACTCACATTTCCTAATCATTCGTGTGCCTCTCGTAAATTCAATTTAATCTACCTGCTATCCGGATCCACATTGACCTCAAAGGCAATCAACCAATCAGAATCCTTTATAGTTTAGAAAACTAGAAGTGAAGGAAGGTGCCTCAACTGACTAAATACAAAAAATATTTTCCTGTTTGTATTTTTAGAATTTCTGGATGTACGACCACAATTTCTGGAAAATTTATATTTCAAATACTCCAAAGTTTCAGTGTCTAAATCGTACCCCGTTTTCAAAAGCAATACAAACACAATAAAATTAAAGAAATTAAAAAATTAAAACGTTCATCATGACAATTTTAGCATTCACTATTTGAGACTTTCCAATAATTGTGGTGTTATCCCAAAATTTTCTAAAAATACAAACTACTGATGCCATAACTACTATTCACCAAACAATATTCTTCGTTATTCAGAATTTTCTCTAAAATCTGATAATGATATGTGAAATCAGCAGGTATAATTAGAAATTAACCGACATTAACTTTCATTAGGATATATCCATTAAAAAGTACCATCAAGTGTTTATAATAAATTCGAAAATGCTCCTCATTGAATATTTTTATAATTCTTATCCTTATCAGAGGACACGTTGTAAGTTATTTACAAAATAATATCTATTAAATTAACATAAACTAATCTCATTATAAAAATTCTGTATATCTTATTTTGTTTCCTAGAACTAGGTCATTTTACAACAAAATTAATTTGTATCTAATCTCATCAAAGTAGTTGTGATCTCCGTATTTTCAATTGATGCATGTGTTTAAATACTATTAAATATTAATATGTATATTCTGAATGCTACTGTGTTCTAAAGACGAGGTCAGTTATCTAAATTAGAACTCCAACAAAGACGAATAACAATTATTCCAGTATGTCCAACTAAACGAAACCACTAAAAATCGAATATTATCTGAAAGAATTACACGAATTTGTAAACATGGCAAAACACAATCGCTGGACCTAGAAATGTCAGGATACAAAACAGTAAAGGACTAGGAACGTAAATGGAAGTTAAAACTACTAAAAAATGTAGTGATCAATATTTTTAGGAACAGTTCCCTACTTATAGTCTCCCCTCCATGTTAACAGTAAAACTGTTTAATTGCAGATACGTTCAACTAGGACATAAATAGTGTGTCAACACCTTTATGACATTATACTCTAATATTATTTCCAATTAGTCAGTTTGATTGGTCATATATCTTAGATAACAGTGCAACTACTTATTTCTATTTGTTTTTTTAGTATATAATCTCATTCTGAAAACCAAATACAGAGAAATCAACTCTCTTGATTTTGATCCTTACAGAGTCAGTTAATGTCAGCAGAATATCAGTAGGTACCTTCTAGCAGAATACCACCTTCAAGTTTTTAAATATAAAACATTTTTGTATCAGCAGTTGCAGCCCGAGCCTTGAAATGCTTCTAGTTTCTACTCTGTTCACAAATTACTAATTCATCCAATAACAGAAGTTTTAAACTTCATTCATTTATTCAGATAATTTTATATCATCTCATCACTCCCAAATACAGACATTTTTTGCCATTTTTTTAGATCTTCGAATCGAGAAGTCCAATAAACGTCAATTTAATTCTTTGGTCTTTTCGTTTATACTTATTTTTTCTAGCATAAATTCCAGAAATTTTACTGATCTAATATAAAGATAGGTACATGATACCATTCATTTCCCTTTATCGATTATTTTTCGAAAAAAAAAACTAGAACTTGAAAGATTTTGGGGGTGAAAATTTCTTTTTGTCAATTTTCAAATTTGCTGTTTTTGGGGTAGTCATACATTTTTTATAAATTCGCTTTATAAAAAAATATATTTGATTTTCAATAGGGAGCCAGAAATATATGAATATGTTGGAACATTTCTGTGCATTGGGACAGCTATTTCTTACTTTTCAGCAATTTATAAAAAATAAAATTATTGAACACATTTTAGAGTGTTGTCCAATAGTGCGTATTGCAGATGTTTTTTATAAATTACATGTTAAAATAATCTATATAATAACAACAAGAGTTTACAACAACAAACAAAAACAAAACTTCTTACATTGTTCTTCCCGTTGGATATAAAAGACATACTGTCAAAATCTTAGCAAAGTACTAATAGTTTGTTTCAGTCTTCACTTGATGAAATTTCACTTAAAAATCTCGAGTTTAAATAAATTTTTATTTCTTTACATTTTTATTTCTTTAAATTTAACATGTTTCGCCAGTCTGGCTTCATTTGGAAATTGAATGCTCCCTTTGTATACATTCATTGTATTTCCAAATGAAACATATGTTAAATAACGAAATAAAAAGTGAAAATTTATACAAGTGTTCCCAATCTACAACAGTAGAGTTATTGTTTCATACTAAACTGAATAAACCCCAATCTGTAGATTATTTTTTGGAAATGTGGTGCTGCTGTAGATACTCATAGATTTGGAATATTTTTTATTATTATTATTGTCTATCTTTTGTCTGAACACATTTTTTTTGTAAATTTAGCTCCCAAGAGTGAAAGAGGGCTATTATAGTTAATTGCACATAGTTTTCATGTACTATTAGGGTTGTGGATTTATTTTGATTTAAATCTAAGAAATCATCTTATTGTCACAATAAATAATGTCAAAAATATCCGCGTTTTCAAAGTATCATAAATATTAATAATAAATCACAAATAATATAATTAGCCAATACAATCATCTTTATTCAATGAAAATGATTGATATCTTAAATATTTAAATACTCGTGTCAGTAGAAGGTTAGAAGAACCAGCTCTTATGACTCCCTCGAGGATGCAGTAGGGGATGTCGCGATTTTTTAACACACACAAACACGTCCCTATACGCCGTGTCAAAAGACTTAGATTCAATACCAGTCAAGAGAAAATTTAAGGGCCAATATACGTGGGTGTCGTTAAGCTATTTGCCCTTTTTATGGCACTCTGTAAGTTATTGCAATTCCTAGGAGTCGATCCCTTGCAAATTTGAATGGATAGGACTGACGGATCGAAAAACACCTGCATGAATAAAATAACCCGAAGGCAAGCAGAAAAGGGTGGGAAATTCTTCAGCATGTTTGGGTAGTTCTAAACCATGCAAAAATACGTGGGTGTCATAGGTATGTATCTTTTTGCTGACTTACATCTGCTGCCTAGGTATAAGATTGCAGAATTCAAAGTGTCCTGGGTTCTTCATCAAACTGCAAAAAAAGGTCTGCTGCCTAAAAGAAGGTGGGAACTTTACCAACTGGCACAGAAGTGTATTTGCTTGGCATGGTTACCAAGTAAAAGCGTTTTTTATAAATATACGAAATTATTAATATAAAATTTATTCCGAATCATTATAGTTCACTCATACATTCTTATATGGAATCTGTTTGTGTATCTCTTTTAAATAACGCTACATTTTGTTTGCGAAGAACTTAAAGCTGCATTTCCCAGAACTCAGATGAACTCTTATGTTCGAAAGATTCTTCGCTCGAAGATAATCAAAGCAAGTTATTTCCGTCCCGAATAAAAACAAATCTTATGAATAATCGTTGCGAGAGACAAACTTCAACGACTTTATGAAAACAAAGAGCACTCTGGCGGTTGATAAATCGTATGCGATTACGTAAACAGTTCATAGAATAAATATTCGGCGATTGTGAATCCTCGGCGAATGCTTTTTGTCTCTTTCAGTCCATCGAGATTCTTATGTAACGACACTTAAAATGACGATTTGTTTAGTTGGATAATACGAAATGGTAATTTGGCAGAAAACTGCCTGCATCTGCACTAAATATTTCTTTCGTATACGCAGAGTGTACTGTTCTGATAAAGCTAATAAACGGCTCTTTTGTCGGTTACTCTGAATGTGAAAACATGATCGAATTAGCATTTTGCGAGTAAAATTGTTTCTAAACATGACTGTATGAGCACCCTACTTTCTTACTCCCATTAGGAAGTTCTTTATACTATAGTGTTGTACATACTTTATTTCGGCCAAACGATCATGGAAATACTTTATTTTACCTTTTCGACTCTTTGAAGCGAAAACCTCTTATCGGAGGCCCACACTTACAGATAAAAAAATAGATCAGTATGGTAGTGAAATGCAGAATTGGACCTGGATCCGAGAGGTTAGTTCTGACACTTCTTCGACCTTGAACTACCCAGACAACTTAGTTTTTTGTGTAAGAAACAAGGAACAGGTTATATATTAAGAGTCTCTTCGTTTATAAAAAAACAATTATAACATCCAATTAATATACAGTACCAGCACATAATTTGCTTTTCGGTCTAATAAACATTCTAATTCTCAGTTTCGATATTTTAAATTAGAGAGAGACTTATTATTATAAAGGAATATTTTACATTAACACCTGAATAATATCTGAATTAAGCGTAAAACCTCTATTCTGGATTCCTTAATATCGGACTTTAGAGCATATACTTATCCATGATGATTAATTTAAAACACTTTCAGAAAAGTTGTTTACAAAGTAATTTGGTGATTGTGAACATATTATTCTTCAAACTTTAATTTTAATTTAAAGAAAATTTCGGTTTGTACAGGTCAAAAATATCACTAAATACCAGCTCATATTTACACTATTTTTATTCACTATTTTTTGAATAATGATTTAGATTGCTCTATTGAGATATAGATATTATAATCGTGTGTTGTTTTTTTCTGAAAATAATCTCTCAAACACGGTCAAACGGGCATCTTTCAAAGAAACAAACTGATACTGCAGTGAAAATTAAAAAATAAGGCAGGTTTACTTATTTTAATTACAATAAGTTTATAATTTTTTAAAAGTTTTCAATCTTATAAGACTTTCGTGATATATTAAATTAGAGGGTAAAATTTAGGGGAAAATCTATTTTAAGCTAATTTTCATATTCTTTTTTTTTGTGCATTTTTAGCTTTTCTCTTGCTACAAAGTAATGTTTTTAAAAGAAGTGTTTAATTCTATTTAAATTCTACACAAAATATTATTTCCAAAAATTTCTTGCATGTTCGCTGTTCTATTAACTTTTTGGACCATTAAAGGAGAACATTATTTGTAAAACATCTTTAAGTCAAATCAATTAATTTGCTATGTTGTTTCAAAATTTTATTTATTTCCTACTCCTCAATAAAAAATTTAAATGTATAAAAAATGACCTTTATATAGGTAGGTATTTTTTTAATTCCTACTTGCAATACTGTAATTTTGCCACTAACGATATGCTGCAAACATGTTAGTTAAAAGTATGTAAGATTCTTCTTGACGAATGTACTATGTTATAACAAAGTTGTAGTGAGGAGCTCCACATGAAAGTCTGAAGATAACTCTTTCAAATTCTTCCAATTTGAAAGAACCTTTGTTATTTCACATGATCTTTGAAATGATTTTTTTAGTGCTACCCTGTATATATTAAATTAACAGTAAATTGTCTTACATCAGTTTTATTGTCAAACATTTAATGTCAAATTCTGAATTACTTAATTTGCCAATGCGAACCATTTAATTTTTAATTATGCTTGTTCAATTGTGTAATGCGTTATTACCATTGAAAACGGCGTCTTATTTAGAAGCTGAAACGTTTGGATTATCTCAAAATTTACAGACTTTAAAGCAATTTGTGGTGTTATTCCCAAAAAATCTGAAAAAGACTAACCATAGATGTTACAAATATTTTTCAGAAAACAACTATATCTATTGCAGTTATACTTTTTTTTTCAATGTCTAAGTCACCACACTTCTGTATATTTCCTTTAAATTTCCCAATAAACACTTAGACATATATCAAAATGGTGAAAGTGCGTGATAGAACAAAATATTGGACGTTTGGAATTTTATTTAGATTTAATTTAGATTTAAAATACATTTTTGGCCGAATTTTGTAAAACGCATAAAAAATGTGTCAAATTTCCCCTGACACGTATAATTAAAATTTAAAGAAAAGAATTTGTTGCAGTATAATTTAATCCACCTATTGGCAGGTAAACAAATCTCAAAATTGTAGAAACATAATGTCAAAGATCACTAATTTTTGAAAAAGTGGAAAAAATAGCTTTTCACCCGATTAATAGGGGTGAGTGCTGTATTAACCTGCCCCTTCCCTTTTCTGTGTTATTTAGAAGGCCACGCCCCTTGCCGCTTGGTCGTTTTAAACAGCCGTCCAACTACAATAGCAAAGAACACCAATTTCCAAGCATAAAGCAAATAGTAGCGACTCCGAAGAATGCTGACTCAGTATTCTTCAGAGTGGTGATGGCCTGTCGGCTTTGGATAGGATCCTGATTGGTCGGTAACTATCAGCCGCCCTGCTCCTGAGATCATAGCTCACTGAAAAGTTGTCACAATGAGGCCCCATTTGCGAGTTTTCAACCTGAAAGTAATTCATAACAAAGAGTATAGAGTATCCTGGATATTGAAAAATAAACATTTTACCAAAATTTTTTTTCTTAATATCTGTGTACCAAATGCTGAGACATGTATGGAATAGAGTTTGAATGTTTAATATTCTTCTTTGGTTCATGTTTTTACTTTGAATTATCCTACTAGTTACCTATGTGTAAAGTTTAGCAAGTTTAGCCGCAAACATTACAATTCGCACATGGTTGATTTTTTTAGTAGCAGTCATAATTTATTCCATATGTTCTGATAGCGCCACAGACACCTTTTAATAACGTATAGCTTTAGCAAACATTCTTCTTCTTTAATTTCAAATGCATTTATTGTATTTGTACCTCTTTAGAAACAAAGACCGTATTGTATTGAACGGTTTATATTATATGAGCATGACCTCATAAAAAAGTCGACAATTTTTTTCTGCAAACACCTTTCCATGAAAGCCCATTCGACTTACAATTACTACGTTAAAACAGCTCGACATAAAACCACATTTTACATTAAATTGAGTTAAATCATAAAACACAAGACTACAAAATTGAATTTCAAACCCTCACAGATGACATAATACAGTCTGCATAAGATTTTAGAGGCCTACGATTAGTTTTCGGTTGCATGCGAATGACATATCGAAAAACATTTCATTTCCATGATGACAAAATATAATGAAAACCGTTTTGAGGGGGAAAAGGGGGTGGGGGGAGTATCCGTAACGTACATGCGATTTTCTACCGGGCACAATTTATGGTTACATTTACTATGCTGAAAAGCTCGTACATAAACGGAATAATAATGAACATCAACACAGATACCAAAGGCAATGGGATATATATATTGTTCCCCGACGAGGGGTTTTCGTGAAATAGGTCAATCCGACTTCCGGTTTCAGTTTTCGAAAACAATACGACACACAGAACTAATGATGCTTGTTGGACGTTTTATCTCCAAGAATCTATCGATTGGTTATAAAATACGAGTGAAGGTTTAACAGGTTTTGCTATACAGGGTGTGTCGTACTAGTCTGTTTAACAGAAGTTATCCAGCCGTTGAATGTTTATGAAAATATTTATAAACAGGGTGTATTATTCTAAGTATTTAAATAGCACGGATCAAAAGCTTATTTTAAAACATAACTGCTTAATTTCGTTCTTATTACCTTTTTGTATTCAACATTCTCAATTAATAATTATTCAGCCAATTGAAGATCAAGGGATGAAAAAAGAGCAATACCTATGTATCTTTTCGCTATATAGACCAGTGCCTGCCAGACCTACGTAAAGTATAAAAGCTAGGAGTATAGAGAACAATTTTTGAGGGTTACTAACCTTGACCAGTGGTGCCTTTGCCAGGTAATAATAGAATCTGGAGCTGAAATTTCGAGATGACCTTTACATTGCTGTTTAAAGCTCCCAGACCCATCTAAGGGTCTAACACTTTCCCAGACGCGGTAGAAGGTCAAATCATCCGAGAGCGTATTGCCCACGCATATGATAATGTATGTTTAATGTACAATTCTTCGTTTCATAAAAAAATTGTATTTAATAATTTTATCAAATGGGTGTATTGACTATTTATTATTGATAAACACAATATTACAATATACTTTTACGTATATACGTTAATAAATTATTTAATAAATAGTTTACAATCCCTCCTCCCGTGTAAAAGGGTCTTAGTGAATTATAGGGATGACGAAATATCGATCAAGGCTGGACAAACTGAAAAAACAACTTTCAGATCTATAATACCTATCTATCTTTTCGCTAGAATGAAAATGATGATATATATATATATATATATATATATATATATATTATATATATATATAGATAAATTATAAACGTATTATACAAAAATATCAATATATGTGTATCATCCCCTCATAGCTTCATTAAACATCCCTTGATCCCTTAAGATGGGTCTGGTTTTCAATACCACAGTAAAGGTCATATCGAAATTTCAGCCTTTATACTTAACGTGGGAGAGTTGATTTACTGTGCCCTTATTACCTGTTACCTGGCAAAGGCACCACTGGTCAAGGTTAGTAACCCTCAAAAATTGTTCTGTATACTAGAAAGGACCTATAAAAAAAATTCAGCTTTTATACTTTAACGTAGGTCTGGCAGGCACTGGCTAATATATTCATCCCCTCATAGCTTCGATCTTGTAATACCACAGTGCCTAAATGCTCAAGATAAGCCGTGGGACTCCGATCAGTAGAAAACTTATGTAGACTGGAAAAATGACGTCACTTTAGAAATGTTCGTACTTATAAATCGTATCATCGTTATAGGTACATTATGACGAAACTTTTCTATTCTACAAGGGTTTTCTATTGATCAGAGTCCCACGGAATATGTAGTTCGCAGACTTATGAAGATCTAGGTTTTATATTTGCCATTTTATTCATACCCAACATACGTTGATTTTGTCACTTACTTACCAACTTACTCATCATAACCTTTCGGTTACTCCTAAGCCCTAGGGGCTTAGGAAACTGAAATTTGGTATGAAGCCTAGGATTTGCAGAACAATAGCAAAACAATATTTATTACGTTCGCCTTTGATAGAAATATTCTGACAAAAAATTCGTAGCTTAAATTATGAGTTAATTTGTGATATATTTCGGCTTGGTAGTTTTAGACACAAAGTAGAGGAATATAGAATTTTCGTATATTCTATTTAATATGCATTTTAAACTTAAAAATAAAATTAATTAAACTTCTCATACTGATGCGTCACGTGATTTTTTAATAATTTTCTAATTTGTGCTCAAAATAATCTTAGTATTTTCACTTAGGTTTTTGTGTAAAATACGAGTTTTTCCCAAATGTCAGCTCTGTAGGTTCAAAAATAAGGGAGATGCCCAATTTTCGTATAATATCCAGTATACTTTAAAATATACATTTTAAAATTTACAAAATATATATAGTTATATTTCTCATAGCTAATCATCTCATTTGATATGTTAAATAATGCACTAGCTTTGCAAAATTTTCCAATTTGCTCGAATTAATCTCCAAAATGAAAAAATCGCCTATGATTACGTTACCGAAATCTGTATAAGTCCCAAATATAAATTTTTCGTAGTTCAACAGACAGAAAACTAGTGATTCTAGAAGTTTGCGTTTTTCCACTCGACCTACCTAATCCCGAAAAATGACAATTTATCCAATTTGCTAAATGTATTTATTCCCTTTCTAGAACGGGAGATTTGAATTAGGAGTTCAACCACTATTTTCTGAGGCCTGCCTTCGGGAGTACTGCAAGGTTATATGAGGTTTCCTATGAAAATTAGAATTTCCAACCAAAAAAAGTAGGTGCTGCGACCACTTTCTGAGTACTGCCATGTTAATAAAACGGTAGGTTACCATCGATTTTCCCAAGAACATTTTTTGGCAGAAGGGTAGTAATGGGTCTAATAGATTTGAAATCGATATATAAACATGTAAGAAAAATTATTAATTTTGAAGGATTTTTTGAGTCCTGCCAAATAAATTAATCAAACATATTTATATCGAGATGACCATAAAAAATTGGCATGTCACCTCCTAGGGGATAAATGAATTTTCCCTTGGAATTTTGTGCAGAAAATTTTCTTCTTTAGTCTTTTTTCCCAGAAATGTCAGCAGGGGTAATGCCAATTTTTTTAATCATTTTTAAGATAAAAATTATTGATCATTATAGTTGGTAGCAAATCATTCAAGAATTAAAGTTTTCTTGCATGTTCATATATCGATTTCAACCCTTAGAACCCTTGCCAAAAACAATTTCATGTTAAAATCGATGGTAACCTATCGTTTTATTAACAGAGCAATACTCAGAAAGTCATCGCAGCATCTACTTTTTGCTTGTTTGGAAAAGATTTACGATCATGTATATATGCATCTATGCCATTTCAACACTCTACTGTCATCTTTATGGAAGAAACCAAAACTAGGGACCAAACTTTTTGTTTATAAATCTGTGACACACCAAAGATGCCACAGCTTTTCCATTACTTCCAGGTGTCAATTTAAAAGAAAAAAACTGGAAACTCCAAAACTATGTATCTTAGGAATTAATCAATTAGACGAACTGATATTATAATTGAATAGTGTATTCATAAGTATTCCATTTAAACTGATAAAACTGAGTTCCGCTTCCGGTATAACCGGAAGCATAATGTCTTCGCAATATTTTGTTTATTTGCATCAATTTTCCTCTAAATAATGGTTCGGGGCATAGTATTTGGTTTACAAAACGTGTTTACACCATGTTCGTTCACTATAAATTTAATTTTTATGTCCGTTATTTATTTTATAATTTCGTCATACCTCCAAGTTCAATTACAGTTTTGTATATAAAATGTCTTGAACGTAAATTTTAAAAAGGAAGTTCTTTAATGACATTGACTCCACTTGTAAATGTCTAGGTTAAATTGTGAAGATACAACCAGTTTATGGTTCCACTATTTACATTTAAAGACTAGCAGGTACATGAAGATCATCCTTAGACTGTATGTACATTATGATTTAAGAAAATATAGTTTATTAACTATAACTCGGGAAAGTTGTGCGAAAAGAAAGCCACAACATTAGCTTTATTTAAATTTATCTTCATGTTTTGCAAAAAATCAAATAATATTGCAGCAAATATACATATTATCTTATCAATTTTATTTATGTAAAATTTTTATGGCGACTTTCCTCTTAGCATGAAATCCGTTACACGAAGAAAGTTGTTTATGTTTGACTTCATAAAAGTATCGAGTTTATATATATTTTTTACATATTCGTTTACATCTTTATAGCAGTTTTATTGTTGTAACTTTATGTATTTTTGGTTAAAAAATTTATGGAAAGAGACTCAACGTATATAAATAATTTGTGAACTACAGATTAAACATATATCCATTATTACTTAAAAAATTACTTTATCGACCACAACTATTATTACTATTAAAATTTCAAAAAAACGACATTCAGTCTACCGAGAAAACAATGACGAATGTTCACCAGGTCAAGGTGCACAAGAGAACATTACTAATAAAATAGACAGTTAGTGTTAAGGGCGCAATCTCCAGCATTTTTTATATTTATTGAGGCAATCAGACCAGCCATACCGGAAAACGTTGTTCTACCCTTGGCCGGAGAGAAGTCCGTGACCCAGCAGAAGATAATCTGCATTTATTCCGGCAAAAATCATTCAGGACTTGGCGCGCCAAATACCTTAACTAAAAAAATCGTCCAAATGTAATATTGGTGTAGATACACAAATGTTAAAACTGTATCTACAAAGCAAATCGAAATGGATCGAGAGGATCCACAGGGAACTTAATGGTTTGGATACCAGAGTTAAGTATCCGCGATGGTCACTTCCAGAGAGAAAATAGGACTTTTGGGAAAATTCCATGAGAATTTTTGTTTAGTGTGGCCACCGCTTCTAGGTAGAGCTACACTGCTTCCAGGGATCGAGAATTGAAACGTTGTAAAAGATGGCAGAAGCCATGAAGAATTTATGGTTCCCGGACATAGGAAATCAGGAATCGTGGTGCCTAAGGAAAGGCATTTGCGTTGATGAACGCAGACGATTTTGCGATATTGAGATATTGATTTGAAGATAAAATATTGGTGCGAGAAGAGTCAATAACAGGACGATAGACTCCCAAATTTACCAGGGTATAAGTTCCAGAAAAGATAACTAACCAAGGGAGAAGCAGATAACGAATTGTAAGTTCCAGATATCAGAGATGCCATTAGAATCCAAAGTAGTATGAATTCCAGAACCAACCGAAGTTCACAGTTCAACCCGGATAGCCAATTAGCCAGTCCAAATATATGCAGTACCAGTAAGCAAAATTAATGCCGTTTGGTCCAAAAACAAGCGTTCAACAATTAGAGTGTTGTTAAATCGTTCGCGATACGTTGGATTGATAAATTGAACTTTACAATAAATGTGAGAAATCAAACCATCGAACATTTCGAAAAAATAATACCTAAGGGCATAGCTATGAAGCATCGGCTCGACGAAAAAAATGTATTTTGTGAATATGACTTTAGTCGATAAAAACCTTATAGTGCCATCTATCAGACCTTATTGTTGTTATGTAATATAGTCGCGGCAAATCTAATATATGGTGCAAACATGACCTCAATCGATCAAGTCATCTAGAAATTATACGATCATTAACACGTTTGAGTTCACTCGACCACAGCGCCACCTATCGGGGACGTTAGATAGTTTTTCTCAATGACCAAAATTTCAAATCCGGTAGGTGATACCAGAAATGCTGTTCCATCAAAGCAATGCATACGTGCACACGTGTTTAGTAACCAACACAAAAGTCATGAATTGGACCACGAACAGCTCTGCCATCCAGCATATTCTCCCGATTTAGCCACCTGTGACTATGTCCTATTTTCAAACATGACTCTGGGCGGTAAGAAATTCAGTTATTTGATTCAAAAAGTCACTGAATTGTCAAATTGTCCTCGTATATTACATATATTTTCTAAAATTTCGCTTTGAATTCTGGAGATAATTAGTATTTTATTATATTCGAAGTTGTTGTTTAATTTCAAAATAGTCTATAATTATTGTGAGATATAAGAATATATAAAAATGTATTACTTATCACTTTTAAATGAAACAACATTAGTTAACCATACTTGTGCAGCCATACATGTGCAGATTGTTTCATATAGAGTTATCAGCAACCTTCGAGGAAGCAAAACATCAGCATTTTTACTTCCACAGCCTTGCCAACATTTCGATTTGTATCATAACATCGAGTTCATTGTCTACTTTATCAACACAAGAAACGACAGAACACATAAGCGTTTATTAATATCGCAGATGTTTGTTTCGTATCAAACAGCTGTTTACGCGTTAAACGAGACCCAGTTCCTCAACTTTTATTACAAACATGTCCGCAATTTGACGTTGTTTGACGCAAAACTGACAAGATATTGTACAGTACCAGATTGATCTATTAGCACTTAATTTTAATGATTGTTTAATTTTGTAAACAGCTGTGGAGCGTTTATTGTTGCGGGGAAAAATCAAACAAACTCTCGGTATTTTATCACACCACAAAAAAATACGCTAAACAGTCTGAAAAAGAAAATGTGTTTTACTGCTGTAGCGTAATTACAAATGATTTGGAGGAGGGGCAGTTACTTATTATATATATGGACAGGCCGACCGAGGAAATGTGGGAAATCTCTCGCTTTCAGATAGAACAAGCAAAAATAAGAAGTACTACATTTATTTACTGTGGATAAAATGGAATTAATAAAAAATTGTAATGATTATATTGACTTAAGATGTAATTTTAGATATCTAGGACTTTCCTAGGTTAGAATGTCACGATAAAATTGTCAGGTTAACTTGACCTCCCAAAAATATTCAATACTCTTTTCGGGTGTCATTCTTTTGCACGCAATACTATATATTCAATATATTTACTTTATCATTTATTGACCGTTTTAATTAAATCTGGCTTCCTGAGTAGTGCTGATTTCATATTTTTAAAATCAGTATTAAAAACAGAATCGCCTCTATGTTTAAACTGTGACAAACCTTAAAGCCTGCTGGTACTTTCTTGAGTCACTCTGTATCGCTTTAAAAGTCAGATTCTGAAATCCTGAATATTGACGACATAAAGATAGATTTGTTTTAACATCGTGGCTGCTATTTTCTGTTATTTTGCAAAACAAAGTAGGCCTAATGTCAAATTTCGTTTCGCTGGTGTTTCTAATTACTGACAGCTACGAATATGATGCTAGCTAATGACCATACATTTTTGTATTAAAACTTTAATTTTCAGATGTTGAACCAACTATCTCGTCCACATAGCCATTAATAAAATGTAGAATTAATTCTGCACGAAAGTGTCGAGACTCATAGGCACTGGTGGCCAGTGGCGGATCCAGGATTGTCATTGGGGGGACTTGATCTCGTTGGGGGCTTGACGTCACTGAATGTTAGTTTTAGCACAATGAACACTCAAAAAGCACACCACTCAGATGATTTTGGGGAGGGGGCTTCAGCCCCTAAGCCTAATTTTCTATGTTCTATCGTTCAAACTGTTCAAAGCAAATGCACTGTACGGTCTGCTCAGCTCTGACCATGGGGGCGTCTCGCTGATCGATGCAGGTGCTCCTTTAAAATTCGGTTGGAAAGATTCAAAGAAATGTAAAGCAAGCCTTTTTGATGACATTTGACTGGCGCAGGCACTGAATCATAGGGCTGTTATTGTTTATTGCTATTCCGTACTGTTCGGGTTGCAAGTTTAAAATTATTTTATTTATGGGATCTTTTCAAAAGCAAATCAGACAACTGAAAAAAGATAATATATTAATTTACTGTTTTGATTAGTTTTTTTTTTTTTTTTTAATTCCTATTTGAGACATGGGTAAGCATAAAATTTACAATAGAAATTTTATTTATTTTGAGCGTTTAGAACGATTTTAATATTTAGTATGTATTTTCTCATTTGTTGCCAAATAAACAATATTCTTAAATCTATTTATATTTAAATTAATGATCCTAAAATTATGAGTTAGCAAAACCTGAACATTAATTTTAATAGTATACAACTTTTGTTATAAATCCGGACGGGTGAATGGTCGTGTGTTTTAATAGTGGCACCGTTCAAATGAACGACTCAGTATGAACGACTGCATTTGCTGAAATGGACAAAATGAGTACGCTCACTAAAAAGAGTCATAAACCAACCGCTAGTATATTCAATAAAGTTGTTAACTTAAGATGTTATACTCAGCACTTACTGTTTTTAAAGAAACACGCATACATACCTTTGTGTCAACCTGTAACTTTTAGATTTAAATCGCAGGAAACATGTTTCAATTAACTGAATCTGTCAAAAAGAATTTAATACTTTGTGATCGAAATCATTTCTCTTCAACAATGTGTAGCACAGGATTTCATTGTCTGCCATTTCTGAGATATCATTATGTTGATGGAAAACTGTTATCCGACCAGTAATTCAGGTTGTAAAAAGGTAGATTAATTTATGTAATGGCTATGGATATTTTAACCAAATTTATTTGACCCTTCATTATGAAGTTCAAATAAACTAGTATATATCCTATCACTTATATTTTTTTCAGTGGAACATTTCCACAAGCTAATTATTTATTAAATAGATTTCACCACAACAAGAGTTTATATAACTCTGGGAACAGATTCACGTTCCTTGGGCAGTCGGTTCTGATTTCTATAAAATTATAAGCAATAATAAGCAACGCCCCAAAATATCCTGTTACGAATCTCAGGTTGTTACCAACACAATAATAATGTCCATAAATGGCAACAATGCAGGCCCAAACAAACATATTAATTACATCGGTTTAAGGCCCGTGCGTCCGCTTTATGCATTATTACGTGACATTTATAAACCATTCAGCTAGACAGAATAAAACTCTCGATTTATAGTGCAGGAAAATAGGGACTTAAATATGGAGTTTAGTGTTGTTTTTTGGGGAAAAAAAAAACAAGTGGAATCATAAGGAATCACTTCTTTGTTCTGGATTTGTCACGTCCCAGCTCCATTTTTTTATGTTTATTATAGGTAATTGGAAATCGATGCAAATGAAAATATGAGTACAAGAAAACTTCTTGTTCTCAAAACAGAAGAATACTTTATATGCAAAAATTCAACTACTAGCTATAATTTTTAACAAAAAATGGATAAAATTGTCTTCTAAATGTTATGTGTGGCATATTCTTAATTATTTTTATGTGTTGTTGGGAAATAATACCACATCGAAACAAAAATCTGTATATTCAAGGAAAAACCAAACGGTTCCAGGTCTATCCTGACCTCGCTTTCAATGGCTTTAAACATGTATTAAAAATATAAAATGCAAAATGAAAGTTTGATATATGACATTTAAGTTGACATAAGAAAAATTTGTTGTTTCTAGATATACAGGTAGCACAAAAATTCTAAAGATCATGTATTACATTTTTCAAGTTGGAAGAACTTGAAAGAGTTGTCTTTAGAATTTATAAGTCGCGTTCCTAGGTACGACTTTGATATAAGATAGCGCATTCGCCAAAAATTTGATCAAAGAATTCTTTTATTTCAGTGATCCCATTAACGTCATTAGGGAAAACCTAGCAAAAACCTTATTAACTATTCCGATACTGGGTTGTTCAAAAGCAGATGGCCATTACTAATTTCTTCCTTAATTGTCGGTAACCAGATACGATTGAATTCTACAGAAGTAGAAGCGATACAATCGCCTTCATTCAAAAGAATTAACACAGACTCTTTTATTTTACGTTTTATGTTATGTTGTTCTTTGTGAAGTATAGTTGAATTATCAAATTGCATTTTATAGCCCAGGTTCCTAGCATGTTCACAAATTTTCGATTTGTCAAATTTGAAAACGTTTCTTTAAAAAATTGATGTATTTATCTTAATGTGGGACTGAATTTTGGCCCATTTTCTTTTGTTTTTGTCGTATAATAGCCATTGTGGCCTTAAATGTAATAATAGAGAAATGAGAAAATAAAATAAAATAATTTTTAAACCTTCAAATTAAAATGATGTGGCGTGGGGTATAACTGATACCGTGACATTTTTTGTATTCATCCTAGATGAAAGTGACAATCTAGGGGACGGAGACTGCAATTCTCATCGATGGTTTTGGTTTCGCGCGTCGTAAAGCAGATATCTTTGTGTTTTTTTCTTTTGAAATAACACCACACATCACAGCAATGCTGGAAAGAGGTTAAAATTTGGTATGAAGGTATAGTTTGGTGACTGTATGTTTCAAATAGTTCCATCTCCGAATACTGAACCTAAAATTTTGAAAAAATAAAAAATATAGAACAACTTTACAGGGGAGAAACCATTATATTAATTTTGGGGGGCTAAATCAGGTCCCGTTATACAATGGAAATTACCAAAATTTACCCATTTCCCCCCCTTATCTCCGAAACTATAAAACGAGCAACCTGAGAAAAAATAAGGAGAAACATTAAAAATTACAAATTAAATGGAAAATATAAAATTAAAATTGTTTCTAACCCATCATGTTATATATCAGATGAAAGGGCTCATTACAACGAAAATAAACATATTTTTTCATATTTTTAAATAAATAAATTAAAAGTTGGACAAAGCTAAAACCTCACCTGAACGGAGAATCTACTGCTCATTATGACGAAAACAAATATATTTTTTTCATATTTTTAAAATAAATGAATTAAAAGTTATTAGCAAAAATATAAAAAATTTTACCCATTCCCCCCCCCCTTATCTCCGAAACCACAAGCTGCACCTGAACTTTACTGGAAAAATAAGGAGAAACCCCTAATATTCATTTTGGGGGGCAAATCTTGTTTCTACGTATCATGTAATATATCAAATCACAGGGCTCATTATAACTAATACAAATATATATATATATATATTATATATATATATATATTTTAAATAAATATTTTAAAACATATTTAAAAAAATATTTAAAAAAATACCCATTCCCCCCTTTATTCCCCAAACTATAAGACCTAATTTTTTTTATTTACAGAAAAAATACGAAGAAATCTTTAATATTAATAATGGGGGCAATTTATAGAAATAAACGAAGTGTCATCCAATATATCAAATGAGGGGCTCGTTATGAGAAATACAAATATATATTTTTAAAATTAATTGTTTACAAGATATTAACATAAAGATATAAAAAATTCTCATTTCTCGCTTTATTTCCGAAACCATACTACCTAAAATTTTGAAAATAATTAGGGGTACTGGGGCTCACTTGAAATTTATAAGAAAAATTATTAGAAAACCTCCATGGTAATTTTAGGGACAAATTATACAATTAAATGGAAAATAAAAATTCAATTTTCAAACGAATTATGAATATATCAAATAAAAGACTCACTATGTGAATTACAAATATATCATATTTTTAAATCATTTGTTTAGCAAAGATATTAAACATCGACTTAATTCCCATTTTAGAAACTATACTATTTAAATTTTGAAAAATTTATTTTATTTGTATTTTTAAATAATTTGAATAACAGATTTAATAATTTATAATTTAAAACTTGACCTATTGTGCCCTTTATCTTCCAATCTATATAGCTCAAAATTCAGACAATTTATTTCCCTGAAAGTTTATTAGTAAAATATCTAATGTTAATTTTTGTTAGAAAACTAAATACAGCGAATCTTGAAGGTGATACGGAACCCTTACAATGCGAGTCCAACTCGCACTTGACCAAATTATTTCTTTTGAAATAACACCACAATTGTTTATGTTTCAAATAGTCCAAATGTTTCAGGGTCTAAATCAGGTTTTTCAATGGTTATCCCTGCTGAGCAAGAGAATTCGCAATTTGACATTAAATGTTGGACAATAAAACTGAACGGAGAATCCTTCTAATTTGATATATACAGGGTAGCACTGAAAAATAAATACAAAATCACCTTTTTGCATTACTGCTGCATTGAAGATCAGGGCCCGACAAAAAGTGTATGCTTCAGACGAAAAAGAATATCCCTTCTTTTATACTCGAAATGCAAATTTCTCAAGTTATTGTTATTATATTGTTTTGTTAATATTTTTGAGTTACAAATTAATTTTTAGTTTATGATTATTTTGTTGTTGGCACTTCAAGAGGGCCTGCAGTTTAACTCCATTTAAGATTCTTGACAAAATAACTTTTTAATTACATGAGTATTTTGTTCTTACGAAAAAAAAGTAGTTTTCGAATCAAAATTATGTTTTTTTATAAATTGCAAATCTATTTAAAAATAACATATTTTGCAACTGAAAAATTGAAGGTCACAATGTTTATTCAAAAAAGAAAAAGGGCCATATCTTTGTCACAAATTAAGTAGAGTTAATTTTTTAGAGAAAAGTTTTTGCAAAACTTTCTGAATATAATAGTCCTGTATTCATCTCGTCAATAATGGCAGTTTTTAACTTCGTACTTTTTAGAGTTGTTAAGTATTTACTAATAATTAAAAATAAAGTACAAAGAAACATTCACAAGTATTTATTGAAAACTTGAATTCTCCATTAAAATCGACCCGGTACGTGACATGTCTATAATAAGGAACTCTATTCCTATCGATTCCATTTGGTTTTATCCAAAAAATGGTAATTTTCCTGGACTATTAACTGACATTTTCTAAATGCTATCAAAACGGCTTGGATGCAAACGCGGTAAACGCAAATAGAACGCAACGAATGCCATAACGACGAACGGGGCAGTACCGATGCATATAAAGCAATAACATACTTTTTTTTTCGTTATTTTCTTGTACAAAAGAGAAACTGTTTCGGTACAATAGGAAAGTGAAAATTATTTACCATCGCACTACATGACAATGATTATGTAGGTTCTTTATTATATTTCAGATTTATCGCTGATAAACAATAAATAAACAGTGTGGCATCCAAGATTTGCAAATAGGTCAAATGATATCTGGTAATGATTATTGTTTTGAAAGTTTATCTTTTAGATAAACTCTAAGGTTGGAAACAATAAACATTTTTCCATGTTTAAACAAATTATCTTTTAATTGGGTTTCGATAAATATTTGTAAAAACATAGAGTATCGGAAATCAAATCTTTACTATCTAGGCCAGATCAATCATAAATTTCTGAAAAGTACGGGTCAAGGAAAAGGATCTCAATATTAGTCTTGATAACAATTTTAAAATGGTGTTATGTGATATCTTGAAAAAAAGGTGCAAAAGTAAAGAACTTGCAGAAATTATTACCAAATTTCAATAATTAAGTAAGAGTAATTTAGTTTTTTACTTGAAAATAATTAACATTTAAGAAATTTTAGAAACAATTTTCAATAAAAACTCTTATCTCACGGAACTTATTTTTATTATTAATAGTTTTCATTATATGTCCGGCTCTCTATGTTAAAAACATTTCGGAAAGAATGTTGGGGAGGACTTGGATTATTTTGACTAGGTACTCATTAGAGAGAAAGCCCTAATGAGTAGTGCAAAATTTAGAATAATAGTATTATGTAGAAGCAACAGTACCCTACTTATAAAAAAAAATACATTTTATTCATTTTAAAAATTTTATAGATTATTTGTCTCTACAAATTTCATAAACACACATATTGATAACATATTTTAAGAAAATTTGTATTATTATTTTATTTGTATTAATGTTAACAAAATATAAAAAGTTTGCTGCGTTTGTTTTTTAAAGTGCTAATAAAAATGTTTCTTAAATTTTTATTAGCTAACCAAAACTTTAACAAAAAGTGTCTTTATGCAATTTGCAAATTTCTACTAATTTATTAAATATATTAAGCCCTCACTCATATTTATACTAGCAGTGGCAGAAATTAATACCATGTTGAACTTTTAAATTAGACCATATGAATATATTTTCCCTAATTTCTAAAATTTGTGACAGTACCGCATTTCCTGGTCAAACAGAAGAGAGAAGCTATAATTGTTGAGGCATCATTTAAAAAAACGGGATACTTAAAGAGGAATAATTTCTCAAAAAAGTCCCAACTACTGAAATTGTATCTCTGTATCGTTTAAAAATCGTAGGATCATCTGCATTCCAGACAGTTGTATGAACAAAAATAACAACAGTTAAGTATAAAATATTTTCAGTTTTTGTATGTATTTTAAATCTGATAATTGTTTTGGAGCCCGTTAATATATTTTCAGGATTAAATTAAAATTAATAATAATGCAGTTCAAGGAGTTTCTTCAGAAGTTTCTTCGTCTTTATGTTTTTTGTTATTGCCCATGTACAAACTAATAGTTTTTAAAATATTGTAAGAACTGAACTCATATGCAGGCTTGAAAATTAAAATTCAATAAACTCATGCTCGTATTTTTTTGAACTAGTGAATTAAACTATTGAACAAATGGCAAATAGCAATATTAATATGCAAGAAAAACACCTGTAGAAGCATATATTATACAAAATAGAGAAAAAATGTAAATTAAGAAAAACAATTGAAATAAGGTCCACTATTCAGTTACAGATAGACTCCTCAGTCACCAGCATATTGGTAGACCAGGGGCCTTGATTTTAAACAAGACCATGAGTGCCTAACGGTATTCTTTTATTGACATATTTAGGTGTCCATTTTCATTCTTATTGTGTACAAATTATACTGTTATCAAA
The DNA here is from genome assembly GCA_034190945.1 of Octodonta nipae. NCBI lineage: Eukaryota > Metazoa > Arthropoda > Insecta > Coleoptera > Chrysomelidae > Octodonta > Octodonta nipae. Next base: position 24,180,343 of record CM067223.1, read on the forward strand.
TTAATGCTTTAATCAACAAACGAACATTTTTATCAGCTACGTGCAGTAAGTACTCGTATTAGATAATACCAACCTACATATTTAAATAAATGTTAATTTACTTTCATTAATAAACTTACATAACTATCGGCAAAACGTTTATATTAAATGTCTGGTTTCAGTTTCAGTGGAAAAGACTCCGGATTAAGAACCTTGAAATCAAAATATACCAAGTCAGCCATCGATATATGTTACTGCACTTTGTTCACAAGTAGCAGGAAATTCACACTCGACGATTTTTCGCCCTGATTACTACTACTTGACAAATGAAATTCGATACATTGTGTTGCGCTGAACTTACCAGGTGTTCTCCCTCATAACAAATTAATACTTAACCTCAAGTGGAAACACTCCAAGCATGAAGGGACTGGTTTCGGATTACATTTTATACTCTTTATTTCAAACGGGTCAAGATGGCTAAGGATTCATAGGTGTTATACAAGAAACCAAAGGAAAGGGAAACTAAAATAAACAGTCTTTACCTACATGTAAAACCAAATAGTAGGTGTAGGTATATTTAGTTAAAATTATTGGAAGGAAGGAGATATCTTTACATTAAACATATTTTCAATATTATAAAAATAACTAGAGAATAGAAAAACATAAGTTAACTAGGCGATGAACTTTTTTTAAATATTAATGAAGTTTCAAGATCAGATTAGAAGACAACGCTATTCTCTCTCTTTTTAGCCAACCTCAAAAAGAAGGAGTTTCTCACTTTGTATATATATATATATATATATGTTTAGGAGGTTTCTTCATCCGCGTAGTTGATAACTGATCCCTGCCGCTTCTAGTTACTTGAATACTATTCGAGTAACTAGAAGCGAAAGCAGAAGCCTACGAGAATTATGCGAACCGACCTGAAGAGGGCAGATGTGACTCTGCCGAAACGTCGTCATTATACCATCGATACCGGCAGGGATCAGTTATCAACTACGCGGATGAATTCCCGGACACCACCTAAAACATTTAGTGCCCGCGAAAACTTAAAATCAAATATATATATATATATATATATCATCATCATCATCATCATCATATGCAGCTATATTCAACCAATTTTTCATGGTGTAGCCTCCCTGAAGAATTGAAAGATTGCAGAGTTGCAGAGGAACTTGAAGAGCTGTGGAACTGGAGAACTTAAGGTCTTGAGAAGAGAGAGACAAAAAGACCTTAAGCTCTTTATCTGTTCCCTCAAGACCTTAAGTGTCTCCGATTAGCTCTTCAGCTTTCGCTTCATTAATACATTCCGTTACCAGTCTAGTTATACAAAAGGCCAATTCCTCAACCTCTAGCCTTGAGTTTCCGATAAAAACTGCCAAAATTATGTTCGTCTTCTCAATCCTTCGAGCCAATTCTTCAATTCTTCAGTCCTACACTTCTTCTTCTTCATTTCAGTTAGTAATACCGACCATTTGCCCACCTACCTTCAATTCTCTTCATTACAGTCCTTCTGTCCTTCTCACAGATCTTAAGCTCTTCCTATAATATATATATATATATATATATATATATATATATATACAGACAGAGAACAGTTCAGTTACCTAGTGACTCTTAGAGTCTCTCTTCCTATACAATCTTCTATTCTTCGATTTTTTAATTCTCAGTTGTTCATCGATGCGGCGCCAAATTCGGTGGTTAATTAATTATCGCCTGATTAGCGTGCCATGACCAGACGACTGATCATTCCGTACTGACACATTTGGATCTGGAAATGAAGCCAGCTATGGGTGATGTCCGTGATCCACATCTCTTCTAACTCTATTCTTTACCAAATTTCCCGCCAGGTCCTTCATCTTTGACCTGTATTTATGATAATACCCGATATTGTAACTGGTTCATCTTAGATTAATGTCTCAAAGTCTCGTCACAGTCATTGTCGATTCTTATAAGGCCAACACCTTGAACTCTGAACGAATAACGAACGAGAAAACTTTTCAACTGACTTTTATCGAGGTTATAATCTCCATCAGCTTCTTTGCCTTGATCCATATATCTGGGATCCTGGCCGTGATATGAAAGTACAAGATTGATGTGGCCGCTCCATTATTATCCCATGGACTAGTTTTTGACACTCCTATAAGCTGTGTGCCAAGGTGAACTACCATCAAAAGTGGGTTGGACCTTTTCGATTTGAATTTGGACTTGAGTTTAGACTAAAAACTCTCCTTCATAGGTTTTATTTTCGTTTAACATTGTGTTTTGCTAATTGAATCTCAGTATTTATTTCATCTATGTCTGATTTCAGTTCAGTTATTTTTTCATTAACTATTTCGTTTCAACTCATCTGGTCGTTTTCCCTCTAATGTTTGAATTAACTTTTATTGTTCGTGTTGCCCTTTACATCTAATTTTCCATCAAATGATTTTATTAGCCGTTCTTGAACATCTTGCCTTATTTGTGTTTCTTTCTGTTCTCACTGTCTCAGATTTTTCAGGATTTTATCTTCCAACTTTCGGTAACTTTATGAAGATTTCTCTGCTTTATTTATCGAGATTTGTTGGTATTTACTAATTAGTTTTTGAAAATTCAATAATCATCAAAGTCATGTATTGAGTTCGAATAAAGCAACTATTAATCAATTAATGGCAGTATATTTACTACTATTAATACTTTACACTATTCGTATTTATGCATAATATCAAGCCTATTTAGAAAATAAATATCCGGAAGAATTTTCAAGTGTTCTTGTCGACACCGTACTAAGTTCTAAGTTCTCGAACTTCTGTCAGCCAGTAGTGTGCCAGGGTCAGGTTCGTAGTTGGTAACAATAAATAGTGTAAATAGATAAAGAATAAAAAACTGTTGTGTGCCCGAATTTTCTAGCTAATAAGTTTATCTTTTTAATTCTGTACTTATCTCGAAGGGTATCTTCTACTAACCACAAACTCCCTACAACTTTGTTTAGAAAATTTAACTTTTTATAATCTTCATTAATTGCAACACAAATTAATACCCGCAATTTTAGTTTAGTTTAGACATTTCCCAAAATACAACCGCAACGTTTGTTTACACAATGATGGAGAGGCTCATTGATGCAAGTGGATAAATGGCAGATTTAATTGTTTATTTTTTTCTTAATCGTTCACTACAGGCTTCACAGCGGAAACGCTTTCTTTCCCCTTCAAGTTCTCGAAGAATCTATTCTTGTAATTTGCTATCATCACTTGCAAAAAGTATATAACAGATAATTGAAAGAGATCGTTGTTGTTAAACCGATATTTTCCCAATCGTGTGTGTGATATGAATCTAAATTTTTCTTCTCGAACGAAAATTTCACTTAAACAAGATAATCGCGAAACCGTTCAGATAATGCCAAACGTATAATTGGTATAAATGTTAAATTATCGTCAACAATTCGGTTTTGTTTTCAATCTACAAAGATCTTATCTTTAGGCATAATGGTCGCGTACGTGAACAATGAACGTCTTCTGAATAGTACTGGCAATAGAATTGCATAAGTACACTGATTTGTACATTGTTAACATGCGGTAAGGTAAATTTTCACTCAGACAATTTTAAAAAGGAACTAAATTGTATTAGCATATAGCACATATGTTGGTTATAATGGTATAAAAATGCTCATTAATTTTATTGTCTGAGAAGCAATTGAAAAATAATTTATTAAATTGGAAACAGGAAATAGTTACTAAGGAAGTAGGAGGAAGTAGAAATGTTGAAAGTTACTGTCAGTTGTAGGATTACTTACATAAATTAATTTTACAATAAGTAGATAATTGGACCAATTAAATTGTATCTCTCTTTCACGGAAATATTTCTAATTGTTTTCTGTTGGGTAATTGTAGCATCTTCCAGGCTGAATTCTCCACTACCATGGAAGTACTTACACTACTTACCAATTTAAACAAAAGTTACATATATTTTTCTAAATATCATACATTTCAAAATCCATATTTAATATTAATTATAATAAACAGTATATTTCATGATTTTTCCAGTGGACAAATTTTACGTTACCTATGTTTTCATTTTCTGAATTGTGTGATTATCTATGACACTTTTCAATATTTCAGTTATTGTAATGGCTCTGGAGGTTGCTATAATAAAAATACAACGATACAAAACACATCAACAAATGCATTATCAGTAAAAATTGCTGTATATCATGACCACACTATTCCGTCGATCTTTGTAAAAGACAAATTGCCGAAAATAAGCGATTACAAATTTTAATACTTAACCTGTAACACCATAAGAAATTAACCATATTAGTTGTAATAAACATAAGTTTTGGATATCATATGCAAACATTAAATGTGTTTTTAAAATATTGGACAGCTTGAACTAATTTAAAACAAATTATATTGAAGATTCTGCCATAGCCTGGGTTGAAACCTATGGTTGCAATTTATGTCCAGAAGATATGTAGGGCATTTTGTTAAAATACTGTTCTACTTTTCTCCCGTTATTATTGTCGACTTGATAGAAAACTTTCAAACGAATGCCCATAGAGAGCATTTTTATGAAATACCTATTAAATACACCCTAACTATAAAAACGAAAAAGAGGAAAAACTGCAAATATTTGTTTCTGTTTGAAATTTTTATGTTCATTTATTCATGGGCTTACAAACTTAGAGGTTTCTCCAATATAAAAAAAGTTTTATAATTATTTAATCTGAAGTAACTTCTCTTCGTCATTCTATATATTTTTTAATACTGGAATTTAAGAGATTGAGCTAAAGTGTAACGGTACATGGATACTCTGTTATTTTATATATGTAATTATATATATATATATATATATATATATATATATAGGCCTTTTGTATTTGAAGCTTTTATTATTATTAAAAATCTGTAGTGAAAGCACATTTCCTTTGGTTATTTGTTTATCAGGCGTAAGGGACTGCTTTTGATTACCTACATCTGTGATATGTATATCTAGAGCGCTATTATTGTTGCAAATGTTTCTTTCAATTGTTAATTTCCACTGTAATGATTGTTTACTAAAAATATGTTTAGGTTATGTAGGACATGATTTTTTTTTCTCCGGGACATTTAGTTTTCTTGCTCAGACTTAAACGTTTTAAAATATCTACATACGTTAAACTGTATGCTACCACTGAAAGTCATGAGATTCAGTACTGATGGAGCCAAACGGAAGTTCTTCTGTTCATTTATAGTCGCGAGACTCATTAAGTAGCTACATTGTAACAGTCTACCTTTTCGAAATGTTACAATCCATTGAAAGAAACACAATGTATTGTTTCTGGTCGAGAACCCTCATTAGTTGATTTTCCCTCAATAGATTAAAATCGTTACTAGGATGCGAAAAAATCGTAATAGTCGAGAAAGGAGGAAAGAACAGATCTCAATATCTGCAAATATTCTCAATATCCAGGTATTAGTCACCTCATACGGGTTACTATAAATCTAAAATCTCTATGGTGAAGACTGTTAGCGGTCAAAAATTGCGTAATACCTTAAAAACAAAAGTCTGACTAAATTATTTTCTTTATTGTTCAAATTTTTTATTTGTCACTTATCAATGAAAATGTGACATACGGGTGAGGAGTTCAAGAAGTCTTCAAAGTGATGTGAAATTATTTATATATAAGTCCAAATAGAATAACAGCAGGCAGAATATTTGGGATGAAATTTCGAACAAAAATAATAAGTAATCACAAATCTGATAATAAAGCAAAGTAGAACTACTTTTCTATTGAAGAGTCCTCGTATATAAAAAAGGTTTATGATAGATTATAACAAATTTTGGTACAAAAACCAAACTCCTAGGTTGGGTACATAGCGGGTCTCGATCCGTTAGGAATAACATCACGCGTACGTCGTTATTATGCCCTTATTGCACTTGTATTAAAATGTATTATTATAATTCACAGTTATATCAAGATAAATGGACCATCAACTAAACAACAATCATTCTAAAGGGGAAAATGAGAATTGGAAAATGAGCTATTTACACTGAGCCTTTGTCTACTAATAACATACGATTACATTCAATATTTTTAATGAAGTTATTACCGTTTAGATACAAAGAAAAAACAGCAAACAGTTTTAATTGAATAAAAATGGGAAATGTTTTCGTAACTGTTTGTTATGGATTTAATGAAGCATTTAGGACTCGAAGAGGATAAATTGATAGGAAATGAGGGAAAGTATATAATGGAGTTTTGCGTCAATACAATGAAGGCCAAATGTGTAGAATCATGTAGAATAAATATATTTAGTAACCCAATATAATAAATTGTTATCACTTTACTTAGCAATATGGCATTTTTCAGATTACATACACTACCGGAAAAAAATTAAGAGATCAGAGAATCAATTACTACATTTTTAGTGATTTTGAAAATGTAATTCAATGAAAAATTGAAGTATCGAAATGTAATGATGTTTTTAGTTCCAGGGACGTACGGATAGTGTGTTTATTCTCCTGCCTGTTGCTTTTAGACGGCGAGCATTTTTAACTTAGATGTCGGAATTTTAAAGGGTTTTTGTTTGATTTACAAATGTCAATAAAACGACTCATGTTAAACGTGACTTTGACAACTCAGTATACCACAAAAACTCATTGGTTTCAATATGATCTATCGAAGGATTTTTCTCTTTTAAACAATCGAATTAAATAAAAATTAGAATCTTATTTCATCGCCATAAAAACTTCATAAGCATTATTGATATTAAAAAAAATTTAACTGTTCCCACATTTAAACCTCAAACTACATTTAAATATAAATATAAAAAATGGGAGAATTTTCAAAGAAAACATTTGAAAGAACGAGTTTTCATAATCACTATTTTTGCGATAACAAAAGTTTTAGTCAATTTTTTATGAATAAATGATTTTGAGAAGTTTAGGAGCAGGAAGCATGATCCAATGTAATTTTAACATTATTTTTTTGAACTGCATAAAGTTTGTGATTCGAAAAATACATTTACAAAATTATTGGAATTGTTTGTTTGATCTCTTAATTTATTAAAAGTAACTAGCATATTTTTGTGAGATTTTTTTATAAAACTGTGTGATCCACAAACAATTTGAAGAAGATATTTATCAGTTTAGCTCGAACTTACTAAAATAAAACGCCTTTAGGCGTGACATGAAAGTAATTTCTTTTTTTTAACGAAAGTACCATGAGACTATGTAACCAATATAATATATGAATGCAAATACATAAAAGACCTGAAATAAAAACTTATGAAATTAGAAATTACATTTATATTTTAAAATAACTTTATCTACCATTGCCTATATCTAAGAAACGAAAAAGTATTTGAAAAACTTCTCAAAATTTATTTTCTATAATGGGGAACTAGGACGATGCATTAACTATATCCTAACTTAGCCCACTCACCCCAACTTCGTAATGTTAAATAGCAACTCACTACTTGTGAGCTTAAAGCTCTCAAAAAACATTTCAATGATACCGTACAAAGCTACTTTTGATCACGTTTCTGTGGATAATTTATAAGATCATTTAATTAAAACTTGATATTTTATTATCAATTAGTTGATAATAAAAATATATTATTCAGATTTTAATGCCATTGACAATGAAGTCAGAATAAGACTTATTATAACAAATGTCGAACATCATACCTATTACTTCCTGACAGCAATTCTAAATCCCTTAGACATTTTAAAAATCTTTTTGCTTCTCGATAGTTTTTTGTTAAATTTTGTTTATAAAAAAATCCTTCATGATCTTTTTTAATGGCGACTCTGATAGAGGGAACGAATTCTCAATTCTCTTTAATTTTGCGTAACAGAATCATTGCAGACCCTAAATTAGTTTAAAAAAATGTGGTTATTTAAACGGGTGTATTATTAATATACAAAACTGCCGTTATTAGAATGATGAAAACGTACGCTGATTTGGAGGTCATACGCACCACCCTCAGAAAATTAATATTTGGGCTGGTATATTGGGAGATGTTATTATCGGTCCTTTCTTTACACAAAATAATTTAAATACCAAAATGTATTCTGACATGTTCGATAGACCTATCGAGCCTCTTACTGTTCACGGATTAAAGAACGGATCAATTTAAACAAAAATGAATCTTCAGATGAAGATTTCGTTCATTTCCTGTAAATTTAAAAACGGAACTCAAACATGCCACAGTACTGACATTTTGTTTATATGTCTGTAAGTTATTCATGATCCATAAATGCTTTAATATACAATGTCGACGATAAAATACAATCAAATTTATCATATTTATAATTTTCTGAATAAAAAATAAAGTACTAGACATAAAAAATCACAGTTATCTAAGAATCACCCAAATATTCTAATATAATAGACTTTTGAATAATAAAACTAACGTAAAGCCATCTTGGTTATTATATATGTTTAATAATATAAACTACTATACAACAGGTTAAGCTTTATTTTTATTCCGTCAATTGATTATTAGTACCTATATCAACGTTTAAATAAATATATGTAAATCTTGATCTCAAATTTCGTTCTGCATTATTTAAAAGAATATATGAATTGAATCGTGTCACTATCTCATTGAAAAAACAGACCAGTAATAGATTCAGAAGGAAGAAATTACCATTAAGACAGTAATTAGAATATAAAGATTAACCAGATCGCTCTACAGGAAGTATTGACACGCTAGTCTCATTTTCAAATAGGTCTTCTCTAAAAGGAAGTACTTTCTTTGTTACCCGTTGTCCAGTAAGTATCGCAAGTGTAATCAGCTGTAAACCCACACGAGCTCATATGAAAACAGTACTTATTTTTTTCTAAGCATCCATTATTGTCTGGTCGATGATTTGAACAATTTTTGTTCAATTAAAATTGTTTGTAATAGCAACGAGTGGGTAGGAAATACAGGTACGGAGAAAGAAAAATTACTTGTCAGAATAAATGAAATAATTTAGATCAGGCTATCTACGAATATATTAGTGATGTCATCGATGATTGGTCGTGAAAAAAATATGTTCGAGAACTACCTAATTTCTAATTGTTGTTGATTGACAGGAGCCGCTACATCTTGGTGTGGTATATGACACACTTTGAGGTCGCAAATTTTCAGCACAACAGTTAAGTGTCCTTTAGAATTCTGTCACTGGAATTAATGAATCTGTTAAGACTCTAATAAAAATGTCTTAATTTTTTTTATTGTATTTATTGATTTTATTATTTGCCTACAGCTTTCTCTGTTTGTTTTCTTGTTACGTTGTTTGAGTACTCGTCAATATTTTACGTACCATGTTATTTTATAAATAAGAGTGCTTTCTGCATCCATGTCTGCTGTCTGATCATTAGGACAGGTAAATAGATGCATTTCTTAGAGGATGACACGCTGCTGGTGCTGCTACAGCGGCCAAGAAAGTACCCTTTGAAAAGACAACACGGGCCTTTAAATATTTAAACAGCAGCTCAATCGTTGAAGAGTCGTTCTTTATGTAAACTTCTGATTCCGAAATCAGAAAACACCCCTATTTTTTTCGGAATAACACCACAATTGCTCGAAAGTCTGTATACAACAAGAAAATTAAAAAAGTTCACAATGACAATATATATATATATATATATATATATATATATATATATATATATCATCAGTTTTACATACATACTACTCTGTAGAATATTTTACTGTCATAACATGTAAAATTTCGTTTGTTAAATAAAGTTCAAAGTTGAAAGTAAGGAAACCATCATTTAAAACCATTTTCTGGATGACGTCGTTAAAACATTTTCAAATGACAAAAAAAACAATTATTAGAAACTGTTTACCGATTAACCATTTACGAAACTTATTGGTAAATATTTAAAAGAACTTGCACGAAACTGTTTTCTGAGAAAATCGTGTCCAACCTTTTCGAGACAAATAGAATATTATGAAATGAGTTTTAATATTGATTCACTCCTTGTGACTTTTTAGTCATTACCCCCGCATTACATGGACGAAAATACACGGTAATAACACGAACGGCAAACCAGAGGAAAAAAGTTAATGCCACATCATTACATTTACGTGCACAGAGACCGCATAACGTAATTGTTCTAATAGCTACAGGTACAACCTAACCGGGAGTTATAAATGTCACGAAGACCGACATAGGCCAGGACTTGCAGTCGATGAGATTCTCATCGATTGGCGCTTTACATTGCTTAACTGACCAAAAGTATAATGGACATAAAAATTGCCACTAGTTTTGCTTTAATATAACGAAACGAAAATTCGGTTTAACTGCACAAATGTTAATGATCAACTTCATATAAGAACTCAATATCTTTTCTGAAACGAAAATTTGTAATGCAGGCAAAGTGTAGCATGATAGTTTTGAAATATTGCCCTGAACACTTGTCCTCTCAGACAGTCTTCCTCACGTATGTTCTGAGTCTTCCTGTGTACAAACAGTTATATTCTATATTCTGTATTCTTATCTGAATAAATTTGACAGTGACGGTTTATGTGACATTTCGATCTCTTGATACTGAGTATTCCGCTACAGTGATTAACCACGACTCTAGACTTGGACGTGAAACACCTCCACAACAGATAAGTATACACAATATACAATTGAGTGGGTGAGAAGAGAAAAGTCCACTGAACAGAGAGAATTCTTAAGGACCTCCCCATCAATCATTTCGAAATATATGAAGCAGTTCATACAAAGTTTTTCATCTCATACAATAAAGGTCATCATCACTAGCCAATTTTGTCCATTGGTGTATATTTTGTCATTTTTTCCAATCTTAAGCAACTAGTAGCCAATTTCCAGCTTGCCTCTTTACATCGTTTCACTATCTTGAAGGCGACTGTCCTTGCCATATATGTTTCTGCGCTCTTTATCTCCATTGTATAATTAGTTTTGTCTGTCTGTTATTGTTATTTAGCATTCTGGTCTCGTGATCAGATCAGTACCATTTTATGCACAGAATAATTTCGATTGGGGCTCATAGGAAGCGCACATTGACTAAACGCCTGTTTGGGCAAATTGGAAGATTGGATTGGAGTGCTGTTTGTAATTTACAGAAAGTGTTCATATTGCAATAGATTCTGTAGGTTCAAATCAAATTTACACAAATATTAACTTTCACTTTCAACGTTATAAAAATCCAATGACTAATACTACAGCTGTTCTCTTGTGTTGTCCTTAGATTTTTTGATCTTATTTTCTTTTGCTTGAATTGTTCATAACGCTTAACCAAACTTATGGAAACATGTCCAGAGCTTCTACTTGATTTTTCTTCATTGGTTTTTTTTTATGTACCATTGTGAATACTTATTTTTTTTACTTCCAAAAATTTGATTTAAAAGAGTAAGAGTCCATTAGTTTTAATTAATTGATTTGTATAGTATTAACTATATGTACTTTCATTTTGTTTAAGAGGTTTTTTTGTATTTCTTCTATTTTTTGAAAACTGGTTGTTTTACATTAGTGTTTAATTAAATAGCCACTAATTTCTTATTACAGATTAATTAATTTTTTTATTAACGTTTCCCCTAGAAAGGAAAATGTAAAGCTATGTTTACTGATTACTTAACTGAACCCAAAAAACAGATAGCCATTAATGATTTATGTCTGAATCATAAAAATTATTTTAGAGAAGTTTCTCAATATTATAAAGTTTTAGAAGAAGTCTTGTTGGATATTATTAGAGAACTTCATATCAGAAAGTTTGAGTTTTCTTCGGATTGTTTTAATATTTTTATCCCTAGGTAGTTTTGGGATATTACTTGTCAAGCCTTATTGAAACTACATTGCTAAATGGAAAGTTCCAAATGTGGTTCAGCACATGGAATCATGATGTTATAGGATGAAGAATTTCCACCTTATGTCACCGTTTATCACACTTGTAGGTATATGAGTCCAATACAGAGAGACCAAAATTTAAACTGGAAAGGATTTTTCCTGAAGTATAAATGATATGCATTGGTGGTAACAAGTTTGCTGAATATCGATCAACCATTCAAAAAGAATATTTATACTCTTCTCATTATAATTTGCCCTCATTGTCTACAGAAGCTGCAGTGTCAGTGAATTTCTCCAATTAACAACCAACTCCATCTTTAACTTTTGTGTTATAAAATATTTTACAAATTTTGAATCGTCTCTTCTTTCATTAGGTTTGCTTCGTCTATTGCTTACCCATTTCATTATATTTTCAACCCTGGTATTCTTACCAGGCATAGTTTTCGCAACGTGTTTTATTGATCTTATATTTATTTTGGGCATTCCTTTTTACTTTTTTAGTGAAATTAGTTATGTCTCCATAGTATGCCTCTTATGCTCCAGGCGAGGCCTTCATTATTTGTTGTATATTTTCCTATTGCTTATTTATTTCGGTTTTGTCTTCAATTCAAGAAGTTTGGCCATTTGACTGACGTTTCTGGATAGTCATCAGTTGAGCACTCTATACTAATGTGGATTTTTTTGTTGTTGCCAATTGATCGTGGTTGACCTTCCATAATCTTGCTCATGAGAAGATGAAAGAAAAGAGCACTTTGTGAATCTGAATAATGCCCTATGTTTGATCTATATTGGCGTTTACAAATGATATCTACTTAATCCATATCTTTGGAAGTTTTGTTGGCTTGAATGACGTGTGGTATATCAATAAGTCTGACCTTATTAAAAGCTTTGGACACATTTATTAAACATTGATCAAGATAGCGGTAAATATTACTGCAAATACGTTGTTTTAAAATCCCTTTATCCAGTAATGTAAGAGCATAATTTCATTTATCATTTGCTGCACTTATCTTCCAATCCTCAAGTATTTTTATTCACCATCAATCAATTAAATTCGTACAAAGGATGACGAAAAATAAAACACCCTGAAACTAATTGATCTTACACACAAAATTTCAAGGAAAGATGAAACAGTGAAAGGCAAACATCATTATAATAATTATTTCGATAATATCTTTATCTCGATGACAAGCAGTAAATATAAATACAAACAGATGAGAAACAGAAAAAAAGGTCTCAAATGAAAGTACAAGTGAATCGAAAAGAAACCCAATTACAAGAATCTCGCAATTTGTTCAAAGTATACATCATACAATGGATACAATCAACTATCAATGACGAGACTGCGAGTATTGTTATGACAGGATCAATTTGCGGCTATGAAAAATTGTAAATCAATTATAGATTTATCGGATCTGATAAAAAGCGTGACCATTTAGCTCAAAGGAACTGGATGGAATTGTATGGAAGATCAATGCAAAAGAATCGATAAATCAACAAAGGACATTAAACCGATGGAGGACGTGCAATTGGTATTGGTGAGTTGGTATTCAAATCCATTCCCAGATGCAACAAAGAGTGGTATTTTAAAAATCAATCGACTGAATGACTTACAAAAAAAACACTTGTTTCACTATCACCGAAGACAACCTCATCACCGAGCATATTCTTTCGAGTAGGTAAATATTTAAGGAAAACAGAAATAATTGAATAATTACCTATATTTTTTAGTAATCCTCAAAGAGGTCATTAAAGTTACCGGTTCGTTGGCTTTGTGACTCATCTGGAAGTTAAAAATACTCTTTTGTTCAACAAAAAAACCTTTCCCAAAAATCTTATTTTATCTTGAGACAAGTAGATTCCATTATTAGGAAAATGTTTTAGATAAAAGTATGCCAACAAATGACCCATATTATGACTTCCGGTTTGGATAAAAAATAGTCTTTTTGTTATTTTGAGACAATGAAATATTTCGAGTGGATTCCATAAATTAAAAAAATCTCACACAAAAGTTGTGGGTTTCAAGTGGGGCCCATATTACGACTTCCAGTTTGGAGAGGAAATTACCTTTATTGACTGAAAGTGTTTTTCATAATGGAAGTACCCAATTTTTACTGTGGATTCGAAAGATAAATGAAAAATAACCCAGACGTACAAAATATGTATCAAATATAAAACCTTCCACAAAAAACGCGTGCTTTTCATTTTTCTTTTCCACCGTAAAAATTGACAAAATGGTTTTTTTTCACTTTTCTAGTAATATCCACGGTAAAAATGTAAAAATAGGGTATTTCCAATTAAAACAAACCCTACCTGATAAGGAAAAAAAATCCTGTCCAAATGGGAAGTTGCAATGTGATTTGATGGCCCAGGATTAGGTGGTTTAGGGTTAGGAGCTGAATCAATTAGTTCTGTCGCTGTTGCAACATCTACGGACGAAATTGTACATTTACTTATCCTTTTTTTGCTGTGTGATATGTTTGGAGTATTTGGTGACCTTTTCCGTGATATACACGATACTTTTGCAAGTATTGCAGATAATATACAGAACACAGTTTCTATCCCGGCTATTAATCTCAAAAACAAAAAAAAAATCGTTATACAACTTTTTAACTTTATCAGCTATAGCTTCTCCGAGCTTGCTCACTACGTCATTTACAGCAACCCCAAAAACCGCCATATACCATAGAAATGTTTTAATCTACTGTTTTTTTGTAAATTTTATGCGTCATATTGGATGCTGGTCCACCATATTAGATTGGCCATCTTGATTTTTTTTTAATTTAACTTTAATTAAAATAATGTAAAATAGGTGAAAAGCACTTCTCTGCTACTATCGTCCTTAGGTGGAATTGTCACCCACTATGTGAGAAAGCAAATGACTAATTGATCTATTGTGTGCATTCGCAGAAGCTAATTTACATTTATTACCTTCTTTGGATGCGTTGTTTATTAAAAGTTCAATGTCCATCAGATATGTGCTTAAGACTCGAAGTAGTTGAGAGGGAGAGAGAAACAGGCACATATTTGGATGCACTATATCTTTCCGGGCTATTTTGCCGTGGTCTTTTGGAATGTCTTTCGAACGTTTCCTCTACAATTGCGGCAGACATCTTCAGCGTCGCGGGCGTAATTGATACCTCGTTGGGTGCTCGAAGCGAATATCAGATGCCCGCTGCAGATGTCTGCCACAGAAGACATTCCAATAGACCACGGCAAAATAGCCCGGAAACATGTAGTGCATCCATTGACACCGGCCGTGAAAGCCTACATACTTTGAGTTTTTTTTTCAGTTAGAAAACAACGAAGCATCGCCACTTCAGTTCTGACTGTGGGTTCGGATTAGGTGGGTCCATTTTTATGCAACAACTCTGGAGGATGTGAAAACGATATTTTTTTCGTCTCCATCCTTTTACACCAGTTTTGCTATTTTGGATCAGTTTCTGAGGTTAGAAAATAATTGTGATGTCATTGCTAAATTCTGACAGCTAATCCGCCACACGAGGAAAAATTACTAAGGGAAACATATATCCCATAAAAAGTATTTCCAGTTTCTTTATTTTTATGTGGCTATTATGTTCCTCAGTCTCATTATTTTAAATTAATCAAATTGTTCCAGCAGATGTGTCCTGTGGTTAAACAAATTTTTTCATAATAATAAACTTAAAGAATTGGGTACCTGATGAAAATGTATCCTACACTAAATAACAAACTAAATGTTTTACACTACACGTGTTTCTCCATATTATGGATTCATCAGGTGTACAATGTATTTTAAACAACTACTGTTCTACGCCAAAATTATTCTATTTATAGTAATCTCATAGAGAACCTTTAAAGAGATTAAGGAGAGGAGAGGAATTTGTTTCTAATTGGTCATTTAACAAAAGGCTTGAATACCTACATTGCACATATAGAAATTTAAAAAAAAGGCATCGCTGAGCATAGAAGGAGTTATGAGACAAATGATCAAAACTCTAACTACGCCGTACCTTTAGCTTCTGAAAATCGTCAATTTAACGAAGATTTCGAAATTTTGCAAACAGAAAACAAGAGTTTAAAATTGAAATATTTAGATACTTTAGAAATTAATAACCTTAAATACTCAGATCTTTTGTTAAATTACCAACTAGATACAAATTCCTCCCCTCTCCTTAAGCTCTTTAATGGTTCTGTATGAGAATAATGTTGATGTACAATAGTAGTTTAAAATACATTGTACACCTGACAAAGCCATAATCTGGGGACACGTGTAGTGTAAAACATAGACCAATTTTTATAATGTGTAAAAATTACGAAAATTTCAAAGATGAACTATTTTTCCAGCAACTATGGTGTTATAAACAATTGAAGCAAGAAAATACGTTTTTTTTCTTAATAAAATCAAAAATAATAAACTAATCTCAATGTGTAACGAGTCAATTGAGCAAAAATACCAATGAAATAACGATCCGATTGCAATCGGGAAAAACAAAAATACGAAAAATGTAGCATACGTATCGTCGTCACTTTAGAAGCAACTTGGGCTTGTATGAACTGATAGTAATTTACTTCCAAAACCAGACGCTACCATGAATTGTGATATAAAGTTTTCTGTTCACTATTCATCGCGTCACCAAAAATTAATAGAGGTGTCACTACAAAGCTTTATACTCATTTTTCAGTAAATGTCTGTGAAATATCTGAAAAATGTTAGCAAACATGACAAAAAATGGGCGAACATATGAAGGTGCGTCACACCATAGATCGCCTCACAAGAGGACCGCTGATGTTTTGTATGTTCTCACTTTAGAATGATACCTCTACTTTCGATTTAATCTAGGAGGTCCCACAAAATTTACATAAATTTATTAAATTTTTTGACGTACGAAAACAACACTAAACGTACAAATTACCCCATACACAGATAAACACAATCATACATTTTATATACATTATCGACCAACTGTAGGAAGAATCTCTGTACCTAATTTTTATAATTTGTTCTACATATACAATTAAATATATCAAGGACGTGAGAACTTCTATTTCATAGATCGCAATTATTCAACAAAATCTAAATAAGGTAGATATCAATTACTATCAGTTCCCACAAACCCAGTTCTATTTAGTCTTATGATAATATAAAGAAAAGCGCTAATTTTCCAGCCCTGTTACTAAAGATCTTATCGAATCGATACTGGCTCATTTCATTGGTATTTCCATTCTTTACAATTCACCTGTTGACACCATTGAGATTAGTTTATTATTTTTCATTTTATAAACATGCAACGAAAAAAAACGCAATTTTCTTGTTTCAATTGTTTATAATAAAGTAAAAAACCATAGTTGCGAGTGGAAAAGGTAGCAAAACATCACTACAAATCAATCTTAATGTGATGGCAAAAAATCTCTATTGATGGTGTTGTCTAAACATACGCATATTTAGTTTGTTATTTAGTATAATAAAGTTAGATTGAGCAATGTAATGTCTAATCGCCGGCATGCATGATCCATATTCTCGTCACCAAAATTAATTTCACTACTTTTGGCGTAACGTGAGGGTTTGTGTTACATACAAACTCGTACGTGTACAAATCATCATCATTTTTCATTAACGCGCATAATTAATCCAATATTAAATATATCAAACGTTTCTATTTCATAACAACAAAATCTAAACGGATTTTCTCGCACGTCATTTATAAAGCATACTAAATGATGGCGTAACGTTTTGTGTTACATACAAACTCATCATTCGCATAATTAATGTTGCCGTCTCATATTTTTAACAAATATTTACATCCACGAAGCATCCCTATTCTTTTTTTTTAACGTTTCCGAAGCCAACAGCCCCTATGCAGGCATTCCCTCGGGGTAATTTTAATATGCATTATGTTGATATATGATGACACGACGAGTGGGCGTCAACCCCTTATCACAATGGCACATGTGGGAGTTATGAATAGAGAATTTTTTTCATTCAGTGCCAAGTCAATAGAATAAAACTAGGAAAGAGAGGGGGAAAGGGTTGAATTACGTAAGGCCATTAAAAAACTAAAGAGGGAAATAAAATCGACGAGAGAGAGAGAGATAGATAGAAAGGGAGAGCGCATGTGAGTCATTCGTCGAGATCTCATTAAAATAATGGGGGAATTATTCACTAGAAGGATTCGTTTTAATTGCTCGGGTTTTTGCTTTGGGCCAGCGTTCTGATCCGTTTGATGTAGAAAATTCCGGATACGGCCAAGCCTGGAGAGTGGATTAAAAACGATTAAAATTGCAATAATTACAATTGGGGAATAGCATTTTTTAAATTAACTCCACCATAAAATGTCCTGCATATGTGTTTGGAATATTAATCTTGAAATTGGGAGTATATTTTTTGGATGTAGTCAAGAGTAATTGCCTCAACTGGACGACCTAGGCCCTCCGCCTTTTCGGTAGTTCTTCGGCGCCATTTAAAATTGGCAAATAGTCGGGAAAACTAATCATTTATTTCCTCAAAAACAGTGTTTGATCAAGACACGAAACTTGTGCGTCACTTAATCTTCAATATCTGGACAATGAAATATTACAAGTGTCGGTTGAAAACAAATGCCGCTAGATATGTGTAGCAGCACCTGTGTATAGTCCTAGGTAGTCCTAAGATGCCAATCTTTAACGAAGAAACGGATCGAATTTTTTTCCATGTTGGCAGGAGTGTGCTATAGACTACTTTTAAGCAGAAGGAAAAACACTGTTCATGTGGGAGAGATTGTACGAAAAAGCTCAGTTATGACAACTTTAGACCGAAAAGGTCGCCCGGTTTTGATAACTTTTTTTAATCTTGCGTAATTTACATTTGTTGCATTTATTGTTTAGTACTATGTACTCGACATATATTTTATGCACTTTTCTTCTAGGATTCAGATACCAATGTGTCGGAGTACCTTAGTTGTAGTTAATACGGCATAATTGACGTTGGTAGGATTAAAATTTAATGAGTTTGAACTAAACAACTTGATATTATCTAACGGACATAATTTTTAGCCAGTGCAAATCCCGGATTATTTGGGAGTTAGTCAGTAAGGTGAAAAATTCTCACAGGGGAAGTCAAGTTGATCGATCAGACGAAACATGCAGCTGGAATATAGAATACATGATTTCGATTTATTTCTAACTGCCTTTTTAAGGGTAAAATGGCAAAGTTGTAGGTAATAAAAAGATCTATAACTTTGGTGTTTACACTTTTTTCACATAGCCTCAAAAATTATGTGAAAAATTCAAAAAAACAATTTTTTGTTTTTTTTATTTTTCTTTTACAAAAAAAATCAATTAGGTAAAATGTTACCTTTTTATGTCCCAAACACACTGTATTTTTCTTATTTAAAACATTGATTTTTTCACTTTATTTTGATTTAATATCGAAAAAGCACCCTAATTTTCAATAGAAAATTCTCACGTCAAAATATTTCCTTTTTTTTAAATTACTTTTCTTTCGTTTCTATGTATTTTCCGAGAACATTTACCTTAGTAATGTATATATTTTTTACACCATCCGAAAGTGTAGAAATTTCAGCTGGCGATGGGATTCATTCAGTATTCGACTGCCGTTAGTATAGTAAAGATAAATTGTAAATAGTTCTGTGAATATAAATTGTGTTAAAGTGGTGGAAATAAAGTAAAGTAAGTTGGACTGTGTGTTTGAATAAATCCAAGAAGTGAACCCGAGTGTGAAAATAAAAACATTACAGTAGTTTATTCTGATGACCGCAGCGGTTTTAAAGAGTTGGAGTATACTCCTACCCAAGCAATGATTCCATAGTTGATGATGCTGTGAAAAAAATGCGTCATCTACCTCTATAAACTTGGGGAACTTATAAAAATTTTTCTAAATGTGACCTGGTATACACTTCCCGAATATCGTTTTATATAAAGTCTTTGATAACTACAGAGGGGTCCAAAAAAGTGTATCCACTGTTTAACAGTCCATAACTTGCAAAACTAATTGGCGGAGTTGCCCCAATTTTGGTGAAAGTGTAGCTTAAAGTCCAACTTAAAGATATCACTGTAGGTGTTCGAAATGGTCAGCATTAACATCCACACACAAACGATGCCGCCGAACTACAGCACGAACTACTGACTGCAACGTGTTCATTTGGATATTTGCACAAGAATGTACGATGGATTCTCGAAGTTCATTCAATGTTCGTGGCTTTTGTCGATAAACGACGTCCTTTAGTATTCCCCACAGGTAAACGTCCAGAGGAGTTAAGTCTGGGGAACAAGGTGACTCTGTTTGATACTCATTTCGCCATTGCCGTTAAACCTCATTAATGTTTTCGTACTTAAAATACCACTTCAAAACTGACTTCCTGTCATCGAATTTAAGCCTTGCGCCAGCCATGTTTACTCGAGTAACTAGGTACAACTAACAACAAAACAGTATCTGGCGACTGTCATCTAGCAAAAAAGAACAACGCAATACAACGCTTGTATGGCGATTGCCATACAAACTATTACACTATCAAAAATAAGAAAAATGTATTCCGCATTCTAACGCCGCAGTGACAAAAAAATAAACACATATTTCTCCAACCTACGTAATTATCATTAACATCTTTACTGTTAGCCGTTTTCTATCGCCTTCTTATATCAAATCAAAAGTGGAATATGATTTCCATAAATTTTCCGCATCACCTTTTTTTAAATAGCATTCGTTTGTTTCAACAAGTGCCGCAATCCATTTATAAACAGTAATGATATTTTTCCTTCTATTTTTAGTAAAATCGTGGCTGTTTTCACTATTATTACTTCGACACGAAAAACTGCACGAGATATTCTTATTAATAAATGAAATTATGTTCAAACTGCCACTACGATTGCCTGTTTCGTATCTGTTTCGCTCGTATTTAGAAGTTTTCTCTGTTCGTTTGTGTGAAGTCCTAAAATAACATTTTCACGTGTGCGGGATAATAATAGAACGTAAACGTGAATTTGTAACATAAGGTCGAATGTTGAGCCTCTAAACTGTGTTGTCACGTTTCTTTCACCTCGAAGCTTTTCGCAGTATTAATACATTAGAATAGAGTTTTTATACAATTGTCCTAATGGATATTGTACTAGTCTGGCTCAAAATGGTGTCAATTCTTTTTCGTTTTGATAAAAATTTTAATAAGGAATGTGGACTAAATCCGTATTAACTAAGCAGTGTTAATTTACAGCACTGACCCCAGTAAGCAATTTAATTGTTTTAAAGCCTTTTATTTTGCTGTTCTGTTGTCTCCCAAGTCTCAGCCCTATTGGTAACGATACTTTACACTAATCTCATATATACTCTCTCGTTGTATTTGGGTCCTCCACAGTATAGCTTTCAACTGTTGTGTCACTTCTTTTCTTTTTTCGGTTCAGGTTAAAAATCTAATCTACCCTCTTACTATCCCTCATGGTAGTAGTATTAGATCTTCTTTTGTTTTTCCAATGTTTCTTCCTACAACGTATTCCGTTTTATCAGTATGCATGGTCTCCATTTAATATGCGTATCATTAAGCTTCGTTAACATTAAATCTATGTCATCTACGTCTTGTGTAGACGGATTTGGTCATCAGCATTCTGTATGGTGAAGAGTTTGTTGTCATCAATATAAATCTCCAAGCTTCGACAGCTGCATCCCTAATATTCTTAAGCAAAATTTAAATATATTTTAATTAGAGTGGGCGTTATTACACAGTTTTGATGCAGGCCTATGCTGTCCAAAGGTTTTCTAATATCAGTGAAGACAGGTTTCTTCCATTATTTTTTCTTTTAAATGTCTCCAGTAAAATATGGCCCACGCAAGATCAGTCACCGCGAGAATCATTCTGTCTTACATCTACTTTTCTATTCTCGCTTTAATTAGAATTAGTTACGCTGGGGCCTCTATAGTTTCCACCATTTAAAATATATTAGTTATGTATGCTGTTTTCCACTCAGGTAATGTAGCAATTGAAGACCTATGTTACGAGTTCAAAGAGAAAGTCTATACCATGATTAAATTTTCGTGGTAGCGATAGTTTTTTTTTAACTGCATTTACAGTTACATTTAGTCAGAGATATATCTACAAGAAATTCTGAACAAGTTTCAGATGGTGTATTCTAATGATATTAGTTTCACTCTTTAAGGAGTATTATATTAGTAGGTGGTTAAGTACAGATAGGATAGTATCCTATCTATACTTAACAGCTTTAATATTCTCCAGGCTTCTATGGTTCTACTTCTTATTGGTCTATCCTATTTCTACCCACCAAAATACTTTCCTAATTTTTATTACAGCTTTCTATTTTCTATACTTCTTTATGAGGCAAATACAGTTTCCTGTCCTCGCTGTTTCTTTTTACTAACCGCATCAATTTATAGATTCCTCCAGTCATTTTCGGGAACATTTTCCCCAAATATATATTTCAATACAAAGTTATCATGTCAAGGTAAATAATCCTCTTGAATACATAAAATCATTCAGTTTCGGATTAAGTCTTGGCGGGTCTAAAATACCATTCAACTGTATTTCTGCACCAACATCTGACTCAAAATTCCTAGATCAGTTGATTTGTTTTGCAAATTTTTACATGCAACATTTTTCAGAAATTTGGTGCATAAATTTGTAGCTGAAGTAAACAAAAACCTGACAGACTGGCTAACCACCTGATCCACAACCACCGAGACTCTCTGTGTAGCTTTTAAGTGAGCAATCAGGGTCCTGACAAATCGAACTAAGACACTAACACTTATCTGAAAGACACCCAGTACCACCGAAAAGGTTTGAACAAATAAGTGCCCGTAGTTTAATAACGTCACAGATACGTGGAACAGGAAATTTCAACTTCCGGGTTAACTACTGATCTGGAACAGACGATAATCAGCCGATTTTGCTACGATACGATTTTTTGCCAGGACCATGTTTCGAAAATTTGGACCAAGAATGAATGTCCATTTAATCACTGAAACTGGGTCAATGGCCTGAAGTACCAACCATCAACTACCACTGAGGAGCTTTGAACTTACCAATCGGGCAGAACAAATGGGCGTAGCTTAATGACGTCACAGGGAACCACAAGGTTCAAAGACCTAATCTGTGAGCCAGTGAGTACCACTGAGAGTCTTTGTCTGTATAGTGCATACTTGTTTATTATGGGTCTGGGTTCATTCTAAATTACTTTAGTAATATAATTGACAGATACAATTTTAATCCGGGCATTTTTTCCAAATTAGTCTCCTAGCTATGAATCAAGAACAAAATCACCTTTTACAGAATTTGAATGAGGATGGGAAAAGGAAGAACAATCAAGAATCTCCTTACCAAACATATCAAACATTTTCAAGTAATACTAATTGTTCTCTAATATTTTATTATGACGTTCACTTTTCGTAATGTAATTACTTAAGATCTTTACGATATGGATTTCACATTTCAGTCGCTTACTCTGCAGAAATTTTAAAAATTCAGCGCTGAAAACCAATTTTCCCGGTCTATTAACTACACTCCTGGGGCTAGCAATGAGTCGCTGGAATATACGTTTTTATGTGGAAGCTTCAGTTGCAAAAAAGAAAATTTACGATGTTCAAATGCACGATTGAGTCGACAATCGCCGTTCCAGAATGCATGAGACGTTGTGTGAAAGGAAATGAAATTGTGTGCAGCGTTGTTCTTAAACGAAATGACAAAAATATGAACGAAACGAGAACGGAGCAAATCATAATGAATAGCATTATATATTGTTTTAGTTTCATAGGGTCACTTCGGTTTGGCGACCTAATTCTAGTGCAATTTCTATGAATATATAAATGGGAATGCCTTTGAAATGTTACACGCCTATGCTACGAAAATTAAAAGGAGATTTAGTTTTCATTTACGGTGAATATTTATTTAGAAACGCAATTATCACATTTGTTAGAAATTGTTAATTTGTCCGAATTTTATGTTTAATGTTAGACAAACAAATTCTGTGACTAATAGAACATTGATCTCACAAGTATTAGTGCCGTTATTTACAGCAATGTGGTGTATCTAGAAAATATGATTAATACAAACAGCAGAAACCATTTATGGTATAAAAACATTTAGTCCACTCAATGATGGCAAAAAACGGTAATATTGGGTAATTTGGATTTAATTTCTACTTACCCTCTACTTCAAAGTTGACCTTGTGTCGTGCTTTGCTTTTTTCCGGGGGGGGGATGTTACCCCATCTTGGGGGTGAAAAATATTATATGAAAAAAAAGTCCGGGATTGAATAAATTAACTAATTGTAAGCAACTTTTGTTTCATAAAGTTTTTTCTGAAAGTCAATACTTTTCGAGTTAATCGATTTTTCACCCAAAAAACATGTTTTCGTACGGTTTTTCGTAAATAACTTTAAAAATATACACTTTAAGAAAAAAATCATTTGGATCATGTTGCTTATAAAAAAACAAACAAAAATATTGGGGTTTATGGTGTCTGTAGAACCAATACAAACCGAGTTATAGCTTTTTGAATTTTTTTTATTTATCAAAACAAAAATTGAAAGGTTTATCGTGAAATAACTGATAAAGTGCTTAAAAATTATTTAATTCAGTTTTTTTATAAAAGTAATAAATAAGGTTTTTTTTTTGACAAAGAAAATGTACAAATTACTTTTTTCAAAACTACTTACCTTAAACGGGTCAAACATTTTGAAGCTATTTAAGATAAATAAGTCAAGTGATTTGTGAAGTGGTAGCAATTAATTTTAACTGGAGTGGTATTTACGGGGTAATTTGTACATTTTTTCTCAAAAAAAAAACATAAACAACTTTATTTATGTCATAACTCACTTAATTTTCATGCTATAGCCTTTTAATAAAAAACAAACAAAAGGATTTTTTAAGCACTTTAATATAGTATTTATTATCTTTTTCCGAAAAATGAATTTTCTGTGTTATTTCACGATAAACCTTTCAATTTTTGTTTTGACAAATAAAAACAAAATTTCATCAAGCTATAACTTCGTTTGTATTGGTTCTACAGAAACCACAAACCTAACTTTTTGTTTTTTTTATAAGCTTCATGTTTGATTGAAATGATTTTTTTCTTAAAGTGCGTATAAAAACATGTTTTTTTTTTGTTGAAAAATCGATACTTTCACTAGCGAAAAAAGTTAGCTTTCAGAAAAAACTTGTTTCATATATTTTTCACCCCCAGGGGTAGCATCCCCCACCCCCGGGGAAGAAGCAACCCCCGGCACAGGGTCTACTTCGAGGCAGAGAGTAAGTAGTACTGAAATTCAAATTTTTAGGAAAATCGGTGCTGCTTAGAGAAATTACCCGGGAAAATGGTCATTTGCTGGACTAATTGGGAACACATAAAATGGAGAATATAACAGAATGCCAAACAGATATAAAAACTCATATTATAAGACAAAAAGATAAATGTAAAGATTTGTTTGGTATTTGTATGTAGGGAGTAATCTCTAGAAGTATGGAACCGATTCTAAAATTCTTACACTGCTACAATTGGCAAAAATTAAAAAAAGTATTACATTTGAAATCTTATTGGTTGCTTTATGGGTAAACGTAATTCCATTTACCCGAAAACTCTAAAAATATTAGTCATCAATAGTTCTAAAAAAAATTAGCAACATGGTATACAGCTTTTATAGTTAGTTAAGACAAAATAATATTTTTTCGTGTTATAATAAATTGAAAATTAACAGGCGATCTCTAAGTATGTACTTACGTATTAGGGATAATCTACATAAAATACAGATTTAATCAAAAATAATGATTTTATCTTACGTCAACTTAGCTTGGTCCAGAAATTCTAAACAATGGTTAATTACAAGAGACTCAATATTCAAAAAAAGACTTTTGATCATAATACATTAATATTAACAACTAACTAACACAGTCTATATATAATTACATAAATATTCTTCTTGTTTTCTGACACTGTAATTTCTTTAACAATTTATTGCAAAAATAAAACTAGTTATTATTAATTTAAACGGTTCTTTATCAGAAATCTAGAAAATGTCTGGAATGACAAAAATTCAAAAACCTAAAAATGCTTAACATGGTTAAAATTCAAAAACCAAAAACATGTTAAAGCTTCACCCGCAAGATGTCTGTCTTTACAGAATATTCTAAGAATTTAGGAGATATGAAAAATATCAAACAAAAATTTGTTTAAGATGTAAAAAATATCAAACTTGTTAAAATTTATTTTATTTTTTTTTTTTTTGGAACATACACACCTATGAAAACACGAGCTGTATAATTAAAAATCCAAACGGTTCACAGTCTGGGTCTTACCTCGTTCACAATGGAATTACAGTCCTAATGATAATAAGATATAAATTAGAACTCGAATTACTTTCAGTTTGAAAATAACATTGTACTGTATGGATCATATATTATCGGCTCTAGTGCTCAGGTGCAAAAATAAACTGGAAGATGCCAAGAATAACCTTCAAAGAACAATTTGGAACTGTTTAAATATCGAAAATGCCAAAAATCAAAAATGATGAAAATGCCAAAGAAAAAATACTGTTAAAATGCCAAAAATATCATAAAACCCAAAAAATATATCAAAAAGTTCTAAATTGTCAAAATAAGAAAAATGCTAATGTCAGAAATCTAAAAATCACAGAAAATAATTGCCTTTGGATTAAACAATAAAATATGGCTTTAATAATTCTGAACTTCCCTGATAAAATAACTTGGCAGTCTGCCTTTTAATCGTCGTTTTATTTATTTAAGTTAAATTGGTACTGTTTATTTTAGGTTAACATATTTTAATTGCATACAGATACCAAGTTTTATTACCACAGTTAAAACATTAAAGTTTAAAGTATCAGTTACAGCTTTTAATATTAAATAAAAAATGAAATGGATGTTTAATAAAATAATTTAATTCAATTAATATTAAGGAGTCAAATCTTTGAAATTAACATATAGTTGTAAACAATTGAGATGCACTCAAACAAGTTTTACATAATTAGTCATTAAGACAAATCACATGTAAATTAGATAAGTTATTATGTTTTAACAAATTTCTCAGCTTGCATAAAATATCTCTAGCGTTAGAAAGAATTTTCTAAGAATACTGAGATAGCTACAAGCATTAAAAACTTTCTGTTCACTTTTTGATCATTTATTTTGGATATCCAATTACTGGTGGTAAACGATAGAAAAAACTTCACTGTAAAGTGTAATTAGCATTTAAGAGTTTCTTCCATATTATGTGGCACAGCTCATAGTAATTAAGTTTATTTGTAGATAGCAGATTGAATCACCGGAACTTTTTTAATGCTTAAACTTCTCCATTAAACACTACAAAAATTTCCGAAATACTTTCCATAGGTAATCCTGAAGTTTACTTGCTTATACGAATGGGCTTTTGTAAGCTAAATGTAGCTGATGTAATGATTAATATTTGATGTTGAAAATCATATCGAAACATTCAAATCGATAACAAAAAAATGTCAAAGATGTCAAAATCTCTATATTTTCGTAACAAATATCTTCTTTTTTTTTCCAGAATATCGATGTTCGAATAATCTGCTCAAACTATACCATACAAATGATCATATTATCTTTTTGAGATTTTACAATCCACTGAACGCAAGACAGAATATTGCTTCTAATCGAGGACCTTCACCAATGTTCATCATTATTATTAAACTGCACAGTCAAACTAACCCAAAAAGTTATGATACTATCTTTCCGAAATTTAACAATCCATTGACCGCAAGACAATATATTGTTTCTGGTCGAGAACCTTCATCGCTTGCGCTCTTGCGCTTCCCCGAATTGAAATCTGTAATACTTATTTATGTATTTAGTACATATAACTGAATTTAGATGTCGATATTCCTTCCGGGATAAAGTACTAAATAAGTGAGATATTTTTTTTCGGTAACGGGTTGTGTATCATTTGTTTGTCAGGTAGGAACAGCACCCTACTATAATTTTTATCCTTCCCATTCGTCTCCAAACGAAGTCGCAAGAAAGCGCTATAATACACATAATTTTATCTTGAAAGGTGAGAACACAAAACTGTTCTCCCCATCTGTCAAAATAGATGCGACCTATTTATTCAACATACACTCACTAAAGTGTTGAGAACGGTTATTTAGGGCAATATCGAGAAGAAAGAGGCCATCAAGTGTTCGACACCCGTGACCTTATTGAAGTACGAGACGAAACTTCTATTAGGGACGAAGGAACAAATGGGATGGATCCAACAATGAGGACAATTCGAAGGAAACGACAGGTTTAATGATGTCAATTTTGGCTTGAAACTGTATCGTTTGGAAGCAAATTACAGTTTTTAGTGGAGGAAAATGGCACGCTTAATATGATTTACGATAATATAGTGCATAAAATAATTACAATTTATAAGATCGTGTTGCGGTAACATTATAGAAATTGTGTCACCGAAGTTTGTTATATTTCCAAAAAAAAATTCCAAACACTATTCTGATCGCTTTTATAAAGGATAATTATGACTGATCAATAACAAATAGCTGCTTTTATATTAGGAATACGTGGATTCGCTTAATTGTGCTAATCTCATCACTAATCAATTTTCTGATAACTTAATTTCGGTATTTTTTTATCAATTTCTATTAAAAACAACATTTATTACTATTACTATTTGTTGTGTATATTAATGATTTATTGAACATCGTGGAAATAATTAAGTATTGTCTTCTAAACGTTGTTTGTGGCATATTCTTGATTACTTTTATTACATCAATAAATATAAAGCCATTGACAACGAAGTCAGAATAGACTTGGAAACAATTGGTATTCCTGCAATATAATTCGTTTTATTTCTATTGTGGTGTTATTGCCCAAAAAAATATAAAAGTAATAAAGTATTCTCATATGCTGACGATAGTGTTAATAAATAGTCACAGAAAATAAGCAGAACATTAGAGGAATCGGCTACTGAGCCTAGTTAATGACAATAATTTGTCCCTTAATACCAAAAAGACGGTTTACATGGTATATGTATGGAATATATAGAAAACAGTGCTGCTGAAGAAATAACTATATACATAAAGGACAGGAAAATTAATAGAATAAATACCTAGGACTAACTATAGACTGTAACACGAAATGGGAAGCACATATATGTATAGAAACTAAGTACTTGCGGTTTAATTTTCTAAACTAAATAAAATTACGAATGCAGAAACGCTCTTGCTAGTCTACCGTTACTGAGAAAGAATATGTATTACTAAAAAAAAGTAAATGTCCAAAAGCCATTAAATTAACTCTTAGAACAATTTCCTTCTTGAGTCTCTTGCATATCATTAGGAGTATACAAAGCAACAAATAGAAACAATAAATATAAATCTCGATCTATGCCAAAAAGAAACACAATCTACGAAAAATGTAGCGGCTCTAGAGGAATGTTGCTACACAACAAGCTACCAATCAAAATTAAGCAGTTAGATGGAAATAAAAGAAGAACTAACAGCATATTTCAAAAATAAAAACATAGATATGAGTAACAGTGGAATAAACCGTAAATCTAAACATATAAGAACAACAGTCAAAATCGCGCAATAATCGATGTACACTTGTATTTTATGTATTACAAATTGTGTAAATAAGAGATTATATAAATGAATAAATATCCTCAATGGTACAGCAACTTCTTAATGAAACGATGTTCAATAAAAAGCTGCTGATCACAAATATAAGACAGCTCAATTATTAGTGGTTTATAGGTATAGAATTTAAGAGATCATCTGCTTTCTCTAATAAATTGTCTAGATCTTATTACAGGTTTTATATGAAATATATTCAATGGACATGTTATATATTTCTAGTCAATTAGAAAAAGGGTGTAAAATGGTATTTATTACATAGTCTACGTAGTCACTTTATCGCAAAGTCTTACTAATCACTATTTTGCTTATCCTACTCGGATAGGTATCTGCTTTGATTCCTTTGTACTTTCTTAAAAGATGTCAACCTTCTTTTCTAGGTAGAATTCTAGTCTTATTTAATAACATAGGGCATTTCACGTATAGTTTGAAAAGTCATTAAAGGAAGACTAAAAATCGTATCCCCAAATTGTAGACATATCAGTATTAAGTGCGTTCCCCTAACTTTAATTAGATAAACTTATTGCTACTAAATTGAGTAAGGAGTTTCACCAAATTTCAGTTGAAGAGCAAGACAAAACCTTGAAGGGAATGTCCACACTTACTTATTTGTTAATTAACAGTGATCGTATCAAAAAAGATTTATCTGGAAGATCTCAGGAAGATTTGTTATACATTGACTTTTTAAAGGCATTGGCAGGTTGTACTGGATGTTCCGCTGTCTGGAGTATTATCTGAAGCGATGCATGTTCCATCTAGCTCAAGAGTTCCGCTTGGGTAATCTGCTCAATATTCCCTTTATTCATTATATGTCCTAAATTGATATGTTCTCATAATGTCTTCCTTTTGCGAATGACTGCCACAAACCTGGTATTGATCACCAATTACATTACAGAATATCTCGTCTTCAATAGACTCTTTTTTTCCACTTGTTGAGAAACTTTGTCGCTGCTTTCACCCTTTCTACTGTAAAATTTTGTCCTCTTAAGCTCCAAGTTGACCTTACTAAATAAAAGGTCACAGGTAGACCAGATCGTGCGAGTACCGAGGAATAGCTGTTTTACAAATGGGTTTTCATTTTCTCACTTATTCATGAAGGACTGTCAAAACTTCGAAGTAACAATGTTCCTTAACTTCTGCCCTTTGGGTAACGTAATCATTTCCACATAAGTGAAAACAAGATTCATCATAAGTTTTCATCCTGTCTATCAATTCTGTTATTTTTTCTAAATTACCACAAATGTTGTTTCTAGTTTTTTTTTCTCTGTAACTCTTGCCATTTTTTGCATGTTAAATGGTTCATGCTATAACTGATGGTCACATTCTTTCTTTATTCCTAAGATTGCAGTTTACCCATATTCTGAATGTGATCATCGGTTTTTGAGTGTGGTCCAACTCAACCACTCAAAACGTGTGCGAGATAAACAATCATTTCTATATACTTCCTTTGACACGACGGCTGTTTTTCCTAGTTTCACAATAAACTTGATGTTACCCCATTGCTCCATTTTGAATGCTTTACATTTGTTTTGCGAGGAAAAGCGTGCCCAAAAATTTAAATAGGCAGTTACCATACTGAGGCTGCGTGACTTATATCGAGCTCATTGTTAGAGAAGCCTCAACAGGCTTAGACATATCCAGAATTGCTCTGGAGAACTCGCC
Source organism: Octodonta nipae (assembly GCA_034190945.1). Lineage (NCBI taxonomy): Eukaryota > Metazoa > Arthropoda > Insecta > Coleoptera > Chrysomelidae > Octodonta > Octodonta nipae. Next base: position 24,211,339 of record CM067223.1, read on the forward strand.
ATCACAAATGCTACATAATCTATTTGAATAACAACATCTTATTCGGATCTCTCTAGAAAAGAGCCTCCCTAGTAAATAATGTCATGAATCTTATGCACAATATGCAGTAGTGTCTCGGAGGTACTTTTCGAAACACTCAAAAGTTCCCAAAGAACGGAACACTTCTTCATTTTAAAACTTTAGTGTTTCCGTAGCCAGACTGGTGACTTTATTCGCTAAATTATACTAAAAATCCTTGAATATGTTCCACATACACCTCTTTCGACACCAAGTCAACACTGTGGATGTTAATAATACAATTAGAAAATACATTATCGTTTCATTTGAACTACCTCATTAATTGTTTTTTTTTTGCTCAAATTAGCTAGGAACTGAAATACATCTAAGGAATTGTTTCCTTTTTCCTTCTCATTAAATTTTTATCGTTATATCTACATTACCACGTCTCATCTGTATGCATGTTTATGTTTATACAAATACATAAATATTTACATAGATTCTTGATTCATTTATTATATTGTTTCAGAGCCCGGTGAGTCACCAAAAAGAAGTTCTCACTTCAAAATCTGGTCAACATCTTGTAAAAGTCTCCACGAGGACAGGACCATTGATCTCAAAGCCTACGCTCACATATTCAAAGGTAGATAATTTTTTTTGTAGATGAGACAATTTGAATATTAATTAATTTTTTATTTCAGATTTTACAAAACAACAAAGACCTTTCTCCAGAATATGTTTCGCGGTCACATCAAACCACAGGCTCGTCTAGTCGATATATGAGCTCTTCCTATCACAACGGTGTATCTAGGACAACTTTTATCAACACAGATGTAAGTATTTTCACATTTTAGTTATTAATTGCCCTACTCTACAAAAAAAGGATTATTCTGATTTTTAGTTACATATCTAGAGTTTTTCATTTTTCATTTTTGATGCTATTTTCGTGTATTATTGTCATTATAATTAAATATTGTAATTAGTTTTAGAATTATGTAGTTTTTACCATAACCTAAACCCCTACCAAAACAACAAACAATAACAAACTAGGTACAAAAAATATATACTTTTTTAGTACAAACGTTTCTTTTAATACCTTCAGTTCAGATCAGTTTCTCCCGTAAGGACCCAACAACAATGTCTCATCATCCATGTATCCCAGTACAGCCATCATTTGTTCCCTAACTCAGAAACTGTGTGTTCATAATTGTCTCATTTATTGTTTTCTATAAATTCGTTTATTTTTTCAAAATCTGATTTTTTTTTGTACGCAAGATGCATACAAAAGAATGACACCTCGAAGAGAGTATTCAATATCTCTGACAGGTGAAGTTAACCTAAAAATTTCATCGTGACATTCTAACCTAGGAATTACGGGTAACAGCAATTACATGGACGGCTCCAGATTCGGAACGTCTATGTGCTAGTTTCCCCGAAAATCCTAGATGTCGGTCTTTACATCTCGCGTCTTCAAATTTAACGAAATGTATCAAATACATAAAGAAGTGTTCGAGAGGACATTCAATTGTGGGAAGCGCAACTGGTGAAGGTTCCCTAACCAGAAACAATATATATTAAATATATTGTCTTGCGTACAAAAGAGTGACACCTCGAAGAGAGTATTCAATATCTCTGACAGGTACAAATTTCATCGTGACATTCTAACCTAGGAATTACGGGTAACAGCAATTACATGGAACTGCTCCAGATTCGGAACCTCTATGTGTTAGTTTTCCTGAAAATCCTAGATGTCGGTTTTTACATCTCGGGTCTTCAAATATCACTTCTTTTATTAAGATATTTCAGAAAGATTTTGATAAGTCCAAACTTGGTGTGTAAAGAAGATAAAATGACGTCCTTTGACTGTTTTTCTGGCCATATTCTATAACATGGTGTTCTAGGATTGCTCTTCAACATTATGTCCCTGAATCAATATGAGAAATATTGTTTAAACCAACCCATTAAATTTAATTTTTGTAAATAACTGGAGGTGTAATACATATCTGTGGTTGACATTGTTTTGTTTATGCAGTCGTTCCACAGATAGGGCCTATTTTTGATTTTTTGCGTCAGCAGGAAGGGCAAAACAACATCAGGCAAGTCAGCTAGTACAAAAGTGTTAAAATTTAAAACAAATAAACATATTTTCTCGATATTTAAAATGAAGATTGAGGTACAAAATTCTGATAATTTGAAAATATTAAGCTTATATATGTGTAGAATTAATGATTACCAAGCAGCAGTACCCACTACAAATGTTTAAACAGGAAATGTACCCCAGACGTAAATAATGAAATCATGAAAGAAATCCTGATTGTAGTTTGTTGTAGTGTTAAGTAAGAAACATGCATTTAAAAAGATTAGTATGGTCAAATTTGGTAATGTAAAATCAAGTGTTATTACCTACATTACGAAACCATCTCACCTTTCTAGGTCAAGTTAATTCCAAATATATTTACAAAATTTTAAAACAAAGAATAAACATGCAGAAAAGATTTAAAGTAAGCAGTTGTCGATCTGTGAAATTTGGGCAGGTTTCTGAACGAAATGAAAGCAACCATAATTATGTTACAAAATATTCATTCAGAACTCAAATTTTGAAAAACCAACTGTAGTAGAAAGTTGTTGCTGTTGCTTTCCTCGGTAAGGCCCAAATAATTATAGTTTTTTTTAATTCTTTTGCACCTTGCATTGCTGAATATAAATGCGGAAAGGTTTCTATGAATAATGCTATACGCTATTCTTATTTCATCAAATTACGAAATAATGTCAGAAAATCCAATTTCAATTAGGTGCTAAACTCTTTTGATGATAAAACATAAAAGTCGTCGCAAGTTTTACAACCGACCGTCATTCAGTAGCCGTTATCTTCCCTTAATCGTGTCCACATGGTACATGCTGCGAGCTGAAAATCACATAACCTGCGATTTTGTTATCTTTCTCAATATAAATTTCGTCATTACAGTCGCGCCGTTGAAACGAAGAGGCAGTATAATCTCGTGAAAACGGTAATTGCATGGCCTCGTTTATCTTCGACACCGATACATCCCAATCTTCGTTTTTATGACATAATTAAAAAAGTTAATCGCTAAACTGGCCTTATCGCTCAGCGTAAATGTAATTCATATTTTAGTACATATAATGTCAGAAGGGGTGGCAGTTATTGTAAAAGATATTTATTTAGGTTACAGCTCAATTACTTTTAAGGAAGCGAAGCCAAGGTTAAGGGTAGCACAAGTAAGTTCACATTAAAACGATTTTCCGAAAAACAATTCCTGCATTTTCTCGAATACATATTGTATAGATCTTTTAGAGCTCAGTTGAACACAAAGGACCAAGCCCACGGTTGAGAGATCTTTGTTAACTCTAGACTCTAGTATGTTCCAATAAATCCATTTACATTTCCAAAAAATCTGTAAATATATTGTTAAGGTGCTACTACTACCGTTCAAAGGATATTAAAGATATTAGCAGCCTGAATATTGGTGAGCTTTCCAATGCACCGATTGTTTTCCAGTTGCTTGCAGGCAAGAGGAAAGTAAGCACGTCGAAAACCTTGTTTTAGAAGTTTCGTCGCGATCCAAGATGGAGATGGAGAAAATTCTCGATCAGCTCTATACCAGCAAATTATGCATCAAACATCAAACTCGGGAAAACCGCGACGGAGACCCTCGGAATGATTAAAGACGCATACGGTGGTGCCATGAGCCGCTCAACAATATTCGAGTGGCATAAGCTGTTCCGGTGGAGCGGTTGAGAGTCCAGTGAAGTATAACACTGCGCTGGTCGCCCGTCAGCTTCAAGGGATGATCAAAATTTGGCAAAAGTGGATTCTTACCGGCACAGAAACATTCGTCTAATTGTTGATGAGTTAGAGAGTTCGAATGGTAGTATCCAAAAAATTATTTGGAAATGTGAAAACTGTGAGTCAAGTTTGTGTCAAGAGTCCAGAGTGCTGAACAAATAGTGAATCGTGTCCAAATTTTGCTCAAGAAAACCTAAATTTGCTTGACAATGAGATTACCGGTTACGAAATGTAGTGCTTTGAGTACGACCCGGAGACCAATCCTCACCTCCAAAAAAATCCAGTCAAGGGTCAATTAAATGCTCATATGCTTTTTTGACCGTCCTGGTATAGTTCGTACCCCCTGAACAGACAGCGACTTCCATTTTTTACGTGGACGTGCTTATCATGTTTCATAAACGCGTCCTCCGTATTCGGCGAACCATGGCCGATTCTTGGATGCTTCACCACCAAAAAGTGCGTTGCTAGTAAGGGATTTCTGGCCAAGCACCCGGATGCTACATTTCCTGACCCCCGTACAATCCAGATCTGGTACCGACAGACTTCTTCGTTTTTCCTCAACTCAAGCGGGACCTCAAGGGTTACAGCTCAGAAGACGTCTAAGAGGACGTGATAGTTTTTCTGCAGAAAATCCAGAAAGCGAGTTCCGGAAGGCATACAAGCAGTGGTAAACGTGTTATATGCGTTGTGTCAAATCGCAAGGGTGCTATTTCAAGGACCACAAAGAATTCGAACCGATAAGTTCAATAACAAAAAAATTCAATCCGACTACTTTTTAATCCTACCCTATATATTTACATACTATATCTCACAGGTATTAACCAAAACCAATGTTACTACTAACTTTCTTTCCATCCAACTCTCTCATCTGCGTAGCATTAAGTAGGGGTTCATAATTGATCTAAGTAAGGATCACATTTAATTTGGTTCAGTGCATATTTTGTCGTCATTTTTGGGCTAAGTTACAAAATTTTATCTCACGCCATGAATTAGTTCATCTTCAACTCTGAGATTTTAGACTATCAATTGAGTGCAACATCCGAAGAACTCGCCTACTCCTTCTACAATGAACTCGAAATATCCAAAAATTTGCAGATAATACAGAACAACTGTCGTTCAGAAAACAATCAACATATTTATAGATTGAGAACGTATGCATTTTTTTATGCTGACAAGGTGATTCGCCTTGTTCGTTCTGGTTAAGTAGACCATCTTCATTCTAGCGATAAGGCGCCCATTTCCATTTATTGTTTCAATTTAGAACTGAATGGAGGTACATATCTTATCAATTATCATGTAATATACTCTTTTCTCAAATTAATTTCGCTGTTCCTTATCCGAAGTTCCATACGTTTTTGGAAATATTATGTAATTTTATTTTTCTCATATTTTGATACAGTATGAATGTCATACATAAATTCATCCCATTTTTATATGTAGAAAAGCTGTATATACCTATACAGTGATGGGCAAATGTGTGGAACCAAGTAAATATCTCGGGAATTATTAGAGATATCAAAATGAAATTTGGAAGGTGGATACTGCAGTAGATTGCCTATTTGTTTCCAATTTTTTTTTCAATTTTGAACTTCCTGTTTTACCGGAAGTAATGTCGATTTTAAAATTTGCAATGAGACATCCTGAATAGTATTTTAGTTTCTGATGAAACATTGCGAATACAAAAATATCGGGTTTGATATTGTTTACTTCAATACCTACCGAAATATTAACAGAAAGGTAACTAAGGAAAGAAAAAATACGATGGTAGCTAAACTCGGTTCAGATTTCATTTACGCCCGATATAAACAAACCGCTCGGTAAGGATTTGCATTTCTATTGGCCAATCAGTGGCATTATACCGTCACAGCCAACAGCACTGCTTGTTCCATAGTCGAATACACGTGCGTTTGTTTAAATCAGCCGCAAATTAAATCTGAATCAAGTTTAGTAGTCCATGAAATTCATTGCAGAAGTGACAGTAGTTGTCAAAATAAGTTATTAGTTTTTTTTATTTGAACGTAAAAAGATTGTATTGTTTTAATTGGATCGTAAAATGGCCGAATTAAGTGAAAGAGAAAGAATAGAAATATTGATGATTGGGTATGGGGAGAGGAAAAGGACGCAACAAGAAGTTTGTGGCCTTTTTAACATTGTTCATCCGAATACACAAATATCCCGTTCAGTAGTGACGAAAACTTTGCGAAGGTACGACAAAAGTGGAACAGTTAGTAATTTACCAAAAAGAGGATGGTTAAAAAGTGCAAGTAATGAAGGTGTAGCTCAAAATGTTGCTATACCTTTGGAAGAAAATCCTCACTTATCCACTACCTACCTCGCCAATATGCATAAAATTAGCCGTCGTTCAGTAGGAAGGATATTAAGGCGAGAAAAATATCAACCATACAAAATTCGCCTCGTTCAAGAACTCTCCGAAAACGATTTCGACAGACATTTGCAATTTTGTAAAACGATGATGGATAATTGTAACCGTGATAATAATTTTATAAGAAATGTTGTGTTTTCAGACGAGGCTACATTTTGTTTAAATGGTACGGTTAATCGACGTAACTGCCGCTACTGGTCGCAAAGTAATCCTAATTGGGTACAAGAGGCTCATACACAACATCCCCAAAAAGTGAACGTTTGGGCCGGCATTTATAACAACAGAATCGTGGGACCCTACAAGAAACTATAACGGAGATGGGTATTTACAGCTCTTGGAGACACAAGTTATTCCGGCATTGGAGGTAAATGGACAATTACCAAATAATATCTGGTTTCAGCAGGATGGAGCACCACCCCATTACGCTCGCATTGTTCGAGATCATTTAGATAGGACATTTCATCACAGATGGATTGGAAGAAGGGGTACTTATGAATGGCTTGCACGAAGTCCCGACATTAATCCACTAGACTATTTTCTGTGGGGTTACTTAAAGTCTTAAAGGTTTATGTTGATAGACCAAATAATTTGCAAGAATTAGCTTCAAGAATAACTCAAGACATCCAGAGAATTACACCAGAAGTAATAGCTAATGTTACTAAAGAATTTAAAAACCGACTTGCTTATTGTACGTAAACGGTGCTCAGTTTGAACATCTAATACATTAAGTTTGTTAAGTTAAGTTTCAATGTTTTGAAAACCACTTAGATTTAGTTAATAATTATGATTATGTATTTCTTTAATGAATATTAGATTTTTCCTTTCCTTAATTATTTTTCTGTTAATATCTCGGTAGGTATTGAAGTAAACAATATCAAACCCGATATTTTTGTATTCGCAATAAAATGTTTCATTGGGTTGTTTCATTGCAAATTTTAAAATCGACATTACTTCCGGTAAAACAGGAAGTTCAAAATTGTAAAAAAAATTGGAAACAAATAGGCAATCTACTGCAGTATCCACCTTCCAAATTTCATTTTGATATCTCTAATAATTCCAGAGATATTTGCTTGGTTCCACACATTTGCCCATCACTGTATAACCTATTCATTAAGACTTAGATTTAGTAGTTACCACAAAGTACGTTATATACTGTTTTAGAAAAGTTAATTTAAAGGATTTTAGGACTTATTCCGTTCCACATTGGATCACATTATTGTTAATTATCTATGGAAAGTCGATTTTCTGCGAATGATGGGTGTTGTAGTTTAAATTGAATCAAATACAAACAGCGTCATTTCCATTCACGTGCGATGAATTATGCGAATAACGTCGCAGGCAATAGTTAGTCCCAGATAAAATTTTAAACATAGTAAGAAATAAGCTTTTTTGGACTCTAAAGTTCCCCTAACTCAGTAGTCTTCTAAGCTTAATAGTCTAAGATCCCGTCATAAAACGACCTTCACCGAGATGCTTATTTAATGAAACGTATTTTATATTTAATTTAATATGTCAATTAATATAATCCATATGGGTTGCCTAGCAAATTTCAGTCCAGAGTATGTTTAATTAATAATTTAAAAAATATATTTTTTTAAACATTTCACCGGTATGATTATTAGATAAATTCTATACCAATCGAAAGTATGAAGCCCATAGAGTATGCAAACGTTAGGTTGCCTATTCTTTTCCGGTCACAACTATCGGGTTGCCAGGTATAAACAGGTAAATCTGTACTAGGATTTTGCAACGGTCTGTTTATTGAATGAAATTTAAATGAAATTAAAGATTATTTTATTCTGAACACGGTGGTATAAGGTTGCCTGCGAAAAATCAGTCCAGAATTGCGGTTGTCGAATTTTAAAAAGTTAAATATTGCTCCGAGTAAATGTGTGCGACTGAGAGAAAGAGACTGCGCATGCTATTTGGGCTTGGAAAAGAAAAGGGTAGCGATAGACTCGTATATACTATGCATCATTTTGAAGTAGTTTATTATTAAAATAGAGAAATAGTTATTTATTTATTTTTTATCAATTAATTATTTATGTGTATATTTTTTATGTGACACTAAAGTATATATACATCTTTAGTAAAAAAGAAGGTTATAGTGATACATATATAATACTACCCTAATTAAAAATATTGATTCAAAAAATTAAAATAATTTACTACATGCAAATTATAAATCTATAAATGTAAACAGAGAAATTGAAATCAATTGAAACTATTGGAAAAAATTCAAAACTCATAAAAGTGTTTTTTTTTAATCTGGGTAATCTTGCAAATTTTATTTTTATTATAAGAAGACACAATAAAAAAACAGTTAAAAAATTACTTTTATTTATTGTAAAAAATTAAAAATACATTTTTTTTTAAATTATTAGAATCCGTGTCAGAAAATTTTAAGAACTATTTTCGTAAATTCCATGTGGCTTAATGCAACGGATCCAATATGCGTGAAACTTCAGCCTGAGAACTGCGGATGGTTCTTAGATGAATATTTAAAACCAGTAAGTACCATTCATTGGGGATCTTACGCCTTTAAGATAGAAGACATTTTCGAAAAAGGTGAAACAGAGAGTGATGATGAAGAAGATTCAGAAGTTGAAGATCGTAGTTTTATGTCCGATGACACGGATTCTGAATAATTAAAAAAAAATGTATTTCTAATTTTTTACAATAAATAGAAGTAATTTTTTAATTGTTGTTTTTTTATTGTGTCTTCTTATATTAAAAATAAAATTTGCAAGATTACCCGGATTAAAAAAACACTTTTATGAGTTTTGAATTTTATCCAATAGTTTCAATTGATTTCAATTTCTCTGTTTACATTTATAGATTTATAATTTGCATGTAGTAAATTTTTTTAATTTTTTTGAATCAATATTTTTAATTAGGGTAGTATTATATACGTATCACTATAACCTTCTTTTTTACTAAAGATGTATATATGTTACGTGAATCACTATGAAAGACCCCTTTGTGCAACATTGTAACTTATCGTAACTTATCTATAATATTTCCTTTCGAGTAATTGATATTTCTGTTTACTCCAAAATTGCTTATTTAGAGGTGAGCTTAATAGCTAACAGTATTCTATTGTTCAAGTAAATCAGCACGTGTTATTAAGGCCACCTTAGTCATCATCACAGAACCTATAAATTCGTTGTAAAGTTGTAGGAGAGTGGATATTAACACATTCAAGATATTAACGTAGATATTAGTTCTGATCTCTCTCCCGCGACTGCAAAATCTCGGCATAACTTAACATTAATTAATTGTAATAATTTTAATTCAAAGTGTAAAAGTTGAAAAAGTGTTTAAGTAAAAATAAAATTTTTTAAAAAATAATTAATTTTGTTATCGACGTAACAAAATTTGGCGCAGTCAGTAGGATTTCGTGAACGTTTCTAGAACACGCGAATGCTCACTGGAAACGGCGGATTCCAATCCCTTGCCGAAACAAAGGACCAAAGCCAAAAATCTACTTTCCTGGTTGAACACGGACCACAGCCTCACTGCTAGGACAAGATAGATAGTCGAAAGAAGCCGGTTGAACACGGAATTTGCCTCACTGCTGGTGGACACGACAAAGGCTCAAGCTCCATGAAAACAAGAGAGATCAAGTAAGAGATAATCGTTTCTTTAATTTTTTTATGTTTATGTTCAATTTGTTGCATTTTTACGATTATCAGTGTTAATATTCCAATCATTCCTTTAAACCTTATAATTTAAGAATATTGATTTGATTTTTTTTATTTAAAATATTTTCGAAGGTGGAAATATTATTTTTGTTTTATTATCGGACAAATATTTTCGGAGGTGGAAATATTTGATTATTTTTTATTATCGGAGAAATATTTTCGAAGGTGGAAATATTTAATTTTAAAAAGAAAAAGCGATATAGTTTTAAGAAACGCGATTTAGTTATTAAGAAACGTTTTAGTTATAAGTTATTTCAACAAACTTTGCTACAATGTCAAGCGAAGAAACTCAAGTAGAAAACTACAAGTTATCAGAAATCTTTTCTATTATCCCAGAATACGATGGAGATCAAATTTTCCTCCAATCATTCCTTAATGCATGTGACTGTGCATATAATATGGCCCTTGGTGACCAACGTTTTCTTTTAAGTATTCATATTAAAAATAAATTACGTGGCAGAGCAGCACAGCTCGTAAGCTCTAGAAACCCCACAACGTATCCAGAAATTAAGCAATTATTAAATACCCATTTTGGAGATTCAAGGGATCTCTCATCTTTAATCCAAGACTTACAAAGACTGAAACAAATACAAAATGAATCCCCACTTAACTTTGTCAGTCGGTTACAAGTTTTAAATGCCAAAATGCACGCATTCGTACAAAAATCCCAAAATCTTACCCCTGAACAGAAAAATGCTCAGTGCAGCTTAATTGACACAATGAGTTTAAATACCCTTTTGACTGGTCTAGAACCCAGACTAGGACAAATTATTCGTGCAGGAAACCCTCGAGATATATTAGAAGCACAATCAAGAATAAAACGCGAGCTTCAACTTTCATATTTTGAAAACCAAAAATTTCCAAAATTGTCTGGAATCTACGGACAATCTACAAGTCAAATTAAGAAACCTAACATTCAAATAAAATGTCTCAAATGTGGTAGAAATGGACACATTGCCCCTAATTGCCAATTTAATCGTTTTCAAATGAATCCAACAAATAATTTCCAAAACGGATCTCGAAACACAAATTTTCAACCGAGACCCAATTTCCCACAACATTTTAATCAACAAAGACCTAATTTTACCCAACAAACGAACCAACAATTTAGACCTTCTTTGCCCCAATTTTCTCAACAAAGACCTCAATTAAATAATCCAAATCCGCAAAGAAATTTCAATTTTAATAATCCTAGAACTCATCACATAAATGAATATCCCCATAATTATGAATTTTCAAACTATAATTATGAAACCGAACATTTTCAAGATGATTATGAAAATAATTATCAACAATACTATGATAATGACTTTTATGAAAATCCACAAGAATTTGACTACTCTCAAGATGACTATTATTATCAAAATAATTCTTCTCAAAACGAAGAAAATTTTCAAGAATTAGCCTCGGGAAACCAACCACCCAACATAGAGGAAATACAAAACAAGTTACAAACTTTAACTTTCAACAAAAAGAATCTCGACACAAACACTCAAACGAACCCTCAAATGAACCAGTTTATTTAAATCCTTTACTCACCGTAAGTTCCAAAAACTTATATTATATTTTTGACAGAACTCAAACTCACAAATTACTAATCGATACCGGAGCTTCAATCTCAATTTTTAAAGAAAAAGTCGTAAAGAATTTTCCCAGATACCCTGAAAGTAAACCAATTCAAGGTATTACTAATGAAAAATTATTAATCACAGAATCAACCCTAATTCCTTTTGCCCCTAATGATTATCATAAAGTTTTCGTTTACAACTTAGACATTGAATTCGATGGAATTCTTGGTCTTGATTTCTTAGATCATTATAACTGTATTATTGATCTTAAATCCAAACAATTAATAACTAATTTCAAAACTGTCCCATTATTCAAAGCTGGACAAGAAAATAATTCCCAGAAAACTATTTCAAATGATTCGAACCCAATCTCAAAAAATCTTATTGCTACGACAAGTCATATTTCTAAAAAAGTTCCCAAACCTATAACTTCAAACATTATTTCAATTGAAGGAAGAACAGAAAAAATTGTGAAATTAAAATGCAATTTATCTAATACTGATGCCATACTTAAAGCACAAGAAAAGGAGAAAGTTAGATTACCCCATGCCGTTGTGAAAATAAACGCAAATGGTGAATTTTTAACATCAGTCATAAACGCAAATTCAATCCCAAAATCTGTTGATTTTTCAGACCTTTCCTTAGAACCAATAAATAATTTCGATCAAATCTTAAATCTCAATTCCAACATTTATGAATCAGCTTTCACTGATAGGATTCAGTTAATAAAAGACCAATTACGTCTTGACCATTTAAATCCAGAAGAACATGAAATGATTACAAATCTTTGTCTAGAATTTTCAGACATCTTTTTCTTAGAAGGTGACAAATTATCGTTCACCAATGAAATAAAGCATTCGATAGACACCAATAATTCCAAACCTGTTTATACCAAGTCTTATAGGTATCCTCAGATTCATCGAACTGAAGTAAAAACTCAAATAAGTAATATGCTAAATCAAGGTATTATTCGACCCTCAATTTCCCCATGGTCATCCCCTGTTTGGGTTGTTCCTAAAAAGCTCGATGCTTCAGGCAAGCAAAAATGGAGAATTGTGATTGATTATCGTAAATTAAATGAGTTAACCGTCGATGATAAGTACCCTTTACCCAATATTTCTGATTTATTGGATCAGCTAGGTAAATGTCAATATTTTTCTACTCTGGACCTTGCTTCAGGTTTTCATCAGATAGAAATCAATGAAACCGATATTCCTAAAACTGCCTTTTCAGTTGAGAATGGACATTATGAATTTATAAGAATGCCCTTTGGATTAAAAAATGCCCCGTCCACTTTTCAACGTGTAATGGATAACATCCTTCTTGGTATCCAAAATGAAAGAGCCCTAGTATACATGGATGATATTATTGTATATTCACCCACGATTCATGAACATATTTCCAGACTTTCAGAAGTATTCAAAAGACTTCGTAATTCCAATTTCAAAATTCAGCCAGATAAGTGCGAATTCTTAAGACGTGAAGTAGCTTATCTAGGTCATATCATTACTCCTGATGGTGTTAAACCAAATCCCGATAAAGTCAGCTGTGTATTAAATTTTCCTGAACCCAAAAACCCAAAAGAAATAAAATCATTTCTAGGCTTAGCAGGTTATTACCGCAGATTTATTCCTAATTTTGCCAAAATAGCAAAGCCACTCACTCGACTCCTTCAAAAAGACGTTAAATTTTTATTTGATAATGAATGTAAACAATCCTTTCAAAAACTCAAAGAAATTCTTACTTCTGACCCAATTTTAAAGTATCCAGATTTCGAACAGGAATTCATATTAACAACCGATGCAAGTGCTTTTGCAATAGGTGCCGTTTTATCTCAAGGACCTATAGGTAAAGATCTTCCAATTGCCTATGCCTCTAGAACCCTTTGTGAAGCAGAAACCAAATATTCAACTATTGAAAGAGAACTACTAGCGGTAGTATGGGCCGTTAAGACATTTCGTTCGATTTTGTACGGGAGAACCTTTACAGTCGCAATCGATCACCGCCCTTTAACATGGCTTTTCTCAATAAAAGACCCCGGTAGCAGACTTGCTAGATGGAGGATTAAATTAGAAGAATATAATTTTAAAGTTGTTTACAAACCCGGAAAGAAAAATAGCAATGCAGATGCATTATCACGCATAAAGATAAATCACTTCAAAGACTGTACTAACTTTCATTCAAAAACTAAAATTCATGCCCTAACCGAAGACGAAACTTCAAATGATGACTTTATTGAACAACAAAACCTTGAAAATGAAAATGAAAAAATGACTTTAGAATATAACAGATTTGTTGAACTTTATAAAACTAAATCATTAATTGATTACTCAAAAATCGAGATAACAAATTCCCAACTTCTTGATAAAACCCATAAAAATATCGTAACTTTCTTTTGCCAAAACAAACTTGGAGAACTTCATGACAAAATCATAAATGACCTTTTCGAAATAAATCCAGACTTTAGTACCGAAATAATTAATATATTCTCTAGTAGTTCAATTAAAGAACGAAGATATTTCATAATACCCCTTCCTTTTGACCCAGAAAGAATAGTCCCTCATTTATTTTACATTCTTTACAAAGCACAAGATCAATTTAATCCAAATGAAACATACTATGTTGAAAATAATATTGAATTACCAACTCTTGAAATTTTATCTTTTATATTTGCTGACAAAGACATTAAAATAAAAATTTGTCAAAATATTGTAACAACTCCAACTGAAGATCAGATACCAATAATCATTGAACAATATCATTGTGGAAAAAATAATCTACACAGAGGTATAAATGAAACTCTGAGACGCGTTAGAGAAAAATATAATTGGCCAGGAATAATTAAAAATATTGAAAATTTTATAAAATCTTGCGAAATCTGCCAAAAAGTAAAATTTTGCAGAAAGAATTTAAGCGCACCCTTCGTAATAACAGAAACACCAAAGACTCCCTTTGAGCGAATCAATATAGACATATTCGAATACCCTGACAAAAATTATGCACTAACAATACGCGACGAATTAACGAAATTTACTCAAGCATATCCACTGAATGATAAGAAAGCTTCCTCAGTTGTTAACACCTTGTTAATTTATTTTCAACATTATGGCACACCATTGCGCATACATTGCGATTATGGCCCCGAATTCAACAATACTTTAATGAAAGACCTTTCAGAACTCTATGATTTTAAACTAACTTTTTCAAGTGTGAACCATCCAGAATCCAATGGTTCAATCGAACGTTTTCATGCAACACTTTCTGAAATGATTCGTGCCAATACAGCCGAACATCCCGAAGAACATCCTTTTAATGTTTTACCCTACGCTGTCATTTGCTACAATAATACAAAAAGTTACACCCATGGATTTAGCCCATATGAATTAATATTCGGGCACACGTCAAGTAGACCCCCTGAAACGTTATACAATCAGAAAAACCTAATTTCTAAATATATTAGAGATCTAAATAATCGTATGGAACACTATTATAAAATAGCAAGAGCAAAAATAAATAATCAAAAAGAAAAATCAAAAATTCGGTTTGATAAGAACGTATCCCAAAACCAACCTGAATTTAATATAGGAGATAAAGTATACCTCAAAGAATCTCAAATTAAAAATAAATCGGAAAATAAGTTTAATGGTCCCTATGAAATCAAAGAACTGTATCAAAACTCAGCAAAATTATTTAATCCAAATACTAATCAAACTACTAAAGTAAATTTCGATAGGCTTAAACCTTATTTTGATTAGAAATTTCTTCCTTTCAGAATTTTAATCCTTTGGTGGATAATCACCATCTCAAGATGCCAATATCTAATTTCACCAGTAAATAATACGATCGGTGTTTACTTCCAAGAGGAAAGTAATTTAAAAATATCAAATTCAAAATGGACACTCTTAGTATACAAAGAACTTAGTCATATTAAACAAGCCATTTCAAACAACGATGAAATTTTAGATCATTTACTAGACTCACTCAAAGAAAACAACAATCGAATGATTGCATTTAAAGTAAAATTATCAACACACATTAGTCTTTTAAATCAAATTGCCAACAATGTTGATGAGAAATATAAAGAAATATTTGCTGATACCAAAAGTTATATAAGTTCAAGTTCAAACAGACGCAAACGCGGCATTATTAACGGTTTAGGTACGATATGGAAAGCTATATCAGGAAATCTAGACTCATCTGATGGAGAATATTATAGTCAGTCTATTGACCGAATTACGCGAGACGAACACCAGATAGAAAATTTATTAAAGAATCAGATTTCAGTGACTACGTCGGTAATTAAGAATTTTAATAGTACGATACAAAAGTTACAAATTGACGAGTCCACATTTAACAAAGATCTTCAAGAAATTCAATCCGCAATTTTTAACCTTACAGATGATTTAGCCTTTTATCAAGCGCAAATAAAAGTATTAGAAATTTGCGAATCATTGATGACAAGTTATGTTTTTATCGAAGAAACTCTTGATGACATTTTAAATTCTATTTCATTTGCCAGACTTAAAATTTTACACAGTTCAATTATATCACCCAATGATCTATTAAATTCAATACAAAAAATATCTGAATCACTGTATAAAAATGAGTTACCTATACCAGTTTATACCTCAACTGTGGCACAGTATGTTGAAATAATCGAATTAGAAGCATTTCAAATTGATTCAAAAATCGTCTTCGTTTTAAAAATACCTTTGGTAGAACCTGAAAATTACATCCTTTACCAATTATACCCGATTCCTATTTTTGATAATCGTACAGGTCTACACCATATGCTTCAAATTGGTCATAAATATATTGCTAGAGACGATGACTCTCTACTTTACGTAACTCTTGATAACATGGACAATTGCAAGTCTATAGACCGAAGAACAAAAATTTGCCCAGACATATTGCCATATCCAATCGACAGTGATGCAATTTGTGAAGCCCAGTTTTTCAAACAAACCAGTTACTTACCAAAAACTTGTCAGAATATATTAATTTATGCAAAGGAGTATAATATCCAATCAATTGCTCCAAACCATTGGCTAATAAGTATATCAGAACCTTTACCGATCACCGTTAGATGTGAAGGAAGAGAAGTTATCACAAAAATAGTAAACGTTAATACTATTTTAAAGCTACAACCAAAATGTAGTGCATTTATCGGATCCACCCGAGTCCAAGCCAAACAGTTACTGGATACATACCAAAATATAACCTATAGAAACCATCCAGTAAACATACCGTTCAGCTGTTGTGAAGATCTAGTACATAAAATCAATCTTCCAGATTTGAAACCATTGAAATTAAGCAAGTTAAATACAGACGATTTAAACATTGCTCAACACAAGTTGTCCCAATACTCCGATCAATTAGATGAAATTATTAATCAACCCTTAGTAACCAAAAAGTTATCATGGTATACTATATTTACCATCACCATAATCGTTGCTCTAATTTGCTTATACATATTCTGCAAGTGTAGAAGAAGACGCAGAAGACACCTAATCTCCATACAAGGACCAGATGATCCACCTGTACCACCAATGGTACCTAGCGTCTTTCAAAGACGTATTAGACGTTTCATACCCAGAAGAAGGAGTAGCATCCACCTTGGTGAACAGATTGAAGAAGAATCCCCTGAGATGCCACTCAAAGACATTTCCTAAAACATGTATGTACAACAACAAAAATTGTATCTTTAGTCAATTTTTGAATTCTAACACTTTTTGATATTTTTAACATTTTAACCATTTTATGTTTTATTCATTTACTTTTGATATTATTCTTATATACACTTATATTATTGTATTTTACTCGCATATATATAATTTTATACAACTTACACTTTGATGTTCTTATAATGTATTTATTTTTATTAATTTTTGAATTTTGAAATTATATCTATTTTTGATTTTATTCCTGAAAACTTGATGCATGGCATCAACTTTTTGTATAGGGGGAAGTTGTTACGTGAATCACTATGAAAGACCCCTTTGTGCAACATTGTAACTTATCGTAACTTATCTATAATATTTCCTTTCGAGTAATTGATATTTCTGTTTACTCCAAAATTGCTTATTTAGAGGTGAGCTTAATAGCTAACAGTATTCTATTGTTCAAGTAAATCAGCACGTGTTATTAAGGCCACCTTAGTCATCATCACAGAACCTATAAATTCGTTGTAAAGTTGTAGGAGAGTGGATATTAACACATTCAAGATATTAACGTAGATATTAGTTCTGATCTCTCTCCCGCGACTGCAAAATCTCGGCATAACTTAACATTAATTAATTGTAATAATTTTAATTCAAAGTGTAAAAGTTGAAAAAGTGTTTAAGTAAAAATAAAATTTTTTAAAAAATAATTAATTTTGTTATCGACGTAACATATATACTTTAGTGTCACATAAAAAATATACACATAAATAATTAACTGATAAAAAATAAATAAATAACTATTTCTCTATTTTAATAATAAACTAGTTCAAAATGATGCATAGTATATACGAGTCTATCGCTACCCTTTTCTTTTCCAAGCCCAAATAGCATGCGCAGTCTCTTTCTTTAAATGGGCGGACTTTAAACAGCTGCTATGCTGTGTCCTCTTCTATCGCATGGGATGGTTGGTTGGGACCTCTCAGTCGCACACATTCACTCGGAGCAATATTTAACTTTTTAAAATTCGACAACCGCAATTCTGGACTGATTTTTCGCAGGCAACCTTATACCACCGTGTTCAGAATAAAATAATCTTTAATTTCATTTAAATTTCATTCAATAAACAGACCGTTGCAAAATGCTAGTACAGATTTACCTGTTTATACCTGGCAACCCGATAGTTGTGACCGGAAAAGCATAGGCAACCTAACGTTTGCATATTCTATGGGCTTCATACTTTCGATTGGTATAGAATTTATCTAATAATCATACCGGTGAAATGTTAAAAAATATATATTTTTTAAATTATTAATTAAATATACTCTGGACTGAAATTTGCTAGGCAACCCATATGGATTATATTTATTGACATATTAAATTAAATATAAAATACGTTTCATTAAATAAGCATCTCGGTGAAGGTCGTTTTATGACGGGATCTTATACTATAAACCCTACGGTACAAATTGAAACGGTTCCAGTAATTTCTACAAGTACATCAAGATTTCTAAATTAAAAACTAGCGTCAATTTCAAACCAATTTATTTTAAACATCTTTATGATGATTTGTACCAAATGAAATTTTCTCCCCCGCCCATTACTTCGTTTCCATCTTCCTCATCCACTTGTTATATTGTCAAACGCTCTCTCTTTATGTACCATGCAACGACACTTGAAATGCCTCTCCCGTGCAGATGTCGGATAAAATTTCATTTCTTTTTTTTTGCTGTTCATCGTATACAATCCGACGCAATTACTGTCGCAGCATTTTTTTTCTTCTCCTGTCGCGTAAAACGCGCCACCGCGGTAACTAAATAACTCTTAAAAGCCTTGGCTGTTATTCGGGCGCGATAACGTTCGATATTCTGTGAGCGCATTCATTCGGTAATAGTACAGGAGATACTCGGTTGAAGATAGAAATCGCAATATCAAAGAGAAGTCATTCGTGTAATCGGTTTTCCAGAAGAATACCCCGTAATGTAGACGAATTTATAGATATGGAAACTTCTGGTTCTTATTGAGATAAATTTCAGTCTAGACGAAAAATTGTCCCATAAAAAGAATGAAATTGAAGTGCTTTGAATTAACTTAAACACCTATTACACTAATGTATACAGGGTGTAACATAATACAGTATAGATATTTTGAGAGGAGATTCGAGTAGTACTGATCAATATGAACTAAAAAGTGTTAACAATTATGTATCTATCTTATGTAGTTAAAGACCTACTTGATTATTATCTGGCAACCTTGTACATGTACGGTACGAAAATACTACACTAAGAAGTAAAATTTTTCCAATTGGCGACCGAAAAAGTATTGTAAAACAAGTATCTTGCAAGAAAAAAAAGCTGAATTGGTATTTGCAGGAAAAATCGTAAATGTATCTACATACATACATTATAAGTATATACTGGTATTCTTCATTAGTGAATTTTTCCGTCACATGAACATACGAGGGTGAATCAAATATGAACCGGACTTTTCTGTTTCTCGCCCCGTAGGTAATTCGAGTGGCGTGACGTCTCGATATATGTTAGGTAGGGATGTTAAGAAGAGGGGAGTTCGTCGGTTTGGCGAGGCGTAGTCGATGCGCTGTTAGTAGCATCATGTCAGAGCAAGAGGTGCATACGTCTGTTGCGCAACGTGTTGTTATCAAATTTTTGGCGCGGGAGGGCGTTAGACCGTCTGAAATTTTGCGTCGACTATCTGCACAGTTCGGCAATGAAACACTTTCAAGGACCCAAGTGTACGACTGGCACAAAAAGTTTTCAGATGGCCGAGAGACAGTGGAAAATGAGTCTCATGCACGCCGTCCCACGACAAGCATCAATGAGGCGAATATCTACGCAATTCGTGAGCTGATTGAAGGCGTAATGCTGAGTATTACTGCGAACTACTCCAACAAGTGAAACTTGCCTATCGGCAAAAGAGGAAAGGAAAGGAAAATTGAACAAAATGCATTGGGAAACCCTTGAACACCCGCCTACAGTCCTGATTTGTCGCCATGTGACTACCACATGTTTGGGCCACTTAAAGAAGAACTGGGAGGCCACCACTTTGAGGACAACGAAGGTGTAGAAACGTTTGTGCGCAATTGGTTATCGACACGACCAGTTTCATTCTTTGAGAAAGGTATTAAAAAACTTCCGATAAGGTGGAAAAAATTTATACATAAGAGAGGAGACTATGTAGAAAAATAATATGTATTAAAATTTGTATTGATCGTACCAATAAAATTTTTAAAACAAAAGTCCGGTTCATATTTGATTCACCCTCGTAATATCAATTCTCACTTGAATAGAAAAATGTTCGATTTAATATAAAAATGAAACTGTTTTTCTTCGTTAACCTAAAACACATCAAAATATTGGGAAAATTCAGAACAAATATCATATTAAATATTTGCAGTGCACGACATACCACACTGTTTACTTACGCTACCCAATGTTGTCATGTTTTCTGTTTCACTAACTCTGTTAAAAAAATTAATAAAATTAGCTTTGTTAATGTTCAGTTTAGTTAATAAAGTTGTTGCTCTTTTGCAAATAATATGAACTCATTTGCGAACATTAGTTGACATCATTTTTTTCTCACAAATCGTAAACTTTTTGTCATATGTCATATAATACTTTTTTATTTATAATGATCTATCGTATCACCTACCAAAATATATGCACTGCATTGTGTTACACCCATTGATTACTAATATTAATGGACCTGCCTGTTTACATTAAAAACGAGTTGAAAGATGTTTGCCGGAAAATGTAAACAATGCCAAACTTCTTTCTATTCTAACCACTAAGACGTAAATCTAGGTAAATGTACGCATTGACTGAACGCCAGACCGGCTATACATTCTGCCGGTAATGTCCAGCAGGCACGTTTGCTTATTTACATTTTGATTTGAGGTTAACTTCGTAATTGATAATTTGTAAAGTGTTTTGATGTTGAAACTTTTTTAGAATCAGTAATTATTTTGTATAATTGTAAAAAACAATAATAAAGTATTGTTTCAGTGTTTTACATGCAGGAAAACGGCATATTCGTTTGCCGAAATATCTTCTCACCGGTAAGCGTCAGATCATAAACGTGTTACTGAGTTTTGCAAAAGGTTATTTAAGCAGTAAAACTACATTTTACGTGAAGAAATAAATGTTTTGATAATTAAGCCACTAATTGTTTTTGTTATTGTGCACATCTTTTAATGGATTTTAATATATTTATATTTGTAGATTAGGTACGTAGTTATATTATTTTGAATCTGAATAGCATGACCTTTGATTTAATGTAGTTTGGACGCTACTGTTGGAGCCGGAATATTTGTAAACAAATATATCTGTGTCCCTTTCTATTTTTGTCTCATGTTTCAACCCATTTTTACTTTGGTCGTATATGAGAGTGCCGGGTCCATTTATTAGTCATTGTTTACACCCTCTATATGTTGCCACCGAACTTTCTATCCGATGTATTACATTTATGCTTGTGTTTTAAATAACTGACCTATTTTGTATTTCGGCGGGCGTCGATAAGCTGCATTACGGCTAAATGAAAACTCCACCGCATTGTTTACAGCGTTTTGCGTTCTTCAACACGGCTAGCAGAACATAAGCTGTCTCTTTAGAAGTTTTTAGTACACATTTTAAGCACTCACAGCGCTGCGTGCCATATCAACAACATCGGCGTTGAATACTGAAATGATGTTTACAAAACAGAAATTATTAATGGTTGTAAGAAAGAAAAAGAAATGTTTGTCAAAAGAGTGACTTTAAGGATACACGAGCAATTAAATGATTGAAAACTGTTGGGGTCTGGAGTTCAGCAGAATCCTACGCAATATTATTGGAGCAAAAGTATAAGGTTAGGAATGTTGCCAGTAAATAATATCTAATCTTAGAGAAAAATACTCTAGTAAAGCATAAGTAGTGCCCATGGGGCAGTATTTTGATAATCTAATGAAAATTCCACCAAAAAAAATATGGGAACATTTATTCAGAAAAGGACTACAGAAATAATATTGAGAACCCCAAGAACGACTGTATTTCAGTTATATTTTTTTAATGAAACATACACATATTACTCCTAAGTGTCTAAGTAATTATTTACAAAGTACATTTTTCCCTATTGAAATTTGTTTTCAATTAAACACTGTTTTAGTTCTTGGTCACTCTACATTGCTGCTAAACGTTTGCCGCCATTGACTCGCAATAATACAAAACTGCCTGTTATTTGTAGCATCTAGCCAGAATGTAATACGGCTGCGACAGATAAAATAAGTCTATGGACAGAGGTCCATAGTGAAGCCACAAGTTTTTTTTCTCAGTGTACCAAATTTAACCATGAACCATGCAACTTCTGTCAAAATTAGTTGGTTTCGCAAGAAAACTTTTTGTAATTATAATGCCTTTACGTTTCCCACATTTTCTAATTCAACATCGTCTCTGGTGTAATGAATTTATTAAGCGATATATCAAAATCTTATTTTACGCGAAATGTATATCAACATTAGGAAATTCAGGGAAAAATAGCCCATAAAGACCTCAAATTGGGAGACGTGATTGGCCTTCCAATGGTGGGGTAGTCCGTTCCCCAAATGACAAGGTACCCAATGAGAATCAAAGTTTACAAAAATACCATTTCCCAATTGTCCACGAAGCTACATCGGTCGTACCAATAGAATATATGGATACTCCCTATCATTTAGCAAAAACTTCACCCTTTGTATCTCATCATATGCAAGCAGCACACTCTATTAATTTTGAGGATAATAGGACCATCATATCCCCTAATTCGATTAGGGCCTCTACGATTCGTGAAGCTATTGAAATAGAGAACCGACCCCTCTAATGAAGACTTGACGATAGCACGCGCCTGCCTACCGCATGGAAATTAGCAATAACTATAATGGAACGGCCCGGCACACTCACCAATGGTAGACCAATCACGGCGTGACATGAATATCACGTGACATCCCCTCTCAACCGATCGGGAACTGTAAATACAGGAAGCGGTTCGGATTCACACTCATTCACACATTCAGGATCAGGATCAACGACACAACATCGATGGAAATGAGGATAAGGGGAGGAACGCCACAGGGATCAGCACTATCACCGACGCTGTACAGCATCTATACCAGCGACATACCAAAAGGACCAAGGCACACCAGGACATACATCTACGCGGCAACATCATGGAAGGCGGACCAAGCGGTAAACTACCTGCAACAAGAAATCGAAAACTTGGAACAATTGGTGAAGAAATGAAAAATCAAGATCAACGCGGGGAAAACGCATGCAATAGCCATAGGAAGGAGGAGGATGCCGGACCAACCAACTAGAAGACTTACAGTAGGAGGAAATCACATCGGATGGAGCAAGACGTCAAATATCTGGGGATACACATAGACAGGAAACTCACGTGGAAGAAACATATAGGAGAGACAGTGAAGAAAGCCAAATCAAGGATCAGCCAACTCAACCCGATGATAGGAAGAAGAAGCAGACTACAACTGAGGCCGAAGAGAAATATCTACGAAGCATCAGTGAAGCCAATCATCACATATGGAGCCAGCATCTGGGGACAAGCTGCAGCAACGCACATCAAGAAATTAGAGGCAGTACAGAACAACGCACTAAGGAGGATAACGGACGCCCCATGGTATCTGAGGAACACACAACTAAGAGAGACCTAGATATAACTACAGTCAAGGGAGAAATAACGAAGAGAACGAAGAAAACCATAGCCAGGATGGAACAGCGTAGGAACCCACTGATGAGAGAGGCAACCAACTACGAGGATGAAAAGACCACGGCAAGCGCTACTGCAAGAGGACAAAACAGTGGTGAAAAGAAAAAGAGAAGAAGACTGGGATTAGGATAAGATTAGGGAATAGGATATATGATATATTAGGTAATGAATATCTTAGGGAATTAACATTATATAGGGAAGTAATAGAATTAGAATTAGGGGATAGGATTAAGGAAATTTCTGTAATTGTAGCTCTGACAGAGTGAGACCTCCAGCTTGGAAAGCAGGCAGATTGAGGTACACAGTTCGACCTAGGGATTTTTTTAGTCATTTAGTGAAGCTAGAGGGGCAAATTGAGAGCTCGAGTTCTAGACAAACAAATCTCTTTTCTTAGTATTCTAGTCAGACTTGAGGAGTAGGCAGATTGAGGCCCCGAGTTCGAACTAGACCATATTTCATTTCTAGTTTTCATAATTTTTACTGTGTCTCGATGAAGTTAGTGGATATGTAAACAATGAAGAATTTTAATTAAGTTTGCTTGGCACCGATTTCAACACTATACTTGATAGGTATGTATTTAATTAATACATAAAAAGTTCCTATGTTTTGTATTTGGGTACTTTGTAGGTACATAACTGATTATTAGTTAGTGTAGCGTTAAGTACATTTTTATTAAATGTGTTCAACTTTTACTGCTGTATTAATGTAAGTTTTTAAAGGAAAATATCTTCTTCCGTACTTATAATTTTTTTTTGTATAAAAAAATCTTATTTAACTTTTCATAATTTTTAACTCTACTCAACTCGTATGTTTCTAACGGTCATAGGAATTATTTTTAAATTCTTACAATTTACTTATTGACACAATGTATAAGTAACCCGAGACTCTCAAGTAATGAAACGTCTAATATGAAATTTTATAATTGTCTTTAAAAATTTCACAATTACTTTCTACATGAATCCATGAGAAATCGAGAAATATGCGGCGACGCACATTAAATACGCCATAAATATTTTATGAGAACCGTAGGAATTCAAAACAGATGTACTTTAACAAAGACTGTATTATTGGAGTGATATTTTCATGTACAATATTTCACTATTCAATAAAACTTATTATTTTGCGAATTAATTATTTAACATATCAAGATGAATTATTGTCAAGTTGTAAAGTGGCACTATTAATGTCACCTTAACTGACAAACGTAAACACAAAACAGCTTCCAATATTTACAGCCCTCATATGTTTGGTCTTCAATTTGCATTTCTAACGGACCAAAGACTTTTATGTGTACGATTAACGTTAGAATGACTGAATACAGCAATTCACTATACAATTCTATTTCTGTACCTATTCAAACTACAATGTTGTTCTTGTTTCAGTTACCATCACTGGAAATTAGCAAGTCGTCTTCCAGGTTGAACATCAATCAGTCTCAAGTAAAAACAGTCGTAACACCCATATCTCCGATGGTCGACACGTTTCCATCGATCAACAACAATCCGCGCAACGACCACGAGTCTACCAATAACAATAAGGATGAAGTCAGATTTCCGATGACGCCGTCTGGTGAGTGATGATTTTGATTTAAATGTACATAAAACTTTGATAAATTTGTTAGAAACCAGAGAAAATAGTTGCAATGAATATTAATTACTTTCTTTTAATGGTTTTTTTGGGAAATAACCCTACATCGAGCAAGACTAGCTGTATATTAAAAAAACCACCATTCCATAGTTTAATTCTGCCTTTGTTGTCAGTGACATTAAAATCTGATCAAAATGTAAATTTGAAATTGATAATTTATCAAGACATAATTAAGGGGATTCGTTGCTTTTTAGTTATATCGGTTATCACCAAAAAAATCCAGAGATCGTATATGATAATCAAAATATATTAAACCAAGAATAATACACTGAACTAACCAAAGCTCCGACGACTTTAATAATATGGAGTAATAGCAAAAGTTTTACGAAGAAATCTATATGTATCAAATAATCTTTCAAAAAATGAATTAAATTTATTAAAGGTTAAAAATGACACTATAATATTTTACCTGCAGATAAAGGCGATGCTACAGGAAATAAAAATAACAACGACTTCAAAATACAAAACTTATTAAATCAAGGATAATATACAAAATTAAACAAAGAGCCACAACTCCTATAGAATACAAAATATACTGCTTCTTAATCACAAACATAAAATTACAAAACAAGAACGCATAGTCTTACTCCACACTATTCTAAATTACCGCAATTGTCGGTTCGCATAATTCTCGTAGCCTTCTGCTTTCGCTTCTAGTTACTCGAATACTGACAATGGGTTACCAAAAATTCATAAACTTCGCATCCCTTTAAGACTACTTGTCAGCTCTATAAATCACATTTCAATACAAAACTAGTTTCACATAAGCATGTTTTGACATAGTAAATCTAATACTCTCTTCGAGGTGTCATTCTTTTGTACGCAAGACAATTTATATAATACATATTGTTTCTAGTTAGGGAACCTTCATCAGTTACGCTTCCCACAACTGAATTTCCTCTCGAACACTTCTTTATGCATTTGATGCATTTCGTTAAAGTTGAAGACGCGAGATGTAAAGACCGACATCTAGGATTTTCGGGGAAGCGCAACTGATGAAGGTTTCCTAACCAGAAACAATATTATATATATAATATATATTGTCTTTCTTTTGTAGAATGACACCTCGAAAAGAATATTCAATATCTCTGACAGGTGAAGGTAACCTGAAAATTTCATCGTGGCATTCTAACCTAGTAATTACGGGTAACAGCAATTACATGGAACGGCTCCAGATTCGGAACCTCTATGTGCTAGTTTCCCCGTAATCCCAGATGTCGGTCTTTACATCTCGCGTCTTCAAATAGTAAATCTATACAATAATGTTCCTGTCACCAAAACACTTCCTATGGTAAAAGTCCCAGTTGTCCATTGATAAAATAATGGAACTAACATTTTGTCCGAAAATAACTGTATTTTCAACTAATTGATTAGTTCCACCAATAAGATTTTGGCATGGCCATGGGTTCTTGTAGGATAATTTTTTATTTCAATTTTTTTACAATTTTCTCTACAGATTTATAAAATCTTAACAATTTTACGTAAAAAACATTATCTTTGTCCAAGTCGATATTTCCAATGGTTTTCGAGTTAATTGAGTTTGAAAATTACTCTGCTCTTTAAGTTATTAGTCGAAAAATTACAAAAATCTGTTGCCATAATCCTTAACCATTAAATTCCAATTGATACCATTCAGCAACTACTGGAGAAAACTGAAACCGCATTCGTAGCTATAAGGCAAACACTTCGAATTTTCCAAAGAGTTTTCGCAAATCATTGAATCGTCTAGTTAGATAATGCATCGTAAATGCAACGTGGTCACTTGGAGCAGCACATGTAATTTAATTTATTATTACTAATTTTCATCCCATTATTTTCTATTTCACATTTATCTATTGTCAGAATCAGCAATTAGTTCTTTAATTAGTAAGTGTAACTCTTAATTTAAATAGTCTTAGTTTATGTCCTAAATTATTTATTAACTGATAGGATCATTTATAACTGCAATTTATTTAAATGTTAGTGAATTTTGAACCTCAATTTACTCAAAAAATGTTGAAAGTATCGATTTGGACAAACATTTTTTTTTTGTATAATTATCAAGTTTTTATAAATCTGTAGAGAAAATTGTAAAAACATTGAAATAAAAAAATACGGCCCGAAAACCCCCTTCACCAACCTAAATAGCACGCTTATGATTTGTACGTCGAAAAACGGAGTAGCACATGCTATTTAACGTAAAAAGTTATGTAAGACCCATCCATAATTATTTTCGACATTTTGTCAATAACAGAAAAAAAAACAGTTTTGTTTAAGCCTTTTTAAGATCATATAACATCCTAAGGGTGCTTTTTAATATGTTAATACGGACTTTTTGACTTACTTTAATGAGGTCTATACACAGCAGAAGTTTTGAATTCTATTTTAGAAACACTCTGTATATGGTGTTATTCAAAACAAGTACATAAAGAGAAAGAATACTAATAAGGGTTGTTATTAATGAAAAACAAACAATTCTTATCGAAGCACTTTTTCCACTTGGATTAGATTAACTAAAAACTTACGTTTTGAACCCAACATCTGTTTTTACGTTTGTCAAAAATCGTTTTTATATGCAGTAATAAATAAGTTATTGGGTGCCAAATCTGACCTGTACAGTGGATTACTCATAAATTCATACACACTGTAC
This sequence comes from Octodonta nipae, assembly GCA_034190945.1. Taxonomy (NCBI): domain Eukaryota; kingdom Metazoa; phylum Arthropoda; class Insecta; order Coleoptera; family Chrysomelidae; genus Octodonta; species Octodonta nipae. Next base: position 24,239,485 of record CM067223.1, read on the forward strand.
CACTCTCAACTTGAAGTGTCTGGTAGCAGCTATTATCTCTGAAATTCCTACATTTTTCTTGTATATATTTTTCTTGTATATATTTCACATTTAAATATCTAATTCAACTTTTCAAGATAGTCTAATCATCATCTATTGTTGTCTTTATTGGACTTTGGCCCTAACCTTAAAGTCGTTATGATAGAGTTTCAGAGGAGATTTAACTCACTACTTGGGTTCATTTAAAAAGTTTTCCCTTTGTTATAAATAGACATTTCATTTGAAAAATGCTCAAATTTTGGCATTACTGAACATACTACGAGCTCGGTTTTATGAAATGCGATTTTAATCACGATTTTCGTATTATATGCCTCTAAATATGCAGACATTACAATATCCCATCAAAAATATGAAACGTGAGATATAAATCATGCATAACAATCAATCTCATCTGCAAAACATCATGAAATGCACTCGCACTGTCCAATTTGACACTAACTGGTCATCTCGTCCAAAATGAAGGCCAACTTGATCGCATTCAAAACAACCGACAGTTATTGACGCGTGAGCGACATCAACCAGCCATTTCATGTGATTAGCGATTCACTTTTGTCAAAACATAGTGAGAGAGAGGAAAAAACGACAACATCGAACAAAATTAAAAGTGAAAATTGAATTTCACTAAATCTAACGGTACGATGGCTGTCGGACGTGATGCGTTACGAGATCGCCTGCGAGGAGCTTTTGATTTTTTTTAACGCTCTACTAAATCCATAAATAATCCAGTGCACTCTTTGTGTATGTGTGTTTGTGTGTACGATTACGCATACCTTCCTTAATTACATGTTTCTACAGGAAACGGGGTTATGGTATCGAGTAGCAATATACATGCGGATTGATTTTGTTAATATCGCTTCAGGGGAACGCACTGATATTAATCGTTCGACTGAAAAAAAAACAGCGTACCTGCATAACCATGTTTCCTTTTATGATGCAGGCGAACTAAATGTGAAATTTTTTCTGCGTTGTATTCATTGCAGTCGCTTGAGGAAAGCTTTTGTGTTAAGTCAAAATATTGTATAAAAAATAGCGGCATTCATTCTAGACTAAACGATGGAAGCGAAAGCTTCGTACGAAATAATATATACACTGTCTCTGTTTCTCTTTCTTTGTGCCATTCTTAGTAGTGGACATAAATTTCAGTAACATAAAATATAATCTTCACTATTTTATTACTACTCAAGTATGAATCCTAATCTGTAATTTAGTTTTTAATTTAAATATAATTGCAAAGTAAAATATTACGTGTAAGTGAATTTTTAATTAAATATGACATATCTTGAATTACAATATTTCAAAGTTTCTAACCTACTTCACCTATTTAATATTTTGGCAATATATCACGAGGTCACTTGAATTTATAACAGATTAAATTATAGAATCATTATGCAGGGTGTTTTGTAGGAGGTTCGCCAAACATGGAGGGCCCTTATTTGTGGTAATCTGATTGCTGACATATGTCAAATCTCTAATTTAAAACATCGCAAACAGAATTGGAATACTATAATTTATTGATTATCTATAAAGGAAGAGACTCATGATATATAAACTGGTCCCTGTTTCAACGCAGAACACTAAGTTTTATGGGTACTTCAAGATCAACGTAGTATGGTGTTGGTCGAAAGAAAGTGTCGAAACAAATGCAATTTCGATTTTTGCATTTCATTACATACTCTCTAATTTTCATATGGGTAAGTGTGGCCTCCGTTAAAAAGCCTTCGTTTCAAAAATGTACTTCATAAAAATAAATAGCATAGTAAAATGAAATCATTAATTTTCATTCTTTTCAACTATATAAGAAGTAGGTAAAAAAAATGCTTAAAAGCAAAGTACTTTTATTTTTGGTAATATCGAAAATTGTTGAGGAAGACGTTCATTAAAATTGAAAATGTAGTAAATTATACAAATAGATCTATGAAAAATCTAGTTTTGATATATTTTTTGTTAAATTAGACCCCAACGTCTCTTGGCTTTCGTCCAAATTTGCAAAATGCTCAAGTTCATCACACCATGTTCGCTTTATGTCTGCACTTGTTACTACCTCACATGTTAAAATAGGTCTTACTGTTGTCCTCACTTTGCTTTCAGTTCTCCTAAGTTCTCCTTCAATATCGTTCCTCCTAGGCTGCCTTTCATTGCAAAATTTGTCTCATTACCTCAGTTGTTCTTTAACTGTTCCATTACGTTAGTCAATAAGGCAAAATTTGACACATTTTGGGACATAACAGCAAACCGCTGATACCACAATCACCTCAGTATTAATTCACGGCTGATATCTTACATGATTTTAACAGTTAAAAGGAATTATATTGTCAATGGGAAAGTTGTAGAGAATTAGAGAACCTTCAGAATGAGCGTCCATAAGTATAATGAGAAATTAATAGTTTTTGTAGAATTGTATAGAATATTGCAATTTAAACAATTTAAAGAGATATATTGCAAAGTGCTCCATATTATGGATGTCCCTTGGATCTTAAATTAAATTTGCGTTAAATTCCCAATCGTCCGGACTAATAACTGCGATCAACCAGGCTAATACCTGAGATCGACCTATTGGCCATCCCTGCTTTATACTATATTTTTATTGCTAATTTTCAGAGCAAAAATATAAAATTAATTTATCAGGTTAAAGCAATACTTGTCAACCAAAGTTTCGTTTCCTTTTGTATTTGGTCAGAGTAACACCTTCTTTTTCAATTTATTTCTAATTTAGGTCTTTAATGTAGATTTGTTTCACAAACTGTGATACTTATCGCAATTATCCCTTTTGCTAATAACTTAACAGTCTGTTTACGGATACCTGTCAATTACACGCCCCATTTATATTAATAGTTGCAATATTTTATTATTAGGTTTTCCCATATAATAAAATATTATCTATATCTCCAAATAGTTTTGCTGCTTAATATTGATTCATTAGTTCAGCTTTGATCAACATATAAATTATCACACAATTTATTGAACTCCGTAATATTGAAGAACAAAAAAAATGGGTTTCGAAGGTATTAATTTATCTTTTAAATTTTAAGGCAAAAAAATCGAAATTAATTATACAAGTTGAAATTGAAAACATTTGTTTCTGTGAAAATGAAACAAATGAATAATCAACACTAATAGAATACGATTATCGTTAAATAGGGACTTACATACAAAGGTAGACCAATATACATAATACATAAAATTTAAATAATGAGTGGAAACGAGATAAATCGTTTGATAACCTAATACCAACAATGAATAAAAAATTAAGATAATGAAACCTAAAAAACTGATCAGAGAATATCTGTTTTAATAGGATTTACATAAGATTATGCATTGTAGTAATAAAAAGATTAAGTGCGCTTAAAAATTTGTGATCAATAATCTATATACTCTAGATTACTAAGAATCTCACATTTATCTTTATTTTTCTATAATTCAATAACACCACAATCGAAATAAAACGACGTATATTGAAGGAAAACCAAACGCTTCAGTCTATTCTGACTTCGTTGTCAGCGACTTTATATTTATTGATGTAAATTGCAAAATGAAAATTTGATTTATGACATTTAAATTGACATTAGAAAATTTGTTGTTTTTAGATATACAGGAAGCACAAAAAATTCTAAAGATTATAGTTAAACAGCTTTCAAATTAGAAGAATTTGAAAGAGTTGTCTTTAGAATTTATAAGTGGCGTTCCTAGGTACGACTTTGTTATAAGATAGTGCATTCGCTAAAAATGCGATCAAGGAATTCCATTGTTTCAGTGATCCCATTAACTTCATAAGGGAAAACCTAGGAAAAACCTTATGAACTGTCCCGATACTGGGTTGTTCATTAATAATTTCTTCCTTAATTGTCGGTAACCAGATACGATTAAATTCTACAGAAGTAGAAGCGATACAATCGTCTTCATTCAAAAGAATTAAGGCAGAATTTCGTTAATTCTTTTGAATGAAGACAATTGTATCGCTTCTACTTCTGTAGAATTTAATCGTATCTGCTTACCGACAATTAAGGAAGAAATTAATGGTAACCTCCTTTTAAACAACCCTGTATCGGGATATTCATAAGGTTTTTCCTAGGTTTTCCCTTATGACGTTAATGGGATCACAGAAACAATAGAATTGTTTGATCGCATTTTTGGCGAATGCGCTATCTTTTAACAAAGTCGTACCTAGGAACGCCACTTATAAATTCTAACGACAACTCTTTCAAATTCTTCTAATTTGAAAGCTGTTTAACGATAATCTTTAGAATTTTTTGTGCTTCTTGTATATCTAAAAACAACAAATTTTCTAATGTCAATTTAATTGTCATAAATCAAATTTTCATTTTGCAATTTACATCAATAAATATAAAGCCATTGACAACGAAATCAGAATAGACTTTGAAACTTTTGGTTTTCTTTCAATATACGTCGTTTTATTTCGTTTGTGGTGTTATTGCCCCAAAAAACATAAAAGTAATCAAGAATATGCCACAAACAATGTTTAGAAGACAATCCACAATTCAAGACTAAAAAACCTTGTCTTTTTGAATATTCTGTTGTTAATTATACCTTACAGTTTGTTGAAAATATTAAACCCATTGGTATAATTCTAGACTCTATTAAACTTACTAGCTGTCGCCCAGTGGTCGAAATTCGACCAATTGTGTCAATATCTCTGGCAGGTTAAGTAACATGAAAATTTTATCGTGACATTCTATCCTAGGACTTTAGGGAAAACAGCAATTACACAGAACGGATCCAGATTCGGAACCTCTGTGTGATAGTTTCCTCGAAAATCCTAGATGTCGGTCTTACATCTCGCTTCTACAAATAAGTAACGAAATTCAAGTTTTTTTCAGATATAATTCATAGAACTTTATTTATGTTCAAATTCGTAATTCTTAATTTAATATGACAACAATTCAACTGCTAATGGGCTACCCTACATATTTATTTTTTCTAACACCCCTGTATAGCTATAATTGCACTCAATTCTCTAACATTTGTTAAAATCCTCATTATAATAATTCCATCTCATTATATATTTCCACCACCCTGTATATGCAACTGCTTATGGACCACGCATAATATTTTTTAACATTTTTCAACCACCGGGTAAACCATTCTGTATATGCCACTGCCTATGACCCACCAGATTTACTCTTTTTGTTTATGAAATTTTTAATTATCTTCTGTAACTATAATTCTACTCCGACCTATATTTCAATCATTATATATATGGAACTCTTCGTGGTCTACTCTATAAAACATTTCCTATTCTAACATTTTTTATCACCATCCTGTATATCTATAATTCCTCTCACCCTATATTTCATCTTAACTATATATACAACTGCTTATGGGTTACGAAATGTTACATTTCCATTTCCGCCACCCTGTATATGCATCTATATATAACATTTTTTGCACCACCCTGTATAACTGTAATTTTACTGCACCTTCTATTGCAAGAACCCTGTAAATTCAACCGCTAATGGGCTTCCCTATATAATTATTTTATTAGTTATAATTGCAATCTACTCTATATTTTAAACACCCTAAATATGCAACTGCTTATGTGCCATCTATTAAAAAAATTATTTCTAACATATCTGGAATCGCTCTGTATAATTATGATATTCAACGATTACTTTACCCACTAAACAATAACAACGCTTGCATGCCACCTCCAGAAGTACATGCTCTAAGTATATAAATAGCATTGGTCTGTCTATATATAATTACTCAATGGTTTGAGTCTGGCGGCAGCGGCACGCGGCACATTCATTTGTTTGGCAATATTATAAATTAAGATTAGCATTCTGCACTGAAGGTCGTCAGTAGCTACTAAACAAAACAAAAATGAAGAAAATCGGTTGAGAAACAGAGGAGAAAATGGTACCTAATCGTTTTGTCTTAGCCTATTTATATATAGATTATCAATAGAACTTGCCGTAATGTAGAGGTTATCTATAAATAAATAGGCCAAGACAAAACGATTAGGTACCATTTTCTCCTCTGTCTCTCAACCGATTTTCTTCATTTCTGTTTTGTTTAGTAGTTACTGAAGAACTTCAGTGCAGAATGCTAATATTAATTTATAATATTGGTTCATTCATTAAATAAAATATAATAAAAATTCATTATTTACGTCCATAATGTCAACGCCAAACAACTGAATGTGCCGCCGCCGCCAGACTCAAAACATTGAGTAATTATATACAGAGGGACCAATGCTGTTGTATACTTAGAGCATGTACTTCTGGAAGTGGCATGCAAGCGTTGTTATTGTTTAGTGGTAAAGTAATTGTTGTATATTATAATTATACAGGGCTATGTATATAGAGTAGAGTGCAATTATAACTAATAAAATTATTAGATAGGGAAGCCCATTAGCGGTTGAATTTACAGGATTCTTGGAATACAAGGTGCAGTAGGATTACAGTTATACAGGGTGGTGCAAAAAATATATAGAGATGCATAGACAGGGTGGGGGAAATGGAAATGCAACATTTCGTAACCCATAAGCAATTGTATATATAGGGAAGATGAAATATAGGGTGAGAGGAATTATATATGATGATTGAAATATAGGTCGGAGTAGAATTATAGTTACAGAAGATAGTTAAAAATTTCATAAACAAAACGGTAAATACGGTGGTTCATAAGCAGTAGCAAATACAGAATGGTTTACCGGGTGGTTCAAAAATATTAAAAAATCTGCGTGGTCCATGAGTTGCACATACAGGGTGGTGGATATATATAATGAGATGGAATTATTATAAGGAGGATTTTAATAAATGTTGAGTGCAATTATAGCTATACAGGGAGGTTAGAAAAGTAAATATGTAGGGTAGCTCATTAGCGGTTGAATTGTTGTCATATTAGATTAAGAATTACGAATTTTAACACAAATAAAGTCCTATGAATTATATCTGAAAAAAAACTTGAATTTCGTTACTTATTTGTAGAAGCGAGATGTAAGACTGTCATCTAGGATTTTCGAGGAAACTATCACACAGAGGTTCCGAATCTGGATCCGTTTTGTGTAATTGATGTTCTCCCTAAAGTCCTAGGATAGAATGTCACGATGAAATTTTCAGGTTACTTAACCTGCCAGAGATATTTACACAATTGGTCGAATTTCGACCACTGGGCGACAGCTAGTATTAAGAATTTTATTAGAATGTGCTAGTTTTGTTAAAATCCGATCCATACGAAGTAAGTTGAAAGCATAGGCGTACCCAAGCCAATTTTTCGGGGGGATCCATGTTTAAAAAATGCTTGACAGAAAAAAAATTATTAACACTTTCAGTAGTTCTTAATGCTTAACTGTAAACGCAGATGCAGATGTTTGCATGTGGGAGAGAGGGTGGGGTGAACCCCCCAAATACCGCCTGGGTACATTTATGGCTGAAAGCATAAAATAGATTCAAGTCAAATTATTAATAACTTAAATTTTAGGTTTCGATAGGAACATCAAAGTTTCCAGATGTTTTATACTACTATTTTTATATACAAAGTAGTTTACAATAAAAATGATCGGGATTTTCTTTCTTTGGTTAATTTTAATTCTGAAATTAATCACAATCTAAGAACGAGAAACTTGTTCTATAGTGATGTTTATGGTGTTATATAGTCAAACTATAACACCATAAATTCGTTTGTGGGCCATTTACAATGGATATACAATATGTATGCTTCTTATATTGAGTATTCGAATATCAGTTTAAAGTGATCAAAATATGCAGCTGTTGTTTTCAAATTGTAAACAAATTATTTATTATGTCTTTTGTTTCTTAGTACTAAAAAATTTTATAATGCATTCAATTGTGACTGTACCATCTAGTTCTACCTCTTGGAATCCAAATAAAAATGTTATTTCTAGGAAAGTTAATATAGGTTGTGTCTTACAATTCATTTTGTCACCAAAGGGACTTTTTTCCGTAAATGGTATAGAGTCTAGACTAACACTACAACACGTAACTCTCATGGAACAGCATACAGTCAGTAAAATTCTGTAAAATGCTCGCCAGAACGCCATACTTAGTTCCAGAAACTGGTTTCGAAATCTGGAATAACGTGAAGTGCATCGCAATTTCGTTCCCGCTTCGTGTGACACAATGTCGATTTATTTGAATTAATGGCGTCGCGTGTTTCACATAAAATTCAACGAGTCGACTGTTTCGTCTCTCCGGCTGCTTTTGTTTACATTCATTTCCACCACAAATGACTTGATTATTTCATTTCATAATTTGTTTATCTTTGTGAACTTGGCTGTGGCAATAAATCATGACATTAGTCAAGGGAGTCGGTTAGTGCATTTACACAAAACGAGGCAATTTCCTATTTAGTTTTAAAAGAAACATTGAGACTGATAAAATAAACATCGCTTAATAATAATAAATATGTTTTATAACATACAGTTGGAAGTCGTAAACAGACTATATAGTGGTTATGTACAAAAGTGTAGTTCACTATTGTTTAAGAAAACGTATACGAGGTGTTTTTCAAAACTAACATCCACTTGGCCATAAAATAAAAGTTATTGAGAAGAGGCTTCTATTGACGTTGATATTTTACTTCATATTACGTTACTTTTCCTTAACCCCTCTGCATAGAATTTAGCCGCCTGGAACTGAATCATTTTTGAGTTCATCCTGGTTTTTACATCACTGTACACCCAACCACTTCGTAAAATTCATGAATATCAAATAGTCGCTTGGAACAAGGTCGGGATAATACAGGGACGATCAGTTCCCAACGAAAATCTTGAATCATATGCTTGATTTTCGTAACTGCCTGAAGACGTGTAGTATCGTGAAGGAGGATTATGTCAGGCGAGAGTTTCCCGGTTCTTCGAACTTGGATCACACTTCGAGTTTGCTTAGCGTTTGACATCGCAACTAATTTAGAAGATGCCCTTCACGTCCCAAAACAACAGAGCCTTCATTATTAGAGCCGAGTACAATGCAAGGCTCCTCTTGTCGCCCGTAACAATCTCGGAAAGAAAATCATTTCCATCTTGTCTATAACGCTCCAAAGAATGTCGAGTATTACAAATTGTTCGCTCTATATGCCATGTTGTCGGTCCAAATACTGGGCCTGTCACTCCGCTCTTTATCTTGAACATTTGTGCAGTCATTTTGAAATTGTCATCATTTCCCTACTTCTGCCGACTGACAGTAACTACTGAATCAAAATAACAACTGCAGTAGTTTCCTAAAGACTTTTTAGATAGCGCTATGTACATGAAATGTACGAAGCGAAGCTTAAATGTGGCAGAGACTAAAATTGTTTCAATAATTCTTTTAATGTAATATAAATTTCGATATTAAAAAAATTTATATAAACTAAATTCAAATAAAAAGAATAATAAACAATAGAATAAAATTGGCCTAGAATATGCATGACATGGATATATAAGTTAAGTCACACCAAACCATACATTTATTAATAAATATACTAATAATAAGGTCGATAAATGGAAAACATGGTAATTAACTAAAAATACATAAGTAAGCCAATTGCCCATATTGCCAAGAAGAAATCCAACAGCTGAGAAGAGAAAAACTGTAACCTCCTGTAACTGTTATTTCTCTCAACGGAATTAACAATGGAACATGGGCCCTACACATAAGCAACAAGCAGAGTTGAACTCTTGACTGAGATATTGGTTTCCAAATCAGGGATGGATCATAACATGTCTAATTTTAAATACGAACCTAAAGAATGATATCAGCTCCAGTCATATCCCTGGAGAACTGCCTAGAAAGGGCATGTTGACCAACTGTTCAATGCATCATCCAGATTTTTCTGCATTTTGGAAAGTTACAGGAGTGCAAGTGAGGAAACCATCTCAATTAAAGAGAAATCATTACATAGAAGAATTCGGGATTTTCTCATCAGACATAAAATTTTATATAAATTTCAATTTGGTTTTAGAAATAAATTTAGTAGGAAAGTTGTAACCACAATTATTACAAAAAATTTGTATGTAAGTCTACAAATTGAATCTGTTTTTTTTAATCTAGCAAATATATTCGATACAGTAAAACACCAAAGACTATTGCTAAAACGCATCATAGTTAAATAATAAAAAACAATCAGAATAAATAACAGTAACAGTGAACTAGACAGTGTGCCAATACGAATACCTCAATGCACCCTATCATCGTCTTTCCTTTATATTATTTAGATTTACAAATGGTGATTAATTCCTAATAAATATTGAGTGAACAATGCGTTCACTATATAATAATTTTACAAACCATATTTCAAATAATTGCACATGATTAGAAAAACTAACCTCTATCTGTTAACTTTGCCAAATAACTTCTGGTTCGATCGTATATTCATAACGCAAATTTGTTAGTAAAATAAAAACTGCTGACTATAAAGTCTTATTTAGTGCATATTGGGCTTATTTTGAGTAGGGAATTGATTTTGTCTAAACCCTAGACCAATGTTCTGCCATGAAATTTAATATACTTGACCTTTCAAGCCATAAATAGAGTTTGCCCTTTCTAACCATAAACCTGTCTTTTATGAATAGTTTATTTATAGTTAAGTCACTATCATAAATTTTATTTCCATTGGACCCTTTCCCACGGATTTTATAAGGAACTTGTTTGAATGAAAGTTATTATTTTCTAAAATAATATTCGTAATATTATTTTATGTATTAATCAATACTCATGAGTCTGAAATTCGATACTTTCGGGACAACCTAGTTTTTGTATACCGAATTTGCTAAATGCCGTTGTTTCTTTCTACTATGATTAAACTTGAATACTCCATTTCAAGAACAAATCGTTAAGGATAAGTAAAGTTACACAATTTGTTTACCAATTTTTTTTGACTACTTAGGGGTTTTGTTATTAACTTTAATCATTAAAGACAAGGGTTCTGCACATATTGCCACTTTCCAGCTTTCTCTTGTTCTACAGCTACAACATTCATTATTTAAAATCTTAAAATTTTATATTATTTATCTTATTTACTCTGTATGTATTATGGTGTCAATCATCAATTGAAATAATGTCGCATTTCACACCAAGTAAAGAGAAGAAAAAAAAGGAAAAAAAAATACAATGAATGATTGTAAAAAAATGTAATGATAAATACTCTGTTACACTTTATTCAATCCCTACAAAATGTCTCGCCAATTCATAAAGAAATTTTTGGGTTATTTGAAGTTACCTCTTTATTTTCTAGTGTACCCATTCCACAGATTTTAAAAATACCTTGAGGACTTAGTGGGTGACTATATTTGTGAGCTTTCATTTTGAAATTCCTTTGGATAATTTGTTAATATGCAGAATTGACAGTCTGGCTAAGAATAACTGTAATTTTCTGGCGTATGGGTAAGGTATTTGGATAACATATTTGCAATAATATATATATATATATATATATATATATATATATACATACTACCCGTTACCCGCGGTTTCACCCCCGTAGGGAATGTTGAAGCCTTCGCTCAAACTGCAAGTATGTATGGGCCACCCAATATAACAATTTTATTTTTTTTTAATCACCTTGAATAACTGTAACTTTACTTCACCCTATATTGCAACCATCCTGTATGCTGCTGTTTATTTGTCACCCAATATAATTTTTTGAACACCTTGCTATAACTTTTCTCTACCCTATACAAATCTGACATATGCAACTGCTTATGGTGTACCGTGTATAACAATTATTTCTCATATTTTTTTAACCACCCTTTAAAGTAAAATTTCTCTTTACTCTATATATTAATCAACCTTTATATGAGCCTTTTCTAACATTGTGTTACACACTCTAAAACTATAATCTTGCTTCTCCCCATATTTCAGATGTTCCATATAGTAGAATGCAACTGTTTATGGTCTACCCTATTTAACTTTTTTTTTAACTTTTTTGATCCATCCTAATGGAAATGATGTGGAACCCTTCGTGAGTCACATATATAAAAACACAGTTTTGCACCCTAACACCAAACTTTTATTTAAACCCTCACCCAAACTGCAACTGCTTATTGGCCACGCTATACAACAATTTTATTCAAAAAAAATTTTAACCGCTTTGTATAACTAACTATTCTTCCATCTACATTAAAACCATCCTGTATACACCGCTGTCAAATTGTCAAACATTACAACTTATTTTTGAACCACCTGCTTCTGCTTAGGGGCAACCAAATATAAAATTTTTAAATACTTCTAATCACACTGTATGAACTATAATTTTACTTCGATCCATGTTTCAGATATTGCAGATATGCAACAGCTCATGTTCTATCTTACAAAAAAATATATCCAACCTGTTTGACTATAAATCTACTCCACCCGCTATTTCAATCACCTTGTATTTGCAACTACTTATTGGCCACCCAGTATAACATTTTCTTACCACTCTGTATAACTATAAATCCATCAATGTCAAATATATTTCACCAAAACCGCAACTGCTTATGGGGCACCGAAAATAACAATTTTGTTCAACATGTTTTTGAATCACCTTGTATGTATTACAACTACCCTGTATACGCTACTGCTTATTGATCAATCAATATAACATTTTTTAAATAATTATCATAACACTTCTTCACCCTATGTTCCAACTATCCTATCTTTGCAACTTATTATGAACTACGCTATTTTACATTTTTTCCTTATATTTTTTCAAGATATATTAAAGTATAATTTCTCTCCACACTTCATTTAAACCACCCGTCATTTACAACTTTTTCTAACATTGTTTGAATGACACTGTATAACTATAACTTTACTGCGGACCATACTTCAAGTACTCTGTATATGGAAGTGCTATAAACAAAAATTGTCTAGCATTTTATATGCAACTACTTATTTGCCACCAAATATAACATTTTTGTACGGCCCTATATCCTTAGAATACTACCCCACCCTATATTTCAACCATCCGGTAAATGGAATAGCTTGTAGATCATACCATTACTTTAAAATATTTTTAAACCCACCTGTATAGCCGTAATTATACTCCGTTACATATTTCAATCATCCTATATATGTAACTACTTGAGGATATAAAACAAGTTTTTAACCACAACAGAAACTGTAATTCCACTCCATCTTATATTTCAAACATCCTCTATAAACAACTACTTCTAACACCTTTATATAACTATAGTATCTTATGAACATAATTCAAAGATCCTAACTGCTTACCTAGTACATTTTTTATTACTTTTTTTATTCACTGTATAAATATTCTACCCATTTTCAACGACTTGGTATATGGAACTATTTATGGCCCACTCAATATAACTTTTTTGGACAACCCCGTATAACTAATTCCACTCCCCCTTATTTCCACCACATCGTATATATCCAGTTGCTTATAGGACATTAAATATAACTTTTTAGAGATTTTTAAATCCATGTAATTCTACTTCGCACTAAGTCTCCTATATACAGAACACCCTGTAAAATTACGCTTAATATATGTTGATTTTTGTTAACTCGAAACATTTGCACATTCCGAATTTTGAATAAAAGCTAGGCTAGGCCAGTATCTAATATTTTGTGCGTGCGTTGGAACCAATTGAGTAATTGAATTACCCAACATCGTAGAAGTTTTTTGGCTATATCTACCGTTTCTATCAATTTAAAGAGATAAAATGTCTACCAAATTGTAAGTCAAACTATAGGCTTCGCAACAAAAGAAGATTCAGCAAAATCAGTTAAGTAGTTCTTACGTGATGTCCGAACAAACAAACAAACAGACAAACTTACAATTTTATAATAGTATAGATATATGCAGGTATATTCAACCAATTTTTTTTTTGTGAAGAATTGAAAGATTGTAGAGGAACTTGAAGAGCTATGGAAATGGAGACTTAAGGTCTTGAACAGAAATGAAGATGAATAGCTATAAGTTTATGAGAAGGGCTGAGGGACTGTATTGAAGAGAATTGTGGATAGGTGGACAAATCGTCTTTTTGATATCAGAAATCAAGAAGAAGATCAAGAAGTGTAGGACTAAAGAATTGAAGAACTGGTTCGAAGGACTGAGAAGAAGAAAATATTTTTGACAGTGTTTGTCGGGAATTCAAGGCTAGAGGTCGATGAATTGGCCTTTGAATAACTAAACGCGTGGTTATGAGGCATACCCTACCATGCTGCCTCAAAGCGAGTTCATAGGAAGCAAATGTCGATTTCTCTATTTTTTGCCATTTATATCAAAGACTACTGCCCCCCCCCATAATTGTGTCACAATTTTTCCTTAATTCATTAATTGAAAAAACCTTGACTTGGGTGTGATTCGATCGCGGGTCAAGACCTCTTATCAAGCTCCAATTTTTTAACAATTGCATGATCTGTAGGGCTTTCTCACTAAGCCATCGGGTACATTTTTCTCCTCTGATTCCTCTTCTTTTTCCGTTGTGTAAGTATGAAAACTGTTATAAGCATTATTTATTATTTGGTACAAGTAAGTTTAATATCAATCTTCAGTTTCATTTTATTGTTAAAAAAATACAAATTAGTTGTGTTTAGTGTGAAGGATCAAGGTATGGGTTAGGGTACAAACAGCATGTTTTTTTTCATTATGTCCCACAGCATTTTTAATGTTCTCAATCTCCTGTACATTAATAACATCACTTAAAAGCAATTTTTATTTTACTCAATATCAATATCAAAAACTGTTTTGGTGAATTATTGACGTATACTTTTCCCCAGGAAATCTAACAAATAAGACCTTTGTAATGCCTTTTTAACCAACGAGGGCGTCTTCCGCCGCCAATATTTGTTCAGCACACAAAAACACCCATGAAGTTAATTTTCTAAATAAATATTTCGGGTCTTGTTTACTTGTTCATCGTTCGTTTTGCCTTGGCTTTAGCTTTTGTTAGTAAAGTAGCAGAAAATCACGTCTGATCTTTTTCTAATTGTTAGTTGTTAGTTGTTTCAGTTCATTGGCTACACTAGAATCACCCATTGAGAACTACTAGTTATATGAAAGAAATCTTACTGGTTTTACATAATATGAATAAAACATGTATGATATATAAGTAATTAAAATATAGAGTTACATCGTATACTGAAGTATGAAACAAAACTTAAAAGCGAACTGCATAAAAGCATTTGTTATTTGGAAAGCCTAATTAAAGTTCTTAATTAACATTATTCTTTGGAGGTCAGCAATATGACTTTTCCTTATATATGCAAGCAAAATGGTTTAATTTACATTCATTTGAGTTGAAAACAGTTCAGTGAACCTATTCATCGTATTTCATCATAAACTCATAAACGGGTACAGGGTGGTTTACGGTACTGTTGGTAGAAGTATTCAAATAAACACATGAATAAATAAGTTACAAGGATGAGTCAAAATGCCCAAAATTTGACTGCATGTTTTATACGAATTAAGATATTGATGTGCAATTTCAGTATTTACTTAAAAAATCCATCTCACAACATCTAGGTTATTTTTTCCCTTCTTCCTTATAAATTTTTAATTCCTATCAAACGACCCAATTAGGACAAGCCTGTACATTTGGCGATTTATAATAAGAAAAAAATCGTTTAATCACTCTTCGACAAAAAGCACTGAAGTTTTAGTTTCAATACTTATTCAACCTATGAAAGGTATTTCTCAGTATAACTTTGTTACCTTTGGGTATCAGTTATCACCTTTTATCATATTACCATCTTAACATATTGTAGGTAGACTTCTAATTATTTATAAAAAACAACAGAATGCTGAAAATGGGATTAGAAAAAGGTCAAGTATGTTTAATTTATTTATGTGAAATGGTCTAGACTTATATAATTAATTATTCACAACAAGAAAGAACTGTAAATGTTTCATCGGGGTATCGTGTAGCATCGATTATATTTGTTTTAAATGAACTAACTAATTTTAATTAAATGCTATGAAAAATCGATATAGGAAGCAATTGTTCTTTCTTTGGCTCGTGAAAACTGGATTTTAGACTGCTGAAGAAGTAACAAAACGCGTATTTGATTGTTCTTACTCTTCATACCTTAATTTTTCTCTTTGTTCCATAAAAAAATAGCATTGTCTCTGTAAATGCATATTCTTGAAGTTCTGCCCAGATCATAAATGGATGTTCATTTAAAATTTGGACCGCCAGTTTTGCTATCTGCAGAGAATTGAATAATTCGACGTTATACTGGTTTAGATAAATTTAATACAAATCCACGAGCATGGCAAGATTGGCAAGAACAAAAAAATCTATAAAGGTGTTTAATTCTTCTGTAATAAAAAAAGTCAAAAGTGGCTGCATCGGTCTCTACTGGTGTAGATCTCATTTTTGATGAAATGAAAGAACTATCAGTACGAAATAAATAAATTGATTTTTTGCTTCAGTTGTATCTCTTCTGTCTTATCTATTTTATATTATATCTTCTGTAGTGTCTCTTTAAATTTCACCTCTGAGAGTTTTGCCTCTTCTTAATCTTATCCTTTCTTTCATTTCTGTTCTGCTTTAGCTCTTCTTTATTTTTCTCTTGAGTTTTATCTCTTCTATCTTGCCTACTTTCTTCTTTAATGTCTCGTCAGTCATTATCCCTTCCGTCTCATCTCATTTGTTCCGCTTCCTATTTCCTGCTTCTTTTATCCTACCTCCTCTGTTTCGTGTTCCTGCCTCCTCTGCTACTCACGAACTGGAAAACAGATATCATTTAGTTATCGTCAAGGATTATTTTCTCGATATTATGTATTCTTAAGATATGTATTAAGAGTCTCTAACAAAAGTAATTCAGCGTCATTTTCAAAAACTGAAATGTTGACATAACAAATACATTAATTTAAAAAATAATTGTGTAAAATACTAGAGATGATAATGTCAACACATTTTTCAAATACCAAAATGATTTTTACATATTTTCTGTTAAACATATGGTTAATTGTTTTATTCTTTTCAGAGGCTTTACGGTTGTACGGCAATCGCCTATCAGATTACGAGAAGACTGAAATAGAAAAATACTCCAAAATCTGGTATCTTGGCCTATCTGCTTGCAAGATACCGGGAGAACATGGAGGCTTCCAAAATGGAGGCTATGATGACGATAGTGGGAGTTACAATAAGGTAAAAACATAAATATTTTCACAAACCTTTATTTATGTATACAAAAATTTATTGGCAAATTTAAAAGCATCTTTTAAATATTTTTTATAATTTCTTCAACAAGAAAATTAAATTAAATGTCGACTTTCAAAATGTTTAAAAATGTGTAATGTGTAATTTGTAGGTGATTATTACTGATAAATATTTTATTTTAAATGATTCATTAGTTAGCGCCATCTGTCGGTAATTTATAACACGACTGCTATAAAGGTATCTAGAAACCCTACGACTAGACGGATTTTAATATACGAGCATCTTTCGACTGCTTATGTTCAGTTAAATCTTCTAGGACATATCTTGATAATGTGGTCCGTAAAACTAGCTCTTAGCGAAATATTGACATTTGATTAATAGCTGAATAGTCTAGAAGGTTATCGAGGTAAATTTTTAATCTAGTTATCTTGAGTTTGAATCGCCATAAAACCTATTTCTTAAGTTAAGCGGGACCAATAAAAATATAAGTATCCAACACTATCATAGAGTGTTCGATCTATGCATCCTTCTATTTCTATCACACTGAGATTAAACATGGACCCTTACAGAACAATGCAATGGAGCGCCAAAGGTTATATCGTAATATATAAAGCTTTCAGAACAAAGATGTGGATAACAATCATAACAAAATTAAAAGACATCGACGAAGCAATAGCGGGAGTGAAAGGAGGTATGCAGACCATATAGCAAGAAATAACGATGAAAATTGAATGTGGATTCGAAAGTCACAAGATAAAGACAATTGGTAAAGAATGATGAGGAAGGACTAGAGATAAAAAACGAACGAAAGAAGAATAACGAGATGAGATGATGAGATGGAGATAAAAAGATGAGACCTGTCTAAATTTATTAATTTGTGTATGTTTTGGCTCCTGCCTTGTAGTCAGTCTCAAGAGGACTGAGTAACTTAATGAATGAGTAAATAGGTGTGTTGATAAGTCACTGAGTGGAGTGACTGAGTCACTAAGTGACTGATTGAGGCAGTGACTTAGTAAGTGAGTGATTGAGGGACTGTTTGAGTGGATAGTCGAGTGACTAAATGCGTCAGTGAGTCAGTAAGTAACGGTTTGAGTGACTGAGTTGATGACTGAGTGACTTATGGAGTCAACTGGTAACTGAATTAGTGATCGAGTAGTGACTGACCGAGTGACTTTGTGTGTAAGAAAATGGCTGTGGTACTGAATGAATCAATGAGTGACAAAAAATGTAATATAAGTTCTGGGTATTCATTCATTAGTAAAATAACAACCTTTTCAACCAGATCCATCTACCTTATTCAGATCCGTTCACAATGATCTGGTTTACATCTATTTACGCTTCTGTTTTATAACATTAAAGGTGTTTATCTAGAGGTTTGTTTCTCAACTTGGCAACACTGCTTCTGGTGGCTGCCATTTTGACAACTGACAACTAATTTATATTCAGTGCGCTTGGCCATTTCACAATGAGCAGTCTTACATCGGGCAATGCTTGCTAATTGTGCAAATTTATTTCGAAAATCCTGGTTCCATTCGTGAAACTTACCGTGCAAGTTATGGAACAACCATGAATCGTTTTCGCACCACGTATAATCTAATGGATAATACCCGTCAGTGGAGACGTCGTACAATGCGCACCGAAGAAGTTGTTGCTGCTGTAGAGCGTAAAGTTGGGAAAACCCAAATGAGTCTATTGTCCATCGAGCACAGCAATTGGAGCTGTGTCCGTCGACTTTATGGAAGATTCTGCGGTAAGATCTTGTTTTACGAGCCTAAAAGATTCAGCTCGTGCAACAGTTAAACATTCGATGAGCGCATAATTTCGCGGAATAGACCTGTTAATTGGCCACCGCGATCCTGCGATATCACACCAATGGATTATTTTCTGTGGGGATAGTCTACCCCGATAAACCACAGGACTTTGGACCACGTGAAAGCTAACATTCGTCGTGTTACGGCTAATACTCGTATATGGCATCAGCCGCTCCAAAAAGTAATTGAAAATTGGGCTTTCAGATTGCATTTCATATTTAAGCAGTAATGGCACAAAAATTATATTTCAATAAGGCCAGTATCATGACTATTCATGATTTTAATGTATTTTATTTCATTTTACATACTGCCTGCGACTTTGACAAGTACCCACGAGAAGGTTTCTGCTTAGCGACCATTTAACATCATAATTTAATGCTATTTTCTATATTTTTCATCATTTTTAATTCACTCTTGGTAATGTAATAAATTGACATTGTGAAATCATTTTTGAATCTGTTGGTATTTAAATTTATTTCAATTAATGGAAAAACGAAACTGATGAGAACTCCACTAGTTGATTCCATGTTTAATTTATCATGAAGTGGTTTGCAAATATTATTATTCGTCTTTTTTGAGGAGCTAAAACCGCAGATTTTCCACTGGCATCCGCACAAACCAATTTTGGAATATACATTCGTAGGTCAAACACCTCTATTTGCTGGTGGAAAATTAATTAACTTTAGGAGCTTAATGTTTTCGAAAGCTCAAATAATACAGTAAACTATATTTAGATCCTTCCTTAGCACAGAATTCTCTTATTCAATTATGTTACGAATTTGCGTCGTCAGAAGCCTCATTACGTCATAAGCTCTTCTTCTTCCATGAAAGCTTTTCCTATTAAAGGAAAATCATTCGTTAAACAAGGCTTCAAGTTTTCTTTTGAGCGACGAATTGAAATTAATTCTATACTGAAAGATCAAAGTTAAAACCAACACCAATTTTCCCGGCAGCAATGTGCTGTATTATGAATATTAAAAGTTTGAGTAAATGTCAGGAAATATCCTGAACTGGCGAATTGAGAACCGTACAGAATCAGAGTTTGGGGTTTTATGGAGGATGCTGAAAATATCAAAGGGTAATAATATCAAATAAATGTAAATATATGTATTGGATTTTTTTCAGATTAATTTAAACGGGTAACGTCATAAATGTAGATTAGATATACTGATAGGAAACAATGATAATATTAATGTCAGCAAATATTAATTAAGTAGAGACCAATAGAACTGAAAATATATTAAATTCAGGCAATTGATGTATAATTAAATTATTTCTATATGGAATAGAATGTAAAACATGGAGCTAAAACTAAATAAAAGCCAATGGAATACAGACTGAAAACAGAATATAAGTCTGATATATTCAGGGTTCATTTCAATTCATCTATATAGAAATGAAAGAGCTTTGACAGGTCATAAAAGCCAGGCTGAAAAACTATTATTTGTCTTTTTTTCATTTGCGATCACTAAAGGTTTTCAATTTAACCCTTAACTACAGCACTTGAAAAAAAAATTTCTAACAGATGTTTTCAAATCTCGAAGTTTTGAAAATAAATTCAAAAATCAAAATAATTGTTGTTATGGGAATACGTACTATTATATGAATACTTAGTTATGCAAAGAAATTGCCAGCAACAACATATGTCTGAAGAGACATATGTTATACGGGAAGCCAAGAAATAAATTAATATAATTATATCAGTAACACATTTAATATGCTTTATAGTAATATTTTGGAAATAAGCTATTTTTGTGGATCTAAACCGAAGATGTAACCATATTTAATTCTTGGTTGTGCATATATTCGTGTGCGGTGTATCATATTTTGAACTTTACAGCAAAAAATTAGCTCATCACTTCGAATCTGGCCTCTGTAACTGTATCTTTCTCTATAAATGAATGATAAAAATACGATAATCATATAATTAATAACGCTAGACATCTAAAACTAAAAAAAGACATACAAATGAAAAGAATGAAAAAATATTCTATTCGTAGATTTATTTAAAAACTCACTGGAATTATAATTTTTTTTCACTAATTTTGTATTCACACAATTATATACAATTTATATGGAACACCTGGTGTTTACTATACGGCAACCGAATACAGAAGGCTCTAGATGGATTCTGGAACACCCGAGGAATTTAGATAGCTCTAGCCGCCGGTCTTGGGGCGCCAGACATCCAATATTTTGGATTCCACGAAATATCGGATGAATGCCGATTCCATGAAATGTCTGATGAATTTCTGCCATATATGTTAAAAGCATCATAGATACATAGAGCAAAAGTACTACTAACGAAAAATCAAATCGAAGATGGCGAACAAATTTTACTCATCAAGTTCTAACCGATTGATAAGTGAAATCGTAAAATCTCAAATTCTACATTAAAAAAAAACAAAAAAAAAACATAAACGTTTATTTGGTATAGATTTCTGACAAACAATAAAGTATATTTTAACTCATGCAAAAAATCTGCCAACGTTAAATAAAGTTCATATTATTTTTTATGGTGTTCTAAAAAAATTAAATCAGTGGGATGATGTGATTACCTTATGAAATACATGTCCTAAACACCGATAATTATGAAAAATGATATTATATTAATTTATTTATTTATTTTTGTTTAAGGTCTTGCACGACCACATCTGTTACCGTTACGAAATCCTCGAGGTCATCGGTAAAGGTAGTTTCGGTCAAGTTATCCGAGCTTTGGACCACATGACCAACAAACATGTAGCCATCAAAATAATCAGGAACAAGAAACGTTTTCAGCATCAAGCTCTAGTTGAAGTGAGGATATTGGACCATCTGAGAAAGAAGGACAAGGATTGCAATCACAACGTTATTCATATGTTAGAATATTTTTACTTTAGGAACCATTTGTGTATTAGCTTCGAATTGCTCAGGTAAGTATTTTAATTTTTTTGGAATGAATTTAAGCGTACTATGATTTATTATGACAAAAGGTGTATCATGAATAATCAGAATGATAAACAAAACAAGAGTATAACTTTTTTTTTGTTTTACTATAACTTACTCCCCAACCACGAAACTAGAAAACATAATATTTCCGTAAACTCTGGAAGACCACTATTTCCTTTAGATTAAGTTAGAAGTTCTCTCTTGCAGTACAAAGTTATTACCGAGAATTGGAAAAAAGATTCCATGTGTATGATAAGACATGTGAACTGTAGAACTATATTATAAAATATTATTTAACGGAAATATCCTAGGTACCAGTTTAAAAATAAGTGACCCTGGTTGTCTATCCAACCTTGTTTCTTCTGATATTTTGTCGCTAAATGAATTGTGACATCTTTGACATGTAGGAGTTAGTCTCTTGTTTTTCTTATTTATCTAATTTTATTTTGATTTGAAAAAATAATTCTCCAACATTCTGTAAAATTTAGCTAATAATATTGATACAGTCTTCTACAATTTTGTGGTTTCGTCAGATAATCCTTCGATTTAAGGTAACTCCACAGGAAAAAATGTAGTGGAATAAGATTCGATAACCTCGCTGGCCATTCTGTAAGTCTATATCGTCGGATTCTCCATTGGCCAAGAAAAATGACGTTTAAATAATTACCTAGCCTGAACTCCATCCTGCAGGAAAATTATGTAGATAATATGAGTTATTTCAGTGTCTATTTGAGCTTAGATATCGAATAGGTGTTAAACAGGTAAAAAGGGACATATATTTAAAATACTGTCATAATTACTAAATACTTTTTATGGAACAAAATTAACATTTTTTTAAAGAAATATCCAACAATGTGAAAGTAAATTCCTAATACCCCATAAATCTTCTAGTCAACACCGCTTGTCGTCACATTGTTGTGGAAAATTATCCATCCGCAAAGGTTTGTCTTTAATGGATTTTCTCTTTTCATCAAATGAATATTATCTTAGTTGAAATTAAATTGGTATTACGAATTTCCCTAAATGCTTTCTCCACTATTAGTCTAAAGCAACAATATATTAACCAATAATAAAAACAACGTAATTTCTATTTCCTCTACAGGTTGATTAAACGTATTAGTATTAGAACATCGGGCAATTATTAGAACGACTTAACTAATTAAAAAACTATATTCCTACGAAACAACCGGTAATGTTCATTAGACACGAATGTAATGTAAGAGCGATGAGCTAGTTTTCACTTTAATCAATTTAATTGCATGTGTCGAAAGATGGTATGTGTAGATGCACTCGCGTATAATATCAATTTCAAAAAAATTGTCAGTCGATGAACTCGATGCAGTAAAAAGTACAATTATTCGCATTTTGCGACATTTTCATTAATTAGTGTGGACATATGTTTCACTACACTGAAAAAACTAAGGTAAGGTAAGAAAAAATAAAATGTTGGTGGTTCCTCTGTATTAAGTGTGATTAGCACTGAAGCCTGACTGATAAGATTGTGATAAAACTCTTTAGCACTTAATCATTGTTTGCTACATTGTACAGCCATTCTCAGTCTCAAATTAATCTGAAGACGACAAAAGTTTGTCATTTTCGGCACGTTGTCGTTTTTACCTCATTGAAAAATAACATATTTTTATTACAAAATATGCCTACGAAGTCGACTTTTACTTAAATCTTATTATTTAGTATTCACATTTGATAGCATTTTCAATTTATTTCGAAAAAATGATTTATAGCATTAAATTATTTGTTTTTGTGTAATATATATGATATGATACAATCAATCACCAAAATTTTAAATTAATAATATTTCGTTATTTTGTGCCGAAAAATTACCACTCCTGAAAAAACAAAAATGATTTATTAGGTAGTAATTAATGTTAATGTACCGGTATGTTAAACTTAATAAAATGGTAAGTTTGTAATTCTGGGGAATTTGGAATTAGAGATTTTAACATATCCAACCAGGGCCCGAAATAAGCAGGGGCACTTGCCCAGGACCCAAATCGAAGGGATCCCAGAAAATACTTCCAGAAAACCGGAAAATAAAACGAATTAAAACGCGAAATGATATTGAATATTGTTTGTGTCACAAGAAAAGAACAAACGGCAAGGTTAGAATAAAGTTTTATTGACTTCTTCAATTCTATGAAGAAACAGGGGAAGGTAACATGACAGAATCTAACCTAACCTGACCTACAAAATGAGCTACCATAGCCTCAACTTCGTTAATTAGTTCTTTAGATAATGAAATCTTTACCCAAAATTACAAAATTTAATTTATTTTTTATCTATTTTTTTATTTTATAGCCAAATCATTCTTAGTAACTGAAAGGGTGGATATTCTCATACCCAATTTATGTTCTAAAAATAAATACTGTAATCCGGGTAGTTTTTGCAAAATTTCAGTGAAACCTATGAAAGACATAAAGGGCTGGATGCTCCTATTATTATGAGTAAACTAGCGTTGGAAAGTAGAAGAATTGATCTAAAAACCCCTCATCTAAGTTCTCCAAAATTTAAAGTTTAAAACATTTAGTTATTGAAACTATTTGGCTTTTTTAAACTGTTTCAGCTGGACGAGTCCATTCGAAAAATGTCTAAGGGGGTGGTATCTGTGAAACTATCCTTACAATAAATAATCTTATTGCAAATCTTAATTTTAAACGGAGACATGTTTATATTTCTAGCATAATATATAATAAATTTAGCAAAATATAATATCTAAACTCCAGTTAGCCACTGATAATAATGATGGAGTAATATGCAAGAGGCGTAGACTGTTGTAAAAGATTTTTCCAATTCTAAATGAGTCATTAAAGGATTAAAACATATATATGTAAAGAAATTTGGCTTGTCGTTAATTAGTATTTATTAATAGAAAATTTCTTAACAGGAACAATATAAAAATTGTATTGTTAATTAATTCAGGATTAACATCAATTTTTTTTTCTATTATTAACTATATTGTCAATTTGTATTTTCTCATTTTCATGATAATTTTAATAAAATATGTATGTACTAAAACTGTAAACAGATTCAAACAAAGGAACCTACTAGTATTTATTTGTGTATTAAAAGATAAATGAAAACAGAAGGCAAATTTTTTATTTAAATTGTTACCGTTTTTTTTTGAGTTTTTTTTTTGTTAAAAAACAAACACGAATTGATCAAAGTTGTTGAATTTTATGTCGATTTATCATGTTTTATCATTAGAACACATTGATGTTGGTTTTGTTCTACTATTAATTTTGTCATCAAAAGCTCTTTTTTTCTGAAAATGACCTGACCTGTTTGACAAATTTATGGAGAATAACTTTTTTTAATTGATAACAAAGTTTTCCATATACTTCCACCTTAAATAGATACACTATATAAACTGACCAATGCCTTCAACTTTTTTGAAATGGCTTAATTAACATAATATCGGACCCTTCTCCAAACTTATCATAAAATAACAACTTTTTTCCGATTTTCTGATATTTTTTTCATCCTACACTGTTTCCATCGTAGAAAGAAAGTGGAAGGCCAATCAAACTTAATTTCTTCAATTAAATGAAGAATTATTATTATTACTGATTTCTGAAAAAAACGTAATGTGCCCCATAAAAATGTTTTGAGCATAATTGAGTGAAAAAAATTGTCGGTCCTTCGGGGGCCTTGGGCATGGGCCCCGTGTGTCCTTATGGTGAAAACGGTTATGTCGGTAGGCAAAGTACATTGATTTAAACCAGAAATATTTTTAATTATAAGTCTATCCTTACACTAAGAGTCGGAGAACTTACCTTCGTATCCACTTAAAACAAAATTACTGTCCCAACGGAAACATTAACCGTAATTCTCATAATATACCAAGTACTATTTAAATTAATGAGATCCAATCAAATCAAAAGGACGGAGAAAAAGAGATTTAATTACGTGAAATTTAAATGTCAACCCCTCAGTAGCAGGCAACAAATCAATACATTAACTACACGTGCAGGCAATCAACTTATAATTCTCCCGGGACTGAGCACGTATTATAAGAGGGTACTTAATTTAATAGATTGTCCTTTCTCGGCAATTTCTGACTGACATTTGACATTTAAGCTACCCACCCAACGACACAAAGTCACTGTGTTGCAACCTCCACTTTGCAGAATAAAATTATTCTGCAATTATCCCTCTGTTCGCCGTCGACTAATGCTTCTAAATGAGAAATACCGAATATCAAAAGTTTTTTTTCCGTGATATTTATGGCCGGTTTTGTTGTAAGTGGAGTTGTAATAACTATGGCTATTAGCTGTAATCTATTTCGAGATATATCTGTATTATTCGCCGTTGTCTTTGGCCTAAATCTACGAGTTAAGTGCACAGCTTGTAATTTATGTTGTTTGGCAATACGATATCGTTCATACAATATATTGTGTGCTTAATGATCATATCAATTGTTTGGAAAATCATGATATGATATAAAAGTGGTGTTTTTGTCTTTTATTTGAAAGGGTTAAATTTTCATGCATATTACACATTTTGTTTTTTAAGTTCAATTCTTTATTAGTCATCTTCATTATAAACTTCAGTGGTCAACAGAATTTTGTAATAAGGAATGTGCTTACTGATTATGAAATACCTGTACCTTCATTATACAACCGTAGTTATTTTGATTAGATCAAGTCTAGGTTTTGGGTAAGGGAACATCCATAAATTATGTAAGACATTTTAGGGTGGGTGGGTTTCTGCTAATATATTGCGAAATCTTACATTGGGGGTAGGTGGGTGTTTGAAATGTCTTTTACATAAGATTATTTAAATATAATTTTTTCAGAGATTATGACTTTTATTTGACGAACTTAACTATAGCGAAATTTAAATTTTACTTAATGAGCATTTTCACATATTATATAGTTATAACATTAACCATATTTTATTAATTAATTAATAACCAAATCCTTATTTTTTATATGCATTTACTTACTTACAATAACGATATAACATTTTAAGGAAAATAAATCTTATGTGTAAAAACAAATAGTAGTAGAAATCTAACGGACTAATTCTATGAAAACTCTCAAAGGTAGTTTTTTTGGGAAATTAAATGTATCGATATGTATTCTGTATATTACATTGGCACAAAGTAATTGATGACAAAAAAAATTGGTGTCAAAATGTGAGCCCTTAATTTTAATCTTAAGAGGTCTTTCATCGCGTTTTCGCTTTTTTAGAAACCTATTGGTTTATGTTACAAAATTCCAAAGTTAAAAAATTAAATCATAAAAACAGATCAATTTTTGTAGGGAATTTAATTTTCTTTAGAAAATATTGTATTTTTCAGAAATATTGTTTAGAGAATTTGACTGAATGATACGTGAGAAGTAAAAAATCGAAATTCGGGATGATAGGCCCTTTAATATTAAAATTAAGGGCTCAAAATTTGACATTAACTTTTTTTGTCATCCTAAATAATATATTTGGTTCACAATCAAAAAATAAGTCAATTTTTTTGGCATAGTTTAATTATACATACTTAGTGTTTTTATAATTTTAAAATGCATACTGCATTAATATTATGACATAAAGACTTTATTTTATAGATTATAATAGATATATTGCATTGTATAATATATGTAAGTCTTTATATGCTTAAAATGAACAAATTTGAAAAAACGAATATCTTACGTAAGATTTAGGGGATGGGTGGGTGATGAAATGTATCATAAAGTTTATACATAGGGGAGGGTGGGGGCCAAAAAAACGTCAAAATTCATCTTACGTAATTTCCGGATGCTCCCTAACTTCCAATAAAATTGTTATGTTTATCGATTTGATAAAAACATTAATATGCAGTGAATGAAGAAATCTTCATCTATATCTCTGAATTTTGTTCAAAGATACTGGACATATATGTTTTAGGCCCTAATTCAAAGTGTTTGATGTACTAAAACTTAAACCTTTGCAACATAAAATTAACCTTACCATAAGGCCGCTGTTTATCTGTTGATCACTAAAAGTGGGGTCACTAAATTTTGTAGTCAAAGAACACCAGGCAGTTAATTATTAGGCACCATAAATGCCTATACATTAACTGCAAAGTTCGAATAGTGTAGAACATACCTACTTAGTTTTTTCTAAGGATTCCAAAATTAATATATTTTTTAAAATATTAACCGACTTCAAAGTAAAACTAAACAGTCTAAAATAATTAACCAAACCCATGAGCGTATATAAGGGGTCAGGAACTCTCCGTTAGCATACGCCATAAAACTGAGGCATATTTAACTTTTTCTTTACGGATTATCCGGAGAACTGTTCCAACCCGACGAATAACCATATATGAAAGAGATATGAACAGGAGCGGACGTACCGGTCTATGAGTAGAGCTGCAAGCAATAGCTACACGTCACTTGACTGCCACAAATAAGCACCAATCAGAATTGAGCTTACCAATAGTTAGATACCTCCAATTGCTTTTCTGTTTCTCTCACCGAGCGTTACTTTATTGGGGCCAGATGTGATCCATATATTTAAGTATTATCTCTATACGAATAACCGAGGTACTATTGATTACCAATATATCGGCTATTCGTCGCATTGGAACAGTACACGTACCACAAAGTATATTTGAAAATGGAAAATAGCCAGTTTATCGTTTCGTTGGTTATACTGAGAAAAGTATTTGCAAATACATAAATTTCAAGCAAGCAAAGTAGATGAGATGAAGTGACATAATTGTCCCAAATGTCTTTTTTACCCTTTTATTGACCATGTGATTACAGAACTTAATGCACACTTTAAACCACATGAAGAAACAATCGAGGGAATTCAAATGCTTCACCCTGATAAGGCCAATGAGTGCTAAATGAAATCCTTTAAAAAATTTACATATTATTTTTAGGAGAAACTGAAAAAAAGCCTACAAAGAAATGAGAATATCTAAGGAAGCCTACATGATGTAATATTGTAACAAAAGGGTACTCTCAAAAACACAATTGAATTGAAATTAATTTGGAAAAACAATTAAAATTGTAAATATATTATATAACGGAAAAGTCTAGATTTATATTAATTATGTAACCTTAGTTATAATAATAAAAACTATTGAAATTGTTAATATCAATTCTACTGTACTATAGATTTTGCTAATATAAACAATTAAGGGTTTTCTTGTTAAACACATAAAGTGAATTTTTCTTGACAAGCGTTTTGCTAGGTATTAAGTGTTACAGTCAACTATGTGTTAATGACATTTTGCAAGGAATTAAGTAATAAACTATTAATGTTGTTAAACTTAGACTCACCTTATGTGATCAGGATTTCTGTTAATTCCATAAGATATGTTAATAACGTATTATTGTCTGGTAAGGCAAAACTGGTTTCTTAAGATAAGCCTTGTTACTTCAATACCGGCCAATAAACTAAAACATATCGTAACACTATTAATCTGGAATAGTAAATTAGATGATAATTTGGATTTATAGATTAAATAATCCTTATATCCAACGAAATTACTTTCAACCAGTTTTATAAACAGTTAGAAATAAGGTACACAAATACAATAAATTATTTCAATACTGAAGTCGGGAAAATTAATAATAAACTTGAATTTGATATTTTTAAGAAGTCGGTTTCGAATAATCTAAGATCTGACCGTGTGATTTCTATTTCTAACTGTTTTTCAATTGAAATGCAATTTACTAGGTAATTATTAATAAATCAAAATTTCCCAAGTATTTTTATTTAAAATATTTTGAATTTTATTAATGTTTTAAACAATTTCCTTAATAACTTTTTTAATTTTTTTTTAATTTTTAATTATTTAAGGTAATTTATTTCTCCATATAATGGAATATGGTTCCCCATTTTTAAGTGGCCAGCGGTATGGGGCTTTCAGCACTACACCAGAAGTCGTATTTTTTGAGCTGTCACTGTCACAGCTGCGAATATCAAAATCATTATCATTTCATAATCATGCTTCGTATTATCCTTACATACAACTACTTAAAACAGTTGAATAAATAATAGGTGCTGCTATATTTCGATAGGCAACCCGGCAAATTATTTTTCTATTAATAAGCACGTATTAAAATAGGATTGCAAACCATAGTAAGAAATAAGGTGTTCTCTGTTTTCATTCCTCTTTAATTGACTCAAATTTTTCCTACAAAACTATCGACAAGTTTTTCAGTCAATAATTTATTTTTACAGTTCCCAATCTCGTGTGTATATTATTTCTTTATAGAACTCTAATTAAATCATATCTCTGCTACGTATTGGTGTATTACTTGTATTTAGCAAATTTTGGTTTCAGATACTATTAAAATTCATAGAATTCTGAGAAAAAATATGTGTTCATATCTTTATGCGGAAGAATATAAATCTCCTCATAAATCAAAAAAAGATCTGAAATAAATTGCTGCTGTCAAAAGGTAATCTCTAAAAACTCCGTATAATGCTCTTATGTGATGCAGCAAAATGTACAATTCCATCAAGGTGTAGGACTAAATTTCCATATTCGTGCGTTACACATGAAAGCTATTCGTCTTCTTCGATGTATTCCGGAACTTTGAAAATCACTTATTGGTGAACTTGTATATAGAGGGCACAATACAAATGAACCACAATTATGTTAAAAACAATTTATACGGAATTTTACAGAGGTGCGGATCTAGAATAGTCTTAAGGAGGGGGCAAGATGATTATTATGATATTAAAACTGGTTACCAAGAGCTACTAGCTAGAACTAAACTCTGTTAGTTTTAGGTTATAACTGTCTATCTGCTGTTTAAGATATAACTTAACTGTTGGTATATTAGCATGATACCTTGTCTTTCAGATATTAAATATTATTTTTACTAAGTACGGGGGGCTCCTGATCCGCCACTGATTACACACAATCTTATTTAACGATTAAATAATTGAAAAACATTTCGTTGTTTGCATAAGTCAAATCAAGTCAGGTCTACTGCTCGAACGGGTCATTAAACATTGACTATACTATGACAAGCACGCAAGAATACTAAAGAGTCTCATACAAACATATGAATATCATCATTATAAACCTACTCTGACGTTTACATCAGACTTAAGTAACGGAATATGAGAACTCTCTCTAAATATATTTACGTCATCTCCAAAAAAAAACGATTTCACTTTTTTATGACACTTAGTGCAAAATTGATTTCAACTGTCCTAGTGCAATTTAGAATTTAGAGTTCACAAGTTGCCTGCAATAGCCGGCACTTAGTTCTTAATATATCATTTGATTCCTAACCTATTTCAATATTGGTTAGATAACCAGTCGGTTAGACGTTTTTATTTCTTTTCGATTGTTCCAAATGTTAAGAATTAACTTTTTCCACTTCCCGGTGTTTGAATAACTTGAAGTTTTGCGTACCTTTATATGTAATTCGAATGATAATGCCATTTAATTGTATCATTAGGCTAGTTTGATGATGGAGCTGGTAAGAAACTATAAGGACTCAATAATATAAATTTCATGTATTCTCACAAGTATCGCAGCTGGAACCGGTAGGTGCTCCCACGATCTCAAGATTAAAATAAATAATTCAACCCCATCAAGTTTGAGCTCTATAAAAGAAAATCCAAAAAATCTTAAAATATTCTTAATGCGAAAGTTATTTAGTTAAAAAAAAATAAAATAATACATATAAGAAAACATGTCACTTTATTCAGTTTACCCTTTTTACCGGTGGTGACGTTCCTTCGTCTTTCTCATTGGGATCTCTGTAATTCGTTTCTGTAACCGATATGCATTTGAAATTTTTATTGGCGACAACACATAGTAGGGAAATTTCGAAACAATACCTCAATCATTGGTTTTCCTTTACAGAAAATTTTCCTCACAGGTATTCTGAGAGAAAGAAATCTGTAAATATGACCAACAGTCTTCCTATGTATAAATAGGTGTATTGTATTTTGTATATAATTGTCAGTTGCGGAGACATTTCATCTACATAGTAGGTAAATTGTTTATAAAATATTTTGCGGAAATCTTATCTTCAGTTCGAGTAATACACATAAAGTATGCTGGGGCTATATTAATGGCATTTTTGCAATTTGGGAATATTGCATACAGGATATATACTCCTTTTTAAACGGCATTAATAGTAAAGAACCCACAATAAAACTTGTGCATGAAATGGAAAATTTACTATTAAACTTCCACGTTTCGTTGTTAACGTACTACTAAACAGATAGCGATCAAACATTTTTAGTTCTACTAAACAACCAACACGTACAAATAACCTTTTCAATTTCTATTCAGATCACTCTGTGAACGTAATAAAAGGAGTCATTAAATACTTATACGATAGAGCAAAAGTAGTTCTATCATCGAATGAAATTTTCAGAAAGAGTTACGTTTCCTAAAGGAAGTTACATAACAAATTGAATATCCATGAAATTTTATCAACAAAACAATTGATTAAACCATACAAAAAACAAAGAGTGTTTATAAAGTGTGCCTTGTGTCTGCGGGAATACATATACAGAAGAAACATCAATGCCTCTCGAAGAAATGAAAAAGGACACCAATACAACATCTTATGATGACACATTGAAATTGACAGCAGTAGTAGTATACACAAAATGGACCTAATGTCAATTAGAAATTTATAATTTAGTTATTCAGTTTTTTTCAATTGAGACCTTGAGGCATTTAAATTTTTTTTAACGTAAAGCTTTTTCTTCTCAAGGCTGTCGTTTCTTCAAATAAAACATATATGTGTCAGGTTTTCAAAGAAAAGTGATTTACATTTTACATTAAATATATAGAAAAAATACATGTTCAGAAAAACAAAAACCAACCACAAAAACACAAAATAAATAATATTTTTCTGTAACAGTTAACTACCGTTTTTTGTGTTAAACTTGGCAAAATTCACATTTTTGGGAAACCTCGTTTACAGTGGAAAAAAAAATTTCAGTTTAGGTTTAGACCATACATGCGGATCTTTTTATCAAGAATAACTTTTCTCTAAATATTATTCATAAGAAAATTTTCCATTTCATTCCAACTTATGACAACCTCCATCCTCAAGTTGGTTAACTATCATTATTTTGATTTAATTTCAATCTATTGTCAATTAATTACATCCCAGGTTTCGAACAGTACTTTCTTTAATACTGTCGCCTTCATCAAAGGTTACTATGTAAGTACAAGTGATGTCATTGAATAAAATAGGGGAACATTTCGGAATCTTATTGAACAGAATCTAAGTTAACTGATCCAAATTATATGAACCCAATAAAAAAAGCATATTTACAGAACTGAGAAGCTTTCCCTTTTTTAAATCGGCTAAAAAATAACACAAAACGCAACATGGATCTATTTGAATATTTAGTACTGTTATACATAGTATTAAATATACAGTGTGTCCGGTTATGGACTAGCGATAATCTAAATACATGTAAAGCAACTATTTTAATTCACAAATACACTATATACTAAGGCTCAGTACCCCACTCCGTCATGTGGCAGCCATTTTATTTTTTTGATGACCCATTCTCTGCGTGTGAACAAAAACCTTTATATCTCTTAAAGTTTTGGTCTTACTGAGATACAAATAGCCTTATTCGACGGACAATAAAACTGTCTATCAACAAAATTTCAAAACAAAGTGTTAAGGTTTTCTTAACTTTTGAAAAAAAGGGTCAAAAAATTATGCAAATCAACAAATTATTGCAAATCAATGTAAAAGTAGTCCCGATTACCTCTCATTTTTTTTCACTAAATCGAAAGTTTTTGAGTTAAGCTACAATACAACATTAATTTCATAACTGTATGTTTATTACTTTAGGAGTTATTGTTGTTTGAACATAGCGTATGCGCAAGCACAAAAAACCTTTATTAAGTGACATCTGACATTAGCTGCGTGCTGTCCGAGAAAAGGCTAGCAATGCTATTCGCGACTAGCAGGAGTAAGCGAAATGGAACATATTGACTCTACCTGCAAAGAACTTACAGGATAAAGACTAGTTACGTTAGTTGTACCTTGCCCTACCTTGTGATCCCTACTTTTACTTACCGTCCGTGCTGTTTACGTTCTGTATTAGTGGTTATATTGTGATATGAATATGGCAAATCGTCAATATTCAACGCAACATATTGCTGACATATACTTCGTTTATGGTTTCAGCAAGTAATAAGACTTTAATGTGGTTTTAATGTTTACCTACCTGTTTAAAGTCCCGACAAAGGTCTTTTGTGCTTGCATTGATTTTGCATTGATTTGCAATATTTTGTTGATTTGCATATTTTTTTTAGCCTTTTTTTGCATTTTATCTTTTTTTCAAAAGTTAAGAAAACGTTAACACTTTGTTTTGAAATGTTGTTGATAGACAGTTTTATTGTCCGCTGAATAAGCCTATTTTTATCTCAGTAAAACCAAAAGTTTAAGAGATATGAACGTTTTTGTTCACACGTAGAGAATAGGTCATCAAAAAAACAAAATGGCTGGGACATGGCGGGGTGGGGTATTGAGCCCTAGTATATAGTGTAATTGTGTATTAAAATAGTTGCTTTACATGTATTTAGATTATCGCTAGTTCATAACCGGACACACTGTATAATATGAAAATTTAAGTACATATTAAACAGCTATGAAATTAGTTTGCAAAAGGAAAGCTTTGTTGTCGGTAAAATCTTGAAAATGACATATTACTGATGTTACTTGCCTATATAAACTTTAATTATTTTGTCTGTTCATTGGGTTTCTCTCTCAAAAATTTTTCCTGTGTTTGGAGACGTTTCAACTCCGAGTCTGGAGTCATTGTCATTGTCAATAGTGCTGTATTCGAGGTTTTTTCTAAAATTGGCTTTGATGTTGCACTTGTTTGTTTGTCAAAAAATTTGACAATGACAAACAATTTTTTTTCTAAGATTTCTTTATTGTTTCACATGCTAAATTTACTGCAAAGAAGATGCATTCATTGGAGAATACTATCTATTGTGGACAAAAATGTTAAAAGTGTTACATAAAAAAATGTAAAAATTATCTGTGGAGGACTTTCAAACACATGATTATCGAAATATTTAATTGAATCAACTGTTATTCTAAATTCACCCTAAAAAACCCGTTTTTTTGTAAATATCTGTAATGCAAAGAAAACTTTCGCGAATCCATCAATATTCTCGATCGGATTCTTTATTGCCGATCATCCAACGCAATTCTGCGAGTCCATTAATGCATTCCTCCCAATCAATCTTCATCAGCAGACGTCGACTTCTTCTCCACTACAATTACATGTGTCTGCTACATTCATGACTTCATAATTCAAATTAACAACAAAACGAGACGCGCAAACAAGCACACACAGATGGCAGATGCGCTTTTATGACTTTTTTCCATCGAAGGAAACGCACTCCCACAACACTTCCTTCATGCGATGAAAAAAATTAATATAAACAAAAGACGACAATAAAATGTGTGAAACATTTCGTCACGTATGCGTGTGTATTCTTAAGCGGAGCGGTCTTCAGTTATTGTTCGCGACAGGAAATTGTTTATTGTTATTCGTTGCTCGTGTCTTCGTAACAACTGTTGCTCCTTATTGTTAAACATAAGATCGATGGTAAACTCGATTGACTTTCGATGTATATATGAATGTGGATGTTCGTTCGATTGCCTGCTTCTGAATATTCATATGTCGTGGATTAAAGAAATCTGCTGAGAAATTTATATGGATGGAATTTGCTTCTGTTGTGCTGTCGGTCGAGACGTTTTTCGCGGAGAAAGTTAAAAATTGAAAGGAATATATCAAGAATTGCAATTATAATCACGTACAAAATAAAAGAAATTTACAAAATTGTTGAAAATTTTGCATTGTAAATTAGAAATTTATTTTTATTACTTTGTCATCCCTATTTTCGTTTCATGATTGTGCGCTCATAGATCTTCTATCAACCAATAACGCAACCAGGTGTAATTTCAGCATATCAGTTTTAGTAAGTTTTGCAAATTTTGAAATCAGTGGGAATCAGTTAGAGCCAGGTACAGCTTTATAGTGTGTAACCTCACTTCTCAACTAAACTAGACTAGACTAGGCCAATGTAAAATAAAGAAAATTCCGAGAGCTTATCAAAATTTCTATAGTAATAAAAGCGCTAGTTTTTAAAGTTCAATACAACATGATTTTCTGCTAGCCCACACATGCTCTTCTGCCAAATTTGTAATAAAATTATGACCGCCTTCAACGCTTTGGTGCTCGTAGGGTTCTTGGTATAACCTGTGACTTCAGATAACTTCAGAGCAGAAAGTTCAAAGGTGTTAAATCACCAAACCGGGAAATGATACGACCATCAGCTAACTCGTGCAAGGCAGCTAATGTTCCACGAGTGTTATGACATGTAAAACCGTTATTGAGATGATCGATATCTGATTGTGGTACTTCGTTCCTAATAATGTCTTAGATTGACTGTGACAGAGTCTGTGGAGGATGGGGCAAAGTGAAAAATGTCCCTCTCATCATATCTCACAGATGTTCGATGGATGTCTACAGCAAAACATTAACACGTTCTTCAGCGAGCAATATGGGAACGTTCGTCGCCTTACTAAAAAAACGACGTGCCTATGGCCACCTAGATAAGACAGTAAACTAGTGTGTAGAATATCAAAAACCCAACGCTCAGCGGTTATACTTTCTCGATGGCGATAGGCGACCGCAAAACAATAGCCCCAAAACCCGCGCATACTAAATAAAATATGAAGATAGTAGAAATGAACGTATTATGAATAAGAAAATCAAGATACAAGGGAATACATGGAAAAAATATTTAGACTGAAAGAAGGAAGAATGCTTACCGATTATATTCAATTGTAACTGTAAGGGCAGAAGTCTTTTCACCATGTAACATGTGTTCAAATTAAAGCTTCTCAGTAGAAACACAATATATATTTATTTATTTAGCGTATGGCAATAGTATACATGAACTGATCTTATAATATAAAAATACGAAATTACATTTAAACACTAACAATACACAAGAACAAGAATAGTACAGAGTAAAAACAGAAACAGAGCATTTGTAAATAACAAGTCCACACATAGTAATCACAAACTAACAGATAGGTTCTTTATCTATTCAGTGGCTGCAGGAGGGAGAGAATATATATCCGTTATTGTTCCCTGGTAGGCCGTAAGTTTACAGTCTTGGTATATATGTTTGACTGTTTGATAGGCTGCCCCGCATTCACAATTGTGCGTGGGTTGTTTATTCCATTTATACAGCATATCTGCGCAGACGTCGTGTCCCGTTCTAATTCTATTTGTCGTCTTCCATATATTGCGAGGTAAATCGAAACCCGCAGGTTCCTCATGGATGCTCACATAGTCGAGTACCTCTGGAGGGGCATCCTCCCTCCAACCTGCATCCCATTCCCGAAGACCTCTGAAATCACTTTCATGCAACGCTTTCACAGTCCTGATTGGTGGATGTCTGGATTTCAGTCTGGTGAGGCAAGCAGTTGGTATATACTCATGGATGGGCAACTCCGGGATATCCATTATTTTCTCGTATTCTCGTAGGAGAGCTTCTTTACGTCGGATATTTGGCGGCATAATATGGCTGAGAGTTGGGAGCCAGTAAGTTGGTGTAGATTTTATGCATCCCTTTATGATACGCATGCTCCTTCGGAGCTGAACATCAACTTTTGAGACATGGTAGCTGTTCATCCATACTGGAACACCATTCTCAGCCGCGCTGAAGGCGAGACCCATTGCCGAACATCGTAAGGTATCGGCAGTTGCTCCCCATGAGGTTCCACAGAGCTTTTCCAGAATGTTATTCCTCGTTTGAATTTTTGCAGCCATGTTCTCTATATGTTTCCTAAAAGAGAGCATTCTGTCCAGTGTAATACCCAGGTATTTTGAGTTCGGATTGTACCTAAGGCGTTCACCATTCCAGCATATTTCAGGCTCTTGATTAGCCTGTTTATTATTTAGGTGAAAAAAGGGACACTCTGTTTTGCTAGGACTTGGAACTAGTCTCCATTTTTTATAATTAACATCCAAAGTTTCGAGATCTTTTTCTAACATTCTCTTTGCTGCATCAAAAGATTTAACTTTCACCACTATAGCCAGATCATCGGCGTACGCAAATTTATGTGCAGTCATTGCAGGAAGATCAGCGGTGTATAAATTAAAAAGGACAGGAGCAATTACGGAGCCCTGAGGAAGGCCATTATTTAGAATTCTCTGTTTGCTGGCTTTGCCATTCATGATCACTTCGCTCAGAAAGCATGTTATTGAAGAGCCTTCCCAGTTTTTTACAGGGAATCACATGCAGAAACTTATAAAGGAGACCTTCTCTCCAGACTACACATCTGACTATGATACACATAAGCAGCTGTTAAACCTATGAATACAGCCGTGGTTTTAAGACATTCCTGGTATCCTGATTTAATAAATGTTGTCAGGCTTATCACTTGGTCCGTGCAGCTTCTACCTGGTCTAAATCCAGCTTGTTCGATTGGAGTGTTTTCAAGTAATTTGTCTTGGAGTCTATTGAGTATGAGTCTTTCCAAGAATTTGTAGCAGGTGCTAAGGAGGGAGATTGGTCTATAGCTGTCGGCTCGTGATTCTGGCTTGCCAGGTTTTAGTACGGCAATTATTTTTGCTCTTTTAAATTCATTAGGCAGAATGTCTGTGAAAAATTTTGTTAACTACTGTCTAGCATAGGGGCCGCAGTTGATGAGAAACTCATTGTGAACTCCATCAAATCCCGGAGCCTCTCCTACTTTTAGGCTGAGAGTAGGTGCACATATCTCATCGATGTTAAATTCTCCAGAGACTCGGATAAATCTGGGCATGACTGTTTTAATGCCTTTAGTTCTCGTTTTATCATTTTGGTATGCTGGCGATCTTGAGGAGCTCTTGACAAGTCAACTATTCGAGTAGCTATGTTGTTTGCTGTGACTGCAGTTTGGTTTCGCGTAGCGGGTCAACTAGCACCAAGCTTCTTGGCTTTACGGCTTGAGTGCTTAAAGTCAGTATTTGTGGTGGTCTCTATCCATTTTAGTTTTCGAACCGCGTTAAGAGAATTCAGAAAGTCATCAGCTATCTCTGGGTCACCACTTTCAGCGAAATCCCGATAAAGTTGTTCACTTTCCTCAGACCATCCCGGTATGTACTCCTTACGGAATACAATATATATGACCATATTAAGACCAGTTGTTACTTATGGCAGTGAGACTTGGACATTGAATAAAAAGTAAATAAATGAACTATTACTATGATACTATGATCCTTGTGAGAGGAGACGTAGATACAGCCAGCAACTAGATATACTATACGGGAAGGAAAACATCATTAGATACATGAAGGCCTATTAATTGAGATGTCCGGACATTTTGTGAGAACTGGAGATCAGCGTCTCATTAATGCTATATATTGTGATAGACCAGAGTCCAGACGATCGCTAACCAGACCCAGAAGGAGGATGGAAAGATACTGTCACCGAATATCTACGTAAGCTGAACCTACGAGAATGGAATATTGTAGCACAAGACCGGGAGGAATGAAAGACTATAGTAAACACGCCGAAAATACACGAAAAGTTGTGAAAGCCAATGAAGATGATGAAGAAGTGTATGCAGACTAAGAAAAAAATGCTGGACCTAGTGCCTGAAATGATGAACAATAAGAAGCAGAATTCTACTTACTGAACAGAAATTGTTATAACACACTGTGACGGGAATTCCTCCGATAATTCGTGGAATTTGCTTTCAACCAATATTTCTGGGAATCCGAAATGTTCTTCTGGCGCATCGAGGTCGGCGGCTTGCTTTGATAAGCTCTCGAAGAATTCTAGTTTAGTCTCGGCCGCTCTTTGACGTTTTGGAGAATTCCGAGGAGAAATATATAAATACGGAAAGCTAAGGAAGCATTCATTCAATATTCTACTGTCGTATAGTAAAAGCAGGTGTTTAATATAAATTATAACTAGTTCTGTGAATATAAATTGCGTAAAGGTAGTGGAAATAAATTATAGTGAGTTGGACTGTGTTTTTAAATTAATTCAAGAACTGAACTGAACCCGATTGTAAAAATAAAAACGTCCATTCAAGTCGGATTTTATGAGTCGTAAATAATTATCACTGGGACCCATTCAAATATGAAAATAGAGGTCTAGACTGGCTAATTTTGTCAAAAGTATTCGAAAATTCTGTATACACCACATCAACCTTCCTCCAATCTAAATTCTTATATAGGGATTGACCAAATAGGGCTAAATTACTAATAGTTGATGTAGGGGTCATGTATTGCTACTAATGAATATATACTATAATTTTAGCGCACTTATAGATAGATGTGTAAAACTCATTCTGGAAAACTTTTTCAAATTTGCCAAATAATCCATATAGGTCTGTTATTAATGACAACTTTACAATCTTGTACCTTGTGATAGACCTATACGGATTATTTAGCAAATTTGAAATTTTGTTTTGAAAATGTGCTTGAAACAGATAAAATATATATTCACCAGCAGAGATACAGGACATTTAGATGAAGGACCTATGTAAGAATCTAGATATTTGAGTATAGACTTATGTTATCTTCCAAATATTCGAAAAAACCAGATGTCTCTAGAATCAAATCGAAAACTGTGTAAAGAACAATGCTTATAAATAAAAGAGGGTATTTTATATCGAGACCATTCCTTTGTTAACAACAGGTCTGCAACTCCTAACTGACAAGAAATTTGGATAGAAATTAAAAATATAATTTATAGCAACACTTCAAAAATATGTACTGAATGCATTTATAATTATTGGGGATGTTTTAATGATTCGTCATTATAGGTATAGCAAATTTCTTGGAAGTCTAGGAGACATGTTTTTGTTATTTACAAATGACCATAAACTTTCTTAATTTCAATATTCAATACTACGTTCCCTTTTTAAGACAATCTTAGAAAGTAGAGGGATTGGTGTTATTATGTTGTATTTCAAATTCTGATTTATATATGTTATAAATATAATTAGTCGTAATGCAATTAAAACAATGTGTGTTTATAGTCAAAATGGGACTTTGTCCTATTTCCTATTTCTCAGGGTATATAAGAAAACTAATGAGGTTACTTATTGTTTCAGTCTCAATCTGTACGAACTCATCAAGAAAAACAACTATCAGGGATTCAGTCTTAATTTAATTAGGAGATTTGCCAACTCCCTGCTTAAGTGTTTAAGACTGCTACAGAAGGAGAATATCATCCACTGCGATCTCAAACCGGTAAGCAGAAAACTCGTTTTGTAATGATTTTCCCATTTACTTTCTTAATGGATGTTTGTGACTATTTCCAACAATCATATTTTACTTAGACATTTCTGGTTACAATTTAAACTGTCTAATGATAGTGTCAGATAATAACACATAAAATAATTTGTATTGAATAAAAAAAATACTCATCTTATGAAACATTGTACGGCATACAAAATGACAGGATTCTGTTTCAAATTAATATCTGCTAACTATAATAAATTCGTGAAATTCCTGCCATGCATTAAAATTACAACAAATGATTAGAATAAAAAATAATTTGTTTGGATTAGTTTGTTTTAGCTATATTGTACTAATATTTTATCGTGTAGCCTCCCTGAGATACACATTGGTTTCTCATTTATGTCCATATATTTCTATCCTAACTTTTCTGGTGTCCTCCATCTTATATTGAAATGGTCCTTTCATACCTCTGGGATGCCATTGAATTATTTGGCGGTATGGCCATTGTGGATGACCTGGATCTTATCTCGGATACAGTTTATTCTCTTTTTGTTATTGATGATACATAGACTTGTTTTCGTGTAATTTCAGTTTTCATAATCCAGGTTTATCTTTATTTCTCTAGTACTAGCGAACCCATATATGTATTACTATTTTGCCTACTAGTTCGTTATAAATTACCTTTGTTTAGTTGTTAGTTAGTGTTTAGTTCTCATTGCTTACTATGTTGTTCAATTATTTTTGTTGCTGTCGCTGGATTTTTTGAGTATTGTGACAACATCATCAGTCCTCAGCAACTCTCAAATGGTTGACATATTCTTGTAGTTCCAGTCTAACTTCGGGTACTTTCTAATGTCACTCTCAGTCACCTTTTCTGACTCTTCCGTTAGAGTGAAAGTCTGGGCTGCTCTCATATATTGTGATTTCAGCTTTAGCATCACTCTATATTCTAGCCAGCGTTTCTATATATGACTTATCTACATCTAGTTCACTCAAGGCGTTGATTACTGCCTCCGGGCAATGGAGGATCCAGGGAGAGCTTAGGGCCTCCAAACACATGAGCCTTTAGTGTTTATTTTACTAAAACATATCCTCAGCGGGATCAAGCACCACGCAAACGACAACGCTTTTCCTATAAAGGCCAATGCAAATAATATTTGATATTGTTTCGACTGATATATTTCCCTTGGAATATGTATGTGATCAATTGTGTTGAAGTCGGTACTTGGAATAGTGTAGTGTACTATTGATTCTGTTCTGAATGATATGTACACTACCGATTTGATTACTTATAGATCTGTAATTCCGAATTCTTCAGCTTTGTTGTGGATTATTACTATGAGGGCATTTGTGTATACATGCTTTGGCCAGGCGTGCGTTTCCATGTTTCATTACCAAAATATTTTATTAGTTCAGCCCTGCTGGCATGTCATTTTTCATGTTCTTGACCTCAGACTCCACTTTTTCCAAGGCTCCTAGTCTTTCGTCTATTGCAGTAGCATTTGATAGAATTTAGGGAAGAGCTGCATTATAATGTTTACTTGCAGTTGCTATAATTCCCTCCATTTTTCATTGCAGAAACTACCAGTTTTTCGTTGTGATGTCTGTTGTCGTCCATTTTGTTATTTTCATTTTCAATTTCTTTCTGTTCTGTAGCAACGCCTTTATTTCCGAGGTTCATTTGAGGTGTTGGTGTCGCTGTTTTGTTTCTTGTATTCTTTTTGCACAGGTCATCATTATTGTGTCCTTTATTTGTGTGTTTTTTATTCTGTATATCCTTCTTCAGTAAAGTATGATTATCGTAATTTTCGGACGCATTGTTATTGTCTGTGCTATTGTAGGCACTTTACTGGTTAATTTCAGTCCTTCCAGTTTTTTTATTAAGTGCTGAAAGTATTTTGAATGCTTGCGTCCTTGGAGGTACTAACCTTCTTTGCCAGGACAAAGTCAATTTTATTGATTGACTGACCCATTCAGAGCTTTAACTTAAACGGTGAGGGTGAAGTTGGTCCATTTTTCATAAATCCGATATTTTTCTGTGAAACAGTATGTTCATCATCTTTCATGGTCAAAGTTTGTACAGCGACATTGTTTCTATAACTCCTTTTTACTCAAGGACTCTGATGTCATTTGCCAAGTCATATTGTTTACAAAAGTTCTGATATGATATCGGATACTATTCATATTATCATGTATATTGATACTGCAGATGTTAAATAGAATTTTCAGTACAAATTGTTTATAACTTCATTTAAAAATTCGCAATTTTAAACCTCTGACACATTAAAGGTGAAGTATTTAAATCAAATTAACTGTTTCTAACAATATTACAGCAACTAATCATTTCTTGACATGAAGCTTTACAATATTACACGTTACATTTAATCCGTTTACTTGTTTTACTTAACACCCTTCACAAGAAATGCTATATCTTCTAGTGAAAGTTGCCTGCCTTTATTCGCCATCCCAGATCGTGTCGAGATACTTTATCGCACAGAATTCAAGAATATAAAGAAAAAAAAAACAAGAAGCAAAGACTTCTCAGACCGTTTAATGAACGTTGATCAACTCCTACGTCAATTATATTTCATTCGGACCGCGAGTGTAGCGTAAAAGAACCAAAACACTGATGGCCAAGATTATATGCAAATGTCTGTTGTCTTGAATCGAGCATTTATAGTCCGGCTTTACGAACTTGTATTTTGTCGGTTATTTTAATTTTTTTGGTGTTTTTTTGTTAATTTGAATTATTAGCATACGATCGTGTTAACGAAATTGGACAGTAGAAGAATTAAATCAATTACGTTTTCTATTTATGAATTTTTTTAAAACTTAGTATAATTCTTATTTATTTTAAAAACAGGGCGCTTGCCTTCTATAAGAGTAAGCTCCAGGAGCGCAGTTTTTATACCTTTCTTAGATACAGATGGCGCTGCTAATGGTTTGAAAACTGTTGCAAGAAAAGTGTATCAGGGGCGGATCTAGAATTTTCGTAAGGGAGGGACACAAAATGAAAATTGTGATAATAACACCAGTTATCAAGGGTTATTACTTGGACATATAGCCATACTCCTTCAGTTTAACAAGTTATTGCTTTCCTTTCTAGTGTTTACTATCGTATAACTTAACTCTTTAAGTTTCTTGATCTACAATCTAGTGTGTACGTACTATTTTTTCCATTTCTACAATGCTTCAGGGAGGGGCTCCGCCACTGATCAGGATTCGTGTAAAGTACTATCATTCATTAGTTCGAAATGATTATCGAATTACTTGACTAATGCACACTATTGTAAATAATCTACTCTTGACAGTACTTTCAACTTTAACGAATACAATCCGCAAAACACCAATTTCATAACTAACATTATCTCTAGTCACCTTATTTATAGCCAACAGTTCCTCCCGAACCATCCTGAACGATGTCTATCGATTCTTGAGTTTTACTGCGCTGAATATCCCAATGTTCTGCTGGTTTTTTTTATATTTGTGCTTCGATACCAATGAAAGGGACAAAGGCTGTTCTGGGACACTGCCCACTCCCACTCTTTAAAGTGTCCCAGTCGCTAGGGATGACCAACATTCATTTGGACCTAGAGTTTCGTCGAATGCGGTACATAACATTGTTGGTGGTCTTTCATGGAAAGACTTCCATAGAGGTGTCAACTTCAGTGATTCGCCTTTACTTGTTTGGGGATTGCATAGCCAAACAATGACTCGTAGTTGAAATCCTGTACACTTTGCTTTTAAATCATATCAGATTTTCCTTTTATTGCTAAGCATGCATCTTCTTGCTTGTGCACGGATCGACAACATACTTAGCCCTAATTGGTCTGCATAATCGTTCGTTTCTGTAGGAGACCCCTGAGTTGTGCGAAAAGCTATATCAAATGATGGCCTAATTCTTTCAAA
Source organism: Octodonta nipae (assembly GCA_034190945.1). Taxonomy (NCBI): domain Eukaryota; kingdom Metazoa; phylum Arthropoda; class Insecta; order Coleoptera; family Chrysomelidae; genus Octodonta; species Octodonta nipae. Next base: position 24,284,473 of record CM067223.1, read on the forward strand.
TTACCTCATTTTTGTGAACAACATTGTATAGGTATTACTCTGAATGTGGGTGATTTTGATTTTCTGAATACCCCATAAATACACAGGTTTTCCAGAATACATTGGCCTCTAAATTTCGAGCTTCCCCGAAAGAATTTGCCACCCTAAATATACAGAAGTGCTGCTCCACCAACACTTTTGTCACCGTGGTTGCCTTTTGATTAGGAATCGCATCCACAGCAATCTATTTGTTGAAAAATCAGCACCAATAAGAATAGATCTGATACCCTTTTCCTATTCTAGAAGAGTCTCAGCTAGTCGATAGCATTCTTTCAATTAGAGTGCCTACTTTGTGCTACTTCATTTTGACCTCTCTGTCAATATTTGGGTCCATGCTGGCTGCGCAAATCTCACATTTACGCACCTCTCATACTAGTTTCCCCCATTTAATCATTGTCGTACCTTAGTCTTACTCATGTCCAGGTGACCTATCCTGATATGGATGCTTCTTCGTTATTTTTATCAGAACTGATTCTATATCTCCCTCTAACGAATGGTGTGATTCCATTGGTCTGTAAACCAATCATCGAATGGAAATGCCTTCTCAACAAGTTCTGTACAAAGCATTGGCAATGTTGTAGGTATAGTTGCTCCATCCATCTAGCTAGTTGTTCTTTGAGTTTGTCCATGTCCAAAAGCCACTGCTAGTAGCTAGTACCTCATTAGTTGTTTCCTGGATTAGAAAACCCACAGCTCTAATAATTTTTCGCTGAAAACCATTTACTTACATTATACACAGTATCTGAATTTTAAAATTTTAAACTCATCTTATTTTGAACAATGTTGTCGACTGGAAACATTTATTCGGACAACATACAAACTGTACTATTTATTTACTTATAATTATAGTGGATTTTTCTAATTATTTATCAAATCATTTCTGCATGAATTCAGACGGAACAAATTTAAGACTGGCAGCTGCTTATCAAAATTATTTAATATACAAATAATGAAAGTTTTCGTACATCGCCGTAACATCGGGACTATAACCACTAACTGCGAAAGGTTTTTGACCCCTCAATGGATTTAGATTAATAAAATGAAACGATCTCGGTCGTGAAACCATTCCATCGAAGTTAACAAAGCACCCAAATAAATTTTATACGTATAGTAAATGTATTGTGAATCTGAATAAATTAAGCAAATAAAAATCATCTAACCCTTATTCTGTTTCCATCCAAAATGAGATTCTGGTAAATATGTTAAACAATGTTGGGCGTTCAGTGCGGGTATGATTAACTTTTCCCAGGATTATATATACTTGGAGGCAGGGGCGGTTCAAGGGGGGGGTCATAGGGGTCTTCCCCCCCAAATCGTACAAGTTAAATTGACAAATCTTTTAAAATAAGAGAATTACGAAAAATAAATCACAATTAGTTATTCAAAGTAATTTTGAAAAATACGTACCCCCCCCCAATTTTTGACTGTGACCTTTCCTCCTTAGAGATAAAGCGAAGTAATGTTACTCTGACATGTATTATTTTCAAATTTATTAGTGATAAAAAACTAAAATTAATAAAAGTAACCAATAGATTAATACAGGTAAAATCTGTAAAGTCGTAGATTAATATTCGCATACTTATAATTTCTATCAATTAATTATTAAAAGATTGTAAAGCCTCCAGATATGAATAATCTGCATCAAAAAGTAACATACTGTAAAATTTTCATAAATTCTTTATTAGAAATGACTAAAAAGGTGGTACTGACTGTTTTTTCAATCTGAATACGTAAAGATTTAAACCCCCTGTTTTAATAAATCAACTCAGCATTCGAAATAAATTACATAACTTTTTCGTTTGAAACTACCTTACTATTGCGATCTGTAAAAATGTATCTATATACAGGGTGAGTTTTTTGATGATCAGTATGGGGATCTCGGAAACTAGCTGAGATAGCGCAATGGTTAAATTGGGAAAATTTGCAGTTTTACTGGCCCAATTTAATGACGCTTTCAGATTTTTGTAAAAGGTCATGGCTTACTAGATATTTTGAAAAAACGAAATTCTATCGATTTAGTCAAATCCCTCTAGCTCTTTGTTTTTGATTTCATGAAAAAAGTATCAATATCAAAATAGAAGGGAATTGTATCCCGAATATGATTGTCATGTCCTCGTTTGCGTGACAGTTCTCTTTTTCGAGATATGACACAAATTTATCTTTTTTGAATGGAAACCATAGTTGGCTATGACCTCAACAAATCGGGCATTTTTAGAGCTTTTCAACGATATAATACTAGGTATAGTTATTCATAAAAATGACGGAGTTATGGATGCTTCTCTCTTATTTTCACTTTTAACGTAGGTAGCCATGAAAAAGATTGTTTTCACTTTGACGTTTCCTCATTTGAGAGTAATTCCATTAGTACTGCTGAACTGACAGTCGATATTGACAAGTTTTCGTGATAAAATGGAATATTCTAACGTAGGCAAACTGAATATGGTGGAATGTTATATCATATGCCATAAATATTCAGTTCGGGCAGCTGAGGAATACTTTCATAGATAGTTCAATCGTTGTCAACCTGCTGTACATTTTAGAGGCTTTACGATAATTTATGCACATATGGATCTTTTACTAAACCACCAAAGGAACGTAATCAAATTAACGAAGCAGCACAAATAAATGTTTTGGCAATGGTAAATCAAAATCCATCTACATCAACTCGTGAGATTGCGGCAAAAGCTGGCACATCTCAACGAACTGTAGTTAAGGTACTGAAAGCGCACAAGTTCCACCCGTACAAACTTTCAGTTTCTCAAACTTTGCATGCTGGTGACGAACATCGACGTATTTTGTTTTGTACATGGTTTAGAGACATGTGCCTTGACAATCCACAGTTTCCATTAAAGGTGTTATGGTCAGATGAAACTAGATTTATTAACTGCGGTATGTTCAATAGACACAATGAGCATATCTGGGCTAAAGAAAACCCTTTCAATAGAACAAAGACGACCCCAGATAAAATTTGGTTTTAATGTTTGGTGTGGTATCATAGGGTCTACTATTCTGGGGCCCTGTATCTATGACGAATCACTTACTGGGGAGCGCTACTTGCATTTCGTGCAATACACTTTTCAAGACATGTTCCATAATTTGAATTTGAGAACTCGTTTAGAAATAGAGTGGTTCCAATATGATGGAGCACCTGCTCATAACTCATTATTAGTAAGATAAAACTTAGAGAATATCTATCCAAACTCTTGGATGTGAAGAAATGGCCCACGCGAATGGCCACCCCGGTCTCCCGATTTGGCAGTTATAGACTTCTATTTATGGGGTGCGCTAAAAAACAAAGTATACAAAAGAAACAGTGGCGTATTTACGGAGGGGGGGGGGTTAGGTTCGGGTTCCACACCCCCCATGGAGAACGTTGTGAAAGTGAATAATTTTCAAAATTCCAGGACAAATCTGATTTTATATGTCTATAATCTAACATTTTTTTTAATTTGAATGTTTACTTGTGACGTAGATTATTCTAAATTATTTTATATATGTTTTTCAAAATATATTATGCATTATGCATTAGATTTAATGAGGCCCTCATTATGAGGGTTAAATAGATTTAATTGATGTACTCTACCAAGTAATGATATTTAAATTAAAAAGTGAATGTATTTAAAAATCGCCACTGAAAAGAAAGTATGAGACAGTTGGTGACCTAAGAGAGGCGGTATTACAAGCAATTGAAGAAATTGATAGGCGGTCTGTGAGGAAAGCGGTAATGTCAATCTTAAAAAGATGCAATTTTTGTCTAAATAACAATGGTGGACTTTTCGAACATTAATTTTAACCATTATTATGTACTTTAATTTCTTAAGTTTTTAGAAAGTACCTACATATTTAGTTTTTTCGTTATATCTGATATACCTAATAAAAAAATCGTTCAATGTTTTTTGGAATAGTTATTAATAAATCAATCTATTTCATGGCTACGTTAAAAGTGAAACTAAGAGAGAAAAGCATCCATAAATCCATTATTTTTATGAATAACTATATCGAGTATTAATTATATCGTTGAAAAGCTCTAAAAATGTCCGATTTTTTTGAGGTTATAGCCAACTATGGTTTCCATTCAAAAATAGATAAGTTTGTGTCATATCTCGAAAACGAGAGCTGTCACGCAAACGAGGACATGACAATCATATTCGGGATATAATTTCCTTCAATTTTGATATTTCCACTTTTTTTATGAAATCAAAAACAAAGGAGCTAGACGGATTTGATTATATCGACAGAATTTTGTTTTTTCAAAATATCTAGTAAACCATGCCTTTTTACAAAAATCCGAAAGTGTCATTAAATTGGGCCAGTAAAACTGCAAATCTTTCCCAATTTAACCATTGCTCTATCTTCGCTAGTTTCCGAGATCCCCATACTGATCATCAAAAAAAAAACTCACCCTGTATATATGTATATATATATATGATTTTTGTTTTTGTATCCTGTGTACATCCGCTTCTCGGTTTGTGCTCTGAAAAGAACATTTTTTGACGTTTCGCCAAAATCTCATTTGGCATTTTCAAAGTTGTAATCTGAAAACAAAACTAGTCTGTTTTCAGAAGGCATAATTCATACATACGTAGATACGAGTACAATGACAATGGACAAAAGAAGCAGGTATTATTTTATTTTACAACAATTATCTACGTAGAAATCATAATTCAAGATTTATATAATGCCTTTCAGAGCGTTTTCATGATCTTTTTTTAATATTATATATCTTAAAACCGTAGACATAAAAATATTTAAACATTTCTAGAATGCTGAAGAAGTAGAACTTTTAAATATTTGGGAATGAGACAATAGAGGATTGAGAAGTTGATAACAAATTGAAGGTATTAAAGCGAGGGGCGAATAATAAATTTACTTTGGTTTGGTTAGACAGTTTGATGTCAATTCAGTCTTCAACTGATACAAATCTGAAGTTGATTACTTATGGAACCATTATTTCCGTCGTACTCGTCAAACATATAAACTATTGATTTACAATTAGTTTCCATGCGATGCTAATCGCTCTATTATTTCTAGGAAAACGTTCTCTTAAGACAAAGAGGAAGTAGCTCAATCAAAGTTATAGACTTCGGCAGCTCTTGTTACTCCAATCAGAGAGTTTACACTTACATTCAATCGAGATTTTACAGATCTCCAGAAGTCATCCTAGGATTAACATACGGAATTGCTATTGACATGTGGAGTCTAGGTAGGTTTAAAGCCAACAACAATACGTCTAAGTTATTATTAATACGTTTTAATATTTACAGGCTGTATATTGGCTGAACTTTACACCGGTTACCCGCTGTTTCCTGGCGAAAACGAAGTGGAACAGTTAGCTTGCTTTATGGAAGTTTTGGGACAACCACCTGAAGAACTTATTATGACCGCCACTAGAAGACGATTATTTTTTGGTAAGATTGCGGCAATTTTAAATCAAATCGATATTAACCCGTAATATATTGTTTAACATTAGGGAAATAATGTAATATGATAAAATGTGGCAGTTCTGGTTATAAAAGTATATTTCGATATAAAACAACGTAGTATTTTTTACGAACGAATCAACATTTTGAAACTATGACTTAATGTTTAAAAATTTGGGAAATTGAGGTGAACTGGGCATACAAAATGAAAGAATGAATGTGTCTTATATAATTTAGCTTTGATATAACATGAAATCAACATCGAATCGGAAGACAATACTGCAGAAATAAGAACTGCTATAAATTCATAGTAGATCTAAAAATGTCTATGGCAGTACCATCTGTATGCCACAAATCATTTAGATTCTGTTCATTAGAGCGATTCAGACCTGCTAAATATAGTCTCAAAAACGACTTCAAAGCGACACAAAATCCTCATTATCACATTATTTGTGCAGAAGAGTAGGTATATTAGTCAACATAGAATCTGTAATGAAAAGTGCCCTACATCCATATTATGTTTGGGCACTTTTAGCTACACCTGTTACACCTAGTTGATCTCGGATAATATTTTCCGATCTTGTGATGGTGTTTGTTCCCCGACAGACTTTTTGCCATTTAGTTCCATCCTTGGAAGTAAAATAGGATCCACGTACCGCATTAGAGACACTTCATTATCTGCCGACTGTAGAATGTGACCGTGAGCGTCCTTTACATCAGAATCTGCTTGGCTGAGATCAGTGATCTATCTTTCCATCACTCCCTGATTCACCTCTTTCATCATTGAAAAATTCATCTAAAATTTGAACAAACTATGTGATTTTGCTCATACCACATTTTGGAGTTAACAAGAAAATTTAATGGTTATATGCATAAAATTATAACATAACCAAAACACGAAATACTTACACCGACTGTGAGATCGGGTATGACGTACTTGTTTTATGTTTGCGCAGCTGTAGTTTACTCTGCCGCCGGCGCAACACAGTTTCTCTCACATAACATCATACCCAGCAACACCCGCTCTAGCTACCGAACCAGGTTAAGAAATTTGATTAAGGGCAAGTTGGATTCTCGTATTTTGAGTTCTGTACAACCTTCAACGTTTCTTATAATCTAGGTAATATATAATATTTTTTCATTACAGCCTTTCGGGTTATTTTTAAATTTTACTAGTGCGGCCCCGTGTTCCCTATTTTATTCAATTTTTTAAGCTCAGATTTTTCGTGATAATAAGGAAAATATCGTTTTAAAATTATTGTATACACATTTTGCTCTTGAAACATTTTTGATTTATTATTTTCTAATTTACTTCATTACATTAACCTCTAAGATTACATAAGCGCCCTTGGTTGGATTACCAAACTCTTTACCTGTGCCAATTTACTTTTTTTTCTAGTTGATTGGAAGAAAATTGTGGGACTAATAACCTACAGAAGAGCATTTAGCTTAGCTGTATCTTCTTTATTCATAAGTTGATAAAATAATATGTTCTTATAATTACAGATTCTCGAGGCAACCCCAGATGTATAACAAATTCCAAAGGCAGAAAACGAAAACCGGCCACCAAAAGTATTGCCATGGTTTTGAGATGCAATGATCCATTATTTATAGACTTCATCTCCAAATGTCTAGAGTAAGTGTGATTTTATACCTCCAATTATTATCATTCAAAATGCAAATTATTATTGTATGAATGGGCGCCAGCAGAATAATTGGGTGATAAATTCAGGAAAACAGATTTATTAAGACCATAAAAATAAGCCAATTCATAGACCAGGGCTAAAACTCATCAATTTAACGGCAATTGCATAAACTTACGTAGTGTATGCCTGCAAGCTAGATAGAGCCGGTTAAAGTCAACAACAGAAACAAGTTGAATTCGTTGTTTTTTGAAAAGTCGTTTTGTTTCAAAGCTTCTCAATCTTTGAAAACTATGTTCTCCCCTTTGACTGCCGATTTTTTTCAAAATTACCAGGGTCTTATCTTATTGAGTTACGCCCAGCTGTTATCAAATTTTAGATAGTCCCAAATGAGTTTAAGTCCAGTAATAAAATAGATTTTTTTATATTAAGGCTTCCTTTTCCTTTTTGAGTAGCTGCCAAAAATTGTTGTCAGAGTTTATAACACAATTTGTTCCACCATAATATTTGTTGGGTTCCTACAAGCACTCGTTCGGAAATGTGTTCTCTGATATGCATAGATCATCATCATCGCCATATTAAGCTATATTCTACCATTGCGACCCACATCCATCTTATATTAGGGCGTGTTTTTGACCCTTTACTTGTTTTTAAGTTTACAAGTGGTCGCCCAGTGTTCGAAATTCGACCCTATTTCATGAAATTGTAAAATGTATATTTTTATAAGAAACAGAGGTGTGGAGAAATCAGAGAAGTAGATGTAATGATCAAAATTGTTCACTCATATTGACAAATCTATTGCAATAAAAAAACATAACAATGGAATCAAATATCGGTATTCGAAATATTTTTAACAAATGAATTGCCCCCCAAATTTTTGTCTGGAACCGCTCCTGTCAAAATATTCGATTTAATAATTGGAAGATTGTTCTTTGTAACCTAAAAGTTTTCGTCATTTGCGATTTCAATCAATTTCAGGAATATTAAAGAAAAGAGAGGACCAACAACCCTAGGAGAACTTAAATATTTAATACATTCTCTATTGTCCGCTGTCTGGCAATTTTTTACACAACACCTTCGGGAAGGTAGTGATAATAATATATTAATCAAATAATTAAATTCACATTAGAAACAGAATATTTAATATGAAAGTTACTGCAACGCGTCCGAAAAATCAATACTGATCTACTACATTGACTATTTTACCAATAAGCACTAACAACGCTTTTATGCCATTTCCAGAAGTACATGCTCTAAGAATATAACTGCATCTAACGATCGAGCCATATATAATTACTCAATGTTTTGAGTTTTGACCGTCTGGCGGCGGCGGCACTGTCAGTTGTTTGGCATTGGCATTATGAACGAAAATAATGAATTTTTATTATATTTTATTTAATGAATGAACCAATATTATAAATTAATATTAGCATTCTGCAATGAAGGTTGTCAGTAGCTACTTAACATCTAACTTAAATATTTTAGAGTTACCATAGAACTTTCGAAAGATATTTTCTCACAATACTATGAATAGTATTTTTTTAATTGCCTGTTCATTAGGGATTTCTCACATTTTCCCTGTAACAGTTAAGTATTTGAAATTATAAATAGCGAATAAAGACCAATTTCTCAAATTACCCGGGATTTCAGGTTGTCTGTAGATAATTGGTTTATTCCATTTATTCCTCTCTGCTATTGAAACGGCGTTCAGTGTAAGAATAAAGGATTGGTGTTAGTGTACAAAACTTTGTGTTTATATATCTATCCGCATTAATGTCCGTATTTGCAATGATATGCGTTCGTAACAATCCGACACATCACTACCTTCTGTTATCAATATATCTGTTCAGATTTTATGAAAATCAATTTTACCATCTTATAAATGTATCTTGCAGACAAAAATTAAAGTTAAGATATTGTAAATTTATAATAATATGAGCTCCTAATTCTTAACAAATACGTGCAACTTGTTTATTTTCCAGATGGAACCCCAAGAAACGACTAACCCCAGACGAAGCTCTCCGCCATCCGTGGATCCTCTCCGGCGTCAACCTTACCAAATCCGGCGAACTGAGACACAGCCATTCGGAGATCAACATCACGCACGACAGCAGCAGTCATTCGTCGAGCAGCACGTCAGGTGGCAGTAGCGGTCAATCGCGCCGAGTACACCACAAGTGCTCGATCGTACAAAAAAGTGATAAAGTAAAGGCCAAAATCGTAGAAACTAGATTACACGATAGCATAACCAAATTAGACTCGAATTTGAACGATTCAGGCACCTTTTTGCCGCCTATACTTTAGTCATTCTCTTTTTAGTTCGTAATTTATATCGACATTTAAACGTAGTATAAGTAAGACTTATCATGGAAACCTTAGAAAGAAATTAACAAACAAATATATACAACCTATGTAAGAGGCTACAACGAGAAAATCTGTAAAAACAATCCTAATATTTAAGCGATTGTGAGACCAGTGTTTTCCCATCACAATTTATTAGAATTAATCCCAAAAAAACTGCCGGCCCAGCTAACTATTCCACGTTGATAAAATTTTGAAGTTACAGTATAAAAACCGATTTTTAAAAGTTGAGCTTTAGGGGATATTGGATGAAAACCCTTCAGCAAGTAATGAAGCCGAAACTATTTTTTCATGTTGACGTTTGTCTAAACCATTTTTTCTTTATATGTAAATTTTACAGCTTAACCTCATCTCAGGCATGGATTTGCCAGGCTTGAATTGCATAAGGCATTGCTCTGCATAATGGATGTAAAGCACTAGCATAACATACTCTTGATGTAACAATTTTTGATTACCACAGGAACTGTATTAAAACAATTTAAAAATTTTCTGCTTTACTCTGAATTTCGACAATTTTGTTAAATTATATTATCAAACAGTTAAGTAATTTATTTAGACCCAAATTTCACTAATTTTTTGCATAACTTAAAAAGTCTTCTTTCCAAATCATTATTAACAATTACATTTTTTTGGAATTGTTATTTTACCACCCACAACTAAGTAAAAGTGCTGCTTGGAAAAAGTGGTATGACCTGTGGCACCATCTTTATCTCGGGCAGTGAACTTCATCAGAAATTAGGAATATATTTTTTCCAATTTAGCTTCCAATTTAAATACATACTGGTTGGTCTAAAACTACAGCTACAGCTTAACCACGTCTTAAACACTTAAACATGTATTAGGTTGACTTGAAAGATATATTAATCATCGTATCACATTTTATGATGATTAAATATTAAACAAACACTATACCATATTGCAGTAACTCAATCCTGTAAAAAACTTTCTTCCAAATATCATGTAAACAAATTAATAATTATTACTTACCGCGGAATTTCACTAAATCTTTTCGCAGTTGTATACGAAAATTTGAAAATCAAAATTTCAATGTCATTTTACACATATTTTAATAAGTTTCATCTCAATTTGTTTTGACGATTAAAACTGTTTATTGGAGTTGGTTTTTAACCAACAAACTAATCACGACTAATAAACTGATTTGGAACGGTTTAAAACCTGCGTGATCATCTTTATCTTGACCACAAAAGTCAAAAATGTTCTCTCATACTAAAACACGTGTCTTCAGAATATTTGTTGACAATTATTAAGGAAACTCATATTTGAAAAGATAAGTATAACTTTTTTCACTTCAATAAAAAATTATGTCTAAATCAATTTTTATACATAAAATTACATTCCTTTTTGCTTCGTTCTCGTCTAGTACCTTTTTCTTAAACGATGGTCAGCTTAACTTTTAGGTTCTAATAATTTATATCGCAGTCGACACCATATAGAATAGAGTTTCTCCAAACTGCAAATGGCAAAAAAGCAGTCTATTGTTTTTCATTCAGACTTGATAACATCTACCCTTGCTGTGACTTCAGCTCAAACTTGCAACATTATATTGTAAACGTATTATCTTCTTAGTCTTGTTATTATGACAACTGATTTTTTAATTCACCACATTAACATTTTTTATACGATCCCTCTATATTTCAAAAGACGTAAATGGTCTGATATTTTTTATACAAACCTAGTAACAATGCTCAGCAATAGTATTTGTTAGGGTTTTTGGGGCCTAACATGCGATGGGCCCTATATTTAACATCTGGAGACTGCACAGAGTCCTGCCTGAGGAAACGTTTTATTTTCTCAGTTTCAAAAGTAATGAATGATCTAATATTTTTCATACAAACCCGGTATGTAATTTTAATGTGAATAAATTAAAATAAGTTGAAATAATTGATCATTAGTATTTTTTGTGTTGGGAAAACCTTGTCAATAAAACAATTGCATTAGATGGCTATAAATATATGTCTTTGTGTGCTAAAACAATCTTTTCAAGAACGAATAAATTTATGTATTATATAAAATCGTTGTGACTGATTATATTGCCTCTAGATATACATATATACCAATATATATATAGAGTTTAAAAATTAGTTGACCAATTTTAAAAAATCTTTATATTCTAGTTGCTGTTAGGCTTTTTCAAAAAAATATTTAAATTTCGATGTTTTCAACTGTGATTTTGAAAATATTTTATTAAACGCGAGCGTCTTCTGATTTGTAAACGAACGTATTCACGCGATGAATGTTTTGCTTGCTATTGATAAAAAAAATCGAAAACGTTGAAAGGTTTGCTGACGGCGAACCATTTTTCTAGTTGAGTATTCCATGCTATGGATAAGTTTATCTTATAATTCTATAATGTTGCTCTCGGTCATTTTTCTTATTCGTTATTTATTATTCATTAGGTTTATTTCAGTGACTAAATAACAAAAACACAAAATAATTGTATGCAGAATTTATCAGCTTTGAAGTGGGTACCATGGTTATCGACGTCTTATTTATTCATTCGAGGATCTATAACTGGAAAACAGGAAATATGTAATTTCAAGTAATAAGGTCAGATTCAGATAAAAATTTGCACAAAGAAATCTCAAATCAATGCAACAAAAAAAGCAAAAAGCAATCACATCCGAATATGTAAATCTGGTAAACTTGCTTTAAAATGCACATCAATGGCATTCAAATAATGAATGACCTTTATAAGATTCCAAAAAGACTGTAAATGTTAATCAAAGTCAACAATTAAGACACCAGGTGGGGCTTCGCACTCACCTGGCTTAATCGATTTTTTGAGAAAAATTATCTAAGAGTCCAAAGCAGACCCATACTAACTAAAACCTCCTTATGTGAGTCCAAAGGTAGTATCAGTATCCGTTTAAGCCATACACCCTCTTTTCATTACATGACCTCTTTGGAATTTGGTATGTCTTCTCTTTTTCTTCACTTTTTGGTTACCTATCTTCGGTCCGATTTCTTTTCTTTTTCCAATCTTGTTTCATATGCCCAATTTTTTAATTGTATTAAGTATTCGAAGATGACGTGTCCCGCGTTTCCCGCTAGATGGCAGACCTCAAATCTGTCATCTTTTTTGCCATTTCTAAATTTACAGTTTTTTCACTTATTTATTATAATCTTCATAGATTGAGTCTTGTTTTCTAGCTTATTCCATCTGTCTTGTCAGAAGGGCTGAAGGGTATTTTTATTCTTTTAGTTTTGATGTTTTATATGCTAAATTTCTTCAGTCTTCAGATTCAGACAGGAAAGATGTAATTTCTTGTCACTACATGAGCTCTTTGAAGTTTGTTATAGTCTTCTCTTTTTCATCTGTTTTTTATTGTCGATCGTCGGTCCGATTCTTTGTTTTTAGTCCTTATACCTATTATGTTACGAAGTGTTAGTCTTTTCCGAATCTTGTTTCCTCTGTCCAATTTTTGAATTGTGTTTGGGTTTTCGAAGATGTGACCCGCATTTTCCCCCAAATGGCAGACTTCAAATTTATCATCTTTTCTTCAAATTCTCAACAGCGGTGTGTCCTTCTAAATTTAGAGTTTTTTCGTTTACTAATCATTTTTATAAGACTTCATCTATGCACCCTTGTTTTCCAGTTATTCCATCTCTTTCCAGAGTATCTTTATTTTTTAAAATATTTAATCTAGTAATTTTCTTCAGTCTTCAGATTTATGCAGCTTCAGATGAAACAAGAACAACTTCACCAGATGTTTATAAAACTCAACATATATGTCTAAGTGCTTCTTGGAAAATAACACCAGAGTTTAAAGAAAATTGCTGTATATTCCAAACGTGCTTTTTAATCCGTAGTTTCTTAACTATTGACAACGGGATCTCTCCATTCAGGACTTAGATATTAAAAAATATATGCAACAAGTATCATTCAGAAAACAATCAACCTGCATATATCAGACGTCCCTTTGGTCTCTCCATTTAGGACTTATTTCAGTTGTTAACTAATCTGCAAATTGCACTGCTTTTGGTGTAATACTTTTTTGTTAAATCCATTGTTTTAGATACACCAAAACTATTATCCAGCAGTGAGCTTCAATTGGAGTGCTCATTTATATCTCGATAAAATTTCCATGTAGAGATGGTTATTAAGAAACCATTTGTCTAATCGGTTTTCATTATTGTACTGTTCATGTAGTTGTCTCGCTTTTGTTCAAGTCTCATCAACTGTCAAAATCGGAGTCCATATTTTCCAAAATATATAATAATCTTATCTGAGTTCTTTGTTTTGGGCTTTGATTGGTTGAGCCTGATTCCAAACATACTCTCTTCTGGCTTTATTGTTCTTTATAAGGAGATACTTTTTTATTTCAACTTACTATATTGCCGTTTTATCGGCAATATATAGTACCAATATTTCCTTTACGATCACTGTTATATTGTTACAACCCTTTAACTATTATATTGTTGTATATATTTAACTTTGACTTTATAACGCAAATAAAAATGCATTTAAAATGCTACAGCCTTAATAATGGGTGAGCATCCATTCCTGGCTAATATCGTTTTTGTTTCACAAGATATGTGTATTTTCAGTTACTTTTTTCCATTTCAATTATTTTATTCTTAATGTCCGTAAAAAACATACTTCTGAATTTCAATGCAACAACTTTACATGGAAATTACTGTACCATAGACATGTCTTGTTTCTTCTATATTCACAATTGTGTTGGACATCTGATAGCCATGTGGATGTGGTGGACTTCCAATGACCATACAAAAGTATGCTGAGTGAATAGCAAACATCACCAAATCACTTAACCATTTGAAAATACTGATTAAAATATCTAGTAACTAACACTAATCATTTAGTTACATTTTTAACAATAAATATTTGAGGAGAGATGTCTTAATCTGACTCCGTAGACGAAATTAATATGTTATAACTTAAATTTAAAAAACTATAACTAGTACCATCATCATAGTACTACATCCTTGTTTTTCCAGTAGGGTCGTTGAACAAGATTCTACTATGGTACTTGACGTTGCCATTATTTTACTTAGATAATTTGCTACGAAATTCTAGAATGACTGCACCATAATTTTCTAATAGTGACTGTAACAAAACTGTGTTAAAGCGGGTGCACCACAAGTTTGTTTCTTTTAGAATATGCCAGGAAAAAGTTCCTGTGGGCAGATTCTATCCTTTAATATTCAGCTTATTTCGTCACTGAACTATACTAACACCACCATTAATTTTTTTATACTTATTCTTTATTTTAGCATAAGATTTTATGACATAAATGCTGTTTTTTAGTCGTGATAAGATGATTCATAAAGTGTTAATTTACCAATCTGGTTTTACAGATTTTTTGTCGTCTATCAACACTTTATTCATCTTGAAAAACTGTATGTGTATAAGAATTTGTAAATCCCCAATGTGATACATACTGATAATATTATTATATATCTAGAATAGAATTTAGTGCTGGCCTATGCATATATTACTAGATAAAAAATCTGAAACAAGGTATAACATAATCAAATCTTTTTTGGTATGATTTTCAAGTTATTGTTTAACCTACTTAAGGAAAATTCGCACTTTAAAATTGAGATACAGATTGAAAGATATTTTACACTTAACTTCTAACACAAATAATCTTAAATTCTAATGAATATTATTTGCTTAGATTATTGTAATAAAATATTGTTTTAAGTTGTTAAATAAGACTGAGAAAGTATATGTAGCTTGTTTTATTTCAAAAGTCCTCTGGTCAAGTTTAATTTTTAATATGTGAAGTGAGGTTTATGTCTATAGATAAAGACGGAAACACACTATTGAAACGAGACGTGGAAACCTGTTGGATTTTGAAGACTAGTTGATATAGTGAAGACAAAATTAAAAGATATGCATCCTTCTCACGGTGGACATGACGTGTATATACCGAAATCAACCGATAACAGCTCTCCAGCTATCTATACGTCATTTTAAACTTAATGTAATTATTTTGTGACAATTCAAGTAACCAATAGATGGGCTGGATATTTTATGCAAAAGTTCACTATTTTCCGGAACCAAAAATAATATTGGCATCATAATCAGACAGAATTAATAAAAGTGAATCTTTAAAAAAAATAATCATTAGGAATAGATGGGATATAATAGAGTTTTTCTCGGAAACAGAAAATGATACATGATTAAAAGTGTTTTCTTGGGATAATATTGTTATAAAAACCAAACGTTCAAAATCCTTTTTCGTTTTCAATGGATATAAATTTAAAGTAAAATTGAAATATATGACAATTATTTTGACAAATCGTTACCATGGAAATAAAAGACACCTCATTATAAATCAAAAAAAAATTTTTTTTCAAGTTGGAAGAACTTAAAAATTGTCGAATTCCGGGACGACTAAATATGCATTTGCAAAAAATGCGATCAAAGAATCAGTGATCCCATTAAAGTCATAAGGGAACCGGAAATGATGAATAAATAGAGATCAACACAACGGCTATCCCGAAATTTAACAGATAGGCAGATATAAAAACCGAAGCTTCAATAAACTGACGTTCCTGAATTTTGACACTTAAGAGGTCTGGAAAATCTCAAAATAATTATCGAATTCTATTATCTTCGACAGTGTATATATGGTATTGTTGTTGTTATAATGTGGTTTTCTGGTATATTATTACCAGTTGACTTTCGTACGAGTTGAACAGTTTAAAAATTTGCATTGAATGAAGATTGTGTTTTTGTTATTAAAATGTCCAAAAAAGGTAGTTTGTTATTTTGTTCGATTTCTAATGAAATTTTATGCGAAAATTCCTGAAATTTTCCAGATTTTGTTCCCAATAATGAATATGTCTCAACATAACGCCACCACACCAATTTTATTTTCTTTTGAAAAAATCATTTGTTCTTCAAATTTGTATAAAGATACTTGAGGCAGGGGACAGACAAGAACCCATAGCCATGTGTTTGAAAACAGTGAATTTATTTGGTAAATAAGATGTTTGAAAGTGTGTGAACATTTATTTTACTTTATAAATTTATATCCATTGAAAACGAAATCCGACAGGATGAACGTTTGGTTTTAAAATATACCATGAACTCTGATGTGGTATTATTCCCAAGAAAATATAAACTGAAGATGCAATATAGAAAACAATTAAAAGTTTAATATTGTTATAAAATTCATTTTACGCCGCCAAAATAAAAGAAACCTCTCGATCCCGCTGAGTTAACTTACTTTACATAAATTCGCGTAACCGGAGAGCGAAAGAACTATGGCTGTTTCCAAGTATTACTAATGGTGTTTGACAGTGAATTTATTTGGTAAATAAAGATGTTTGAAAGTGTGTGAACATATATTGAACCCATGAAATTTTCATTATTATTTCAATATCTCGTATTAACTTACTTTACATAAATTCGTGAAAAAAGTATTGTGAAAAAAAGCTGCAATGTCAAAAATGACAAAAATATGAAAAATTCGAAAATGTATAATACATCAAATATGCAATAATATCACTAATAACAAAAAACTAATATTTATTTACCATTATAATTCTAATTTAGTTTCTGGTACGTACGTATATGCAACCTATGAAATTCTAGTCACCTGCTTGTATTGTACAACAATCGAATAGCGTGGTTCGAGGTTCGTTTGGACAGGGCGGTAGTTCTGAAGAACTATTTAACATGAGAAGAGATTCAGTTTGCAGAAAATACTCATCTTATGACAAATCCACAAGACAATTGTATTTGATGTACTAACAATTGTCTACCGAAGCGAAGTAGCCACATAAAAAAAAACTAATAATTTATTATTAAGTTTCATATATGCCAAAATAACAATAAAAGGTGAAACACGATGGAAACAATGAACAAGATCAAAGAAAAACTTGGATCGTGAAATGAACAGGATCAAAGATTTATTGAGCTGAATGAATAAGAACTGGTAATGTCTGAAACAAATTGAAAATATTTAATCTAAACAACTGGCAAGTTCCCGCTCTCCGTAAATACGCCTATGCGGCCTGGGATATCCTCGACACTGTTATTTTTTTGTTAAAATGAAAATTTAAATGTGGACCTCCTGCAAGACGTACTAGGGATATCCATAAAGGTTATGTTCAGAAAGTTCTGAAAAGGGTTTTTTAATGATTCAATTATTAACTAGTCGTAACATAACCCAAGTATATATCCTATATGTATAAATAATACATATTGTCAAATATTTTAATTTTACATCTTTGAATTGTGCCTTTTTTATCGTAGTTTCTTAACCATTGACAACGGGGTCTGAAACGCTTGGAATATACTGCAATTTTTTTAACTGTGGTGTTATTTCCCAAGAAGTACTTTAACATTGAAATAAGATGCCACAAATATCATTCAGAAAACATTTATAAGGAATTAACATTTAGACAGAATAAAGCAAGAGTGTTAAAATATACACCTAGGAGGCATAGGCGTGCGGGGGGTCACCCCCCGAAATTAAGCACTAAACATTACTCATGACATCTGCACTTACAGTTGTTACTAAGTTGGTAATAACAAAGAAAAGTAATTCTAAACCTTACGCATTTAGAACTACTATAATATAGATTATTGATAAAATATAATTACTAGGTAAGTAGAATTCTATTTTCTGTCAAGCATTTTTTTCCATGGGATGATCCCCCTAAAATACTGGCTAGGTTGCGCCAATACTAGGTGGGAGCATCAGAAGCAAAACTATATAGATAGAATCCCGTTCAAAAGCAACGTCGCTTAGAATTTCGGGTTTAAGGAACCTCTTCACTTCCACAATATCACTTGCATCTCCATAATTTATAGAACTTTAAAGGCGGTACTTCACTTGGTGTAGCGTATTCGTATATTTGCTTTATTTGTCCAAAAACGGCGATGTGTGGAGGAGGCTATTCGCTATTTTTGCTTTATTTGAACAAATAAGTCGAATTATGCTAAAAGCAAATACGCCATAGCGTCCACTTGTCGGTTTTCACTGCACATCCAAGGAGTCAAATAAACCAAATATTTGCTTTAACTGCCCACACTTGGTTCACATAGAAACTGCACGCCGCGCTTCAATCGTGATCAACTACTGCTGTTTTTCATGACAAGTGGTGTTTGTGGCAAAATGGACTGATCGAACCAAAATGTTATGAATTTTTGGAGTGGTTCCTACCAAATGCATGCTTGCCTTTGGGACTCCAAACATAGCAGACATAAAAATAAAAACAAAATAAACGATGCATGGATAGATATTAAAAATAATATGGAACCGTGCACATTGCAGAAAAACAGGGAATCTTCACCATGGTTTCTTAATAACTTCGTAGTTATGTAGATATATCATGTAATGATAACAAGAAGTATGGTAAAAATAAGCTGTTGTTGCTGTCAACGCATCCATGACTGTAGTGTTCACTGGTTTTCAAACATATTTGGCATTTTTCAGTGTTTTGCGATATGTGTGGATGGCATATTTGCTAATACATCAAATATTTGGACGAATATAGCAATACAAAACAAAAATACGCTAAAGCCAAGTGAAGTGCCGCCTTAAAGAAGTGAACTGCGCGCAGAATTATAATAATGCGAACCGCTGGCCACACTTAAAAGGTTTTGGGCAGTTTTCACGTCGTCCTCATCTTGTGGGAAACGGCATTTGTGAGTACCAACGTAACAGGCTACAATGGTGCACAAAACAGTTACAGGGGGTCCAGAGTGAAAACTGATGTTTTCTGATTCGCTTCGAGCACCCAACGAGGTATCAATTACGCCCGCGACGCTGAAGATGTCTGCCGCAGTTGTAGAGGAAACGTCCGGAAGACAGTCCAAAAGACAACGCAAAATAGACCGGAAACATATAGTGCATCCAAATATGTGTCTGTCGCTCTCTCACTCTCAACTATTTCGAGTCTTAAGCACATATCTGATGGACGTTGAACTTTTAATAAACAACGCGTCCAAAGAAGGTAATAAATGTAAATTAGTTTCTGCAAATGCACACAATATATCAATTAGTCATTTGCTCTCTCACATAGGGGCGATAGTAGCAGAGAAGTGCGTTTTACCTATTTTACATTATTTTAATTAACGTACTTTTGGACAATATGACTACTATTTAATCATTTGTAGGCAACTCAGAAGAAGTAAATTAATGAAATATATGTTTGAAATATGTTTATTCCAATGGATTATAAATTATAAAGGAATATTTCCATGCTTCTTTGGTGGATTTTCTAATTTCTTTGTAGCCAGTAAAGCTAGATCTCTACACAGCCTCCATCTCGTTGTTCTAGGTTCGATAATATCATCAACAAATCCTAGAATGAAAAAAATATAACAATAAAAATATTTGCAATAGCAATAACTAAAAAATATACTTATATAGAAAAAATAATTACCTCGACGTGCTGCTGGGAAAGGATTACCAAACTTATCGATATACTCAGCTTGCCTTTGTTCTATGTCAGATTTGCCTTTATACAATATTGTAACAGCTCCCTTTGCTCCCATAACAGCAACTTCTGCTGTTGGCCAACAATAGTTAATGTCACCTCTAAGATGTTTAGAAGCCATAACATTATATGCTCCACCATAGCCCTAGAAAAAACAAACCTTGGATATTATTGTTTTCCCAAGTCTGGGGCAGATCCAAAGAGAAGAACTCCCTCTACTATAGGGAATTTGAAGCACGAGATTCCCCTTCACCGAAGCTCTATCCCCATCCCGGGTCACTGGTAAAATCTTAACCTACATCAGTTAATTATTTTATACTTAATTTTAAAACAAATTAACTAATAATTGTAACTAAATGAAATAATTACTTCAAAGTAAAGAGATTATATCGGATCGAGATCACAAAACATGTCGCCTTAATTTCCAACATGATAAAATTTGTCTTTTTTGTCAAACAAGGGTCAGCGAGACAGTTTAAGTAAAAATTGTGAAGCAGAAATTAGCGTTGTTGAATTAATACATATTATGAATTTGTATCCATCATTAATAAATTAATTGTCGGTATATGAAATTGATTACTAACCAAGGGCTATGTTACACTTGGGGCGGAGACAATGTCACGAAATTTTCGAATTGCTCAAAGGGACAAGAAACGCAAATTACATGTTATCTTTTAGAAAAGATTCTTCGACAAAGTACTAGTATATCCCACCGAAAACATATAAATTGATATATTAGTGCGCAAGAGGAGGTGAGCCAGTTTAAATTCTAACACATAAATCAGAATTTGTTAATGTGACGGGAATTCATGCGATAATTCCTGGGATCGGCATTCATCCGATATTTCGGAAAAACCCGAAATGTTGTTTGTCTGGCAAATCGAGGTCGGCGGCTTGCTTTGATCAAGTTCTCGAAGAATTCTAGTCCATGAAGGAAATCTGTCGGTGGCTCTTTGACCTTCTGGAGAATTCCGAGAAGAAATATATAAATACGGAGAGCTGACGGAAGCATTCATTCAGTATTCAGTCGCAGTGTAGTTAATAAAGGTGTTCAGAAATTGTAAATAGTTTGTGTGTACATAAAATTAGTGGAAATAAATTAGAGTGAGTTGGACTGTGTTTTTAAATAAATCCAAAAACCCGATTGTGAAAATAAAAACATTACATTAAGATAATTTTGTGTTGTACAATTTGTACCCATCGTTAATATAAGCTTGAAAATGAGTGTAATTATGAACTGAGGGCTTTTTTGTTCAACATGAAATTGTAATTTGTGTAAAAAGTGTTTATTGCTACCTACCTTTCTTGTAATTACAGTCAGCTTTGGAACGGTAGCTTCAGCATAAGCATACAACAGTTTAGCTCCATGTCGTATAATTCCATTGTGCTCTTGTGTAACTCCTGGTAAAAACCCTGGTACATCAACCAGGGTAATAATTGGTATATTGAATGCGTCACAAAATCGTACAAATCTTGCTGCTTTGACTGAAGCGTTTATGTCTAAAACACCTAAAGTGAAAATTACATTATTGCAATGCTAAATAGTGTCTAAGTGCCATTTTCTGGAAATACATGCATGCACATATAGAATAATCCTTCATTTATCAAAAATGTAATTAAGTTGAGGTTTTTTTAAGGTAAAAAATAATTAACTGAAACAGACATTGAAGATGGATGCGCTGGTTTGGCAGAAATGAAACACATTCGGGGGTGTTGTTTTTTTGACATTATTGTTGTCATAGAGGTACAGATTGCTACAATTGTGTGACAGTAAAACTTTTTAGATGTGGCCAGTGATATGTTCTACTTTGGAAAGCTAGCAAAAGATATACTGAAGATTCACGAAATAATAATTACTGGCACTCCTGTATATTTACTTGTTATCATAATTTGCCTTTCACTAAGTAAAAACTTCGGTACCTATTGCTTAGAGGAAAAACAAATAAATTTATGGTCATATTACTGTTCTGCATTGTTCAAAGTAACTTGGTGTCGATAAATTCAATAAAATTATATGTTTCTACAAGTAGAACAAAACTGTAAGTAGTTGCCAAATAAGAACATGAGAGAAGATAATGGTGAAATTTCGAATACCTGTAGCTACGAGGATAAAGAACTCCAAATGCGCAGTAAGTTTCTTTCTCAAAGAATGAAACTGGTCGTGTCGATAACCAATTGTTTCTACACCTTCGTTGTCCTCATAAAGTGGCCCAAACGTGTGGTAGTCACATGAAAATCAGGACTGTATGTTCAAGGGTTTTTCAATGTATCAGAAAACATTGTTAATCACACTATTATGTATAGGCAAGTAAGAAAAGATCACATTTTTAACGAATTGGGCATTGATGCACGGCGTGCATGAGTACAATCTGAAAACTATCGTATCCATTTTCATTGCCGACTGTGCATTCGACGCAAAATAGACATTCAAGCGCAACAGACGTCTGCACCTCTTGCTCTGACATGATGCTAGCGCATCGACTACGCCTCGCCAGTGTTAACATGACATATTTGATTCACCCTCGTATAAAGAACTCCAAAACAAAACAAAATTAAAACGCACATTTTTAACGGGGCATTACAACATATATCCATTTACATTTACATTCAAGCTTGTGCAACCTTAATGGTTTGATTACCAACTACACCAACCGTTCTTCCGTTCATTCTACCAAATCCGACAATGATGTTTCTCGCGTACTTTGGCATTATCTCAAAGAAATCTCTTTCGTCCACTATGTTAAGAACCACATCCAACATATCATAAGGGGTGGTGGTTGAAGGTGGAATAATGGTATCTAAAGATGGCACATCTAAATGACTAGAAAATAATAGATCAACTCGTAACAAAAGTGCTAAAGAACAATAGTTGCTTGCTTACCAAGGATCAGAACATTCTCTGATAGGTGCAGGATATTTGTTGGACTGAGGAAGAAATCCCATAAAATATCTCAAATGTAGCAGGGCGTCAACATCATTCTCAAAAGAGTTGTGAGCTACACCGGAAATGGTCGTGTGTGTTTTTGCGCCACCCAGTTCTTGTCGGCTAACGTCTTCATTTGTAACTGACTTAAAAATGAAATTTAATTAATTTAACTTTATGCCTAAATAGTTCTTAGTGGAGAGTACTTACTTTTAAAACTTCTGGCCCAGTTACGAATAGATACGAAGTGTCCTCTACCATAAATGTAAAATCTGTGATAGCAGGAGAATAAACTGCACCGCCAGCACAAGGACCCATAATAAGTGAGATCTGGAGTAAACTTTTTTAATAGAAAATTTGAAATGAATTGACAGAAATTATGTTCATTATCCCTTGGCAAACAATTCTTGAGACGTTTGAATTTTTGATATAAATCTTTTGGGAAATTGATTTTACCATTTCCAGACTGAATAAAAAACATAACATTATAACTCTTAAAAACCCTTTATCAGAATAGATTCCAAAATGTATGAATATCAGTCAGTAGCGAACAAAAAAATGCCCACAGACACGATTCATTGGAAACATTTTTGGGTCACGAAAATAGAGCAACAATCGGTTTATAAACACTGAAAATTATGTTACTAACCTTTTGCGGCATTTGAACACAAGACGGTATATCGGTTCTAGTGGGACCCGTCATCAGATGCGGAACCCTTAACAATCCGAAATACAAAAAAATGTCTTTATGTATTTTAAACATATGATTGATATGTTTAGATAGTTAAAAGCAACATCTAGAATAATTTATAATGACTTCTTAAAAGACCTCAAACAAAAGTTATATTTCTTGAGTCCATAAAGAAGTTATGTCTTATGAGTTCATAAAGAAGTCATTCTTCTGACCCCTAAAAAGAAGTACTCAAAGAACTCATTTTTATTGTATAAAACACTTTCTTAGTAACAGATAAGCTTTACAAATTTGTAAATAGGGAACAAAGTGTATTAAGGCAATTTGGAAAAATTGCCCTAATTACTGGTTGTCATAATAGAAATACTTCCTCACAAAAATTTGAGAGTAGAGATGTCAACAAAATGATCAACCAGTCTTCGTGTATAAAAAAGTGTTTTGTATATTGTGGGATACCCACACAGCATGAAATATCTGAAGAAATATTTCACTGAAATATTTCTGCATTATTCCTATGTCCACGACAAAACATCTACTGAAATATTTCATGACCGAAGACCATATCCCAATGTTTCATGAAATATTTCAGGTCTTTAGTCTTGAATATAATAATATTTTGGAAAAAAATGCTCAACCCACCGACACTTTAGACATCAAATTTTTAGCACTCTTTTAAAATATTTGCCGACACCTCGTACTGACCGTCGTCAATATTCGTATGCTCACGCCAAACAATCTTTTGAAATATATCATCGAAATATTACAGAAATTTTTAGCTGAAATATTCCAAAAGGTTTTTGTAGCGAAAAGTATGGAAAGCCACCGGTAACCTCGCCCAGTGGGGACTTCTCTCCACCCGAAATATTTTGGATGATACTTCACAAACATGAAATATTAATAAATATTCTAAATAGTTCACTACATTTAAACTATTTTGATATCCTCAAAAGATCTTTTGAAATACTATCATGAGAATATGACATGATTTCATGTAAAATGCCTCTACTTGCAGGAATATTTCGAATTATTTCAAATGGGTTTTGGCGTAACATAGCAAGAGCTGAAATCGAAAGAAAGGTTTCAAATCAAACCACAAATATTGCATACAATATTTTAGAAATATTTCATGCTGTGTGCGGATAGTTATCTGTGTTTGGAGACGTTTCAATTCCAAATCTGGAGTCGTCTATCATATCGAAGTGTATATTTTAGCTGGAGTCTTTTTACGATACAATTTTCTTTTGTATTAAAACAACTTCTTATGTACAAGTGCTTTAGTTTAACTGAACCAAATGTCGCTCAATAGTCCCAAAGAACTGAAGTTCTCACGGCACTAACCCTCAAAACGTAATACCAGTTGAAATATTAAGCGTCAAAGTTTCGATTTTCATCAATTTTATTGATTTTGATACACTTTTTTTCAGAGAAGGTAAGACTTGCGAGAAATAACTTTTCTTGTTAAACTCAAACGTGACCTGAACCAAATTTTCCACGTTTTTGGAGTCCAATATCTTTTTTCGAAGGTGTCAATTTGGACATCGACATTTTTCCGCCATCAGACTTATGATGTCATATTTCCAAAATTTCAACTAAAAAAAAACAATGTTCAAGAGCACTTAATTAAAACTTCTTGAAAATAACACTTTAAGCCGTAATTTGGACCTCATGAGTGAAATGAAATCAAAATGAACTAATTCTTTTGACTTTGTGTTGGTTGGGTAAGGGTTCATTTCTCTATCCGAATAATAGTAGAGTTTATAAAAAGTTTCATGTTACATATCATAATTAGGTAAAGTAATGTATGTATATAGAGAGGGGATACTACGAAATAAAACAGAACTTACAGCATTCAGAGAAAATAGGCGAAGACACACTGACATTCAGAGAAACCTATAGTAGTGACACTTCTTCTATGACTCTTGGAGTTAATAAGAGTGATCCTATTTTAATATTAAATTTACAAACTTTGGGCTCGGGGGGGGGGAAGCAATCCCCCCCTCTGGATCCGTTCATGGTGCATAGGTAACCGTTTTTACTTGAAATAGCTCAGGATATGCTCGTTAAATTTGTACCGTGCAGCATGCAACAAATACTTAATGTCGAACAATTTTCCAATAATATCCATCGTTACCGAGCTATGGGTCATCAAAGATCAGTAATTATTTTATAATACTCTTATAAATGCTGATTTAAACAGTTTTTTTCTTAGCTTTGATCATCAATCAAATTATTTCTAATCCTTTTAAAAGACTTGATTCTGTAGTGCCATTTCCAATTTTCCTGAGCACACTAACATTCAAAAACTTCTTACCTGTGGGACCACTCCAGATGCTAATACATTTCTCTGGAAAATATCAGCGTACCCAGCCAAAGAGGCAACCCCTTCTTGAATTCTAGCTCCACCTGAATCGTTGAGTCCAACTATAGGGGCACCCACAAGCATTGCTTGATCCATTATCTTACATATTTTCTGAGCATGAACACTAGAAAGGCTCCCGCCAAAAACAGTGAAATCTTGACTGAAGACATAGACTGGTCTACCATTGACTAATCCATGACCAGTTATGACTGAATCTCCTGGAAACTTAAGTTACGTATAAACAATTTATTTATGTAGTTGATTTAGTAAATGTAACTTCTTACTTTTTGTTTATCCATGCCAAAATCAGTGCAAGTATGCTCCATGAACATGTCGTACTCCACGAAACTGTCATGATCGCAAAATAGGGTCACTCTTTCTCGTGCTGTTAACTTGCCCTGAAAAACTCATTTTCATTTATATTCCAAAGCTTATTTGAAATTTTAAACTTCATTTAAAATTGCACTCGAAAGTCAAAAGTATCCAAAACTGGTAATTTAAAGTATAAATTTTCGTGTAAACTCTCATCTTTTAGATTAGATGCTAATTGAATTTGAATCACTGTTAGACGGTTTAAATACTTTTTAACCCTGAACTCAAACAGAGAGTGTTATAAGTTTAACATGTGTATCTGTATGTCTGTCTATGACACTGTAGTTCCCAAACGAGGTGAACCACTTTTCATTTACTTTATTTTTTTGTTTAAAATTCCTATCTATCTTTCTAGAATCTCTGTTCAGCCGTTTGAAGATCATCAGGTCTTTCTAGTTGATGAATGGTATCATGTTACTTCAAATGACACTACAAGGACATGATAATGTTAACCTGATGCTACAGCTTAATTTGGAATCTACAGGTTTCCCAACTCTCTCACCAACTTAGAGCAGAGGCATCGTGTTTGTTCTCAATGGATTGGTCTTAATGAATAGGTTATACAGTGATGGGCAAATGTGTGTAACGAAGCAAATATCTCTGGAATTATTAGAGATATCAAAATGAAATTTGGAAGGTGGATACTGCAGTAGGTGGCCTATTTGTTTCCAAACTTTTTTACAATTTTGACCTTTCTGTTTTAACGGAAGTAGTGTCGATTTTAAAATTTGTAATGAATCACCCTGTATAGTATTTTAGTTTCTGATGAAACATTTTATTGCGAATACAAAAATATCAGGTTTGATACTGTTTACTTCAATACCTACCGAGATATTAACAGAAAAGTAATTACGGAAAGGAAAAATCTAATATCCATTAAAGAAATAAATAATCATAATTATTAACTAAATCTAAGTGATTTTCAAAACATTGAAACTTAATGTATTAGATGTTCAAACTGAGCACCGTTTACTTCTTAACAATAAGCAAGTCGGTTTTTAAATTCTCTAGTAACATTAGCTATTACTTCTGATGTAATTCTCTGGATGTCTTGAGTTATTCTTACAGCTAATTCTTGCAAATTATTTGGTCTATCAACATAAACCTTATACTTTAAGTAACCCCACAGAAAATAGTCTAGTGGATTAAGGTCGGGACTTCGTGCAGGCCATTCATAAGTACCCCTTCTTCCAATCCATCTGTGATGAAATGTCCTATGTAAATGATCTCGAACAATGCGAGCGTAATGGGGTGGTGCTCCATCCTGCTGAAACCAGATATTATTTGGTAATTGTTCATTTACCTCCAATTCCGGAATAACTTGTGTCTCCAAGAGATGTAAATACCTATCTCCGTTTAAAGTTTCTTGTAGGAAGAAGGTCCCACGATTCTGTTGTTATAAATGCCGGCCCAAACGTTCAATTTTTGGGGATGTTGTGTATGAGCCTCTTGTACCCAATTAGGATTGCTTTGCGACCAGTAGCGGCAGTTATGTCGATTAACCGTACGATTTAAACAAAATGTAGCCTCGTCTGAAAAAACACATTTCTTATAAAGTTATTATCACGGTTACAAATATCCATCATCGTTCCACAAAATTGCAAACGTCTGTCGAAATCGTCTTCGGAGAGTATGGATGATATTTTCTCTCCTTAATATCCCTCCTACTGAACGACGGCTAATTTCATGCATATTAGCGAGGTCGGTAGTGGATAAGTGAGTATTGTCTTCCAAAGATATAGCAACATTTTGAGCTACACCTTCATTACTTGCACTTTTTAACCGTCCACTTTTTGGTAAATTGCTAACTGTTCCACTTGTGTCGTACCTTCGCAAAGTTTTCGTCACTACTGAACGGGATATTTGTGTGTTCGGATGAACAATGTTAAAAAGGTCACAAACTTCTTGATGCGTCCTTTTCCTCTCCCCATACCCAATCATCATTAATATTTTTATTCTTTCTCTTTCACTTAATTCGGCCATTTTACGATCAAATTAAAACAATACAATCATTTTACGTTCAAATAAAAAAAAACTAATAACTTATTTTGACAACTACTACTGAGTTTAGCTACCATCGAATTTTTCCTTTCCTTAGTTACTTTTCTGTTAATATCTCGGTAGGTATTGAAGTAACAATATCAAACCCAATATTTTTGTATTCGCAATAAAATGTTTCATCAGAAACTAAAATACTATACAGGGTGTTTCATTGCAAATTTTAAAATCGACATTACTTCCGGTAAAACACGAAGTTCAAAATTGTAAAAAATTTGGAAACAAATAGGCAATCTACTGCAGTATCCACCTTCGAAATTTTATTTTGATATCTCTAATAATTCCAGAGATATTTACTTGGTTCCACACATTTGCCCATCACTGTATAGATAGACCATTAAAATTAAAATTAAAGGTACTCATTCAATCTTTGGGGAAAATCGCATGATTGAGACATTTAAATATTACAAAATTCAGTGACAAATTCTGACAATTAAAACATGTGGTGTTTCAAAGTGTTCAATAAAGAGTGTGTACATGACTATTTAATATTTTTCTAGCCTTACATTTTTATAGATGGACCCTTCAAGTTTTTAAAGTGACAAAGTGGCAGGTTGGGAGACTTTTAAATGAGTAAAATGTTCTGAATTCGTACTATGATATAAAGGCATACATCGTGTGAGTCGTTATCAATTCATGCCGTACATATTGTTATATTTATACAGGATGATTAAAAAAATATTACATGTGGCCTATGCATATATAAATTTATCAAAATTTAAAGCACTGTAGAATTGTAATTATACAGAGTGGTTCAAAATATTTTAGAAACTAAACATTTTTTTGTGTAACCCATAAAGTATAAAGCATAAGCATATACAGGGGTTTAAAATATAGAGTGGAATGGAACTGTAATTACACAGGGCGATTATAAAAGACTAGAAAAAATAATTTTATTTAAATTAGTAGTAGAGCAGCATTATTGTTCTACATGTGGTTCAAAACTATTAAAACAATGTTAGGGCTGGTTGAGCATAGAGTGAAGCGGACTTATGATTATATAGAGTGGACGAAAAATGTTATATTGGGTGATCATAAACAGAAGCTTATAAAGGGAAATTTAACTATATATAGAAATATAATAATAATTGCATATATAGGATGGTTGCAATATAGGATGTAGTGGTCATACAGGTATAGGCGTGGTGTACAACTAAAGAGTATTTCAATAAATGTTAGAGAACTGAAATTAAATTGATTCATTATGTCTTAGGATAATTAGTTTACTGATTATTTGAGTATAATGTACCGACATTTTTTATGAAATCTTGAATTTACGAGTGAACCTCGTCACCCAGGTAGTATATGTTTGCCCAAAAATTTCTCAATAACTGCTTATTGAATTGTAGTAATTCTTTTTTATTGACTTATGTTACTCTCAACTTAGCGAACAATGAGTATTTTTCATTACAATTGGTTCAAAAGTTTAAAAGATATGATCTCTTTTAATTTATTAGTAAGTACTACCGTTTATTAGTAATTCTATACCAAATACTTATTTAAATGTTTCTATGTTTTAATTGCCATTGAGACACGGCTCTGATTTATATGCTGAAATATTTAGAAATTTTGAAATAAACAAACTTTAACTCAACTCATGTTAGTCCCAAAAATCCATAAAAACCGAAATACTTTGAGACAGAAAAAATAATTTATTAATGTGATAAAAGAATAGATAAGTATGTAGTAAGTATTATATATGAATGGAAATAACGTCAACTATAAAATCAAGTATTTTTGGCTCGAAATCGTATTAAATTGTGATTCTTATGACGCTATCTAAAAGAATAAAATCATATGAAGTTAATATACAAGGCAACGAAATTGCGTCGACGACTTCTAATTACGAAATAATTGATAAAAATATCAACTACTTTATTATTTTGTCGGGTACAATTTCTTTCGAAATTGGGCTCTTTTCCCAAATGCCTCAGAACATTTACAATTTGAATGTGTTTTTGTACTTTCTAAAAATATCGACTGCCAAGGAAATTAATTGAAAACATTCAATCTAATCTAAATGTTCATTAACTTGCATTTCCTTGGCTTATGATAAGCCTGAACAGATAAACCATATTAAGATTAAGGACAAATATAAACATAATAAAATTTACTACTGTTTTATTTTGTGTTAAACCTTACAAAGCAAACAAACATTTTGCTAGAAGATATATAAAGTTGAACCAGACGAAAACTTTAGTTCAGGATATGCGTTTTTTTCTTTTTAACAAATTTCAAGCATTATAAACACGGTCTAATCTTACAACGTGATTATGAACATCTGCAACTTTTCTACCTACTTTCTTATGTTGTTCTTCTATCCTTTTCTGGCCACCTCCCAATAACGCTTCTTCTCTCTTGACTTTGATCCGTTCAGCAACTTTTAAAAGACGAGCAGCTGTCCCATTATTTCTTCTCAAATGATTTTCAAACGCCACATTTCGTGTTCTCATAAAAAATAACGTGGTGTTTAACACATTAATAGACATACTTTACACTCACTCGTTTATCTCCCAACAAACACCAAATATCACAGCCAGCTAAAGAATATTAGTACACGTTTACGTTGAAGTCATACACACTGGGTTTTAAAGATAAACTTTGTTATGGCAGATAATTCTGCTTTGTAGGTACTAAAGTTCATTGACTAATTTACATAATTTGCTATATACAGTTTGTAGTAATGAAAAGCACTATAGGAATTATTTTTTTGGGTACTCTGTAGAATATATAAATTTGGTAAAGTTTGGTGAATTTTTTTAAATCAATTAATATTGTAGTCATTTTTGATTTTTTTATTTAACAAAAAACGAACTGTTTGATGGGATACAAAATCGATGTTTAGTAATGTTAAAATGTATCGCCAGCTAAGTGAATTTGAAAGAGGTCGAGTTATTTTAGAGTTTTTTATTTCGAGAAATAGCCGGCCGACCATTGTAACAACTGAGCCTCTCACCTTGTATAATGGGGAAAAATATTATAAATAAGTTCTAAGAGAAAAGGGGAATGCTGCCACCACCCAAAGAAAATTTGTGTTGGAGAAAAAGACTCCTGGAACCCTTCTCTGTGAACGTTGACTGAAAATAAATAATAGAAAAGGAACTTTACTGGCCTTATCTGCCTTGACCCTCAGTCCTTGGTAGCTTCTCGTTTTCGTCATCTAGCCTCCTCTAAGAGGGTAAGTCCCCAGGCTTCGCAAATTTCTTTTCTTTGTTCGGGGCAACATAACAGCGCAACATTATCTTCAGGAAGTAGTGGAACAGGATGTACTCCTTTACCTTAATTGGCTCATGGATCCCATATTTCAACAAGATAATGCTCGGCTTCATGGTGCTCGAGTTAGCTCAAACTTTTTTGTAGAGACCCATGTGTATGTTGCCATGGCCAAACAGATCCCCCGATCTTTCGCCCATAGAACTTGTGAGTATATTATTTAAATTGTATAGTTGGTATTTCATTTTGCACGGGTATTAGGCTATATTTTGGACTAATGAATATATATACAGTGTGTACCAAATTTATGGAATAATGTGATGAGATATGACGTTTCAATCTTGAAAGCGATATGAGATTTAAGATAATAAAGTTGATAGTTTTTGAGAAATTTGAGTTTTTATTTCAATAAATAAACTTTAAAAAATCCAAGTAAAGTAATAATTATTTAAGGTTTAGAAGTTATACAATAATGTAAGTTTTAAGTACTACATCGACTAATATTCGTCGTTCCAATTCTGCTAGAGCGTTAGAACAAGGTTGAATCAATATTGTTTTTTAAATATCCCGAAAAAAGAAGTCGAACATAAATTAAATAATACTGTACTCGAGTTTTTGTTAAAAATTGGTAAATCTAGGGTTCTATTAAAAAGATAAGTAACCAAAGTTACTGTTGCTATTGTAGGTGATAAATGAACTGTCAAGGAAATATTTATTAGTGTAAAATGATAAAATTAACACAAAGTTAAAGATCAATCATTTAATGGTGGTTGCTTATGGAAATTGTAGGAAAACCACAGAAGTAATACCTAAAAATTGAATGCGTAAGTTATGGGCATAAACGAGTGGAATCGTAAAGCTGGATGAGAGAGAATTAACGGACACCGAGTAACTCGCCACCGCGCCCGTCGATTACCAGTTGTGTCTGGGTTATTCGTCGGGTTGGAACAACCTTAGCGCATATAATTCTGGAGGTAGCCTGCAATTCACAAATATCGTGACAAAACTAGAAAGAGAGGACAATAAAGACAGTATCATGTTATCTCACTTGGTGGGTGGAGATAGCCATGATGTCTCTATTGTCCTCTCTTTAGTGTTGTATTGTCACGATATTTCTGACCCAACCATGGGGCGAACGTTGGCTGTTGGCCATCCAGAGTCGGTTTTGCCAGAGAAATCTGCGCCAAAGTTCGTTATCCTTCCACCCTTTAAAATAAATCAATGATATGCGACAACATTCATAAAACTTTCTTGAAGGCTCTTAAATTAACTTATTTATAATCGGTTTCCATCGAATTTATGTACTAAGTGTAGAAACTCGTAAAACAATTTCGATTTCAGACATCCTCACATTGGCCATGTCGAGAGTAAGTCCCAACGTTTGGATGCCAAGCAAATTAACCAGCCAGCGTTGGCTGGAATGTTCGGGCCAACGCGCAACGTATGGAGCCGGCCTAAGCTCTAAGCTCTAAGCAACAGCCATCACAAGACGGTTCAGCAAATTGTGAGGATGACCGCGTTATTAAATACAAAAGCTGGAAGCCCATTCAGTTCAAACTTCCACGTGCGTACATTCTCACCTTTTGGAGAAGGTCTTTAAATACTGAGCTGTCGCGAAGTTATATTTTCTTGTAAATTCTAATATAAATGCTTCTGATATTACATTCAAAGAACATGCAAAATGAATTCCAGGCATTTGATTCTACCTTCAACTCATCTCCTTACCAAAACGTTGAGATGTTTTATATCTTCGTTACATAATCCCACACGGGCAGTTGTAATATTTTATTCACCAGACTATTACGAATTAAATAAAGTTCAGTAACCCGCCTATGGTAAATGACGTTACAAAGTTACAGAACCACAAAACGACCAGTAAATCTGTCAGCATTGATAATTGTCATCAATGTCAGTTCTCTACTTCAACCAATCGGATCTTAAACTAACCAATATACTCCAATCAAAAGCAATTTAATCCCTTTAGATCGAAGTCTGTTTTTTTACAAATAATTCTATTGTCCTACTACAATCACAGACTACAATTAGTTTACAAATTCTGTTTGCACAGGTTGTTAGTCACTTATACATGACTAACTTAACAATATAAACTTAGAAAAAGCTGCCCATGTTTATGATACCATAATCGATATTTTTGGAAAATCGACCGGGTAGGTAAAGGAGAAAATGGAAGCTCTAATTCCCGTAATCAACAAATTGCAAGACGTTTTTAATACGGTAGGCTCAGATGCCATTCACTTACCGCAAATTGTTGTGCTGGGATCACAGGTGAGTTCTCAAACTGATTTCAATAAGTACTTGATGACATAACCTAATTATAATATTTAATCCATTGATAGAGTTCGGGAAAAAGTTCGGTAATTGAAAGTTTGGTCGGCAAATCATTCCTACCTAGAGGTACTGGAATAGTAACTAGAAGGCCATTGATATTACAATTAGTCTACTGTCCAAAGGATGATCGAGAGCATAGGAATGCCATTGATGGTAAGACATTAAAATTTCTTTATCTATAATTTATGGTAGGACTACTGAAATTCTTTAAAATGACTGGTCTCAGAGGGAGGTCACACGCTTGCAGAATCATATAGTCCAATATGAAATTACATCCAATATTTCATGTATGTTTTTTATCTGCCTATTTTGGTACGGTGTTTAATGTAAATCAACATGTTATGCACATTTATGATTGTTCATGTGCAGAAAAGCAAATAATATATGAAAACAAGACCAGTACTTAGTGCCACCCCTTGTAATGACCTGATGCTATCCCCTGGAACCACCCAAGGCATTCTCAAAAAACTTTTATGATATTCCAATATTTGGAATCTGATGAACTAGTGGGTTCAGTAGCATTCAATTCTCCAGAACACAGTACATAATGTGAAAAGGACTACAGGACTAGGATTTACTGCCACCTCTGGTGCCACAACCTGTCCCACACTCCTCTGCACCTCATACACTATGTTCTGGAGTACTGAATCTTAAAAACTTCAATTAGGTAGATCAAAAACACAAAAAATGAAAATACTCTTGGAGATTTACACTTTATTTTTACAAATGACATGTGTTTCAGTATACAATGCTTTTATCAAATGTATCAGTATTTTTGTGAAACTTGATAAAGGTAATGCCTGCCAAAACACTTGTCATTTGTAAAAATAAAGTGTGATTTTCATTTTTTGTGTTTCTCATCATGGATTTACATCAGCAACAACAATTCAGTATTTCATTAGATCATTTTAATGCAGGTGATTATGTTATGGAACTTAGGAAAGAAATATATAAACAGTTTATCTCAAAAATCCAATATAACATTACTTCCAAAACTGAAAATGTTAGTGGTATTGCCTTTTCTTAAACACTAATGTAAAAACCCTACTAAACAGTTATATCTCTTGCAATGTTTGAAAAACTTTCCTTTATAATGTTGTAAAGTTCATTTGCATTGACAAATAGATTCAATTTTGAATTATTATTGTTAGCATTGAATTAGCAATTTCCAAATATTTTGTCTGGTTCATAGCATATCAGGGTAACAATGCATTTTCATTATTCGCACAGACAATTTGTATTTTCTAACATACCTATATTATACTGTACCTGGAATTTTGTCTTTAGATAAAAAGTGAACAGCCTTGATCAGATATAGCCACAGCCAAAAATTTAAGGGGTCATGCATTTTTCAAGATTATTTGGAATACATATTTTTGTTTTTACAGGTAAAATAATCAAAGACATCCTCAATAATCATTGATATCATTTACATATTTTTGATTTAATTTTCATATATTTTTTTTTTATTTAAGACAATGTGACTTTTATAATTTTGACATATGACTCCTATTATGATACTTGAATTTGAAGGAAAATTTGAGATACAAAATATATTACCAATCACAATTACACATATATAAAACTCCTCATAACCCTTTAGATAGGTAGGTGGTTGGTCTTGAGCCCTAGCTCTTATTGACTAGGTAGTAGTTTGTTATCAAAAACAATATGTACATTTATAAGAAATATAAAAAAAAATCTTGGGTTGACTTTGTTCATGAAAAATAACCAGACACTACTCCAAGAACTATTTACATATGAGACAGCCACTCTTGAACATCCAGACTGAGCTAAGAACTAATTCATTAACTTGAGTCACTTCTAGAGTCTCATTCACTTCAAAGAGTGCCTATTTTGTTAATTTTGTTTGAACACTTGCTTTATAATTTATATTTAGAAAATTTCATTCATCATGAAAAATAATCTTGTTTTAACACTGAAAATCAGATTCACAGCTTTCAAATAACTTATTTAATCACAAAAACTTAATGATAGTTTTCTACTATGTAAAATAAATTAACCTGGTGTGAATGAGATGAAAATTTATTGCAACAGCTTTGAGGTTAGTATGACTTACCCCAATATAGAATTGTCAATTTTGATAATTAAAATGACTTCAGAATAGTACTTATTACTGTAATATATTAATTAACATTAGGGAAATGTTCCAGTTCCAGTTATAAAAGTTTTTATATATCTATAAAAATCAAAGTTGTATTTTTTATGTATGAATCAACAATATTTAGAAACTATCACTTAATATCCAAAATTTTGGGAAACTGAGATCAACTGTGCAAACAAGATATTAAAGAATAATGCTGTCGTCGACATAACAAAAATCATAAAACATTGTAATATCTACTTTCACTTATGGCTATAAAAACTACTTTTTTTAAGCAGTTTTTGCAAACACCATCTGTACACCACACATTTAGATTCTGTCTATTGTGTGATTCAAACCTGCTAAACAAAGAAATCCCAAAAACGGCTTCAACTCTTCCAGAGTAATGTTTTTCACATGATATTGTTCATTGTCAATGCAACTCAAAATCCTCCTATTGCTATCAAAAAGTTCCAGCATCTGTACTCTGTTTGGGCACTTTTAGCTGTTACACCTGTTTAATATTGGATAATATTTTCTGATCTGGTGCAAGTATTTGTTTGAGAACAGGCTTTTTCCATATAGTTCCAACCTTGGCAGTAAAATTGGATCCACATACCTAATTATAAGTAGATCCTTCATTATCTGTTGACTGTAGAATGTAACTGAGTGTCCTCTACATCAAAATATACTTCCTGTTCCAAATTACTTTCCTCGCTATGATGAGAGCAGTCATCTATTTCTCCATCACTCCCTGATTCACCTCTTTCATCACTGGAACATTCTTCTAAAGCAAAAACAAGAAAATTTAATTCTTATATGCATATCATCACATAACCAATACACAAAATAGTTACACCGACTATGAGGTGGGGGATTACATACCCGCTTTATGTTTGAGCACCTGTAGTTCACTTTGCCCCTGCACAACACTTACTGTCACTTAAAATCACTCTCACAATACCCCCTCCAGCTACTGAGCTAGCAGAGTTCCACAAATCGACAGTAAAAAAAATAATTAGTGTTACAAATCGGCGGGTATGAGATATCCGAGGTCTTTCACGCCGGGTTAAATTGATCTTTGATAAACTATTTACAGTTGTGGCTTGCCATCTTTACTAAAAGTCATATATTTATTTATTTATCAGAGAAACTCAGTTACCTGTTCGCAGGTCTGATTTATTTTAAGACTAACCTTAATGATAATTTCCTATAAAATTTTTATAATATCCTACAAATTTATTGTTGTTGAAATATTATGTGATACTAATATATAGTTAAAGAATTAGAACTTATATCGATTTCTCCCCTATATAATTTACTATCCTGCTAATTGAAATTTTAATTATTAGCCAAGATAAATTGTTTTATTTTGTTTTTGACAGTGTTAAGGTTTTTTAGAGTTTTCAAATCATTTGGTAGGCTGTTGAAAACATTAATAGCTTTAACATAACTATTTTTACTGCTTATAGTTTTATTTCTTTTTGGAATTATAATACTTCTATTTCTTGTAGAACTGTTGGATGTTATAAATTTATTTTTAAACATGTCATAATAGTATTTAAGAGACTCAAAAGCAAAGATTTGTTTCAGATTTAGTGTTTTTTTTTCAATAAAAGCTTGTTTTTTATATATAATTTTCAGGAGTTTATTTTGTAAACATTGTAATAGAACTTATTTAGTTGAATAAATCCCTCCCCAAGCTATGTTACCATAGCAGATAATACTATGGAAAAGTGAATAGTATAATATCAGCGAGTCTCTCAACATAATTTTGGCCATTTTCCGAAATATAAAGACTGAGTATTTTGTTTTATTTTTTAAATATTCAACATGTGTGTCCCATCTCATTCTATAGTCAAAACAAATTCCTAAGTATTTACAACTTCCCACCCTTCTTATTTTTTCGGTATTTATCTTAATATTTATATGGCGAGGAACACTATTGAAGTATTTTCCGAATATCATGAAAACCGTTTTATCAACATTTAGAGAAAATTCGTTTAAGGCAAGCCATTTATTTATCAAATTAAGGTAGTAATTCATTTGCGTTTCGACTGCATTCCGTGTTTTTCCTGTTGATATCACAGCCGTATCATCAGCAAAAGATAATATAAATTCCCTCTGGTATATCAACTAGTAGATCATTTATATATAGAATAAATAGTAGGGGACCCAAGATGGTACCTTGTGGAACACCTGTTTTAATTTCACTGAAACCACTTACAGTGTCATTTATTTTTACTCGTTGATATCTACTTGTCAAGTAGCTTGAAATGAGTTTGAACGCACTTCCTTTAATTCCATATCTAATAATATTGAATGGTTAACAGTATCAAAAGCTTTGGCTATATAAAACTTTGTTCAGTTTAATATTACCTGCTTTATGAGATCCCTTCAATGAAATTTTAAAAATATTTGTGAAAACATGTTTGAATTTTTTAATAAGAAAATTGTATAGTTTACAAGTAGGAATTGGTTTTCATTGTGTTGATGATGCTTATTGTACTGAAAATCCTTAAAGACTACTATTTAAAATGTTCAAAACATGCCCATACTGGACTAGTGGTTCTGCTGCTGAGAATTTTTTTGTATTTAGCTCATTTACAAATAGATGAAAACTGTTGAAAAATTGTTGAAGATAAAAAATAAAATAAAATAAAGGTTTGATGTTAGGGTACAAAACTTTGTGTTAATACATCTACTCAATTGTATATTGAAACATTATTTATAAATACTGCTTGCTTGCCATTGTTGTCTAAAAACTTTTTATTGATTCAGCTACTAAATCATACCGTAAAGTTTCATTGTCCAAAGTAAATTTAGAAATTGTTGTTAAAACTGATGGTGATGATACTCAAATCGAAGGTGGTGAGTTTATAGAATAGATGTTAGCTGTTGCTTACTAATAAATTATGCATAACTGTATGTAGAAATCAAAAATAATACTTTTCTGTAGACTCTTGTCTATTCTCTAAGCCACTTAAAATGTTAGTAATATAAGAAACTGAATTTAGAAGATCATCTATTAAATAATTGGGTTACCTTACTTCTTTAGTATTTGTCATTAATAGTTAATATATAAATGATCTAGAAATGAATAATTAGGTATACTGATTAGTTATAACTGGAATCTTTTTTTGGAAAAGATTGATGATTAAAATTCATAAAAATGTAGTAAATTGTAAACCAGTTACAACCTTTATTCATACAATTGTTCCATAAATGCATGATTTCTGTACAAAATCATCTATTAAAATTCAAGACTATTTTTTAAAGGTAAGCAACATTTGTAGAAAAGGTGATCAAGACAGAACAACATCCACATCTTGTTGTTTGTTGTTAAGATTAGAACCCATAAAAAACTGATAACTATATTCATTATCTGTACTTCAAATATCAACATTTATCATTAGTGTCTGTCATTGTAAAAACTTTTCTAATGGTTAGATTAATTTTCTTAATACAGAAATCTCACTTTCTATTTCTATTACTATGAACTAACTCATTTTCTATCCCACAATTATTATACTTCTGCTACTTTCAAATTTAAGAACTGTCGATCTACTAAAATTTGTATGAAACCTTTGAAAAGATTGTAGAACCTAATACAGTTTCAATTTTTAGGCACAATTGAAGTTGAAGACTGGGGAATTTTCTTACATGCCAAAGAGAAAATATATAGAAATTTTGAAGAAATTCGGAAGGAAATTGAGGAGGAAACTAACACGGATAGCAGGTTCTAACAAGGGTATATGCCCTGAACCAATTAACTTAAAAATATACTCAACAAAAGTTGTAAACTTAACTTTGGTTGATCTTCCTGGCATCACAAAGGTAAGTAATTATACTCACTAATATGAATTTTAATGGGTTCTGCAAGTATGATTTTAATCTCTCAAAAAACAAAGTTTCATCTGATTAAACTTTGCTAGTGACCTAGATAATGTCCTTCAATTTGATTTTCTGCATGGACATTTTAAATTTGATCAAAGTGAGCATCTAATATGTTCATCTTAAGAGCAACCCTGAAGTTTAAAATTATAAAGCATACTTTCAATAAGTTCTTTATAAATATCCACCTATTTTTTTTTTGTAGATAATCAGTCAACAATGTATTATCAGGTCTGGATTTTTATTAGGTGTCTTATAAAATACCAGATACCAATTTTATTATTTTGATAGCTCAAATTCTACTTATACTATGACTGTGAATGATTCACAATATCTATATCTACCTAGAATGGAGAATAAGCTATAAGTATAAATATTAAAAAAATAAAATATGCTTATTCTGTATGGAAAGTCCAATGAGAAAGCTGAAAATATATAAAATAAAATATATAAATGTTACACAGTTGTTTCATGACAATTACGAGTATATCAGAGAATCAATTATATTAATGTTTAAACACTTGCAAATTTATATCTGAAATATGTATTCATTAATAACTGTTGACACTTCTTTGCTGATAGATGCAAACATAACTGATTTTTCAGTACTAAGTTCTAGTAGTGGCCTAGCAGCATATTGGAGAATTTTGAATATTACAAAAAAAATTTAAAAGTAAAACTACTAAAGATTGAGTAAAAAAGCCAAATGTTTTTGGAAGATATGACAAATAAAATTCATAATTTAAGGAATCTGTTCAACATTCAGTTGAAGAAAATCTTAAAGAAAAAATGGATGGCACAGATGTTGTATTCATTTCCAAATGGTGATATTTCAATCACATATATTTTTTTAAAAGTTATGACCAGATGTTTGAGCATACATCGTTTTTCTGATTTTGCTATATTGTTTTGAATCCAACAGTTTTTATGATCAAATTATTTCAAATTCTAATAATTAATTCAGAAAATAACTTGTAAATGGCATATTTTTTTGGAGCTTAATAATCCATTTTTTCTGAGTTGATATTTCGTTGATGTGTGATTGTCTATCCTGTTTACTGAATATTTATCCCATACATTTATTTTTAAATTTGTGAAAGAAATTATCTGAGATAAACGTATTATACAAATGTCAAATGATTTATTTCTGATGCAAACATTAATTTCCAATTTGTGACAAAACATTTATCCCCAAATAGAATATGTAAATGCCCATTAAGGATTTTCTGATTTTTATAGTCCGGAAACTGTTGAATTTTGACTATTATTTCTATAAGCTGTTATGCTAGCGTGTCTATACGGCGCCTGTGGGAACATGCAGACTAACTTATTTTAATTTTTTATATATTTATAACTATATAAAAAAATTTCTTCTTACTTCTAGCCGATGTTCGTAGCTACTTCAATTAATTTTTATTGTATCTGTTTCAGGTACCAGTTGGAGATCAACCTCCTGATATAGAACAACAAATTAGAGAATTAGTTCTCAAGTACATCGCCAATCCGAATTCAATAATCCTCGCCGTTGTTACCGCCAACACGGACATGGCGACGAGTGAAAGTTTAGCTATTGCCAAAGACGTCGATCCTGATGGCAGAAGAACCTTGGCTGTGGTTACCAAACTGGATCTTATGGATGCTGGTAATCAAATATAACATTATTAGGGTGTCCACATTCTGGAATATCTCGGAAAGTAATGATTTGCACCGTGATGTTGGCGCCTCTCTCTCGTAGCAGCATATTAGTCTTAAGTATATGCGGTTGTCCCGTTTTCAATTTTAGTTTTTTTTGTGACGTATTGCGATTGAATCTTTGACATTTCTGGTGTTTTTGACATTTTCAAAGTTTGGCAGTTAGACAGTTTTGAAATTTTCGACATTTTTGATATTTTAAATTTTTTTGACATAGTTAACATTGTTAGCATTATTGACAATTTTGACATAATTGTCATTTTTAACATTTATGACAATTTTTTAATTTTTTGGAATTTATTTTCATTTCTTGTCTTTTGTCACTTAATAATTTTTTTATTTCCGACATTTGGTATTTTTTTGCAGATTTACCTGCGATTAATCAGGTATTGAACATTTTTCAGTCTATCCCTTCCATAAATTCAATATTGCCAAATGACAAATAATGTTTCCATTCATTTTAAGAAAAGTGTCAATTTATTAATTATCGTCCAATGAATATCGGGACACCTGCGTCAGTTTTTCTTCCCTGAAAATTACTGAAACCCATCCCCCTATTCAATAATAGTTTCCGCAAAATTTCACATCAACTCTCTATTAACATCCTTAATAAATACGCCATTTACCCAAATCGGAAAAATTAATTTTCCTAAAATGGTAAAACCCGCTCCTATTTATTTTAGAAGACTATGTAATTTACCTCTTTATATATTAGTATAGATAAAGTATGGCTAGATACTAAACTCAGGCTGATTATTCTGAATCATTAAATGAAAATCCATGATTCGAATACTGCCAAGTGTGCTACAAGAAAATAAATACTTTTTTCATTTAATCACCATGATATTACATATCGGCAGAGGTATTTAAGCTTTACAAATTGTGTTTTATAAAAAGTCAACAAATTAGACTGACATAAGCACTCTTTTATTCAAAAGAGTATTTTTTTACCGCAAAATCGTCTTAAATTTTCCATTTGAAAAAACAAAAACCTCATATGTGATGGTCATAGATGATATACATGGTCAGGGAAAAGTTAGGGAATTTTTTCGGCATTGTAATGGACACCCTGATATATATAATGAAAAAAAATTATGATCCATTTATTTTCCAGGTACGGACGCTATTGATATTCTTTGTGGCAGGGTAATCCCTGTCAAATTAGGTATAATCGGTGTTGTAAATAGATCTCAGGCTGATATTATGAACAACAAAACTATCAAAGATTCTCTTAAAGACGAGGCGTCGTTTCTACAAAGTAAATATCCTACTTTAGCGGCTAGAAACGGAACGCCTTATCTCGCAAAAACTCTCAACAGACTCTTGATGCATCACATTAGAGACTGCTTACCAGATTTAAAGGTTTGTTC
This sequence comes from Octodonta nipae, assembly GCA_034190945.1. Classification (NCBI taxonomy): domain Eukaryota; kingdom Metazoa; phylum Arthropoda; class Insecta; order Coleoptera; family Chrysomelidae; genus Octodonta; species Octodonta nipae. The sequence goes on from CM067223.1 coordinate 24,327,407, forward strand.
CCCTCAACCACATAAATTGCTGAGTCAACTTATGTGTTCGTTTTTCTTATTTCAGACTAGAGTTAATCTAATGATGTCTCAATATCAGTCCTTACTTTATTCGTATGGAGAAGATATATCTGACAAGAGTAAAACCTTGCTGCAAATTATTACTAAGTTCGCTTCTGCGTATTGTTCGACTATAGAGGGTACTGCGAGAAATATTGAAACTACCGAGCTATGTGGTGGTGCGAGGATATGCTACATATTCCATGAAACTTTTGGAAGGACGCTTGATTCTATACATCCGTTGGCGGGATTGACAAAAATGGATATTTTGACTGCAATAAGGTGAGTTTATGACGAGGACATTTGGAACAGTCAAAATAAAAATTAATCTTAACTGTGTTTTCGATATACAGGTTTTTAAATAATATTAATTATTTCATACGTATTTTTGACAATTACTTGGAAACTACTCCAACATTGTAATGATTTTTTTTGGAAATGTTTTATTAAAGCTGGCACATTAGAACACTCAATTATTATATCTGACACTCAAAGAGGCCGCTAGTTTTTTGAGGTTATAGTTTTAGAAATTTTTAATAAAACTATTCTCCCTTCAATTTTACACGGAGTGCCCCTTCATTTTTAAATCCAAATATTTGAAAACAGTTTATAATATCGAATTTTATAAGTACCTACCTTTTTGGTGTAACATTGAATGGAGAATATTTTTTTCAATGAAGGCTGTATATGTACACACAAATATTATTTAGTAGTTGGTTTGAAATTCATATGTTTTAGTAGAAAGTTATATTGTTTACAGCATAGTATATAATGCTCTACATAATTAAACTTATTCACTGTAGTCTTTTACTGATTAATCTTAATTCTCCATACTATGAGTTTTTCTTGTTGTTTCTCGGATATGTTCCACCATTTATTGTTACGCTTTCGTTTTACTGTTTTTATATATATGCTGTGTTATCCATAATATGCTGTTTTTTTCTTCAGAAACGCCAATGGACCTCGACCAGCTCTATTTGTGCCTGAAGTTTCTTTTGAGTTACTAGTTAAAAGACAAATTAGAAGATTAGAAGAACCGTCTTTGAGATGTGTGGAACTCATCCATGAAGAAATGCAAAGGATCATTCAAGTAAGTTTTGTTTACAATAATAACGTAATATTTTTGTTTCACACTCTGGGCATTATTTAAACACTCAATCGAATACAGAATGAATTCCTTTCGTCGGCTTCCCGTATTTTTATATTTCTTCTCAGAAGGCTATAGATGGATCCTCGATCACGCGAAGAAATTCCATAGCGGCCTACTCTCAACACACTTTCGTGAATTAAAGTGTATTAAATTACATATATAAAGTAGGCATGACAAAATGGGCAGAATGACTGGGCGTCGCATTATAAATTTAGTGCTAATTCAGTGCTAATTTAGTGCAAAAATCGCGAATTCAGTGCTCCTTAAGTTTCGCGATAAATGCAAACACTGCTACCTTTTAATCAAGCGAGCAGTGTATATAACCAAAAACCTAAATATTGATATGATAACTCCATGATCAGTGTCTAATTATTTAGTGCTTCTTCAGTGCTCTTTGTATATTCGAAAAAAAAATTTATAAACTGAAAGAAAATTTTTTTTTCCCAACATATAACTGCTAACTTGATACACTCAGCAAGTAATATCTTTGAAAATTAGTACTACAAAAGCGAAATCGTGCATAAAGAAGTCATGGGTAATAAGTGCTGAATAAGTGCTGGCTTTATCATGCGATAAGCCGCTCATTTCACAGAATCAAAAAAATATTACTCTGAATTAGAGTAGATTAAAAGGATCGAAAATCGGGAACGAGATATAGAAATTAAGTTCTCAAAAAGTGCTGCCACTATATTTCATGAACATTAAACTGCTACTTTGAATACTCTAGAACTTAATATTATAAAAATAAAGCAATATTTGAGCAAACTCAGGCATGAATAATTCATGGGTATCAAGTGCTCGATAAGTTCTGTCAATATGAGAAAAGAGATGGTAATAAAAAATTTAACCTCCATTTTTGAACAGTCAAGTGCTCGTTTGACCTTCATAGCATCTTACACCGTCAAAAAGCAGCACTGAAAAAGCAAAATCTTTTACAAATAAGTCATGAGTATCAAGTGCTCGATAAGTGCTGGTACTTGATGAGAATGAAGAGAATAAAAAATTCTAAGAAACTATTATTTGGTAAATATCTTATAGTCCAAATTAAACTCAATTTTATTAGCTTTATTATATATTGTTCAGAAATAAGTTATCACTAATACTGATATTAATGTCACTCGAGTTTTATTGACATAACATATCAAATAATACAACCAATTAATCAAAGACTTAAAAATTTTGATTTTGTTTTTAGAATTGTAAGCTTACATCATAGATAAAAATATAACGGTAAGAAAAGTCCGTTTCTAAACAACTCCAAAGCACAAAGTACATTCTCTTCATTCTCATCAAGTACCAGCACTTATCGAGCACTTGGTACTCATGACTTATTTGTAAAAGATTTTGCTTTGTCAGTGCTGCTTTTTGACGGTGTAAGATGCTATGAAGGTCAAACGAGCACTTGACTGTTCAAAAATGGAGGTTAAATTTTTTATTACCATCTCTTTTCTTATATTGGCAGAACTTATCGAGCACTTGATACCCATGAATTATTCATGCCTGAGTTTGCTCAAATATTGCTTTATTTTTATAATATTAAGTTCTAGAGTATTCGAAGTAGCAGTTTAATGTTCATGAAATAGAAAAAAGTTGTTTCAACGTATTTTCTTCCCATATAGTGGCAGCACTTTTTGAGAACTTAATTTCTATATCTCGTTCCTGATTTTCGATCCTTTCAATCTACTCTAATTCAGAATAATATTTTTTTGATTCTGTAAAAAGAGCAGCTTATCGCATGAAAATTAAATAAAGCCAGCACTTATTGAGCACTTATTACCCATGACTTCTTTATGCACGATTTCGCTTTTGTAGTACTAATTTTCAAAAATATTACTTGCTGAGTGTATCAAGTTAGCAGTTATATGTTGGGAAAATAATTTTTTTTTCTTTCAGTTTATAATATTTTTTTTTCGTATATACAAAGAGCACTGAAGAAGCACTAAATAATTAGACACTGATCATGGTGTTATCATATCAATAATTAGGTTTTTGGTTATATACACTGCTCGCTTGATTAAAAGATAGCAGTGTTTGCATTTATCGCGAAACTTAAGGAGCACTGAATTCGCGATTTTTGCACTAAATTAGCACTGAATTAGCACTAAATTTATAATGCGGCGCCCAGTCATTCTGCCCATTTTGTCATGCCTACTTTATATACGTTATTAAATTGACATTTAAAAGCAATATTTATGCTTTCTACTGTAGTTTGGCCTTATGCTTTGGTTTTAGATTACATTCAATACACCTGTGTGTTTAAGAATAAAATTTGCAGCATTTGATAGAAAGCTTTTAATTCACAATGTCCATCTCATTACACTTTTTTCTGCTGCTTATTTCTTTTCTTTCTTGTGATTATTTTATTTAGATTTTAATGCCATGCACTTTTATGTCAATACATTCTATGAGAAACATTTCTTTATTTTTAAAAAATATGGGTGGAGAATAGCAAACAAATTTAATGAAAATTTGAAGGTGCCTCTTTAGTGCATCCCAAAGTAGTAATAGATAAAATTGCCTGAGCTATGATGATAGTTAAAGACCGTGACAGTCCAGAAGGCGAAAATGTGCAAAACTAGTTGACATATTAGAAATGATAATTAAAATAATAAATATTAATAATAAAAAAAATACAAATTATGTTCAGTTATTATTGTTATTCTGTCAATGTTATGTCAATCATTTATTTCCTGCGAACCTTTTTAAAAATGTAATGAAATTTGTACTAAAGGCAATGTGAAGTTACTTAGAAAGTTGTATATGATACAAAATGCAGTACAGAAATATTTAATGGAGATGCTGTGGAAGCTTTGGTGTGTCACAAATGTAAAAAACATAGTTTTGCACCCAGACCAAACCTTTATTTAAAACACACTTCACCGTTTCAACAACTCTTAAGTTGTCATTTTTATGGAGTAAAATTTTCTCCCAAATTACTGGACGAAAAAAGTTGAAATTTGCTATCAGCGTATAGTTTTTTGACCCGATCAAGAGTACATGTCGTAAATGAAAAAAACCCTGATTTTGGGGGTACTTCTGGGGGAAATTTTTACAATAAGCGACTGTTCCAACCTTTATCACCGAAATTATTGCGTCTAAAATTTTGAAAAAACTCATTATGAAGAATACAAATAATTTTTTCATATTTTTAAATTAATTGCATATCAAATAAAAAGGTTCATTGTGAGAAATAAATCTGTATATATCTCATAAATTTAAAACCCATAATTTAAGAAATAATAAGGAGAATGAAATACACTCATTCCCTGCTTGTCTGAAATTGGAAAATTAGAAAAATATACATTATGATTTACCTACTTTATAATAAATCGCAAAGGTGGTATGGAACCCTTAGTATGAGTCCAACTCGTAATTAAGCAAATTATTTTTAACCACTTTTAAAGGATTTTAAGGAAAATTGAAGGTAGGCAAGTTGGAATACAATATGCGAATTTTCAAAAGATCTAAGGAAAATTTCAATTCTACAAAACCTTTTTATTTTAACAGTACCCATCATGAGAATATCATTTTCAATACAAGAAACTTATGAATAATTTTAAAAAGTCAATATTTACCGTTTTTTTGGCTTTTCTTGGAAGAAAATACTCCGATGAGGACTTATATATACGCTCGTTTAGAAGGTTATGTAATTTCCTATAACTTTTCCATTGACAAGATTGCGATACATTCATAACTTTTCATAATATAAGCAAACACAAAAAAATCTATAATTTTGAGAGTTCTTCATGTTTCAATATATATATATTGTTATATACTTCGTGGGTTCAATTAAAAATCATAAAACTAATATGCACTGTCACTTTTCTAGAACTTTATTTACATCCAAACAGCTGATTCAAAAAACACAATAATAATCTCATATAAGCTAGTCGTCGCGGTATCACTGCCTGGCGATCGTGGCGTTCTTCTTTTATATCACCAGCGTAGAATTCTCCAGTAGAAATCAACATCGTTGCTTCCGCTGCCGAGCCTTTTCGAGAATCGTATTTTTTTATCTTGAAGCGTTTGTTGTCGTGCTGAAATGACACAGGGTCGGCTTTGGGTAAATTTCGTAACACTGCCCCCCCTTTAATTCTGATCGTCCCGATCAGAAACATCCCCTCCATGGTAGGGAGCGAGTCGATCTAAGTGAACCACCTTCAATTTAGCCTTGGGTTTCGACGGATCCGGTAGACGACGTCATTCAGCCTCTTGACCACTTCGTATGGACCCATCCCAGGCGGGTGTAAGCTTTGGGGATTTACCCTTGCTCCGTTGGGGGTTGTACAGCCAGACTTTGTCCCTCTCCTGGAACCCGACTGAATTGGCCTTGAGGTCACTGGTGGCCAACATCTGCGTTCGGGCTAATTATCGTGTATTGCCAGCCATGTTATGTCGGAGCGTGCGTCGGCATAATCGTTCCTTGTCTTGGGCGAGGTTCTTCGGCGAGCAAAGACCAAATAGCCAAGTCGCATAGTAATCGCCCAGCTCCTTTCCCGAATAAGACCCTGGCTTGGGGTCAGGCTGCTACTATTATGATACAGCAGAGCGATATGACCAACAGGAAATAGGGCAGAAACACAGGGGAAACAAGATTATGCTCATCCCAATCACGACTAGGATCATTGCTGACGCACCTTGGATAGGTGTTGTTCAATGCGTCCTGTTGAATCTTCCTCCATCCCAGCAACTGTACTGTGAGGTAGTAATGCTTAGTGTTGTTCTCCGATTTTGCTGATCCCCAACATCGTGACCGACCTTCTCGCCGAAATACATCTCGCATTCGAAGTTACGCCCCCTGGTCTGGAATGTAATTCCATACGCCGCGCACGCACAAACCAGGCTGAATAAAGTTGTTCTTTGTTATTTTGTTTTTTGTCTTCTTCTTATAACTAGACACCGTCGCTACCGTGGTTGCCTCTTGGTTGGGTATCGCATATGCCTCAGCCATTTGCTGAAGTAATCCATTGCGACCAGAATGTATTTGTTCCCCCTCAGACTCGGGAAACGGACCGGCGACATCGATGGCGATTCTCTCAAATGGGACGCCCACATTGCTACTGCTGCCATTCTGCCCTTGGTACGGGTCTTCGGGCCTTACTGCGGCACATGTGGCACATTTGCGGCACCAAGCTCTGACGTCTTCGAAGTAATTCACCCAGTAGTACGCGTGGCGAACTTTGTCTAGGGTTTTATTCATGCCCAGGTGGCCTCCGGTAATTCCATCATGTACTTCGGTCAGGATGGCTGGTACCTTTTCTTCGGAACTACCAGTTGGGACTTGGTTTCTCGTCCATCAGCGCTTCCCAAACTCGCTTGAGCATTCCCATATCTACTCGCTTAGAGAGTCCCACTGAGCCCATAACGATTTCAGCACGCCGGAGTATCTAGCTACCTCGTCCCACCGTGGCCTGGGTGCCCCTCTCATTTGAGTGACAAGATTGGTTCGATGTCTGGATCAGCCATTTGGTCCTGAATGCACTGTTCCGTTGTCCAGTCTTCATTGGCCTGCACTCGAATCTGCCTGATGGCGATACCCTCTCGCTGTTCCGTCTTCAGACAATGCTTGCATTCCGCTCTACAGTGTCTTCTGGATAGGGCATCGGCATTATTGTGCAACCGGCCGGCACGGTGTTCCACCTTGAAGTCGTATTGCTGTAATTCTCCATCCATCTGGCCAGTTGTCCTTCCGGTGTCTTCATGTCCAGTAGCCATTTGAGTGCGGCATGATCTGTTCGGATAAGAAATGGCGACCATACAGGTATTTATGGAAATGGTCCACAGCCCTTATTATTGCAAGAAGTTCTTTTCTGGTGACGCAATAATTTCTTTCTGGCTTCGAGAATCCACGGCTGTAGTACTCGATCACCCTCTCTTCACCATCTTGCACCTGGGATAGGACGGCCCCCAACCCTGTGTTGCTGCCGTCTGTGTCTAAGATGAACTTGCCGGACTGTGTAGGAAAGGCTAGGATTGGGCTGGAACATAGTGCTGCCTTCAGTCGCCTGAATGATGTTTCGCAATCCTGATTCCAATGGAAGGTCTCTTTATCAGTGGTCTGCCGATGTAGAGGGGCGGCGATGGTGGCAAATCCCTCAACAAAACGCCGGTAGTATGAACAGAGGCCCAAGAAGCTTCGGAGTTCATGTTTGTCTCTTGGAACTGGCCAATCACGGATGGCTTCTATCTTGTCTTCGTTGGTGCGGATTCCTGACTCGGACACTACGTGGCCCAAAAACTCTACTTCTTTTTGAAACAAGGAACACTTCTTCGGATTGAGTCTCAGGTTGGCGTTATTAATTCTGGAGAATACTTCGCCCAGGTTCTTCAGATGGTCGTCGAATGTCTGGCCCATGACTAGAATGTCGTCGAGGTATACTAAGCACGTCCTCCATGTTAACCCGCTCAGTACATACTCCATTAGTCTCTCAAATGTAGCGGGTGCATTACATAACCCAAAGGGCATGACCGTGAACTGAAACAGCCCTTTACTGGTGGAGAACGCTGTCTTTTCTCTGTCGTTTGCGTGTAGACCAACCTGCCAATATCCACTTTTTAGGTCTAGTGTGGAAAACCAACGGGAGCCTGCTAGTGTGGTCAAAGTGTCATCGATTCGGGGTAGTGGATAGCTGTCTTTCTTCGTGACATCATTCAGCTTTCTGTAATCCACGCAAAATCGGGTGGTTCCATCTTTCTTTTTAACTAGCACGACGGGAGCAGACCATGGACTGATGGATGGCTCAATAACTCCATTTTGTAACATGGACTCGATGTTTTCCTCGACTGCCTGTTGTTGCCCCAATGGTAGTCGTCTAGGTGGTATTCTGATGGGTTGAGCCTTTCCGGTATCTATTCGATGCTGGATGATGTTGGTGCGACCGGTAGTTCCATTTTTACTGTTAAAAATTTGCCAGTGTTTTGTGATAAATTGCTTAGCTTTCTTCTGGTTCTCTGGTGTCAAGTGTGTCAAGTGGTCAGCAAACTGTTGTAGGAACTCTTTATCGGGCCCTGTCTCCTTCACCGACGTCTGGTACTCTTCTTCGCAATTGATGATGGTCTCTACTGGCTCGAAACAAGCTATCTCTTGACCATTGGTAATTCTGATGTCGTTGTTGGACAAATTCAGGACTCTGATTGGTATATCTCGTCCGGTTTTAACTATAGCCCGTCCAACCAAGTAGTCATGAGCTGAGTGTACGGGCTCCACCATTCCAACGCAGCTCCCAGGATTGCTGTCTAGCTGCCCATGAATAATCTGTTCCGTTCGACCGGGAATTCTAGCTGAAGACTTTGCCACAATTTTTATGGGCGTGACTGATGTGTTGACGGGCCGTGTCAATACAAATTCCTCATTTAGGAACCGAAGAACATCATATCTCGGGTCGAACATAAATCCATGCTGGCTAATTAGGTCCATTCCCAGTATAAAATCGTCCTCAATATTCGCTACCAGGACCCTATGCGGATCATGTTGTCCCCTATCTGTAGCACGACATCTGCCTCACCCTGTATTGACATGGACTCGCCGGTGACTGTTCTGAGCTGGATGTTATTGGTAACTGGCCGAATTTCTGATGCTCTCAAACCCTGGACTTGGCGATGGACACAGCGGCGCCGGTATCGATGGTGATGGTAACTGCTCGCCCGTTGATGGTGCCTCTGATGACTAGGCTGCCCGCTATCTCGGCAAAATCCCCGGAAGGATACTGTCCTGGGGGCTGGTGGGTGGTGAGTCAGCATTCGCCCCCTTATGCTGACTGGTTGGAGTTTCCCTGGTTGGTAAGGTCTTTGTTGGCTACCCCTGGTTGGTGATCGTTCCGGTAGCCTTACTCGGCAGTCACGTTGGAAGTGCCCTGTCCGTCCGCAGCGGTAACATGCCCCTCTGGTGCCAGTTCTTTGTGACCGGTCTAATATTTTGTTCAGACCACCAGCAGCGCTTGAAATGGTGACTCTGACTCTTCCTGGTTGAAGGAAACTGCTCGGACCCTCGGCTTGGACATGTTCATGACGGCCTCTACTTCCAAAGCCCGAAGTCGAGCTTCACTACTTTTCTTGACGCCACTTAGTCTTAAATTTCTTTGTACTTCCACATCTCTGATGCCGTTTATGAAACTCTGTGTGGCCAACTGGTCTTTCGTTTCCTCTGACAGGTCTGGGTAGGACAAGTGTACTAACCGTCTAATCTCTGCTTCGAATTCTTGAAGGCTTTCACCGGATCTTTGCGTTTTTCCGCTGAATTGGACTTGGTATACCTGGCTCAAAGATTGATTGTCGTAGCGTTTGTCTAGGATGGCGATGATCTTGTCGAAATTACCTGTTCATCGACTGGAATGCTTTGGAGGAGTTCTAGGGCCGGACCTCTTAACGAAATTACCAGAGAAGTAGATTTTTCTTCATTATCCCATCCATTAGCTGTAGCCACAGCCTCAAATTGCCGTTTATACATAGGCCAAAATGAACTCTCCATCAAATGTGGGTGTGTTTACTAATGGAACCTCTGGTACTCACGGTGTTCTCGGTAATTTCGCTGTAAGTCCTGTTGCATTTTTTTAATTTCTGTTTCTACCTTGTCTTGGATGGCACTGATTTGGTCTTGAACTGTGTTTTGAATTGAACTGATTTCAACTTTTACCTGGCTTTGGATGGAATCGAGGTCATCTACTTTGTTTCAAGAGTGTCTACGGTATTTTTTATGGTCTTAATGTCATCATTTATCTCTTTTTATCAGACTCAGCTATTTGCATTCTTTCATTAACTGTTTCATTAACTTGTCTTACTATTTGCATTAGTTGTTCAAATTGCATTTGTCTTTTTTCTTCAGTTATTTTAAATTCATTTTGTCGTTTTTCTTCTAATAATTTAAATTCATTTGTCGTTTTTCTTCTAATAATTAAATTCATTTTGTCGTTTTATTCATCTCAGAAATTTGATCTTGTTTTTCTACAAATTTCGAGAATAATCCTTCCATTAAATTTTGTTGTTCACTTTTCATCGTGGAAACAAGATTTTCTAATTCTTTTTACGTTTTTCATCGATATTAGTGACAAGATTTCCTAACTCAATTTTAAGTTTGTCATCAAAAGATTTCACTAACCTTTGTTGAATTTCTTCTTGATGTTGTTTCTCCCTTCTTGTCACGTTTTTTCTAGAATCTGTGCAATTTTTTCGTCTATCTTTTCCATACTACGAGTTTCCATAAATCAATTTAGGATGTTAACTGCACTAATCCTTCACTTCTAACACCAAATGTTATATACTTCGTGGGTTCAATTAAAAATCATAAAACTAATATGCACTGTCACTTTTCTAGAACTTTATTTACATCCAAACAGCTGATTCAAAAACACAATAATAATCTCATATAAGCTAGTCGTCGCGGTATCACTGCCTGGCGATCGTGGCGTTCTTCTTTTATATCACCAGCGTAGAATTCTCCAGTAGAAATCAACATCGTTCCTTCCGCTGCGAGCCTTTTCGAGAATCGTATTTTTTTATCTTGAAGCGTTTGTTGTCGTGCTGAAATGACACAGGGTCGGCTTGGGTAAATTTCGAAACACTATATATATATAATATATATATATATATATATATATTTGTAAATTTACTGTTAAAATCATTGCGTACATCTCTGAACTATTACTGAAGTGATGGTATGAGTGGTTTGCTGTAGTGGTAGGTCGTTCACGCTTTTACGTCAACGAAACGAGACCGTTTATCATCGATGATAGGCTAGTTTTTAAAACAGTTTCATGTTCGACTAGTTTCGACCGTCGACGAAACAACGTCCACGAATGATCTTTGATACATTGCAGATTAAACTAGTTCATTCCTAAATTTATGGGTGAACATCAAACAGAATAAAGACTTTACAGTTGAGATATTATTATTGACACGTTCCAATCGAAAAAGTATTTACAAACTATGCATATTTTCATTTTAAATTATTAAACTGACATTTAATTTATGAATCCATTTTGAAAGAAATTTACTATAGTAGTCGATAATCTTGTTCTCCTTTGATCATATATCCCGATTTTAGAACATTACAAAATTTGATTAATTATAGGAATAGAAATAAGTACATATTTAATCTCAATCCAATAGTGTTTAAACTCTACGTCCCTTCTTCGTTAGCAAGTCGACGTTTGTTGGGTCGCGCTGGTGCACAAATATCGGTCGACTAGTTTATCGGTAGACTATAAACTAGTCGATCCGTTGATGCGACATAAACAGTTTAGAAAACCTGTTCGTTTATTCTACGCCCATTCCTAGTTTGCTGTTGAACTTTATGTCTCAAAATAACTCTTATTTTGCTCTATAGACTGTGCAAGTATTTTTTTCTTTCTGAATTGAGGTGTTAGAATTTTCAACTAAGATTTTAATGTAGTTAGATCATTTTGTCACAATGTCAACTTTAACAGCCATATATTTGTAAGTTTGCACATAGGTTTATTATTCAACTTAAAACTCTTTTTTATTTAAAAAAAAATTTAATGTAGAGGTAAAAAGCTTTAACAGTTTATCAGTTTATTTGTGATCCTTCAACAGCATATGCTTTTCCCTAAATTTTAACTTTATACCATTTACACCTTCTAGCATTGTGGCAGCGAAGTCCAACAAGAGATGTTACGGTTTCCGAAGCTTTACGAAAAAATCGTCGACGTCGTCACACAATTGCTTCGAAGACGTCTTCCAACGACAATGAAATGGTGGAGAATTTAGTTGCCATCGAATTAGCTTATATTAATACGAAACATCCCGATTTTTATAAAGAAATAGCATTAGTGCCGACCATGATAAAATCGGGTGATGGTTCAAGCAGACCAACAAGGCCCAAAAGTATGTACGGAAAACATATGGAACCACAACAAGAGTTGTGAGTAAGGTGGTATTAGTGTTTTGTTTTATATGTATGTAGCTTTTAGTTTTGTATGACATAGCGGTGAAGTTTTTTCGAAACCTCATGAAAATTAGATTCATAAAATTCCATATATTTTTTTTCATAATGACAAACATTTTTGGTGCATGTTGTTTTTATGGAATAAATCTTATAATTGGGAGAAATTTTGTATGTAGTAATAGATGGAAACTCAGTAATGAAAGACAAAATTATTTACTTTCTTTTCCACCACAAACTTTAATGGAAGTGTACTTGTGACTATAGTTTCGACATAGACACATAAGTTAATAGAAGCCAGAGCAAACAAGGAATTACATAAAGATATTTTAAGCATTTCTAAATTCTGACCACTTTAATATTTGTTGATGTCATCGTTTTTGTAATATTTAACGGCATAAATCTATAGAAAATATTGTTTTAGTAAATAAATTCGATTTAGTGTGAACAACCTAAATGTCAAATTCAAACATAAGCTTAAGCTTATTCATAGATGGCACCAACTCAGTTTTTTGCATATCTTGGAAGAAATAAAAAAATACAAACCGTACAATAACGGTTTTGAAACCAATGTCATACAGTTAAAATTAATTAAGGTATAAAATTATTTACCCCTTTATAAAAAACCCAGAGCATTTGATGTTGATTGTAAAACAATCAAATCTCAAAACAAACTTTCATACTATATTTGTAATGCAATAAATTGAGATAATCTATAAAATAAGTCTGGAGTTTATAAACTAATCTATTCTGATTACAATATTTTCTTTGTAGGAATAGGTACAAATAATTTTATATTACATTAATTCAGGTTCCACAGTTGTACAGTATTGTGCGAATTAATTTGAACACGGATACTTTGTTTTTATTTGAATCTATCATTCTGCATTACTGTTATTACTACGGTCAATCGTTTTAACCGTTATTGTGACTAAGCTAGATGTGTTTTTTGTGCTTATGAATCACACAACATACATTTTACTTAGATTCTTTGTTTATGGTATCATGGATATTACACCAAAGGCAAGGGAAAGGATAATCACATGCAGTTGAGTACACATCCATGATGCAAAGAGACATTGCTAGAGTGTTCCGTAAACTTGGGAGTTGAAGTTCAGAGAAAGGGAAATTGTGGAAGAGAACATAACTTCCCAAGATGACTTATTTTTTTTAGAAATAGTATCCTGAATCCCAAAAAGACATGTTATGACCTTCAGCAAGATTAGAAAAGTCTAGAGTAAAAATTCACGACTCTACAATTCGCAAACGTCATTTGGAAGGTTGCAGAAAAGCTGTGCTCTTAAAATTAAAATCTTCTAACGGAGACTATGATGGAAAGAATGAATTGGGCAAAAAAATATATGTTCATTGGACACAAGAATACTGGAGAAATATCTTGTTCTCAGATGAGACACCTTTTAGTCCAGGGTACAAAGTTGGTTTGGAAAGGTGTAGACGAAAAATTGACTGCAACTCATTTAATACAAACAGTAAAACATCCAGTTAAATAGATGGTTTGGGGCTGCTCTGGGAACAGGAAAACAGGATTCAGCACCGTGTCATGTTTCAAAGAAAATGGTGAAATATTTCAAGGGCAAAAAAAATACCTTGCTAACCTGGCCTGGAAACTCATTTAAAATTAATCCTATTGACAATTTGTGGTCTATATGTAACAGCAGATTGTTAAAAATGGATTGTAAAACAAAAATTAAGGAATGGTGTAATTTAGGTGTGGTTTTGGGATCACTAATTCAAAGAAAATAGCAAAATGTGGTCGATTCCATGTCATATCTCTTATTAAATACTAAAATATTTATAAACTGCTAGCTGTTTGTATTTTTTTCTTTCAATAAACAATATTTGAAGCAAATCTGTCTGTTCATATTAATTCACACAATACTGTATATAATAAAATTTAGCACTGTCAAAATTTATGCCATACAATATTTATATAAACTTGTTGAAATTTACTGTGGATTAAAGTTTTCAAAGAAACGCATACTTAACTCAACAACCAGTTAACTTTCCATAATACTATTTTTTACGATTTGTGATTTTCATGCTATAATTTAAAGAATTCTTTAAATATGTTTGCTTATTTGCTGGTATTTTGTTTTTATTCCATTAACTTACGTTTTCCGTTTTCATAGTCACGTTTATACGTATCTAAACAAAGTTTGTGTTTGATCATATATGACATTGACTGTCACAAAGTAACGGTTTTCAAAATGGAATTATTGAAATAGTTACTCTATTAATAAATTTTCTATTTAGAAAGTTAATGACTGCATTTCATTTTGTATATAGATTCAATTATTGTAGATTCCTCGTCAAGCTATTCAAGCACCATATCCTGCTGTACCTCCACAAGAACAAGCAGATTTTTTCAATTACCTATTTCGACTCTTTCCTGTCTCTAGCTATAATGACTTCATAAGAGTTCTTCAGGTATTTCTTTGTCATAAACTAATCACGGATCGATTCATCATCTCATTACTAATCTGGGACATTCTTTATGTGATTTTTTATGTTTTGATATTTTGTGCTGTGATATATTTTTTTCCAATTAGTGTTTATTTTGAGTGGTGTAGATAGTTTTATTAAAAAGTGACAAATATATAGCAAAATTCGGTTGTACCTTGAAATGTAAGAAATCGCTTCGTTTAAATTTAAGACAGCAGTAATCTATTAATTTATAGGATACCTATAAAAGACTAGAGTTCCTAGAGGCGGTCCTAAAGGTGGAGGACGATGGGAGACCCCACCCCCTTCGAAAGCCTCAGTTATTGAATTTTCAACTAAAACGCAGAAATAGCATATCGAAGAGCTTGGAAGAAAGCATATTGTAGGGAGTTAAACCGCAGATCAACACCTCCAGAAAATACTTTCTATGCTAAACTCGTAAGAAAGTATTCTCACCCACACGAGTAATTTCGGCCTTCAATGCTTTGGTGCTCTCGGACTTTATTTAGAAGGTGGAAATCCATTAAGGACAATTTGAGCTTAGAGTCTATCACTCAAATTAGTGTGGGACTCACACCCACTAAAACCACCTTGTTTCTGCAGTTTCCGAAGGTGGTGGTACTGTTATTTCTAACTTGCGTCGCCACCTTCCTGCCTTTCTTTGCCTTCATCGCTCCATTCTGTTTAAATCTTCTTTCTCCTTTTTCTCTATCATTTCCCTTATGCATTTATATATAATTTCCTTGTTCTCTTTACTTTCTATCATTAGTTTTATCACGTTAGATGATCCTTTCACCAATCGTTATTTCTGTTTTTGTTTTATTCCTTGCATATCTTTCGCAGTCAAAAACCACGTGCTCCATTGTCTCCTCAATTTGGCATATATCACAGTTACTCCCCTCATTTCCCCTATCCTTTTCAGGTATGCTTTGACACTACCATACCTTGTCAAAAATTGTGTCATAAAATAATCTGTACTTCTATATTTGCTGCTCGCCCATTTTGTTAGGTCTGGTAATAGTTTCTTTGTCCATTCCGCTTTTCCCGTTAGCGCATCTTATTCTTTTTGCCATTCTTTTAGCGTATTATTCCTGTTTTCTCTGTATTTTTGTAATTTTCTACCGTCAGATGGATCGGAGGGATACCGACTACAACTACCGTTGCCTCACACGAGATCGTTCTATATTATCGCTTATTACTCGCAGCAGCGCCTGTCTTTGTATTTTTAACATCATGTTCTTATATATTTTTATCTTCATACTCCTGTGCTATGTTGGTGCCCCGTACTAAAGTGTCGATTGTACCACTCCATATAGTAGTCGTCTCTTTGCATGTGATGGTCTCTTTATGTTTTTCATAATTTTCCCAAGTTTTGATAACTTATCACCCGCTTTGCTTACTTCATTTACAATATGTGTCCCGTTTGTACCTTGGTGATCGATAAATATACCGAGATACTTTACGCTCTTTTGTGGTGTTATATTCAGATCCTCTATTTTTATTTTTTCTCTTACTTTCTGCATTTTTGTACCCTTGAGTAGCACCGCCTCGCTCTTTTCCGGTGCCCATTTCAACTTTGCCTCTTTCATACAGTCTCCTATTATTCTTATTGCCTCATTTGCTGTTTCAACCAGTCTGTCAGCGTTTGGCCCTTCCACATATAGTGCCAGGTCGTCTGCGAACGCTATCGTATTTGCACCAGTTGGCAGCTTCTGATTTAGAAGATCGTCGTATATATCCCATAGCATCGGTCCTAGTACTGATCCTTGTGTTACGGTGCTCATTTTTAACGTTTTTTCTTTCCCAAGTTTAATACTCCTTTTGGAGAAATAACTCTCTATTATTCTTATTAGATATTCACTAATCCTTTTCTTCTCCATTTCCTTAACAATACGTTTCCATGATGCCGAATTGAATGCATTTCTAACGTCAAAAGTGTTGAGTATCATCCAGCCCGCTCTAGTGTTCCTTGCTTTGTCACGAATCCAGTTTGCTGCTTTTACTGTTGATTTTATTTTCCGAAACCCAAATTGTCTTTCTGAAATTTCCTAATTCTTTGTCTATTCTGTTTATTATTAATGTTTCTAGTACCTTACCCATAACGTCCAACAGGCAAATGGGTCTATATGTTGTTACGTCATTCATAGGTTTATCGCCCTTCCTCAGAAATATTACTTTAGCCCTCTTCCAGATTGTAGGGAATTCCTGTTTCTTTATTAATTCTTTATACATATCCCTTATTGTGACTTGGTTCTTTTCAAATGTTATTTTTATGACTTCTGGCGGTAGCTTATCTGGTCCAGATGCTTTTTTCATCTTGATATGCTTAATTGATATTACAAATTCTTCTTCCGTTATTTCGGGTACCAAATCCCTTGATATTTTTATTCGCACTTTCCACTCACCTCTTGTCTTTATAAAAAGGGTATTTGCTATTTCTGAATCCTGTACTAAATTTACCAAAATGTGATTTTAAACCCAGATTTATTACATTAAAAATAGTCGTTTTGAGGTACCTGTAGAGGTTACCAGGTTACCTTCTTATAGACCCATGGAGTTAAAATTACAACGTTTTAATATTAAATTTAACTTTGAGGCTCTAGATACCAATTGCAGTACAAAAAATTGCGTTATCATAGCAAGATTACATTCACCATTCAGCGTTAACGCCAAGAACGCATCCCTATTAATGAATCTGTCGTGGATTTTCAAATCACCAAATCGGGCAAATTTGATACTTAACGAAGCCATCGAGGTGAAAATGGGCCTTTTTTCACAAAATATGCATTAATTTCTGTTTGCTCAAGGATCCAACTAAGAAGAAGAGTGGCTGTTGTAACGTTTAATTCTTGTGCAGAATGACTAATCGAAGTCTCTGGACTTTCGGTCAACCTCGCTAACTGTCGTGATGTTTTGTTGTGAATGTAATTGGTTTTTGAAATATAAAAAATGTCTGTCATGAGAAACCTGATATCAAATAAGAGGCATTTTCAATGTTTAACTCCCTGTATCTCGAAAATTAGTCATAGAATTTGATTGAGCCCATAGACTCTTTTTTGTCAATACATCAAGTCCTACAACATACCAATATTTCAAAAAATTTCACGAAAAAACATTTTTTCATAAGAAAGGTGCTCTGGTCCTTTATATAGAATCGCGGGCAAAATCGTTTACCCTTAAACTAACACACTGCAGTAGTAAAAACACTCCAGTGCTCTGCAAATTAGAAGTATAAAGTGATATGAATGGGTGTACAATATTGAGGATAACTTGAGTCATTAATAAATTCTTTTTTCTTTTTTAAAGTTTTCTTAATATTTACGTTTCCCTTTCGAATTCCTTAATGCCCAATAATTAGAGCAATGGTACTACCACCAGTTTTAAAGTTAAAAATTCGTGTTGGACTAGTCTTGCAAACATATTAGTTTGTTGCTGTGTTGAGAGATTCTTTAGAAATTATTTACTTTCATTTGACAAATTTGTTAATTATTTAAATCATTAATATCATTTTTAGTCTCGATCATCAAGCAACCCACAAATTTCTGACGATGGTCCAGCATGGGCACCCAGCACCCCAGCTCATCAATTGAATGGCGGAGGAAATGAAAATGATTTCAACCACATGAACAGTATACCTGACACATTGAAAAACGAAAGTGATATTAGATCTGTGTTAAGTCCCCAAAAACCCGTCAATCTTTTACCACAAGTACCTATAAATAGCAACAGTTACAGAAAATTGTCCGAAAACGAAGAGCATGACTGTGAAATTATTGGTAAGCTAAAAACAAACAAACTTATTATTATCAGAAGACATATCTGTCGATTTTATCTAATATATTTTTGATTTCAGAGCGCTTAATTAAGTCGTATTTCTATATAGTCAGAAAATCCATTCAGGATACTGTACCAAAGGCTGTAATGCACTTTTTAGTGAATTTCGTCAAAGATAATCTTCAGTCGGAATTGGTGACGCATTTATACAAGGCTGACAATGCAGATCAACTTCTTGACGAGTCGGAACATATCGCGCAAAGACGCCGAGAAGCTGCTGACATGTTGAAGGTGAGAGACATGCTTTATATTAATACGCTTTTTTTAGGTCGATGTGTACGTATGTATCTATCTATGTAACGGAAACTTAATTAAAGTAATTTTCACCAACTTAAAGAAGTCCAATTAAGTTGAAAATTGGCACACGTGTAATTCTTTAAGTTGAATTTTCAGTGTTCTTGACTAAATACAAATTCGTCTATTAACTACTGCCATCTAGTTGCCAGTAGTACAACTGCAATGAAATTGAAAGGTTACGCAAACATGAAGTAAACTTTTTAATTATAAATACATCGTTGTGAGACTAAAAATTTAGAAAATACGCTTTAATAGCAAACCGAACTAAAAAGCAGAAAATAATTTTTAATTATGAACAGTTTATATTACAGCAGTAGAAAGTAAAAAGCGTGGGGTGCATTTCACTATATTTGCATAACTCTCCTCTTATAAATAGTTGCAAATAGAATAAATGTAAAATTTAACATTTCAAGCACCCCACGCTTTTTACTTTCTACTGCTGTAATTTAAACTGTTCATAATTAAAAATTATTTTCTACTTTTTAGTTTGGTTTGCTAGTAAAGCGAATTTTTTAGTTCTTTTAAACTATAATTATACTATTTACATGAGTTTTATAGCATGTAAGCATTTCAAATGATAATTGAAACAAAGGCATCTTACTGGAGGCCCACACTTACACATAAGGAAATAGATCGGTATGGTATGATATGCGAAAATTAATAAACAATCCCAGCACAAAATTTGCCATTCCTTTTAATAAACATTCTAATTATCTGTTTGCGATATTTTAAATTATAACAGCACAAAAAGGGTAATGTTACCAGATGTGGGTACAAGTTGCCATACCATATTATAAAAAAAATAACATTTTACCTTAACCCTTCTGAATGATATTTGAATTTAACAGACCTTGGAGCATAAACAAATATGTTTTATGGTATTAGGTAATGGCAAAAAATAATTTGAAACCAAACTAAAAGTTAGTCTCTTTAGAGGTTTGTTTGTTTATTTGTATGTCAAATTTATTATTGATGAAAGCATGTTTGAGTACCTTGTGAATGTAAATTCGAGCTCTAGGGGATACAACGCTACTGGTGAGAGAAGAGGCAGAAATGAAGGTAACGTTAGAGTGACGAGCGAAAGTCTGGGCCTGGAAATAAATTTCAGCAAGACTAAACTTATGGTAATAAACAGAGGTGAACTCCACCCACGACCGAAAATGTAGATAAAAAAGCAAATGGCAATGACCCGTGGATCCATGAGAAACCGTATAAGAATAGATAAAGATTGATACTTTACAAGAAACACCAAAATCATGTTTGTCAAATCTGTCATACTCTCAATATTCCTGTACACAGCGGAATCCTGGACGATGAATACATCAGATATGCAAAAAATTGATGCGTTTGAAATGTGATGCTGGCGACGTATGTTTCATGGACAGAGAAACGTACCAATGCATCTATATTAAAGGGTTGAAGATCAAAATACTAGGGACACATTACAAGACATTTTCAGTTAAATCACACATTCATAAATTAAATATTGGCTGAATGTCCACATTCCGGAAAGTCGAAGAGAAATTAGGGAAAATCAAGGGGGTCAGGGGAATTGAGAAGCAAACTGGAAAGTTAGGGATTTTTTTATTAGGTTTGTTCATAGAGCCCAGTTGCTAATAATACCAACAGTTTGAAGGATTATCTGTGAATCACTGATCTCCAGAAATGGCGGTACAAATACTTGATTCGCGAATAATGTTTCAAACCATTGGCATTAACTGCCCGCTATGAACTAACTTATTCATGCTTTGGTCTCACCCTGAATCCAGGCTATCAAAGCATTTTTTTCAGACTTGGAATGACATGACATGGTTTTTGGTAATAATTAGGTTACTTACCTGTTTTTTTTTTTCATATGCTGGATCCGTAACATAGTTCTGAATTTTCTGAAAGAATTGCAAAAAATACTGCAAATGTTTAAGCATATGTTTTACAAAAATATTTTATGGTTTATCTTTCTTTAAAATAGATATAGTGGGTCACGGAAATTTAAAAAAAGTGGCCAGGAATGAGGCATTTTCACATTATCAGAAACGGCAACAGGTTGTCAACTTTTTCGAAAATCAGGGAACTTCAAGGTTGTCAGGGAAAGTCAGTGATATTAATGGAAAGTAATTCAGAGTATTGAAGCCTTTTGTTCAGGTTGGAGTGATCTACTTTATGGCATAATTTTTGGTCATAGATTACTTCTAGTTAATTTTGAATGTGTTTTTTTTTTGTTTCAGTACAATTTGTTAAATTCTGAACAAAACATTTTTTAAATTGTTGAATTAAACCCGAATTGAAAAATACCATAATGCAAGCGGCAGATTCAGAAATGAATTTTAAGGGAGGGGCAGTCTCGTATTTCTGGTTTTGACGTTGAACGCACTCACTGAGGCTTTTAATATTTTAAATATGTACAATATTCAAAATAAGTAATTCACTCAATTGGGCTCTACAACACTGTATTAAATTGTGTATTTATTATCATTGTTCTTTATTTTTCAGGCACTGCAGCGGGCATCCCACATTATTAGTGAAATTCGAGAAACTCACATGTGGTAATGATGAGAACAAAAACATTTAGCAACTGCTTGTATTACATTTAATTGAAAAAGTGTCATGTGACTAGTCATGATTACACCGTTTGTATTTTTAAGATAAAAAACTGTAGTTCATGCAACATTATCAATTTGTTCACATGTAGAAGATCATGTTTTTTTTTGCTCAAATTGGAGACGCATCAAATACTTGACATGCCATTGTTTTTTCACATCTCATTTTTTTGTCTGTTAAATAATTGTTAATGTAAAAAACCTTTTTCAATTTATATATGTGTGTTGTCTGTTATAAAGATTTTTCTGGAATTCTCTTGTAAATAACCAAACGGAAAAGAATTTTTGTGTAAATGCAATTCCGTATTTAAGTGTCAGAATTGAATTAACGACCTGTTTGATAAGTAGCCATTTTTCTAGGGTTTTTCAAGACCAGACGAATTATTTGATTTTGTGGAATGCAACTCAACATAATAGGACTGCATTTGGTATTAATGTTATAGACCATTTTTTTAGTTTAAGTCGTAGTAAAATTTGTAGTAGTCATTCCTGATTTATTTATGTATTCATACTCCTCCATTATTGAATTATGAGGATCTTTTTTCTTTGTCAATATATTGTTGAATCTGAATATTTTGTAATTTTTAAAGCTGTATTATTCCCTAAATTGTTTCTTACATGACCGGGCGTGTAAAAGGAACCCCAAGTGTTTAATGCAACGAAGAATTAAAAAAAATATAGTTTGTAAAGAATATCTGGAACATGCCTAAAATTTTATGAGATGATATATAGTGCAAGAGCAAATAAGGCCTATCTATTCAAGGGTGATCTTGACTTAGGTCATTTTAAGATCAAGTTAATTTTTTCTGGTGGATTGGCGAGCTGTCTTGAAAACAATAGTTGCTAAAAAATGGTCATAACTAGGATTTTTTGGAATCGCGTCCGCCATCTTGGACTAAGATTCCTCAAGAACAGATTTCAGATTCGTAGTCGCCGCCCGCAAAAAAACCCTACTCCAAATTTGGCGTTAAACAGTTACTTTTCTTGGATCGCGTCCGCCATTTTGGATACGCCATCTTGGACTCAGGTTACTCAAAAACGGGTTTCAGATTCGTAAAACCCGCCTACTCTCAATTTGGCGTAAAACTTTTTTTTTCAAGTTTTTTGATGGGCAGCAGTATAATTTTGCGATTGTGGGGATTATGACGTTATTAAATATTAATTACAGCGTTTTTTTTAAATATTCTGTTTGTTCACTAGGAGTCACCTCACACTTTTTCTGTGATAAAATTTGAAATTTAAGATGGGAACAAAGTGTATTTAGGCAATTTCGAAAATGAAATCAGATGAGTAGTTATTTTTTCTTACCGATATTCTGAGAATGAAATATCTAATGACAAAAGTCAAAGTTTCCAGAATATCCTCTAATCAATTCTGAAGAATTCACGGGTGGCTTAACCTTCATAATAAATTACGGAAATAGAATAACTTCAAATCTAATAAAAAGGGTTTTTAGTCTAGGATATAGCGCGTCAAGAAATCCAGGAACCCTAACTTTTAACCGTATGGTAAATTCGCTTTTGAGTCGATTTCGAGCATTTTTTCCATATCAAGGGCCGGGTGGCGATTTTTGAGATAGAGTATCGAGTGAATGGTTGTTGAAGTATCCATTTTTATATTCGGAAACTAACATTTGCAGACAAAGCTCAATGGCGATTTTAGAAGGGAGGAGGTATAAAAAAAACAGGAAAACGTGGATATTAACCGGACCTAACAAAGTGCAATTTCCCTGTTTCGACTTTTTCAGAAATTTTTCATAAAAAAATCGAAAGTTAGGTATAAGGTTGAAGATTCTGCCACTTAGTACACAGTTCCTTTAGAGCTAAACAAACGTTCCGTACTACTGGCTGACATTTCCCCCTCCCTTCCTCACAGAAAACGGCCTGAAGGAGAAAAAAGTTATTTGTATGTAAATTTGCAAGTGACGTCTAAAAACTTAATCAGCTCAATCACTGAATAACTTATTATCATAAATTGCCGAAATGTTTGTTTACAAAAATGGCATGTCCAAATGTACAAAGAGTTTATATAGCACTTGAAATTTCCGGTATGTGAAAATAGAAATACAAAGAAATAAATCTAAACATATTACTAACCCAAGTCATTTACGGAAATACGTGTCAAAATTAATATTAGAACAAAACCAATATCTATGATAAAACATGGCTATTTGGCGGAAAATTCAACACGTTCTATAAATGCGTTACTTTTTAACAAAACAACACCCTCAAAAATTACAAAACATATCAATAGGTAAGTACGCTCAATAAATAGATCTATTTTACCTAGGGCCTAAGTAATTACTACTTGATGAGGTTTGATATTAATGTTTTTTTTTTTTTTAATTTTTGGTAAATAAGCATTTAGTATTTTAAATAAATCATTTGATCATAAACTTATTGCCTTATTTTATTTTTAGGTACAGCTCCAAAAAATTTCCTGAATTCCTTATGTGCAATCACGAAGGATCGTTTTTATGTAAAACATTAACAAAACAAGATGTAAGGCGATCTCATAAGATATTCGACGCTGGCACAGATAAAGTAAGACAAGGTCTTTAACCAAGAAAATATTAAGAGGAAACGCCCCAAAAATATGATAAACCAACGAAAAATTTTATCCGCAACCGTAAGAAACGAAAGATATCTCTAGAGGAGAGGCGGAGGTTGAACTGGAAACCCGTTTAATGTCAGACAGGAACAAATTGTGAATTTTTTGAACAACTTAAAATATGCTATTTGCGCTAAAGAACTATGTAAAAAATATCTGGCTGCACAATTGAATATTAAAAGATGTTGATGTGTGTTCTGCTTGTTTATAGTTGTCTGAGAGAATTAAACTATGTCACAACAAACAACAGAAGATTACAACAGAGACGGAAAAAGACACTAAGTTTTGTACTATTTTTTACTTACTATATAAAAATATATGTTGTGATTTTTTAAATAAAGGTTAACTATAAACTAGGTTCAAAACTACCATTCTCTATTAAAGTTACCTGCAAAACTAATATTCTTCCTTTATTCGTTTCAAAACTCACAATCTCTTGAATTTAAAATTAAATAACCTTTTCCTGTTTTTTCTTGTTTACAAATTGACCTTTATATTTGTTAATGCTAGCAACTTGAATGTTGTTCTGTAAGGTTATATAAGATTTTTTTGCACTTTACTAAAATCTATCAAAAGTGGAGAGAATGTGAATTTTGCAGTCGGATTTCTAAAATCGTAGAGTTAATGCCAACAAATGGCTGTTCTCAGTATCACCAAATAGAGCCAAAAACGTTGTTTTCTTCAGCCCTGATCTAAAATTTGATGACATGGTTGCAGATTCTATACTTTTAAAACATTATATGGGATTCTGGCAAAAATGTTATAATTCTAGGCGACTGGGCACTTACGTTCTGTGGATTTTTCTCCTTAGTGCATAACGACCTACAATACTATGTTTAAACCATTTAAATATATTATTATTAACTTTTTCTAACTTCACTCTTTTGAATTCCTTTGAACTCTTTTAATCCTCCTAGTGTTTTGTCCCTTTGGTATAGAGAATTGTTAAATGTAAAATATATAAACTATTGAGTCTATAATTTTTGACGTCCTGTTCGGTTGGCCAACCCTAATGCCAGTACTGGCAATAGTTATATCTTTTATTTTATATATATATAATAACTCAAAACACTTGAGGAATGAAGAAAGCAATGGATCTGAAGGTTACAGTGTCGTCGCCATTCATAATACTTAATATTTCTATACCGCTAGCGGAGTTTGGAAATTGACTTTCTCTATCCTCCTCAATTTTTTGTCCGTACCCATATAGCTGCTCTCTTCCAAATCCGAAGCTTCAGATGTTTTGCTTGTTCGACCTCTTCGTCTTCTTATCTCTAACGATGTCTTCCAATAGGACTCCGCCCATCCAGATCGAATTCTAATATCTATTTGGGTAATCTGATTACAGGATAGACCCAAGCGAGTATGCCTATTGGCCTGCGATATTCGTTTTCGGATTTTCGTTTCTTCATTACCATTCTCGGATAGCTTTAACTGACAGATGTGACAATGGCACTGTAGTATAAAAGAAACAAAAACGCTTGTTTACTGTGTCACTTAGTTCGTAATATTTGCACTTACGGACGATAGCGAGAGCATTATTAAGAATATGTCGCCATTTACCTCATACAACTAACACCGCATAGAACAATATGTAGGCTATGAATGAGCGACTCACAATAGCAATAGCACTTCAAGGCGGGTTATCATAGGATTGGTTTATACTGTACAACATAATTTGCATACACAATGTCGTTTGCCTATGAAAATTCACTTACAAGAATTGGAACTCACAAAACGAATTTTCTCATTGGGACTGACCAAAAGAAGAAAGATTCTCACGAAATATGTTCACCTTTATTTTTATACAGCTATATGAATTTAAGGAAAATAAAAAGATTATTTTGCTGTGAATTTAGTATTTATACTAATACCTCGTTTACATTTTATCAAAGTGAGCGGAAAAGTGAACAGCGCAAGTATGTATCTGTCATGCTCCTGCCACTGGCACTCGCGCTGTCTGACAGGTATTTGTGTGTAAATCATTGGCAGGCGAAGTAAGTGGTATGTAAACAGTTCACTACCTTCTGTCCACGACAGCAGTAATTAAGACAGTCTGCCGGCAGTGAAAGTGGCAGCGGTAGGGGCATAATGCAAACGAGTCATAAAATATAACTTTTCAATAAAATTGGATACGCTTCATGTTTTTAACCGACTTCCAAAAAGGAGGAGGTTATCAGTTCGCCTACAACTTTTTTTTATGTATGTCCAGCGATTATGCAAAAACGGCAAGGGCAATTTTGATGATTTAAACTACATTATATTAAGGAACATTGCAGAAAGGTCCCATGTAAATGTCTATAACATGATATTTGCGGTTTTCTAGAAAATCAGAAAAAAAAGTATATAAAATATATTTTTACTGTTTTCTCTAAAACTGCTCACTCAATTTAAATATTATAAATTGTATTATACAAAGATATGTTCCAGCTTGATTCCGTACATTTTGCTAGAACGTAAAACATACCATTTTACTGAAAATCTGAAAAATATATGCACAAAAATCTAGTTTAAATGTCAAGATATGCCATGAAAGTATGTCATATAGGGTGTTTATAATGATTTTCATTTTGATGCTTTTGAAGTCAGTTTATTCTAGAAGCGACATTAAGTTACAGTCGCGTGAAATTGCAGAAAATATTCCATTAACTTATTAAACCGAAAATTTGTTATTTCAGCGATCTCTTCTGTGTGGAATACGGTTGAAGATGTGTGCGTGCGTGCATGTAATATTAGGTGGTACATAAGCAGTTGTATACATAGGATGGTTGAAATATAAGTTGGAATTGCATTAGTTATACAGGGTGATTCTAAAAATATTAAATACATGAGTAGTTTCGTATACAAGGTGGTTGAAATAAGAGTGGAGCAAAACTATAGTTATGAGTGGATATTTGTGTTATAGAACGAAGAATAATTACGGTTATACAAAAGGCTTTAAAAATTGTCAGAAGCAGTTGAGTATACAGGATGGTTGAAATATCAGGTGGAGTATAATTACAGTTATACAGAGCGGTTCAAAAAAGTTATATAGTTTGGAACATAAGTAGTTGCTTAGACAAGGTGTGAAGTAAGAATGGGGTAAAATTATTGTTTTTTGAGGGTATATCAAAAATTTGTTATATAAGCACAAGCAGTTAGGATATTTGAATTATAAGACATAGGACAGGGTATAATTATAGACATGGGTTAAAAAATTTTTAGAAGCAATTGCATATACCGGGTGATTGAAATAAATGGTAGAGTAAATATATTGTCATAAAATGTGGTTCAAAAGGGTGAATTTTGTTATGTAGGGTAGACCATGAGCAGTTGCATAAATGGAATACTAGACATATGGGGCGAAGTAATATCATTGGTATACAGGAATGATTTAAACAATAGAAAAATACAGGGTGGTTTTAAAAATATCAGGACCGTTGTAATATTGTGTTGAGTTGAATTATAGTTGTACAGGGTGATTCAGAAAATAATAGACCAATAAGTTATATAGGAGTGACCAGTACACAGAAGCATATAGTGTGTAGATGCAATATAGCATGAATTAGTTACATTTATAGAAAGTGGTCCAAATAATAAAACAAAAAAAGTTGGAAAATATAGACAAAGAATAAAAATTAGAAGAAGAATACGCTAAAATTTTCAATTGATTTGTACCTTAATTGAATCAGATAAAAAAAAAGATAAGTCTGAAAATAGTGATTGATTGCACACAGTTTCTAAAATGTTTTTATTTTAAGTCAACTGAAGGTTCTTTTTTAAATATAAATTATTTAATGTTTTTTGGAACTAAAAAGTAAAATATTGTCATTGTATAATAGTTTAATATTGCACTTGTTTATTTCACTGACTACAAAAACTTGCCAAACACGGAATGACTTCTTAGTTGCATATATGTCTCCCTGTTCCTATGGGTGTCGAAGTAATTTAGGGAAATTCTCATTTAATAAGCCTACTCAACCATTATGGCGTGTACAAGCAGCAACAACCTTAGTTAAGAAGCTTTTGCTTCAATAACATTTTTCTAAAGGAATAAATAAGGCAAAAAAACTATATAATTATTTTGTAAAAAGTTTATTTACATTTCTAAAATGTATAATAAAAAGTAAGAGTAAATGGCCACCATGTTCCAACTAAGTAACACCAAAACAAAATCGCCTCAGTACCTATAATGATCGGGTTTGTAAGGACCTTCCACAGTAACACCGATATATTGCGCTTGTTCCGGTGTCAAAATAGTCAATTTGACTCCCAGATGTTCCAAATGCAATCTCGCTACTTCCTCATCCAAATGCTTAGGTAATCTATGAACACCAACGGGATACTTTCCAGGCTGCGTCCACAGTTCTATTTGCGCCAACACTTGATTGGTGAAAGAATTTGACATAACAAATGATGAATGTCCTGTGGCACAACCGAGATTCACTAAACGTCCTTCGGCCAAACAAATGATGTGTTTTCCATTTTTTAGACGATAACGATCCACTTGAGGTTTGATATTTTCCTTTGATGCTGCATTCTTTTCCAACCAAGCGACGTCCACTTCGCAATCAAAATGGCCGATGTTGCACACTATACTGTCATCTCTCATGTTTTCAAAATGTCTGCCCAGGATAATGTCTTTGTTGCCGGTAGTGGTGACGAAGATCTGACCCTCTTTTGATGCTTCCTCCATAGTGGTAACTTCGAAACCTAGGGAAAATACTTTTAGTAAAGAGGAGCTTTTGAGTGGAAAACATTTATAATTATATGATCACAAGTCCTCTATGAGGTAATGATCTATGATATGAATAAGGAATGAAAGTCAGTTTACATTAGATTGCAATTCTATAAACTGTTATTTTACTTACAACAAATAAAACTATTCAATAATATTTTTGCAATGAATGAGTTGTCCAAAAAAACCACTTCAAGTGATACTGAGAAAGGTATACAAAATACCTTCTCGATCTTTCAGTCAACAATTTAAATGTTAGTGGAATTAACTTACTGTGCAAAAATTAAAGTATTACGAGTTCAGAACACATGTATATAAAAGAAGTTTAGACAACAAAAATAAAGAAATACTAAGGTAGGAACGAAAGTAATAAATCGAACAAAAAATAATCTTTATCCCAAAAATGCACGTTTTTTAGAAGGTATAGTACCCATTTTAGGTCAGGTGGAATAGTAAATATTTTAGGATGTTGCAATACAGATGAATTGCATAAAAACTCCATATGTTTCCAATTTTTATACAGAGATACAGCTGTTATCCTAAAAAAAGGCAAATGGGATTTAACTTTATTTTCAAAAATTACTCTACTGAGTTCAATGCATTTTGGTTTAATATATTGGACACTGAATGTTATAGGCTTCATTTATCAAGTAGGTGCGTGTTCGTGTTTAAATTGTGTATTTACAGAATGGTGAGTATGCCGATATGATATTTGTTCATGGGTTTTGTATTGGCAACTCTTTTGCTGCTTGCGGCTATGATTTCCTAACCAGATTCAGGAATGTTAGTCTGAAGTTGGTTGACAATGTAAGTGGTGAGATCAACCACTTCAAGGCGATGGAAGTCCAAGGACACTTAGAGGAACAGATTCAGGAATGTTTACTCCTGCTTTTAATACACGGCAGTCATATTTTTTCTTAACATGCAAATGAACAGAATGCAGGTGAAGTAGAAGACATTATTTAATCGGTAAAACGTAGTCCTTTAATAAGCATACTCATATTTTCTGCCATTTGCCTTTTATTTGGGTTCCATTCTAACAGTTGTATCTCTGTACTTAATAAAAATTGAACCCACGTAATACGGAATTTTTTATTGCAATTCGTCTATATTACCACCTCAAAACTCTACTCTGAAACACCATGTATGCACTGGCGGATCCAGAGGGTGGGGTAAGGGGCTAAAGCCCTCCCCCCCCAAATCATCTGAGTGGTATGCTTTTTTAGTGTTTATCGTGCTAAAATCGACCTCCATTGACGTCAAGCGTCCTCCAAACGAGATCAAGCCGCCAAACCCCAAAATGAAAATCCTGGATCCGCTGCTGCCTGTATGTACCTATTATAAGATCTTTTCTAGTATTATCTTCACCATTATTTGTATCATATTCATCATAAAATCGCCAAAAATTACTTCCAGATGATGATGAAATCTATTTCGAAACGCTAATCTTCGACTTCGATTCTGTACTTTATCTGAATCCCATCATAACTGAACATCCTTTTTAATTGTACCTTTAAAAGCATTAACTACTTTTATCACTAGCACGGAGCCACACCTCTTGTCTCTTAGTATCGAGTGTTTATTTCTCGCTATTAAGGTGACACCAGGGTGTCGTGAGAGAAACGATAATTTTCAGGTGATTTGTTGGGTGTACATCTCAGGTAATATACTCATAAACTCTGGATTATAAATCCTGCAACCAGAATTCAGGACTCATTAGATCTTGGGACCTGTCTTTCCAATTTACGAGACTTCCTTTATCGATCCAGCGACCAATGAATCTATTCAAAACTCGTGTCGTGAAATTCTCGAAAAATGAGCTGGTATATCATCTTGCTAAAACTACACGTTTTGTCTTAATTATAAGTTCAAATTTTCAAGCAATATTGGATGTTTACTTCGTAGTGTCATGGCGTTTTTTCAATGTCCAAATATGAAACGGATAAGTTTTGTCATTAAATATTACACACCAAACACTAACAAACCGTGGCCGCTGATCCTAAACTGTGAGGGGTCAGAACACTTCAATAATGCAAATTCTGCCTATTAACTGTACTCTCGTTAGTAAAGGTGGAGTCTTAGAAACAAAATCCTTACTGACTCATGGTAATCACATCATCAATCATCTAAACAAATATAATCACGGAGAATGATTTACATCTACATAGATTTGACCTTGATTTGTGACTGTGACCTTACGTGCATGAAATTTGGGGCACTATCCATTTTTGGTTTTAATATTATGTTCCCATTAAAAAAACCTTGACCTTGAAATAACCTTTAGTCAATTTCAAACTCTATCACTAATTCGTTGCCTCTTTAAATCCCTACTACTTTTCTTTGAAACTCTTTAAAAATATTTCATTGTATCCAACTGAAACAATCGTCACCCGGTATATGAACAATGACAACTTACCTTCCATAGCAGCTTGTAAAGCATTGATAGGATCTATTTCTGTAACAATAACTCTTCCTCCAAAGGCTCTCAACGAAAAAGCACAGCCTTTTCCTACATCACCATAACCAGCAACAACACAAACTTTTCCAGCAAGCATTACGTCGGTGGCACGTTTGATGCCATCGATTAGTGATTCTCGGCAACCATAGAGGTTGTCAAATTTACTCTACAAAAAACAAAATTTATGCGTGTCTAATTAATTGAACTATTTTAATGAACTTACTTTTGTTACTGAATCGTTTACATTAATAGCAGGAACTTTCAAAGTACCAGCCTTCAACATCTTGTTAAGGTTATGTACTCCAGTGGTTGTTTCTTCGCTAAGTCCTTTGCAATTTTTGAGATATTGAGGAAATTTGGTATGTACTAAGTTACTAAGGTCGCCTCCATCATCCAGGATCAAATTGAAGGGCTCGCCGTCGGGAAAAACGAGAGTTTGCTCGATGCACCATAGATACTCTTCGTCGGTTTCTCCTTTCCATGCGTAGATAGCAAGGCCACGTTTGGCAAGAGCGGCTGCCGCGTGGTCCTGCGTGCTGAATATGTTGCTGCTTGACCACTGAATCTATAAAGGAGTACTAAACATTAATATTCCGGAACCTAAACATCAGTAAAAAATAACTGACCAGGAAGTGTTTGAAAAAAACATTGAAAAAGAATTTATCATTAGATTACAACTTATCTCCCTTGCGGAAAT
This sequence comes from Octodonta nipae, assembly GCA_034190945.1. Classification (NCBI taxonomy): domain Eukaryota; kingdom Metazoa; phylum Arthropoda; class Insecta; order Coleoptera; family Chrysomelidae; genus Octodonta; species Octodonta nipae. Next base: position 24,359,175 of record CM067223.1, read on the forward strand.
TTAAACGAATATGAAAGGTAACTACTTGGAATTAAAATTTTCCATCATATTAAACTACAATTTTTCAGGGAAGAAGATGAGAGCTTCCACAAAGTACAAAGTATACAATTAAACATAAAATATCAATGGCACATACAAGAATGTGATTAAAAGAAAAAAACTACAAACTATAGTTTTTTTCTGATAGTTGTGGCATCTCTGGTTTGTATTTTTCAGATTTTCTGGGAATTGCTTTCAAATAGTCCAAACGTTTCAAGGTCTAAATCAGACCCTGTTTTGAATGGTAATAAAAAACACCTGAACAAGAAAATTAATAATTAAAAGGTTTGCATTGACAAAAAGTTGTTTGACATTGTCAATAGATTTCCATAAGTACATACACAGGTTGATTGTAACAAAAGTGGTACCCTTTGTAACATCCTATGAATTTTCCGAGAAAACTGGTGACCTTGTCCTTGACCCCAAGGTAATTTTTAAAGATCATTTCAAGGTCGACTTTCGTTTTTTAAATGGAAACCTCTATTTTTTATTCCGGAATCAGAAAGAGCGAAAAATTTTACATTCAAGTATGTATTTGACCTCTCAAGGTCAATCGTTATTAGCAACGAACATTTTTTATTCCTATCATTTCTTACCTTCCTATTTTTGCTGAGGGTAATAATTTTGAACATATGCTTTAGAGATCGAAAATAATGTTAAATATCCACGAACTGGCTTCAAATACTTTAAACAGCAACTGATTCATATAAAACTAAAAAATTATATTAAAATTAAAAAAAAACAGAAACGATAAAAAAAATTAAAAAATAAACAAAAAACAAAAAAAAAAGAAGTTCGTGGTGCTCCATCAACAAAACAAAACTACACAGCGCCTCCTCAAGTTGCGTATAGAGGACAAAGGGTAACTACGAATATACGAATAAGTAGTCGCTTACAGCCTGTGGGACCCCACCCTCTTTCAAAGCTAGGTGACAATATCGCTGAGTTTCATTTTCACTCTCTTTTGCACGTTGTGCTCTATATTTGTCTTTCGCCTTGTCAAGCTTTCTTTTTCGCTATGTTCCAGTTTCGGTTTTATTTTTGTTTCTTTATTATTGGTAACTTGTAACCATGTTGTTCCCACGTGTAATGGACATCAAACGGTCGATCCCCCCTCCCAGAGGTCCAATAGAGGGGCAATGCTGTATACAACAAGATGCGCCCAAGTCTTTAGGGGAAAATGCTAACGACATATCATTTTTATCCACCATAATGCCACACTAACGCCACAAAGATCTCGACACGATTCAAAATCTTGACTTGGGTGGGAGATCATGCTTGTATCAAAGCTCCTTCATTTGGTACCCAAATTGAAGGGGTGTGAAAAATCATACTCTTAATCCGCCATTTTGTTAGTGAACGTAAATCTTTTATTCTAGCCCTTTAATTTGATACCCATATTGAGGTATTTGTGAAAGATGTATTCCGCCATTTTGTAGTTGCGGCCATCTTGGATTAATTTGTATTGTCTGTCATCAGAACTAAAGGTGTGCGCCAAATATCAGATCAATCTGTCAACAGGAACGGGGTGAAATTTTAATTACTAGATTTGACCCAAATAAATAAATAAACAGAGCACGTTTAATAATTACGTCGAGCAGTCGAGAAAAAGTTAATGTTCAAACCACAAATTTTGTTTACAAGTCGTTACAGGACACTCTGTATATCGATGTGTTGACCTCCAGATTAACAATTTCGATATCATATAAAAACTTGCTAATTAGTGCAGTTTATCCATACAATGACACAAAAATGTTACATGCTATTTCTATAAATAAAATTGCAAACTTCGCGACAGCCTTGACAAATTGTATAGAATTTTAAAGAGCAAAAGGAAAATCTGATAGGAACAATCTGTTTTCGTTGGGTTAACGCAATGAGTTCAGAAATATTAAAATGAATGAGATAACATTTGTGATAACCTTACAATGTCATAGAAAATTTTACACAATACATTCTAATAGTTCAATAATTAAAAGTGTTTTGAAAGAAAACGTTGATGCAATTCATGAATTGCTTTGATAAACCATTACAAAAGTAACAAACCACAAACAATTTTTGTGTCATATATAACTTTAATGTATATATCATTTTTACTTCCAAACTAACTAGTCAAAGTAAAAAATTGTTTTGAGCTATTCGTTATTATTAAAACGGTAGACTTCATTATAAACTTGTACGAATTTTTTATTTAATACTCACCTCAGCACCCAATTCAACCAATGTTTCAATCAAAACAGCTGTTTGTACAGTCATGTGAAGAGATCCAGCTATTTTGGCACCTTTCAAAATTTTGTTATTCTTGTATTTCCTACGAAGACTCATCAGACCAGGCATTTCATTTTCAGCTAAAGTAATTTCCTTGCGGCCAAAATCCGCAAGACTGATGTCAGCTTAAAAAACAATTTAAATTGAAATTGTATAAAAGATTACGTTTTGTTTCAATATGAAAATCATTAAACAATAGATGGGGAAAACGGGTATGGTAATATTTTACAGCAAATAGCGAATATGTATCATGAAATTTAGGTATGCCCTTTGGTCATTCTTTTGCAGTAAAATCTCCTTGAATTTGAAACTTGGTACTTAAACACTTTTGTTGACCTAATCATAAACGCCTAGCATAAATAAACAAATTTTGAATTTTGAGGTTAATTTCTTAGGAAAATTTTGAAAATCCTATAAAAATTAGAAAACAAGAGTGTGTTATGAGAAAATATGTAATATATGACAACATACAAAACCGAACCATCCCATCTTATCCTTTCAAACTATTGTTTCAAAAATTTTGATAAATAGCAAATATAGGGCCTGACTGCAAATCCTAAGGTTCATTTGATGAGACAGAACAGTTTAAAAATTTATGATAAATGCAAATACATTTTTTAATAATTGTAAATATCATAGTTTAAGATCTTACAGAAAATATATAATATGGGTATTTCCGGTTTTCCTGAAACACTGAGCCTTAAAATTTGAAAATATATGGAGTGAAGAACCTCACTCCAGTTAGGTTACAGGATATCCTAAATAAAACTTCTGTGCTAAATTTGGGGGTCAAGTCAGAAAATTAGTTATGAAAAATACAGATAAAATATAATTTTAAAATGTATATTTTAAGAGATTGAAATATTAAAATTTAGAAATAAATGGGATATTTTAGTTAAATAATTTAGAGGAAGTAGAACACAAACATCATTAAAATGTATAGTTTAAAAGATATGAAAGGAAATATATGAAAATCAAATATTTCCCTACTAAAATGTAGAAATTTTTGAAAAAATTTGCAATATACAGGTTTCATTACCCACTACTGTATGGTAATAATTAAGATGATGGGCCTGAAATTTATGTTATGAGAATTTGTTTTAGTTTGAAAATCTCAGATACTTGAACATTTCATAATAGAAATACATTAGTATACCTCAAGAGTTTAATAAAAGTTTAAACTCTCAAGTTACCCCAAAATAAATGTATGTGACTAACATACTATGTTAAAGTTTATAACTAAAAACAAGCAGATTGAAAAAGTTATATTATAAAAAATAATTTTAATCAATGAGTAGGTAAACCTCAATTCCTTATTACTTTTACCCAAAACTGGTTTGTCAATTCAGCAATTTTGTGTTTATATGTCTGTGACAACCTCAATTATTCCACAGTTTCCCAGTATTTAATCTATAATAGTCAAAGAATCAGACTGACTTATGGTATTTCAACAAACCCTGTATTTTTATATTTACACTATCATACCTGCCAAGTTCATTATGGTATAAATGTTCTTGTAGACAATGGAATGTGTATATTACAGTACTCTTGCACCCGTCAACATTTAATTCAATTCCCTAGCTAGTATTTGGATTTATTGCAATCCTAAGTGTCATTTTACTTTTCACAATGAAACATTTGGCAATTCAACTGTTTTGTCTTAATATTTATAGCAGATTTCTGTTATCATTTGAAACTAATTTTTATATTAATAACAAATGACAAATAAAATTAATATTGCTATATCAAATAATAATATAAAAAAACTAACACTAATGTTAAACTCTGGCAAATTTCCAAATTTTCATACTTCAGGAACTCTGTAGTAACCACTACCAAGCTTAGTGAAACTCTAGTTCCTGTATGGCAGATATCAGAGCGTACATGTAGAAAATATTTATAGGGTCTGTTGAAAATTGACAGTGGTACCAACAAATAAGAGTCCTATATTCATTAGTGGTACTCAAAAGGATCATACATAAAGGATTGCTCAATAGATGTAAATTTTTTCGAAAGAATATGTCATAAAGTGGCTGCTAATATTTTCACTGTAACCTTTTCTAACAAAGTTGTTGCCAATATCACAATAAACAGATGAAACAAAATCAGAAAAACTCGTCAACTATCAACAGACAAAGCACCACAACTTGAGAGTGGGCCTAAGAGACAGTGCTATTTCACAAGGTGGCTACTTTTATTTTTAATTTTTTAACATTGATCAAGTAATCCTTTGTAAACTATCCCTGAATGCTCTCTTCAAGGTGTCATTCCTTGGATGGTATTCACTTTTAGACTACAATCTCTACCATTTAGGCCTCACAACTCTATTTTTTAAGTTATTCTCTACAAAGTTAAAAAAACCTAAGGATACTAAAATACTATGATTTAAATAAATATTCTTGCACTACATTATCATATAAAGGGTTTCATATTGCTTGAATATTTCATATGAATAAATTCTTGAACTTTGCTCTTTAATGGCTTAGTACATAGTTTTTTGTTTGCTTGAATACTTATCCAGAATACATTACCAACGAATATGATATGATATGAATATTCGTTGATCTTATATTTCATAACTTGGTAATAAGAAAAATAAAAAATTCCTACTTTGCTAACTTTATTATTCAAAAATGTAACTTATAGGAAACCGAGGGTTTATATCTTTAAATGAAAAACAAATTTCTTAACTAAGTCATAAAAGCAAAATTTGAAAAAATAAACCTAGATACAATAAGAATTAACCTAAAATATGCACGTGTTTAAAATTAAACAGTCAATACTTACCAACTTTATAGGGTGATTTCGGCATTTTCAAAATATCTAAATGAAACAATTTCAAATCAAATTTTTTATGACTGTACAACACCAGTATACTTTTATGAAGAAATTTAATACCGTCAGATGCCGGTAAATCTGATTAGAATTAGTATAAACACAACGCATGCCCAGTTATAAAATAAATACGATGTTGCCAGTTGACAAAACTTTAATGAGTTCTAGGATATAACTTAACCATATCGGATGTATATCTTTTTGCACACAGATTCATTGGTAAACACCGTTAATTACTTGAAAGAAATGTGTAAGTAGGTACGCTTTAGTAGTCGGATGTATTCCTTATTGTCCACGTTATTTACAAAAATGACCATTTAGTAACAAAATATAATAAAATTTTTGATTTTTAACGTCTTAACACAGATATTTATTTTTTAAAATTAAATTTCTTTAATTTTACTTATAAAATTGTCTTATCCATAAAAATGTATATATTTTCATACCCGTCCTTGTTCTAAAAATTGACTCTGTAGCGTCAGTGATTTTTGCAACAACAGTTAAACCATAGCTATGTAGCGTCAGAAACTTTTTCAAATTATTGCCTTTGATCCCACAGAGTATACCTAGTGTACATTGGCTGATCTAAAGGGGGGGGGGCTAATAAGGGGCTCATTTCAGTTATATGTTTTTATTCTGCTAAATCCTATCTCAACGCCAGCTCCCCACAATGTCAAGCCCCCCCGACCCACAATCCTGGAGCCGACACTGCCGATGTATACACCGTGTATATGTTCCATTCGTACATACACGTTGTATACATGATAGTAAGAGAGTATATAAAGGTGGTGTGTACACAATGTACATTTCTTTATAAGAACTGCAAATTGACATAAACAATAATACAATTTCTAGTTTAAATGATTTTTTTGTTCCTAGATAGCGGCTTATACCTAACCAAACTACCGATTAAGCCCTAACAAACATAACACTGATCAGAAGAAATAATACGTCGTGCCATTATTATCTAATTACCATACAATATATGATACTTGCACTCATTTTTCGTGAGCTCAGCTCTACCAGGGACGAACTAATGAAGTCAGAGAATATATTTATAATAGCTTTCTTAGCTCAGACCTTTGGAGTGCCTTACTCACAGGCCTTACTTTTATGCATCAAGCCCGGGATCGAATCTCAATCCAATCTTTTTTTTCATTTCAGTTAAACTTACTACCGTAGATACATCGTGTTCAGACTGTGTTTTAATGGAAGAAATACACAGTGTTAACACAATGTATTCACGGTGCTTCAACTATATTTACACCGTGTGTCCAGAGTCCCTTCTCGACGTTGTAAAGGGTGGTACTAGCGGATCAAATTGTACCTCTTATTAATAAATAAGAGGTACATAATAATGTGAGAATAGAGAAAAAAGTTTATTTGGCACAAAATAGGTAGACCACAGATACCGAATACTACTCTACTGCCAGCGGAGTCTAGGAAAAGGAAGAAACATTTATGAGTATGCGTATGTCTCTCTTAAAACCGCTTCGAGACAAATGCGCATGTCTGAGGGTTGCATTGAACATCGAAGATGAGGATAATAAATATAAATAGTTGTCAATTGTACTATTTATACTCACAAAGGGGTCCGAAACTTGATGCCGGGATCACGGTCTATCACCAGAATGATGACGTCACTCGAATGAAAACCGTTTAATATACTAAATACATTTATTCATATAATTGAAATAAAAAATTTTACTCGCCTTAATGGAAACCGTTAGTGCTTTAGATATGACTTTGCAAATTTGTTGGATCGTAAGAGATATACTTTGTTTTGATATTTTCAAAAGATATTGTAGACGGCTATATTACTCCTCAGTTGCCAGTTTTTCGTTTAAAGATATATGCTTTGAATACAGTGTTTCCTTTCACAATTTTTGTTTCTCTCAAGTTCATAAAATATTTAAAATCTTAAGCGAACCGTAAAAACTGTTTGAAATAAGTGGGTGTATCATATTCATTCTTCATATCTCTGTACAGATCCTTCACCTAACACTTTCTTTTTGCTTTCTTCATTCCATTTAAATAAGTACACAAAACAATGAACCCTCAAATTTTCTTCATTAGGGCATTTAAATTCATTTATCTACACAAGTGTCACAAAATAAGGTTGGTTATTCTCTAGCTCTTTTTGTCGTGGAACGCATGGTAACGGCTTCCCACCACCTACGGATTATTCTTATTTACTCAAAGGGCGTCGTTCGGCCAGAAATATTAACAGCAAGATGAGAAGCCGCGAAGATTTGATAGACGAGAGTTGGATGACATTTTGGATTACACTCTGAATTACACTTATATACATTATATTATAAGGTAATTATAATTAAGTCTAAAAAAAATTAGCGTTCCACCACCTTTTCTTGTACAAAAAGAGCACTGGTTATTCTAAATTTGTATATCTTGTACGGCACAACTTGCAAACTGGTCCACCATAGACAAGAAGGCGTCCACATCAACAACTAAATGCTCGAATCACGTGCTTTGAATGTAGAAAAAAAATACCGGTAGCACTCCGGGAGGTGGGGGTGCGGGAGAAGTGAAAATTCAATATTAACGTTGGGTTTATATTATAAGTACAGTTTTATCATTTATGAGGTAGAATACAATGTTTATTTATTGTGCTATCGTACACAAATATGACAATTTATTTCGTTTTTTTTTTTTCTTTCTCTGAAAAACCTACACCGATTATTTATTATTATCTTATTTCATTTATTTTTAGTCGAAATTATTTTTTTGGTAAACCTACACCGCACATGGGCTTATTGTGGTGTCATGAAAATGTAGGTTAATGCTATAAAGTATAAACATATTACAAATATTACATCTATTATGTGTAAATACAGACTCGATCGAAACCTAATCTTATTATTAAAATTGTATTTATTATATTATTTATTATTCGTTTTTTTTACGTTTTATAGTGCTCAGCTTATAGCTGGTTTTCTTGACGGCAGTTACGGGCTAAAGCCAAGTAAGAGTTTTTCATCTAGTATATTTTTCATCTAGTATATTTATAAAGTACTCACTCATTTTCTTTCACTACTTCATCACTTTTTTCATTAATAGATGCACTTTGTTCAATTTCCATAATTTAAACAATTCACATATACGAATACACAACAGTGTGGTTACTACACAACAGTCAAGCCGACAGCTGTCACCATCCTTAGATACGCGTGGCACGCTGTACATAAACACACACGGACATTCGCGCAAGCGCCCTGTGCCGCCTAAACGGACTAAACGGAGCAACACACTCAGGCACGGTAGAAAGAGTGGGAGATACTAGTTCCTCTCCCTTCCCCTCGATCTTTCGCTTTTTCGATCAGTATCACGTGACCCTGACGCGAGTTTGGAAATTTTTACCCATACAAAAAAAAGTGCTCAGCGCCGCTAAAGAAGTTTTCACTTCAATAAATTCTTGCATGCCTTAAGACGTCCACATTGACACAAATTTTCCCGCAAACACAAAAATTTACGTTGCATTTGCCATTCGAAGCAAATTTAAATAGATATGGACGTTGCTTTATTTTATGCCAGCTAATTGCACAGAGACAAACTCTAAAGTTGACCTGGCAACACTGATATGCAACAACATTAAAATACGCATACGCAATAGAAAATGTGATTTTTTTATCATTTTTAGGGATCAGCGGATCAGGAAGAAGTGGTTTTAAAATGTAAAAATAAAATGTAAGTTGTATAAACAAAGTTGTTACGTTGTAACTTATCGGTAGAGAGTGGTTGTACTGTGACACTTTTCTTTTTATTAGAATGAATACAGAACTGATTGGTTCGAATGTTATTTTTTATTTATCTACAGTTTTGTATATATGAATGAATTCCTTGCTCATATGGATTCTGTACTTCTGGAGACAAGACTAGAAAGAGAGGGAACCGGGAACCATGACCATGATTATTTCAGTGGGTGGGAGGAGGCATTCAGTGTCAGGGATCTGTGCAAGCAGCTCCCAATCGAGTGAGAGCCTATTACTCTCTCTTCTCTCTATTGTCCTCTCTTTATAGCCTTGTCACGATATTTGTGCATTGTAGGCTGCAGAAGTATAAGCTGTAAGACGTGACGTCACTTATCGGTTTGTCAACAGTAAACACTAGGTGATGGTGATAATACAGTAGTTTCATTATTTTATGTTAAATAAGAGTTGTCTGTTGTTCAACAATGCGATAACAATTTATTTGTGTGAAGATCACTTCTACGTAAGTTTTACAAATTTCAATTTTGCTGTTGACAACAATGGATAACAAAATAAGTCATTCAAGGTGCTTTTCAAGAAGGTTTTTATAATTAATTATCATGGATATGTACTTATTCTCATACAAATAAATAATTATATGCAAAGAAAGCCTTATATGTATGTAAATAAAACCTTATATGACCGTTAAAAATTTTTTTGCTTAAAAATACCGGACAGACGGCAGTTAGCTCAGAGCGTATGATGTCTACTGTGGAATAAACCACAGGTCATACAGAAGGAATAAACAAACTACAATCTAATATTAAACGAGTGCAAATTGTAAGTTTTCGTGACGTTAGGTCGATATGGAAAGAATATATAGGAATACATCTATAACTACTCCCAACTAAATTATTAACAGATGTACAATGAAAGGCTGATGTACAAACTCACCGATTTACTTTGCGATCATTTTGAAGTAAGTATACAATAGTACTGCAAATAAATTGAAAGAAGTGTGCAAATAAAGTTATTTGTATACATAGTGAGTGCTTGAATAATTTCTACTTGTTTTAGCTGCCAAAATATAGGAAATTCATATGTAATACCTACCATGTGAATTGTAATTAAATAAAGTAATGTTGAAAGCTAGATGCCTTCCGTCAAAATTTCAATGTTCATGATAAATATTTTATTGCAATTACAGGTACCTACCTATGTATATATTTATCGGAGCGATAAAAATTGAGTCTGTAGGGTTCGCCTAAGAGTGATAAACGCAAATCCCAACTAGTATACCTAAATATTGCAATATTCATTTCAGGTGAAGCATCTGTACCCTGCCCAAAATATCCAATAAACAATTTTCTATTTTAACCTAATGTGTTTTTGTCACTATTAAACCACATACACACCCATGGAAGTTCTAAGCGAAACATTAAATTCTATATTGTCAATATTGCTATAAATAGAACACATTAAATTTACTGATTATAGATATTTATATTTAAAAAAGAACAGACTTCAGCTGAAAAACAGTTTAGAAACCGTGTGCTATCGATCACTATTTTTAGACAAATCTGCTTTTTTATCTGATTTAATTAAGGTACAATTGAATTGAAAAATTTAGCATATTCTTATCTCTCTCTCTCTTTTTCCCCCTCTCTCTTTCTCCCTCTCTAATTTTTATTCTTTGTCTATATTTTCTATAAATGTTACTTATTCACTCTATATTGCATCCACACTGTATATGATTGTGTTCCGGTCACTTCTATATAAACTTATTGGTCTATCATTTTCTGAATCACCCTGTATATGTATAAATCCACTCTACACTATTGACTTTCTATTTTTTTATTGTTTGTCTAGTATTCCATTTATGCAACTGCTCCTACGTCCTATAATTCAAATATCCTAACTGCATATGCTTATATAACAAATTTTTGATACACCCTCGATAACAATAATTTTACCCCACCCTTACTTCAAACATCTTGTCTAAGCAACTTCTTATGTTCCAAACTACATAACTTTTTAAACCGCTCTGTATAACTGACAATTTTTAATGCCTTTTGCATAACTGTAAATATTCTCCGTTCTATAACGCAAATATCCACTCTGTATCACTATAGTTTAGCTCCACTCTTATTTCAACCACCTTGTATACGCAACTACTTATGTGCCAACCAATACAATATTTTTAGAACCACCCTGTATAACTAATTCAATTCCAACTTATATTTCAACCAGCAGTTGTATACATATACAACTGCTTATGTACCACCTAATATTACACACCAACAACCGTATTCCACACATAGATCGCTGGAATAACAAATTTTCGTTTTAATAAGCTAATGGAATATTTTCTGCAATTTCAGGCGACTGTAACTTAACTTCGTCTCTAAAATAACTGACTTGAAAAGCATCAAAATGAATATCATCCCTGTACGACATACTTCCATGGCATCTCTTGACATTTAAACTAGATATTTATGATGAAAATTTGACATTTACCATGATGTTTACAGTTTTTGTGCATATATTTTTCCGATTTTCAGAAAAATTGTATGTTTTACGTTATAGAAAAATGTACGGAATCAAGCTGGAACATATCTTTGTATAATACAATTTATAATATTCAAATTGCGTGAGCAGTTTTAGAGAAAACAGTGAAGATTCATTGAAAATTGCGTAAATCTAGTCCCTTATTTCCTTTTTTTTTGATTTTCTAGAAAACTGTAAATCTCGTTATAGGCAATTATATGGAACCTTTCTGTAATGTTCCGTAATATAAGGCAGTTTAAATCAACAAAATTCCCAAACCGTTTTTGAATAATTGCTCGCCATACATTAAAAAAGTTGTAGACGAATTGATAAACTCATCCTATTTGGAAATCGGTTAAAACCTATCAAAACATTTTTATTCTATATTAAACGGACTACAATAGACACAGATACAATCCCACAGGTTATGAGCATACAGACTCCAAACGTTTACGATGTACATACAAACTATTACAGTTTCTGTAGTTCTGTTGTATGTTTTCAAAAGGGTAGTGTCCCTCTGTCGAGAGGATAGTTCAGAAAAGTCTGAATCCTTTTTGTAAATAACTATAACTAATCACATTTTCACAAAATCCCTCTATAATGATATTCCGTTATTTCGTCAAACGGTATATTTTAATTGAATCGTTATTTTATGTTACAGCTTTTGCTATGAATCCGTATGGACTCCAAGCTACATTGCAAACAAAACTGAACCAGCTGCTAAGAAGAGGAGAGTTTCCAAGAAAGATTTGGACGTCAAGAATACACAGGCACAGAATAAAGATGATGGAATCATGAAGTTTAATCAATCTGTATCTGATGGCGATATGTTTGAAGATTGCAAGGAGTTTATATTTGAACCACTTATTAAAGATCAAAAGTGTCAAGTCACTACCCAACTTTTTGCTGAAAGCAAAGCCCGTTATTCATTTACATGTAATAGGTTTATCTATGACAATAATTTTATGAATGATGCTGAAACTCAAACTGACATAGTGACAGGTATTAATTTTGCTAAAATTAAAAGGGAAATAGAATGAAGGATTAAAAATAGAGGACAAGGAAGGTGTTTTTACAGTGAGCAGTTAGAACTAGTTTCCAAGTATAAACCTTCTAATCTTCTTTTAACACAACAAAATATTAGGTATAATTTTTAAAAAATCTGATAAGAAAATATAAATACATAATAAACTACATTGGTTACGTTTTCAATAATGAAATTTAGGTTAGTCAGTAATAAAACATATTTTTTAGACCTACTTTTTTATGTACTTTTGTACTATTTTAGCATTTTGTCTTCAAATGTAATAATATAAATAAATAACTTTAAAATAATTGTACGCCACTCTATTTCTTCTCACAATTTTATCACTGAAAATATTTTAAATGTAAGCTGAAGGGACACAAATAGATTCAAAATTAACACATTCTTATATTCTTGTATTGAGTTCAGTAAGAAGTCTCCTTCCACTCATATCTTTTGAACGGTTATACTTACATAGGGGCCGTTCAAGTATTACGTAAGCAGATTTATCACAATTATATACCCCCTACCCCTTTGTCAGCAAAAGTAAGCAAAGCTCTTACCCCTCTCCCATGCTTATTATTAATTATAGCAATATGAAAATAGATTTAAGATAGAGGAACTTTAAAGCACATAATTTCATTTAAACAAACTTTATGGACACGGTATTGAACCTTAGAGTAAGGTAAAAATGTTATATCTTAAGTAATATTACGAACAAAACAAACTTAATTTTTGGCAACATATTATTCCAATTATCATGACAACCCGGATTCTAAGTAGTGAGACGAAATCGATTTATCAATAATCGTTTATTAAGATAATCGACCGCAATCGATTACAATTTGGATAATTCGATCATGATCGATTATGACAATATTGTAACATGCTACGATTTCTTTGCACTAGTGGTCGAAATTCGACCTATTTCATGAAATTGTAAAAAGTATATTTTTATAAGAAACAGAGTAGTGGAGAAATTGTTCACACATATTGACAAATCTATTGCAATAAAAAAATGTAATCAAATATCGGTATTCGAAATATTTTTGATAAATGAAGGACCCCCCAAATTTTTGACTGGAACCGCTCCTGGCAAAATATTCGATATAATAATTCGAAGATTGTTCTTTGCAACCTAAAGTTTTTCGTCATTTGCCATTTCAATCAAGTTCAGGAATATTTAAAAAAGAGAGGACCAACAACCTTAGGAGAACTTAATTAATTTAATACATTCTCTATTGTCCGCTGTCTGACAATTTTTTACAAAACACCTTCGGAAAGGTTGTGATAATAATATATTAGTCAAATAATTAAATTCATAATAACAACAGAATATTTAATATGAAAGTTACCGCAACGCGTCCGAAAAATCAATACTGATCTACTACATTGACTATTTGTTGTATAGAACTTCCAGAAGTACATGCTCTAAGAATAACGATCGCTCCATACATATTACTCAATGTTTGGAATTTTTATATGGACGTAAATAATGAACTTTTATTATATTTTATTTAATGAATGAACCAATATTATAAATTAATATAGCATTCTGCACTGAAGGTCGTCAGTAGCTACTTAACAAAACAAAAATTAAGAAAATAAGTTGAGAGACAGAGGAGAAAATGGTACCTAATCGTTTTGTCTTTGCCTATTTATACATAGATTTTTTTGTTGATCGTGATTTAGCATGTGAATCCGCCTGTCAGTGCAAAAGGGCGAATCCTTGATATTATCTATAAACATATAAATCTTCCATTTGGTTGTTGTTTCCACCAGTAACGATTTCGAAGAAGGAAACGCTACCAAACACTTTTATTCTATAACATTTCTTAATTAAAATTTACACGAGTTTATAGAAAAAAACCTGAATTCATGTTCTGACATAAAATTCAACAGAACCATCACGTTGGTAACAGTTTGTAGAGAATAAAAATAAGATTTTAACACCAAACTTGTAGAATAAAAAGTAATGAAGGAAACGTAATGCCGTCCACAGTAAAGTTTTAGAGAATCAAAATATTAATTGTCGTCAGAACGATAGTTTATTATGTTAAGTGCATATGGACTCACGATGGATACTATTGAATAATTGAAATTTAAATAATTTAGATAAATATATTGAACATCCCCTAGTATTAACGAGTCTAGTCCCATCGGGATTTACTAAAGATATTTTGAGCGCTCATAAATTCCACTTCAATATGTCTATCTTGGATTTTGGCTATAAAGCCCGGAAATTTGTTCGGACGGATCCAGGATTTTCTTGAAGTGGAGGCACGAGAGGAAAATTATGGTAAATTGTATTGTTATTACATTACACTCATATTTTTGACCTTATATTAATGTACACACTACTTGTAATAATTCTCAATAACATGAGTTGTATATTTTTCTACAGTACTGTTTATTTAGTGAGAATTATGATTTACGAAGTCGTTTTAGGTAGTTTCTTAAAAATGTGTTGTCATTTTGCACCAAAATCAGAAAGAACTACCTTCATAAATCATAGTAGACTTTAATCCACTGATAATCGATTATTATAGATCAATTACTGTTATATCCATAATTCATTAATTGATTACTGAAATAATCGAATCGGCAGATCATTAATTCTAAGTTTTCGATGACACTGGAGGTGTTTGCTTTGCTTACAACACGTCAAATCGACAATCGTACCGAAACGAAATAAGATTGACGGAAAATATTTAGACAAGTGGAATAGCGGGCGGCGGTAATTCACCAACTCTGTTTCTAAGCGAGTACCTAAACATATTCATTATGCGGGAATCCCCGGAAATGTGTTTCTTTTCAAGCATATACCATGTTATATTGATTTATTTCCTATTTATTATTGATTTTCTATAAAATACACTGTGAACTGAATTGTATGGGTATTTCAAGATCAAGGTGGTGTGTGGTATCAGTGTCAAAACAAATGAAATCTTCAATTCATATGTGTAATAGAGGGCTCCCATTAAGAAGCTTTCACTTAAAAAATTATGCCTTAAATATGCAGTTTTATTATTGTTTAACGAGACGTGCAGGAGTTTACATAGGCAAAATAGTACATGCTCAAGCCGATAGTAGCTGTCTTAAAAATTGGTGAATATAAAAAGAATCTGGCGAAACGTTTATTAATGAGAGGTATCCAGATCGTACTATATTGAGGACTTCTTGAGGGAGCTTCTTCAGAAGTTCGGAGAGTGTTGGTAAAAACAAAATTCATCCATACAAATAAAAATGGTACACAACTTGCAGATGATGATCCCGACAGAAGACTGAAAATCTGTCACTTATGACAATAAACTTAATCGAAACCCAAACTACACAAATTTCAGTTCAATTCATGGAAATGTTACATAGAAATATACAGTATTGGAGTGACACAAATCCGCACATCTTTCGTGAAAAACATACTTAATTTTCAAAAAAGTTAAATGTTTGGGCAGACATTTTGGGAAACCACATAGTTGGATCCGTTCTCCTCAATACAAACTTAACCATTGAGGTATATCTGGGGATGTTACAAAATGCAATTGAGCCACTAATTCTTGAAATTCAGGAAGATAAAACCAGATGAATTCGGTAATTGTAAATAACATTTTAACAAGATGGTGGTCCTGTGCATTATTATGGTTATATTCTTCATCCGGGTAACGTCTTAACGTTACCTGGATGAATATCGTGATAGAAGGATAGACGGCGAGGTCTCATAAAATGGCCAGCTCGGTCACCGACATGTCATCATTATATTTTTTCTGTGGGGGTACTAATCCAAGTTTACGCTACTGATCCCGACAATATTAAAGTTTTAAACATGAATTCGTTTGATTACAGTGTAATGTGAATATAATATTATTTTTATTTCATCTATCCATCAGAATTGACTTAAACCCAAACCGATTAATATGGCTGAGTAGTTATTTTCATGTCTTTCAAATGAGCTCACTTGCCATAAGGTGGTTGCCACAGTAGCACTGTAGTACTGACATCAGCTATTACTGTTACCATTTATCCTCGCCATCCAAATTTCTTAGTGTCAGTATGACTATTCAAAAGACCGACTTTTGACTGGCACGTGAGGAAAATTATGGTAAATATAACTGATTTTATATTGCATCTTAGATGTCGCTATTCTATTCTCAAGAAATATGAAATAACTAATCATAACTAAGAAATTTTTTATTTAATTCACATAAAACCTAACTGAAATACCGAATAAAGGTAAGTTCTAGTAAAAGTCGATTATAATTTTTTGTCATTTCAATGAATTTATTGTCTTTTCCCAACATTCTTATTGTCAATGAGTATTTTGGTACAAGCTTGGCTTATGTTTAAATTGTTGCTACATTTTTACAGAAAACCCCAAAGAAAAAATCATACATTTCGTAAGTGTCAATGAGTAATTGTGGTAAAAGTTTGACTTATGTTACATTTGCTATATTTTTGTTTTTTTATTACAAATTATACAATTGTGTCCGAACCCCTAAGAAACAATCATACCATTTCTTAAGAGTCACTGAGTAATTTTAGTACAAGCTGGGCCTATGTGTACAGTTTTCCTCTTTTTATGGTGTTTTGTAAACATTCATGGCAAAAAATTCCATAGAAAACATTGAAAATTGAAAATTGAGACCTAAAGAGTATTATCCTCATGCCTGTCTGCTTGACGTTAAAAGTATAATATGTAGACTCATGCTTATGTAGATGCTTTATTAATTAACTAACACAAATGAGTAGCTTGAAAACATCAATAGAATGTTGCTTTCCTGAGACAGATTCAGTGTAATAGCTATGTAAGATGTGACCCATTCTTCATAATCAGTTAATGCAATTAAATGTTATAATCAAATTTATTAAAGGAAATTACTATGAAAACGATTAAAAATTTGAATATTAATGTTTATTGCAAACATATACATATATAAATAGTATGTACAATAAATGACCTTGGTTGGATTTGCTTTTCAGCGACATAAAGTGCAGTACCAAAAATAGAATAATTAGAGCCTGCTCATGACTTTCTTATGGAGGCAATATTTGTGGTTTAACCCCTAACCTATCAATAACGTGCTGTGGCATACAATAAGTAGGATTAACTTTTTGAAGTGATTCATTTCCAAGTAGTGACAGTCCTGCAAGTCCAAATACTGTGTGAAAAGGATCTGCAACATCTCCGGACGATCTGCGAAACCCCCAGTCTCTGTATCTTGGCAGGCAAGAATAAAATTCCACAGTTTTTTTCCGTCTATCCAATTCAAACCTACCGAGAATGGTAGCGTTGACAGTACCCACCAAGTAACAGACGTCTGGTAACTTTTCTGGTCGGCCGTTTAAACCACCAGATGGCAGCTGACGTTCGCACAACCACCAGGCTAGGGTGTCACGGTCCACAGCATCTAATCTGTAACCAAACCTATGTATCAACAATATTACTTTCATGTATTGACTTTCTCATTGAAGACATCATGACAATAGAAATAGGGAAGAAAGCGATTACTGTGATTTAAACTGTGGAACAACTATTTTTCATAGACTTGGACAACAATGTATTCAAATCATAGGAGGCTTCCCCAACTTGTTTAGAAAAATTTGTAGAAGGTCCCCCTACCCCATTGATACACAAGCCCCATGTAGCTTGACTCTGGATCCATTTTGGGATGCAAAAGTTGATAGATTCACTTAAAATATTAAAATAGATGAGTCTTATTCAGAAACAATTCTTTACCTTTCATAAAAGTAATGTAAAATCTTGAATATCATGGAAAGAGTCTGGAACTCAAATTAGAATATGTGTTGAAAAAGACAACAGGAATCATGGGGAATCCTGGGGAGGGGGCGAACGCCCCTCTGAGAGCCTCAAAGTAAGTGAATTTAATATTAAAATGAGGTAATCTTAACTACAAGAGCCTAAAAGAAGGTCACTTAATGAGTTTGAACCTCAGAATGAGTATTTTTTATGTAATAGTCCAAGAAATCTGAGTTTAAAATTATATTTAGATAAATTTAGTACAGGAAAGGCCCTGTATATGTAGGGGATAATTTGTGGAAAGACTACACTGATTATAATCTCTCTCCAACTGAGTATTATCACCTGTTTTTTAAACATCCTGTTATGTAGGGGTTAATCTGAGGAACTAATAAACTGATTTTAACAATTCATTTGCTAGAAAAAAGCACTATTCCTGAGTTATTAAATATACATTATTTAATATGAATAAGTTTTTTAGGTCAAAATCATAATACATGTCAATCAACACTGAAGGAAAAGTGCTGCTTGGCTGCTCTATGTATGTGCACTATTCTTGTGTTGGATGAAAGGGAAATAATGTATGAGAATAATGTACTCCAAAGCATTAGTCTTAAGTAGGTCTAAAAAGTCTAAAAAAATCCACTGTGTCAGATAAATATATGACCTGGATATTTACCAATGTTTACTATTTAAATAGATTTTTTTTTAATAAATTTCTGTTTTAAAGTGTTACAGAAATAAAATTGTAATATGATAGCTGTCCCCACAATCTTATACTGAAGTGTAAGATGGATGACAATAAAGAAGATGAAAGCACAAGAGATTAAACTTCTGTTCCATGTAAAAGGTTGCACAAAACTAGATAGAATACCAAATAGAGATACAAATAAGAACTTGCAGAATATATTAAAAATGAAAAAAAATTAAACAAAATAAAATCAATCAATAATATAATTAAAGACAGTAAAGGTAGATAGTAGAGTAATAAATTGAGAGAGTTGTTATATGGTCCTAACCAATAGGCAATAACTTAATAAACTAAAGGAAGTAGTAACCTTGCTGACCAGTTTTAGAATCACATTTTTTAGCTTGCACCCCTCTCTATACCATCCTAGGTTCATCCATACATTGGGTAGGGCAGTTTGGATAATAATACAACTAAATATCTATTTAGTTATTTAAATTTTAGGGCAAAATTGTAGGGATGAACTACAAGATACTTCTGAACAGAAATGACACATGCAGTGATTGAGCCTTTATTTTTATCCTAAATAGCTAAAAAACCGTTCCATTAATTAAGGGACATTGATAAATTACATGAGAGAGGGATGAATACTCATCAAATCGAAGAAACAGTATGCAATTCATATAATTGCACATATACCTTTAGTCAAGTTATGAACATGAGGATAAATGTCCTAAATATATTGAAATAAATCTACTTACCTGTTTGTTATTGACAAGAAAGCTACACAACAATATATCAGGCCTGCATGACTCTCTGAATGTTGTCTTGAACCAAAACCTTCATCAAAATTTTACATGAAATAACAAAATCGACAGCTTTGTTTACATTAATAGCATCCATTCTTTTCAATAATGACAATGTGGCAACTGCACAAAAAGAAAATCTGGTATCAATTTCACCCCATTTGTCACCCATAAAACTGCCATCAGGTAATTGCAAACTTGTGACATACTTAACAACACCTTCAGTGTCTATTGCATTTAAGTTATCATACAGGCAGAGGATTTGAACTGCACTAAGTGTATGAAGGATATGTGGATCATGATTTACACATCCACTTATTCCACCACTTTCTGGGTCTTGACAACTTTTTATGTATAAAGCAATCTAAAATGAGCATTATAAGAAATAAACTACATTTTGCTAGACACAATCATACATACCTCATCTTTACTTTGGGTGGGTAAAGTATTCATAAATTCTAAAGCTGTAAGGCCCCAATACATCCCTGATACCCTCAAATAGTCAGTTATTCCATATTCAAAGGTGTTTTCTTTTTTACCATAATCTTTAATAAATTCAGCATGTTTTTCCAAAAGTAATGTTGTTGGTGCATTTTCCTGGAGGGTTATATCGGTGATAGGATTTGCCATATTTAAATTATAATTAAATTTACTAATATATCGTTATTACATTAACATTACAACTTAGTTGCCGAAATTCGAATAAAATTGTCTTTCTTTACTTGTCATAATATAGGTTAGAAATTTTCGAAAGTTTGACATATTGACACAGAGTGTATTAATTCTTTGTGTATGATCTGTGTTTTGACATATTGATATTACTCTTAGATCATTTACCATCTAGATATAGCCTGTCAAGCATAAAATCATGGCAACGCTAGAAAGAGAGGGCAATAGAGATAGTAAGAGACTATTTCACTTAGTGGGTGATGGTCGGTGGACGCAGCCAATGAACAACATGCTTTATTGGAAGCAGCTCCCAACCGAGTGAACCTCTTGCCCTCTGTATTGCCTTCTCTCTCCTTAGTCTTACCACGACATTTGTGCACTGCAGGCTATCTCTAGAAAGTAAATGCTCTAAGGATATTACTAGATACACAGAAAACTTCTTTGCTTACGACTTTCTATTCGACTTGTTAAGCGCCGCGCCACGTGCCGGTTAGTTTATAAATACACTTGACCGCAAAAGTTTGATATATTAATAATTAAGTAAATAATGGGCTTGTTCATAGTAGCCAGTTGCCAACGATTCCAACGGTTTGAGAAATTGTACGCCAACCGAGTGTGGGCAGAGCCAGCTGTCAAGATAGCTGATTAGCACAGAATTTTTCAATCAGTTGGAATTATCAGCAACTGGTCTCTACGAACAAACATAATAATGTATGTGTTATAATATCGAAATAATAGCAGTAAATGTTTGTTCATAGTTGTAATACTAAAATATTTTAGTCTTATAGCCGTATCATATACAATTCAGATAGTATTTTGGAGACAAGTGTTTTTCCAACCCAACCGTCAGGTGACGCCACCTACCTGTTAACAGGATAAGAGCACGGTGTAAGATTAGATACACCATGGTCGAGAGCTATTGAGCTTTTTGAAACTTAAAGCTTTTATTTCTGGAAAATGGAGTGTATACCTATTCTGAAGGTAGCCAACATTGCACAAATAGCGTGCCAAGAGTAAAAACAGGACAATAGAGAGAGCAAGAGGCCATTTCACTCGATTGAGAACTTCTTCCAATGACATACGACCAGCAATTTCCTGCCAAGACTATATAGTCTTGGTAGGAAATTTGTACATTGAAGGCTATCTACACAACTATATGCTCTAAGATTTAAAAGACCACAACATGTGTCGTGTCAGTAATGCATCTCTCTTTCCTATACCTACTATGCTATACATAAAGACACATAAGCAATAGAAAGCGTAACTATGTGTGTGAGACAAAGATCACATGAACGATTAGGAAAAACATAGTGTGGTCTGATCATAGTGGTATTATACTGTAGAGTGAATTAGGTATGGGCGTTACTGTAAGTGGCAGTGTAATACAATAGAAAAAATATCAGGGTGCGCTTGCTATGTCGCTACCCTACCAATAGTCGAAGTTGTAGGCGTCATCACTGACACTGACAAATCAGGAACAACCCGCTTATTCTCTCTCTCTTTCTATTGCTATTACATTAATTTCGCTACTTGACTTGCTCCACAGTATAATATCTCTTTGGGTCTGATGGATGGATCAAGTGTGCAGTCTTTGTAAGTATAATGTCTATGAAAGTTACAGAGTGTCTCAGAATGATTTCAATAATGGACTGAAATTTGTAATTATTAAGAAATGAAGTGGAACATTCATCTATTGGGCCTCAGCTCTCCTTTCTGCAGAAATAATTCGCCACAAATATGAATAAAATCGGTCGTGTATAGGGTGTTTGAGGGATTTTTTGAAAATCCAAATAGTATCCTATCTGTTAAGATATAAAAACATATTGTTGTCCGAATGATAAATGTGGCAGCTCGACTTTGTTTTTATGGATTTTCGGCAATAACACTACAATTATGGAAAAGTTTCTATAATTCAAAACTTCCAAACATTTTAGAGTCTAAATCAGTCCCCGTTCTTAATAACAATTAAGATAAAGAAAAAAAACCGCAATGGCAATTATGTAAAAGTGCACAATTTCTTAGCTGAAAAGTTCTGAACAACATTTTTTGGAATATTTTTCAAAAAGTTTGATAAAATTTACGATAGCATATTTGTTTTTGTGATCTTAATTTTCCGTTGTAACTTATAAAGAGTACTATTTTTAATTCTATTAAATTATTTTTCTGGTATACGATAAGCAAGGAAATTTTGAACAAACTATCATTTACTAAAGTGAATATATCAAAACGATGAAACTGAATCCTGGGTCTAACAGCTGCGAAGGTTGCTACTTCCAAACACTATGAATTTTTCCACCTTTGTATGGCTGACGAAATCTTCAGCCTGTGGAAATAAGCCTTATATCACAGCATCTGCACAATAATCCCCTTCATGATGTATCTCTCTTACGTTAAACGACATCCATCTTACCGCCATTTCACGTTATGTTTATTGATAAATCTGTAGTTATGAATGAACATATCAGGAAATGGCCGTAACATGCATGCTGTTTAACATAAGAGAGATGCATCATAAGGGGGAATATCACCACGCTTATTTCAAATTCTGATTTTCACCTACTTGTTTTTTCATTATCTTTATTACCATTGAAAACGGAGTCTGATTTAAACCCTGGAAAGTTTGGAGATTTTGAAATTTAGGTACATACATTTTCACAAAGTAAAAGTAAATACACCTCTTCTTACTTCTTCAGTATGGCATAGTTGACTATTCATTCTTCGTAGCTTGCCTAATCCAGTGAGGATGTATTTACTCACTGGCCTAATCTTAATTAATAATACCGTTATATTGCTCCATTTGGCTTGTAGGTGCGTTCCATGTGTATATGGATAATTTAGTGGTTGACTACGAGTTTAAATCTAAGGTGGGTTTTAGACGTCGTCAAGCTTTTTGTTTTAGAGCAGATATTTTCATATTAAGAAATTTGACTGTGTAATTGAAGCGGTATAGTAGTTACTGTAGGTTGTTCGTATTTTCTGCCAACAGTACTACACCCAAGGATTGTGACATTTCGATTGTCCATCTTGTATTCAAGGCAAGCCGCATGCTTTTAAATCAACTAGAAGTACACTATGGTCACGTAACGTGACACTGATTATTTTCGTAAAGATTGAAAAATTACACAAACGTACAGACAATATATTCTAAAATAACTTCCTAATCTTGAAATTTTTTATTATTTTTTTATTCGTAATGGAATATTTACTGTCAACAATACTCATTAGTGATTGCATTTAGAACGTCGCACCGCCATCTAAAAGTTTAATTACTGATATACGTACATCGTGGATACATTGGGTCCACACCGTGTCTACACCGTGTATAAATGGCAAAAATACACGGTGTAGACACCATGTATCTACGGTGTTTTCACGGTGCTTTCATCGTCTGTACACCGTCGAATAAAAGCCGTAAGGATATATTTACAAATTTTTGCCAAAGTAATTAAATCTATTTTTATTTATATTTAAAAAACTTTATTACAGGCCTGCAGGTGGGATGTACAAACACTTAGAATATAGATAACATCATTTACATGATACAATCTATATAAAATTTCGACTATAAATGTATCCTCAGACTTCGCTATGCAGCTTAGTATTTGTTTCAATCCCTTAAGGGTAATAACTCGCCCTAAATATTTTTAATGAACTGGTGTAGCTTGTGATAACACGTTGAAAAAGATTTTCAATTTAAAAGTATCTTTTTGTGACATTTAAAAAGTATTAAAAATTTATTTTAGTTCGCTAGACGTCGTTAATAATTTTTAGTTATTAATCTTTTATTTAGGAATTTCTAAATATTATTATTTTTTTATGGACCTTTGGGATCCAAAGAATTGCGATATTAATATTAATTAGATTGGGTAATAACACTGCCACACTTCCTAGTCTACGATGAGTAGAAAAGAACAAAAAAAAGAGCGGCAGTCATTTGTGACTGAGGGATGGAAGCGAAAGGTTCTTCTGCAATATACTTCCCATCTCTCCTTATCTCACTGTCTCTGTTTCTCTTTCTTTGTGTCATTCTGAATAATAAATATAATTTTCAGGTGAACTAAAATAATTTTCACTATTTTGTTACGATTCAGGTATTAATGCCAATGTGTAATTTAATTTTTAACTTAAATATAATCTACAAATGAACATATGATGTGTTGGTTAATTCAAATTTTTAAATACATAATTTTTGAAACAATATCTTTTAAAATAATTAGAATCATATATCACTCAGTGTGTAATCCAACAATATTTTAATCGAAATGTTTTTTTTAATAACTGACTCGCAAACGTCTCAAGGAATTTCGACCGTTTATACTGTATCAAAAAAGATTTTTCTATATAGAGCGAGAACTTTTAGTGAATATCCAAAAATAGAATTTGTCAATTCAGTCGATATAAAAAACCTTTACTTAATTGAAAAAAATGTATGCGCATGTGTCAACGTCAGTCATTTTTTTCCGGCACTTTATACTTGTTTATAACGTGAATACGATAATTTCAATGTAATTTATTAATTTACTATTAGTAATAAAGTTTTAATAGTTATAAACTTAAGGTGAAGTATCAGTATAACGATTGTAATTAACATGTATAACATTTCTTCAATAAAGAATGGGGCAAAAAGCGTTAATTTCATGGAATATGTTGGAGCCATATGTACAGTAAATTATTTTTGAAGAGTTTATTTGACTTTATTAGTTTTCTAAAGCCTTGCATCGAATCTCATCGAAAGCTTATTAGATCAACGAAAATAATAAATAAACAGTTAAAAGGTTGTCTAAAGTGTGCTAAATGTGATGTTTGATTGAATTTATGCAAAATGAATTTAATTAAATATTTATATATTGAATTTTATATTTCATTTGTAGCAACTGCGCAGCCTCAGTAATATTAAATACAATTCTTGTACAGATTTCGTGAAAATCTTAACTTTCTTATAATTGACAATCGAAAGTTGAATAGCCAACATAATTAAAATCACAAATTGTAGTAAAAATGACAATGACTGAGAAAACCATAGTAATAATAAATAAATTAAATTTGTAGTTTTTATTACTAATGTTTATTTTATTAATTATTTTAAATCTAATATGAGTATCTGTTTTGTCCTGACCTGTAAAATAAATCAGCTTCATTTTCGCCTTGTAGATGAAAATAACACTAACCACCATTACAACTTTACACAATTACGTGCTTTAAAGCCCCACCAATCAATATTTCATTTAATTTCCTTGATAATAAGGGTAATGATACTAGTTCGCTATGCATATTTGTGAAAAGTGCCCGAAACTTTCTTATCCCGCCTTTTTAACATGCTGAACACGCCTGCGTATTACAAAGGGTGTAAAGATTCAAGTATAATTTACAAAAGATTGCTTGATCAATGATAAAAAATTTCGAATAAAACCAGCCACTTTGTGACGTATCACCGGTTGTTGGGCTCGCTCTCAAGTTGTTGTGGCGCTTTGTCTGTTGACTTTTGAAGAGTTTTTTTGGTTTTGTTTTATTTGTTTAATGTGACATTGGTAACAACTTAATAGGCCTTTTCATATTCGAAAATTTGGGCATGGCATGCGTCAACTTCAGTCATTTTTTTCGGACGAAAAAACATTGTATTTACATGCCAATGATGTGAAAACTGGACGAACAAAACGACAGAAGTTGACGCATGCGAACAAAAAATTTTCGAATATGAAAAGGCCTATTAGAAAAGATTACGGTGCAAATATTAGCAGCCACTTTCAATTTAGAACACAATTAGGACAGATACAATTAAAAATTTAAAGTCTACCACGCCACGCAGATGGCACAACTAGTAAAAAATGTATTGTTAAAAGTAAATTAAATCTAAAATCCATGATATCTTTTAGTATTACATATTCGTTGTATTCATTCCATTAGATGTTGTATGAATGTTTCGATGTCTTTTTAAATGTGACTTACGCGTTGTTAGATAGGAGCACATATTGCAACTGAATGTTTTCATATAATTTAAATCTTTGTGCCGTTGCGAATGCTCTTTGAGGGAGTATTTGTGCTTTGTTTTGAATGGACATTCTGTACATTGGAATATGACCACTTCATCCGAACTCTTGTGAATTAGCTTGTGCCGATTTACGCTAGCTTTAAGTTTTGAGGCGAATGAGCATTCTGTACATTTGAACATATTTACTGAGTCCATATTGCTGTGTATTAAAACGTGTTTTCTTATGCTGTTTTTCCATTTTGTTACGTAGGAACATTGAGAACATTTAAATGTCTCAACTTCGTTAATATCCTTGTGTACCAATTGATGCATGTCCATACATGATTTACGTTTTGTTACATAAGGACATGCTGGACATTTAAAATGTACCACATCATTGATATTCTTGTGAGACAGTTTATGCCTTTTCACGTATTCTTTATTCCTTGCTACAAATGAACATTCGTCACATTTGAATTTCTCCTCTTTAATTATGTTTTTATGTATCAAAATATGTCTCTTAAGCCACGTTTTTCGTTTCGCTACGTAAGAGCATTCCTCGCACTTGAATGTTTTAACTTCATTGAAACTTCTGTGAACCAAAACGTGTTCATTCAGAGTAAGTTTACGTTTCGTTACAAACGGGCATTCCTCACATTTGAACAAGCGTACTTCATCCATGTTTTTATGCAACAAACCATGTCTGCTCAGGTCGGATTTTCTTTTTGATATATAATTACAGTATATGCATTTGTAGCATGTTACTTCGTCAATGCTTTTATGGAGCAGTTCATGATTTTTTAGAGAAAGTTTCCATTTTGTTACGAAAGAGCATGATCCGCATGTGAATGTTTGTTGTCTACCTTGAGAACATTGTTTACGGGTTTTCTTTAGTGATCTGAAAAGAAGAAATATATGTGATAAGAAATATTATATTTTCCAAGTTTTAATAAGTGCAAATTGTATTAGACCAGAGTCGATAATTCTTGAAAACAAAAAGAAACACAAAATAGTAGGATAAAACTCATTGGAAAAGGAAGAAAATACAACTATAAAACAAAAAATAATTTAGGGGCGATCTGAGGGGGTGGAGTTTTAAGGGTAAAAAACTGGTAAAACTACAAGTCCTATGAAAAAAAATTAAATGCATAAATTGTAGGTAATAAAAAGATCTACACCTTGTGTGTTTAAACTTCTTTAACATAACCCCAACATTTATGTGAAAAATTCAAAAAAACAAGTTTTCGGTTTTTTATTTTTATCTTTTACGAAGAATTTTTTCACAAAATGTGGTGAAAACTTACCTTTTTATGTTCTAAACACACTGTACTTTTTTGATTTAAAATATATATTTTTTCACCTTATTTTGACTTAATATCGAAGAAGCACCCTAATTTTCAATCGAACATTCACATATCAAAACATCTGCTTTTTTTTAAAAGTCTGTGGGTTTTTTGTTTGTTGAAATCTCCACTTTCTGGTGGTGTAAAAAATATATACATTACTCTGGTAAATGTTCTCAGAAAAAGCAAAGAAACGAAATAAACCCCGAAATCTTTTTTTAATCATTATGTACAATTTTGAGCTGTTTATTAAAATTTTTACTTTAATTACTCGAAAAATTCTTTGCTTTATTGATAAACAAAATAATTAGATCGAAATATAATTAAGAACCAAATAAGATAGGAAAGTTAATATTTAATCACACATCTAGAATATTTTGAGAAAGTTATAGAATCTTCTTTAAATTATATGCATAGATGCCTATTTATTACTACTTAATTTTCAGATTCGAGTTTCTTTGCATATCGTATGCATATTTTTTACACCATCAGAAAGTGGAGATATCAACGAGCTTATTGTTCGTTGAAATTTCCACTTAATGTAAATGTTCTCAGAAAATGCAAAGAAACTCGAATCTGAAAATTAAGTAGTAATAAATAGGCATCTAAGCATATAATTTAAAGAAGATTCTTATAACTTTCTCAAAATATTCTATATGTGTGATTAAATATTAACTTTTCTATCTTATTTGGTTCTTAATTATAGTAGTATATTTCGATGTAATTATTTTGTTTATCAGTGTGTCAAGGAATTTTACGTTGTTCGAGTAATTAAAGTAAAAATTTTAATAAACAGCTCAAAATTGTACATAATGATTAAAAAAAGATTTCGGGGTTTATTTCGTTTCTTTGCTTTTCTGAGAACATTTACCATATATGTATATATATTTTTTACACCACCAGAAAGTGGAGATTTCAACGAATAAAAAACCCACCGACTTTAAAAAAAGCAGATAATTTGACGTGAGAATTTTCGATTGAAAATTAGGGAGCTTTTCGATATTAAGTCAAAATAAGGTGAAATAAAAAAATTTAAATGAAAAAAAATTACAATGTGTTGGGACATAAAAAGGTAAGGTTTCACAATGTTTCGCGAAAAAAAAAATGTCGTAAAAGATTAACATAAAAAACAAAAAACTTGGTTTTTTGAATTTTTCACATACATGTGAAAAAAGTGTAAACACGCAAGTTGTAAACCTTTTTATTACCTACAACTTTTCCAATTAACTTTTTTCCGTAGAACTTATAGTTTTGCCGAAAATGGAGATAAACCCAACCCCGTCCCACTTACCGACCTCAGATGGCCCATAAATTATTTTTCGTTTCATTTTTGTTGTATTCTCTTCCTTTTCCAATAGGTTTCATCCTACTATTATTTTTTTTCACTTTTTATCATTTTCAAGGGTTCTAGCCCTGGTCTATATGTCAAAAATGATAATTAATCAATTAATTTTATATGAATGTTCCAATTTTATACTAATTATTTATAAAAAATCATGCATTATCTCACCCCTAATCATTCACATATGCTTATAGTGGTTAAGGTAACGTAAAGGTCAACTTGTATTTTTCTAAAAGTAAGCGGCTGATTTTAATCAGGAATTGAGATTGAGAACTAGAAAGACAAAGAAAGACTAGAAAGAGAAAAAGAAAGACAAAGAGAAAGGGAAGGGAGAGGGAATGCCCAAAAGAAAGAGAAAGAGAAAAGAAAGAGAAACATAAAGAAAAAGAAAATGAGAAAGAGAGAGCAAGGGAAAAAGAAATAGAAAGAGATAGAGAAACGGAGAGAGAAAGAAAAAGAGAGAGAGAGAGAGAGAAGGAGAAAGAAAAGGCAAAGGAAAAGAGAAAGAAGAAGAGAAAGAGAAAAATAGAGAAAGAGGAGAAGAAAGGGAAAATGAGACTGGTTGGACAGATTTTACTTTCAAAGCCAATTGACAAAGTTCTTGTTCTACAGTAAAATTATAGATTATTAACATAAAATACAAATAATCTTATTGTCTTATTTAACTGTCAAATAGGATATTACATTGTACAGTTCATATTATATAATCATTATTAGTAAACCTACATTAATATGGTATTATTATTGTTAAATTGACATAATAGTATTATACATATGTTTTTGTTTATAACTGGGTATTAAAATTATCATTTCCTAGGGGTTGTGCAGCTTTTGTTAGGACATTGTTTGAGTGCGTTTTAGTCAAGTGAAAACATTCTTCGCATTTAATATCCGAAAAATGCATTTTTATCTTGGATTTACGTTTCGTTTTAAGAACACATTTTTCGCATTGTATCAGATGGACCTTTCTTAGGCGTTTGTGTACCGGCAGATGTCGCCTTAGATTAGCGCTGTATTTGGTTATAAATGGGCATTTTTCGCATCTAAATGTTTTGACTTCATTCACATTTTTGTGGACGAGAAGGTGTGTAACCAAATTGGTTTTACGTTTGGTGACAAAACAACATTGTTTACATTTAAAGACTTGGATTTCGTCCACATTTCTGTGTTTTATAGCGTGCAATTTTAAATCTTGTTTATGTCTTGTTAAATATGGACATTCCTCACATTTGTAAGTTTTCACTTCATCGATGCGTTTGTGAAGCATCTTATGTCTATTTATGTTGCCTACTCTATTTTTCATGGTAATAGAACATTCATTACATTTATACAATTGTGGTGTTACAGAAGATGTCGTGAAGTCAGTTTTATTTGAACATCTGAAACAAGAAGAGCACTAATTAGTCATTGAATAAATTATTTTTTTACCATTATATATATATTTAATGTAAATACTTATAAAATATTGAAATCATTTTACCGTTTAATAAAATATTAAAATACTTTCTTCCCTAACTTATTGTTCGGTACAAATTTTGCAGTCAATTAAACTCATTTTCCGATGAGCTAGATATTGAAAACATTCAACATAGCTCTTAAATGGAAGGCAATGCAATTTGATATCCAATATTTCTTCGAGTAACCAGAAGTGGGAGCTGAAGGATACGAAAGCAATGTATACAGAGCTGATGAGGGCATATTTTACTATCGATTCCGGGAAGAATCAATTATCAACTACGCTAATGAATACCCGGAAACAATTTAATACATTTAGTACTCGCGAAAATTTAGTATATATATATATATATATATATATATATATATATATATATATATATATATATATATATATATATATGAAGAAATATTTATCCGGGAATACATCCGTTCGTTATATTGATTTATGTTTGAATCCTGCAGACGTTTCGCCAAGTGAACTAAACAACGGCTACAGTAAACGAGAGATCCGCAATACCATTTCTCGTCACCAAAATTCCCTTCCTAAGAAAGAATTATTACCTAGAAAATCAGTAGCATATTTGCCCTATATCAGAAAGGTCACGGACAGGATTGGGAAGTTTCTCCATAAGCACGAGATAAAAACAGTCAACAGTCTACAAACCACTATCCAAAATCTCACAAATGTTACCTTCTCCAAAGAATAATCAAAATCCTCTTTCATCCAAGGGTATTTCTTCCATGCCATGTTAGTGTGGGGCAGTATACATCGGTGAAACAGGTCGATCTCTAAACACCCGTCGATGTCAGCACAAACGGTGTTTGAAACGGGCCTGCTATGCTATTTAACCAGAAAATTCCGTCAGGCCTTTGAAATCGCCAAAAATCCGAAGAATTTCAACCGAGACAAAGGTTTTGAACTTTGGTCCATCTGGCAACCCTACATCCACATTTTAACAGAAATCGCATAAACAAAATAAATCACTTACATTACTAACAAAAATTCCAGGAACCTATTCAATCTATCATCACGACCATAAAACAATCCAAAAAATCCCCCCTACCCTTCTTTTACCTGAAATTTCAGGGGGCCAATTATTATTTCTTAGTTGACTAGATCCAAAGTATTAGTTTATTTACAATTTGTGCGTCAGTGTGACAAGTTTAAAAAAGTGAAGTTTCAAAGTGTGTTGTGTGAGAAAAAAGACGAAACGAATGGAGTCGCCGCAAGGTAAGTAATATTTGTTTAGTTCCCCTTCCTTGAAAAAGCCCCTTATAAATGGGGCAAAACGCCGGAAAACTTTTTTATATGCCCGTTTCAGATAATTAAATGAATTAATCCGAAAAAAAATGACGCGGTCCAAATCCGGAAAAAGCAGAATTAATAATATATTTACAATTTCTGTTTTAGCTTAGTCGTGTAAGTATTGTTCCTTACTTTTGAAGGATTTTTGAGATAAAGTATTTTATTTGTTTTTTTATCACTGACGACGTAATTTCCAGATAATATTTTCATATTAGCATGAATACACTTGTTGACAATGAGTAACCAAATTAAAAATGGCTTAACAGAAGATGTTCGTAAAAGACAATTATTCTTTAATCGCGACAATTTTGTTTGACAACTAGGAAAGTCAAGAGAATTCAATACCACCAGGATTCCCTGAGAAGGATTAAAAACATTGCGACGAGAAATTATGTCAAACAAAATTAATCGAAACCAGCACTACAAAATAAAAACCATTTGTTACTTTTTTCCCTGATGGAAATGTGAAAACTCAAAATGCACGGTATTGGAGTGACACAAATCCGCACATCTTTTGTGAAGAAGATACTAAATTTCTGAAAATAGTTCATGTTTAGGCAGGGATTTTGGGAAACCACATAGTTGGACCTGTTTTGCTCCATACAAACTTTACCGGTGAGGTGTATCTGGAGATGTTACAGAATACAATTGAAATTCTGGAAGATAATCCAGATGAATTTGGCAATTTGGTGATATCATTTCAACAAGATGGTGCTCTTGAGCATTATTATGGTGCAGTAAGACGTTACCTGGATGCAGAATGATGATAGATGGACGGCGAGGTTACATAGAATGTACAGCTCGGTCACCGTACTTGACACCATTCGATTTTTTCTGTAGGGCTACTTAAATCCATGTTTACGCTTCCCCACCCGACAATATTAATGTTTTAAAACAAAGACTTTTTGAATAATAGAATGCAGTTTCAACTAACAGATTTGAACGATTACTATAAGAATGTGCTAATAAGATGCATTTATGCCAGCAAGTTGACGGAGCACATTTTGAACACTTGCTGTAAGAATTCGTTCTATTGATTACAGTCTAAATGTGAAATAATAATTTTACCATTTATTTAATTTATCCATCAAAACTGATCTAAACCCAAACAATTAACAGTTTTTGAATGGGTCATAAGGTCTTATTTAAAATTAGTGGCTAAAGTGGCAGTCTGAAGTTATCTGTTTACCACTAGTAGAGAAATTTACAACTGTTTATTTTTACCTTACAAATTTGATTAGTGTAAGTATAAACGTCCAACAGCTGCAAGGGGGAGGCGACTTTTGATTGTCCCTGAATATATACAGGCTTGTAGTAATATGATTCAAACACAAAATATCTAACAATAGTTTTGACACAGATTATGTCTTTATCAATCGAAAGAATACATACAGGTATCAGTTTTGCCTTTGGGTATGAAGAAATAAAGTAACAAATTCGTTTTGTTAAGTTATAATTTACATTCATTCTAATGCCTATTTTAATATTGACAATACATAAGAACGATTTACAACATCAATATTTGAAGTTAACATATAGATACTTACAAACAATTATGTATAAAAAAATATAAGGAACACAAAAATATATCAAATTATAAAATACACTGAGTATTATACTTTCATCTAAAATATTACATAATTTTTCTTAACTTCTATCATAAATTAAAATCCAACAAAAATTGAAATAGACATATTTTAATAAATAAGTAATATTAAAGAAACATGTTCACTGGTAGGTACTTTAAGAATTCAGTTCAATTAATGAGTAACTTACATTAAATATATTTTAATACATATTTTCATTGCCATAATACCCGAGGTGATTTACAAAAATATATGAGACTACGCATCAATATTAATAAATAACCAAGGCCAATTTGTTCTGAGGGGTACTACATGACTAATTGGCATATATTTTTAACCGTTGCGTTTATGTTTTTTAACACTACAACCTCTAAATATCGCTAAAGATTTAGTCTTTTGATTTTTACACGAAATTCATCCGTTAAACAAAACTTTCTCATACACCGAAAACGTAGCATTTCTCATACTCAATACTTGAACATTAGCTGTGGCGGATCCAGCCGGCTTTGCAAAAATAATGATAATTTAATTCATAAAAGCAAACAGTAGGCAGGTAACAAATAGTCTAATAAAACGGAGGCAAATAGCTTTTCATGGTCTCCCTGAAGAATTGAAAGATTGCAGAGGAACTTGAAGAGCTGTGGAAATGGAAATGGTCTTGAGAAGAAACGAAGATGAGCTTAATATCTGTGAGAAGGACTGAAGAACTGTATTAAAGAGAACTGAAGATAGGGGAAGTGGTCTTTTTTGAATAACTGAAATAAAGAAGCAGAAGAAGAACATATTTTTGGTAGTTTTCATCGGGAACTCAAGGCTAGGGTTGAGGAAGTGGCCTTTGAATAACTAAATGCGCGAAGAAGTGTATTAAAGAAGAGAAAAGCTGAAGAGCTGATGGGAGACACTTAAGGTTTTGAGAGAGCAGATGAAGAGCTTAAGGTCCTTTTTGTGGAAAGAGCTGTCTGGAAGGATTGAGAAGAAGAATACATTTTTAAAACTTTGCAGGGGATATGAAGCATAGCTTACCACGTACAATTTGTTTATTAATTGAAGAAGCCTTGAGCACTTTCGCACTGACACCGTGGGACTCGTAATAATAATAAAGAATATAGAACAATATATTCTTTATTCCAAAGTTACATTCATTATAATTTTCATGTTGCGCCTCTTCTTGAAGCAAATCATAGTTCTGCATGTGGGAGGATCTACATTCTACATAGAAGGAAATGAGGTTTCACATGTCCGTTTGGTATAAAAAATAAATAAAAAAATGTCACCGATCTTTTTGAGGTTGTAGTCTTAAAAAAGAAAAAAGCATTAATAAAAAATGTTAAATTTTATGTCAATTAGTCATGTATTGTCCTTTGAATACGTTAGTGATGATAGTATTCATCTAATAATTTTGTCTCCAAAAAATCTTTTTTTCTGTAAATGACCTGGGCTGTAATGGAACATTTATCTTACGGTAATGGAGATAAATAAATCTCACTAGGTACACGATATTAGATATTGCACAAAACAACACTGAGATGGTTAAAACTACGATTAAAAATTAAACAAATTTAATGTCATCAGAGGTGTTATCTAGACAAGGAAAATTTATCTATACTAAAAATCACAGAAGTAAATTATCACAGAAATACATAGACCGGTAAACAAACTATAATACAGACCAATTCTTTAACAGGACAGCATTTCCATTACCTAAGTTTGTAAATCTGATTTCGAAATACATTCCAGAAATCACTTTAAGTGTATATCGGATCCCCTCTCCCATCTAAGAAAGCATTGAGCGGAGAAGAAAATTGCTAAGATAAGAGTTGAAGGAATTATTCTTTGCCTAGCTAAACTGACCTTAGACTTTGACCTTCGCCATCAAGACTGTTTGAAGACCAAGCCATTTTCATGACCTCACACATGATCTTGTAAGTCATTTCTAAGTTAAACCTATTGTGTAAACTGAAATACAGTTTTAATTCCTCAAATGAAAAGAGCTGAATTTTTCAGGTATTTTACTCGTGACGGTGACCATGTGTTCGACCATGACCCTCAAGGTCAGTTCAATATAATGTTGATTTTTGAAGCCTAACAGATGTTTTTTGACTTCAGTTAAGGCCAAGATCTATTAGTGACCGAGCTTGTAAATGCAAGACTAGTAAAGCTTAGAACAAGTATTCAAAGTTTAACAATGACCTAGCGTTGAGTAAAGGTCTGGATAACATTTTGGTACATTTCTAAAGATAAGGATTTCATTTCGTGGATTATTATAGCGCCTAATTCATCCAAGTTTTGCATTCTATTGAGTCATGAAATAACCCCATAGGAAATAATCTACTGGGGTTAGGTCTGGAGATCGTTATTAATACTAGTGAAAACTGTGATGAATACTTCTAGTGAGGTGCAGGCAGCCCCGTCTTACTGCTAATTAATTACACTTTAAGGTTTTGCGGAAATCGTGTATGGTTTTTTCTCATCCAGTGTGATTACTGTCACTCCAGTATTTGTAATTTTGTCTGTTAAAAATATATCTTGTTTGAGGAAACACTCTTGTTTAATAATATAGGATTATCATCGATCATTTTCATCATGAAGTAACAGAATAGAACGCGCCTATAGGAATGACATTTAGATAATTGTTGATGAAGATTAATTATGTTACACGACGTAGAAAAACATATGGATCTTCTACGAAGGATTGGAAAAGCGCTAGGGATCTTTCTTCATATATTGTCTTTCTTGGTCTACTAGATCTTGCGCAATCTGTGAAATTCGTGGTCAAGCTCTAATACAAGATCACTGACAAGTTGCCTTGGAAAATTTCTACAACTCTCTAAAATAATGCAAATTTTTTCAACTGTTATATTTATAAAAGAGTTTTCTGGGTTGATTGATTGGCCATTGTTTGTTAGAATTTCTACCTAAATTTTCCTCTGCTGCTGGGGCAGACATTTTCAAATGCCATTAGTGGTTTAAGTCATCTTCCCTGCAGCTTGTCAGTGACTGCAAACAGTGCTTTTGGTCATTATAGTTTTACGAGTCTATACATCAGATATTGGGGCCCGATACTTTTTGAACACCACGTATATCCGGCACTATACTACATGAATCTGAAATGTATTTGTGCTATTTAAGAAAAATCGAAATGTCAATAAATTCCCAATACTAGATTCAATAAAAAACTGGTCCGTATATACTTATTTACGAATGGAACGGAATGAAAAAGTAACAATAGGTTTAACTCTTATATAAATTTAGCACATAAATATTGCAAAATATTTAATATCAAAATTATATGCTTGAGGAGTTTATATATTATATTTCTTTCTAGACGGAAAAACGGACATACAAAATTACTACATCAATGACGCCAAATATTTATATTTGTTTAAATACATTTAAACATTTAATACATTCATTTTTATATTTTTTTACTAATTAATTATGCATGTGTACTAGCCATAATAAATATAATATGCTGGGTCTCGGGTGAGAGATTTCGGTTCATTTTGGGATCATTCTCAAAAGAATAAAACAAACAAGTTCGTGAAGCTCCCCTGGGGTTACCTCCTTCTGTATAATTTATTAGCGTCTTCAAAAGATATAGTGAAATGCTGGTGTCCAAGCCCGTCTATTTGAAAGTCAAATTAGACATTTGACCGCCGGCCTCAGCACAAGTTCTTTCTTCTTTCTCAGATATCTCAACAGTATATTTCTCAATATTATTACATACTCAGTGGGTTCAATAATAAAATTATTACACTAATTATAACCTTCTTTATTTTACCAAAACAAGTAAAATACTTATTCAAAACAACGATGACTAATACCGCATTAATGTGGTTACGCTGCCATTCACTAAATCGTCTAACTGCCTGCCATAAGGCAATCGCCTTTTAAATATCCTTGGCCGATCGAGACTTTGCTCGTCGCTTGTCATTTGCCAGTGTATAAGGTCTGCCTTTCTGAAATGTACCACAGTCTGTTTTTACCTTCAATCGAGTCGTTCCGGAGTCCCGTTCGAGTTGCTGTTTTTTTTTATCGAATTAGCAATTTTACTTTTTTACTTTTTTTATTTAGGATGATTAATTCCTGGAAGATTTCTTAACATGAAATAAATTTTATAACAATATCTAGTTAATACTATCTGCAGGAAATTAACTCTCTGAACAAACTATAGTTATTATTGACAGTAAACAAAACAAACAAAATAATGTTCAACCAATTTCAGACAAAAGGCCCAAGACTCTACTTCATCTGAATACAAAAATTCCCAGATAAAGATCAACAGTGGAAAATATTTCCTGGCTTAGATTCGAGGACAACACATCTCGATGTGTAAACTCATATCAAATAAACGCAGCTTTTAACATAAACCAGGTGCTGTGAAGGCAAAGTTGAACTGTCCCAGGTAATATTACAAATCTAATTTCTTTGAAAATATTGAGTCGGAATTTGTGGAGAAAGTAGAACACTGTCAAGCAATGGAAGGGTTTCATTTTGATTATAACAGAACAGCACAGCAATTGCAGAGGTGTTCGGATTTTCCGATCGGACCTTGATAATCTGAGAGAAGGCCACGTAGAGGCGTCGCGCCCGTTAGAACCCATATCCGAGGTGAAGAACCTCTAGTCGAATAATATAGGCAAGAGAAGTCGGCAAATTGGATACGCAGCTTCAGGAAAACAATTGGCTCTGAGGATTGGGGCGGTTAGGGGAACACGGCTGACGTGCAGGGCCTGGGCGAGGTGAAGTGGCGTCTCGGATCTGAACTTGTTCCCAAGCCTTGGCCTTCTGCAAAACGGTCTTGCTGTGAGACCCAGAGTAAGCCATTTAAAGGTCAGCTCAAACTGACATGGCCGGGAAAATCCGACTGTCTAGTTAAAACAAAACATTGCGATGGCACTAACGGGTGTTGACTGTTGACGCAACGTGATTTAGGCCCAGTGCTCTGATTGTCAACATAATGAAATTCAAGCAAGCGTGGACAAACGGCGGGGGTAACTATGATTCTCCAGGAGCATAAATAAACAAGGTAATAACATTAATTAAAGTCAAGATACGAAATTTACAATCATTTTCTGCTACTAATAAAACCAACTATCCCTGATCACCAAAAAAAGTCCTTATCTACACAAAAACATAAACCAATCAAGGCAATAACCATATAAATTTTTCAACCAATTAAATACAACAAGGAAAACATATGTCAACAGTGATGCATTTGTCTTTTCCTCTTTTGCTTCAACAAGATGCAAAGAGTGACAATGAACGTGAGGCATGTGCTCTTGCTTGCCTCTTTCGAATTGAATAGCGCGATTTTTCGTAAAGCTGGTAGTGGATCTTCTTTCAACGTTCTGTGCGGTTCTCGGAGATCTCTTTCCGATCCAAGAGACTATGTGCTGAGACACGGGGAATTTTTATTGTTTAATTGAAATTAAACAACATGAAATATTTGAAGTTACTCAAGAATTAACTTATTTTTATTTTACTGTACTTATATCTAGTAAAAACCAGTAATTTCCCTGATTAACTATAGATAAGTCCTCAAAAATATATACATTTTAATTTATGCACCCGAATGCTTCGTTCCTGATCATGGTATAAAAAAAGTTTATACAAAACTTATTCAAGGCGAAGGGGGACACCCTTTGGTGCAATTAATTTTCACCTTGAGCATCATTTGAAGGTCAGGGTGTTTTTTAAATGGGAATCCCTGTTTTTGACACCGTATTCGGGAAGAGTGGGAAATTATACGTCTGAGGTGATATTAATATAATTTTTTGTGACCTTCAAAAGGTTATTTCAAGATCAAAAGCTTAAAAACCTGAAATGACTATTCCTCACATTTTTTCGACTAAATAAGAATGACACAGGCACCTGAGTGATTCTTGTTTTCGGGATAAATCATTTAAGATGTTTTTACGATATGTAATAATTACTGCTGATTTCGTTTAATGCTTGCACTAATAAGGTATTCAATATGGCGTAAGTGAAGAAAACAAACTCTGTACACTTGATCTACCAAAAATATTGGTAAAATGTAAAATTCTATAGTTTAACATATTTCTTACATCAAGGTTATATTTTCACAAAAAAATGTATCTATATCACCTCTGACGTAAAATTTCCCGCTCTTCCCTAATTCGGTGTCAAAAACACGAGTTGCCATTTAAAAAAAATACTCTGACCTTCAAATGATCTTGAAAATGAAGTTCAAACGATTGGGGTGCATAGATTAAAATGGTCCACCCGGTATATATGTTTAATTTAAAGCATAACCTTACATTGAGTTGCTCTTTCTATTCTATTATATAGGTACTCATCATATAATTTCCCACAAACCTTTGGAGTATTCTATTATAGCCTATTTGAAATGCTTTGTTTCGAAACTTTGAATACATGTAACATAGATGTACCTAGATGCCTCATTGCAGGTACAATAGCATCTATGAAATTTATGTTTTTATGAGTTCAATCATATATAGCAATTGATACAAGTTGCCCCGTAACATCAGTATAACGTTCTTAAACAAACCACTTTCGATCTGAAGCTCCTTAAGCAAACCGACATATTTTTTTTCTCTAAGAAATGTTTTGTCCACATTGTGCGCCGGTTTCTTTTTGTGACCCACTTTTAAAAATAAATAAACCTGCACTTAAGGTAACTAGTAACGACGCGTTATTCATTTTCCTTTATGTCGAAACTGAATTGATGAACAAATGTCGACAACTCTAGGGAATGCGCATAGCGCAAGTTGAAAGATGAAGCTCAAATGGAAAAGGAAGAGCATGTCAGCGCACAAATGTGGACGTACCTAAACGGTAAAGTCAACTTCAGCAAGTAATATTTCAAATACCGTATTTATAGCTCAGTGGCAGCAAGAAAATATTTTTAACATCATCCATGAAATGAGAGCTTTCACATGATATTTCAAGTGTGAATGAAACTCTTATGAACTAAAACATGACTTTCGAGTTTGTACCTATTTGTGAACTAACGTGTGTTTTTTTTCACTTTTTGTTGTATACGAATATTCTGAGGAATCTAAAGTTTTATGTTCTAAAATATGTGTAGTTCAGATATTTTTTAAATTTGCTACGAAAGAACATCAACTGAGTTAATAAATATTTAAAAAAGAACCGACTTCAAATAGCTTAAAATAAAAACCGTTTAGAAACCGTGTGCAATCAATAACTATTTTTTGACATATTTCTTTATCTGATTTAGCGTATTCTTATCTCTCCCTCTATTTAATTTGTATTTTTATTTTTTTATATATCCACATATTTTTGAACTTTATTTGGTTTATTATTTGGTCCACTTTCTAGAGTAAATCTAATTCACCCTATATTGCAACCACCCTGTATATGTTTTTGTGTATTGGTCACAAATTATAAATTATTTGTCGATCATTTTCTGAATCACCCTGTACAACTATAATTCACTCTTCATGTAAACGCCTTGTATAAGTATTATTCCTCTCCACCCAATTGACGGTTTCTATTTTTCTATTGTTTAAATCACTCTATATACCTACAATTTTACTTCGCCCAATATGACAAGTATAAGCAACACTTATGTTCCACACTATATAAGATTTTTTAACCAATCTGTATAACTATAATTCCATTCCACTTTATATTTCAATCAACCAGCATATGCAACTGCTCCTAAAATTTTTTGAACCCTCAGCCCTATAACTGAAATATCCTTACTGCATATGCTTTTAATCATTTTTTAAGTTTTTTTATCCCCTCTGTATAACTATAGTTTTACTTCTCTCTTATTTCAACCACCTTGTATACGCAACTACTTATTTGCCACCCAAAACAACTTTTTTGAACCACCCTGTATAACTTTAGTTCACCTTATATTTTAACCATCCTATATATGGAACTGCTTATGTACCACCCAATATAACATTTATTTGTAAGATTTTTTAAAGCCAGCTGCCAGCTGTCTAACTATAATTGTACTTCGCCCAATATTTCAACTGCGCACAATGCTTGCTGCTTGAATTTCGATGCACGCACATGCATACCACCGTATATCATATAAAGAACATTGCTCAACCAAAAAAGATTCTTTAGGATACACTAATGGAATATTTTGTGCCATTTCACTTGACTGCAATGAAAACCGTTACAAACACCCTGTACGATATACTTTCATAGCATATCTTGATATTTAAGTTAGATATTTATGATGACAATTTGACATGTACATTGATGTTTACCGTCTCTTTGTAGAAATACAATTTAAAATATTCAAATTGGTTCAGTTGTTTTAGGGATAACAGTGTAGATTTATGGAAATTCACTGAAACGTAGTCTCTTAATTACTGTTTTTTCTGATTTTCTCGAAAGCTGAAAATCTCACGTTATAGAAAATTATATGGGACCTTTCTGTAATATCCCTTAATACAATGCCGTTTAAATTATCACAATAGCCCAAGCTGTTTTTGAATAGTCACTGAGCATACAAAAAAAACGACGAATTGATAACCTCCTCCTTATTGGAAGTCGATTAAAAATGGTATGGAAAGTCATGAATAAAGTCAAGATATTCGGTCATGTGTTACAAATATGGGTTTCCAATCAGAAAAAAACGACTTTGCAATGCCTTTATCGTCATGCTCAAACCTTGAAACTTTTGCGGTAAATGTTTTTGAAACAACATAATCAAAACCTTTGCCAAAGTATTCAAAAAATTGCTTGTGATTTCTTAGCATATCTATGACTTTTTAATTTTCATGAATCAGCATGTGAGTTTTGAGATCTTTCTTACGTGTCGCAACATAAGAGCATTCTTTACATGTTAACCTTGGAATTGCATTTAATGTTTTGTGAATTGGCATATGCCACTTTAGGCTAGACTTGTATTTT
This sequence comes from Octodonta nipae, assembly GCA_034190945.1. Lineage (NCBI taxonomy): Eukaryota > Metazoa > Arthropoda > Insecta > Coleoptera > Chrysomelidae > Octodonta > Octodonta nipae. Next base: position 24,401,402 of record CM067223.1, read on the forward strand.
GTTACAAAAGTGCATTTTTCACATTTGTAGGTTTTAACTTCATCAAAATCTTTGTGAGTCAGAACGTGTGCTTTTAAATTATTTTTACGTTTCGTTTTAAACGAGCACTGTTTACATTTGAACATTTGCACATCCTTTATGTTTCTGTGCGTCACAACGTGCAAACCCAAATTGTATTTAAGTTTCGTGACATATGAGCATTCCTCGCATTTGTATGTTTTCACCTCATCAATGCTTTTGTGCAATAACTTGTGGTTGTTTAGATACGCTTGCCGTTTTGTAGTAAAAGAACATTCATTACATTTAAACGGCATTATTTCGTTTGGGTTTTTGTGGGTCAAAATGTGTTTCTTCAAATAAGCATTTTGTTTGGTTTCGTAAGGACATTGGTCGCATTTGAAGACCGCTTTTGAATTGAGGTGTATTAAAATATGTTTATTTAAATTGTATTTACGTTTTGTTATGTAAGAACAATCCGGACATTTGAATGTTTGTACCTCATTAAAACTCTTATGAACTAAAACATGACTTTCGAGTGTGTATTTATTTGTGGTGGCAAAAGAACATTTTGTGCATTTAAAAATGTCTATGTCTTTGTGAATTAACATGTGTTTTTTCATTTGATTATCACGTTTTGTCGTAAATGAGCATTCTGAGCAATTTAAAGTTTTATGTTCCAAAATATGCTTCTTAAGATATTTTTTGAATTTCGCTACGAAAGGGCATTCTGTACATTTGAGCGTTTGTGTTTCGTTTGTTTTTTTGTGTATTAAAGAGTGTTTTGTCAAATAATATCTGCTGACTGTAGTAATTGGGCACTCTTTGCATTTGAATGTCAACTCCTTCGGCTGCAGTTCTTCCATATACCTGCAATGAAAAAATCAATTTAACATACATTTATTGTGGCCAATATATGGTAATAAAAATATAATAATTTCTATACTCTCCTCGCTATTCAATTTCTTTGCCGCCAAACAATATATATATATATATATATATATATATATATATATATATGTAATTGACTGTTCTCGAGAATCGCGTGTGTTCTTCGGGATTACTGATGTCACTCACTAAGCGTAGTACAAATTGAATCAATCAATTTGTACTAAGTCATTCTTCAGGATGAGGAAGTTCCACTGAGCCCAATATGATTTTATGGTTGGTGATTATCGGGAAATCTTTTGCCACGTAGGTTTTCGGACTTCTTGCTTCCACCGGATAACCTCTTTTAATTCCGGATCTAATTTCTGGTCTTTCTGGATCGCCTCAGATTGCCAGTGGTCATCGATGGCAGTAGTTCTACAGAGAACTTTTTATCAGCTCGCTGACAATGTTTGCAACCATCAGGGCGTGGTCTCCTAGATAAGGCATCAGTATTCTTATGGCTTGTTCCTGTGCGATGTTCTGTCTCGAAGTCGAATTCTTGCAACCGCTCAATACACCTGGCTACTTGTCCTTCGGTGTTTTTAAACTGCAAGAGCTACTTCAGTGCTGTGTGATCATTCCTTAGGAGGAATCTTCTACCCCCTTTACAACAGCTAAAAGTTCACTGCGAGTAACGCAGTAATTCCGTTCTGCCTTGCTCAAGGTCTTGCTAAAATAACCAAAATCTTTCTCCTGGCCCTCTTGGATCTACGAAAGTACAGCACTAATTCCGACATTGCGTCTGTATCCAAGATAAAGTTCCCATCTGGTAACGGATGGGACACTGGTCAATGCACTTTTTAGGGTCTCGAGTGATCGCTGGCATTCCTCGTCCCACTGGTACTGCACCTTTCCTTCTATGAGTCTAGTGAGTGGCTTGGCTTGGCGATATTAGCAAATCCTGCTACATGCCGACGATAGTAAGTGCCTAACTCATGGAAACTTCTTAGTTGGTGGATATCTTTAGGTATCGGCCATTCCTGGACAGCTTTGATTTTCTGTTTATCAGCAGCTACTCCCTCTGTGGAGACCACATGTCCAAGGTATTGCATCTCTTCTTGGAACAGTTGACACTTCTTCGAGCTCAACTTTAGTCCGGAACTTCGTAGTCATCGAAATATCTCCTCCAGATTCTTCATGTGGTCCTCAAAAGACTTCCAACCACGATGTCCTCAAAATACAACCTGCATGTTTTCCATGAAAGCCCTCTTAACACTGTTTCCATCAATCTTTCAAATGTCGCAGGAGCATTACACAACACAAACGGCATCACCGTGAATGGGTAAAGTCCTGAGCCGATGGTAAAAGCAGTCTTTTCGCGGTCTTCCCTAGCTAGTTCCACCTGCCTATAACCCCTCTTAAAGTCCAGGGTGGAAAACATCTTCAATCCAACCAACGTATCTAGGGCATCGTCTATTCTTGGTAGCGGATAGCTATCTTTTTTTGGAGTGATTTAGTTGCCGATAGTCCACGCAAAATCGGGTCGAACCATCTTTCTTTTTACAAGACAATCGAAGAAGCCCAAGGGTTATTGGATGGTCCATAACACCTTCTCCCTCCATTTCGCGGACTAACATGACGGCTGCTTCTCTTTTAGCTAGATATAGTCTTCTCGCCGATTGACGAATAGGTTGAGCATCCCCAGTATGAATTTTATGTTTCATCAGGTCAATCTGTCCTCTTTTCCGTTCCCTACATCCCACAATTCTTCGAGATTAGACTAAATTCTTCGAGAACTACATCAAAGCAAGCCGGTGAACTCATTGTGCCAGCCGAACAATATTTCGAATTCCCCGAAATATCGGATAAATGCCGATTCCACGAATTATCGGAGGAACAATTTTAACTGAATTACGGACAATAAGATAAAGTCAAAGCATACTAAACTATGCCGCGTTGTGCTGTAAGATTTATTATTTACCATTGGCCCCTTTACGATTGTTAAAAACATACTTTGTGGCAAAATGGGAAGCATTATAAACAACCAAGGATAAAATTTGCGCTAATTAGTTCGACGTAGCAATTTTCATCCGTTATCTCAAAGCTGTAAAAAATTAGACTATGAACGATTCAAAAATTATGGTTCCGTATGTACAATATACGGATACCCTTATAATTTCTGCCTGTGTCACATCACAGCAATTTTCTACTAAACTACTGGACGGAAGAGGTTGAAATTTGGTATCAATGTATAGTTTGGTGACCCGATCAGCAGTACATGTCGCAAAAGAAGAAATTTTGATTTTAGGGGTACTTCTGGGGGAAAACACTAAAAAAAATCCATAGTTCCCCCCCCCTGATCTCCGAAACTACTGAGCCTAAAATTTTGAAAAAAATAGGAAATTTAGAACGTTGCCCGAACTTTACAGGAAAAATAAGGAGAAACCATTAATATTAGAGGTATAGAGTCTGACCTGAAGTTTACTGGAAAAATAAGGGGAAACCTCTACTTTTAATTTTGGGGGGCAAATTACAGAATTAAATAAAAAATATAGAATTAAAATTGTTTCTAACGCGTCATGTTATATATCAAATGAAAGGGCTGATTATGACGAAAATTTTTTCATATTTTTTAAATAAATTAATTAAAAGATATTAACAAAAATACAAAAAATTTTACACATTCCCTCCTTATCTCCGAAACCATAAGCTGTAAAATTTTGAAAAAAAAATAGAGGTATAGCGCCTTACCTGTACTTTACTGGAAAAATAAGGAGAAACCCCTAATATTCATTTTGGGGGGCAAATTATAGAATTAAATGGAAAATAAAAAATTAAACTTGTTTCTAACGGATCATGTAATATATCAAATCACAGGGCTCATTATGACTAATACTATTTTTTTTTTAAATATATTTAATTTTTTTTTTAAAAATTCCCCATTCCCCCCTTTATTCCCCAAACTATAAAACCAAAATTTTTTTATTTACAGGAAAAATACGAAGAAATCTTTAATATTAATATTGGGGGCAAAATATAGAATTAAACGGAAAATAAAAAATATTTTTTAACGCATCTTGCAATATATCAAATGAAGGGGCTCATTATAAGGAATACACATATATATTTTTCATATTTTTAAAATTGTTTACAAGATATTAATATAAAGATATAAAAAATTCTCATTTCTCGCTTTATTTCCGAAACCATACTACCTAAAATTTTGAAAATAATTAGGGATACTGTGGCTAACTTGAAATTTATAAGAAAAATTATTAGAAAACCTCCATAGTAATTTTAGGGACAAATTATACAATTACAATTAAATGGAAAATAAAAATTCAATTTTCAAACGCATCATGTAATATATCAAATTAAAGGCTCATTATGTGAATTACAAATATATCATATTTTTAAATCATTTGTTTAAAAGATATTAGCAAAAATATTAAACATGGACTTAATTCCCATTTTAGAAACTACACCATTTAAATTTTGAAAAATATATTTTATTTGTATTTTTAAATAATTTGAGTTACAGATTTAATAATTTATAATTTAAAACTTGACCTATTTTGCCCTTTATCTTCCAATCTATAGAGCCTCAAAATTCAGACAGTAGATTATAAAAGGCTTCCCTGAAAGTTTATTAGTAAAATAAAACTCTAATGTTAATTTTTGGGGGCCAAATGCATATCATATGTATTCTTATAAAAATCAAGCGAATAAATGAAGGTGGTAAGGAACCCTTAGTATACGAGTCCAACTCGCACTTGACCAAATTATTTTATTACAATATATTTATTTTCAGAGTTCAAATTTTACAAAATCTTCTTACTCCTACCCTCTAATACAAATAGTTGCCTATATTTTTACCTTAAGTTATATAATGTTAATTCCCTAAGATATTTCATTACCTAAGATATTCTATTTCCCTAAGATATTATTGTTCTATTCCTTAATATTTCTTATCCTATTTAGTCGTCTTCTAGATCAGGTTTGTTCCAACACAACGAATTACCGACACACAACAGATAATCTTCGTGCGCGGTGACGAGTTACCGTATACAATGATAATACCCGCAATACGATTACCGATTGCTTATCGGTTTTAAGTCGCATTGGAACACGCCTATTACATTTCCATTTTGACTCAACTATCTGGGAAATTTTAATTGATTTATTTTGAGAGTGGTAATAAAGAGTAAATGGGAAAATTTTGAAAATACAAAATTTGATCAAACTTAATCATTGCGTTTTCGATATTTTTTTGTGAACTAACGTATGCCGTTTGAGATACTGTTTAAATTTCGATATGTAAGAGCATTCTGTACATTTGAATTGTTCTACTTCACTAATATCTTTATGAACCAAAACATGTTGTGTGAGATGTTTTTTACGTTTTGCTACATACGTACAATCTGCACATTTGAATACCTTCATTACTTTTAGGTTTTTGTGAACGATAATGTGCTTTTTTAAATCAAACTTAGATCTTATTACATAAGAACAATCACCGCATAATAATGCGCAAGTATCTTTATGAACAGAAAAGTGTTTTATGAGATCAGGTACACTTTTTTCCTCATAAGGGCACAGCGTACATCTGAATGTTGTAAACTCTGGTTTGTTACCGTGAGTCAAAATGTGTGCGTTCAGATCAGATTTATATTTTGTTACATAAGAACATTTGTTGCATTTGAATGCTTGAATATCGGTTATATTGTTATGAGTTAAAGAATGTTTTTTCATCCACTTTTTCCTTTTTGCTACATAAGGGCATTCTGTGCATTTGAATACTTCAATGTCGTTTATATTTTTATGAACCAGAACGTGTTTTTTTATGTATGTCTTGCTCTTTGCTACGTAAGGACACTCTGGACACTTTAAACTTTTAATCTGGGTTACATTCTTATGAATCAAATGATGTCGGTTGAGATGTAATTTAAATTTAGTAACGTAAGGACATTGATCACATTTGAATACTTCTACCTCGTCAAAACTTTTATGGACCAGGGAGTGCATTTTTAAAGCATATGGAGTTTTTGCGACATGAGAACATTCTGTGCATTTATGTAATTGAATCTCATGAATGTTCCTGTGAACCATAACATGTTTCTTTAGGTAAACTGCCTTTTTTGCCACGTAAGGACATTCTACACATTTGTAAGTCTTTAGCTGCTCTGGATTTCTGTGGAGTGCTGCTGCTTTGCCGACAATATTTTCGCTTGAAACATTTGTCTTTATTTGAGATTTTTCTTCAAAAATTAATGCATTTTGACATTCTTTGGTAATAAACCTGCAACAACAGAAAAGGTAAGCTCTAACATAAAATTTTAAATAAAAAAAGATTTTAAAGAACATGCAAACTAACTTTTATACAAAATGTATGAAATATTACTTTTATGTTTTTTGGGGCAATAACACCACAATAGAAATAAAACGACGTATATTGCAGGAATACCAAACGTTTCAAGGTCTATTCTGACTTTGTTGTCAATGGCTTTATATTTATTGATGTAGATTGCAAAATGAAAATTTGATTTATGACATATGTCAAACACACTTCTTTAAATTTTAACTTTTTATTTCTTTAAATTTGACATATGTTTCGCCAAGTCTGGCTTCATCAGAAGTTGGAAATACAATGAATGCTAAATTTATATTACATACAAAGGAAATACAGGTAAGGTAATAAAATGATTAAAAGGTTGTAATTCTGGGGAATTTTGGAAGAAGTGGGCTGGATATAGGTCAATTAAATTATACATTTATGAAATTGTTGGCAACAGCTGTTAATAATATAATATAATATTATTTAGAGATGGATTTTAAGATAAAGTAATGGAGATGAATTGGTATCAGTCTGGTTGTTTAATAGATTAGGAGAATTTTTGTTTTTATTAATTTCTAGTGATTCTAGCAGATATAATTTTTTACGTTTGTTTTGTAAATGTAAAATATCAAGTGCATTCTGAGGTACATGGGTTTCTTTCAATAAGTGGTCCGCAAATGTGGATTTGTTTTGTTGTTGATTTTCGAAAGCTCTAATGTGTTCACGCCATCTTGAATTGAAAGATCTTCCAGTGTGACCAATATAGAAATTGGAGCAACTACCACAGTTCAACCTATAGACACCCGAGTTAGAATTTTTGTCAGTCTTGTCTTTGTTGTTTCTTATATGTCTAGATAAATTGTTGTTTGTTGTGAAGGCTGTATATATGTTCATGTTCTGTAAAAATTGGGAGATTTTTTGTGAGAGGGTTCCATTGAATGTGAGAGTACGGTATAATTTAGATATAGGATTGGGGTCAGTGGGATAGACTTCTTTAATAGCAATTTTCTTTAATTTTCTGTTTAATAAGTTGTCAATGAGTTGAGTGGTGTAACCATTGTTGACTGCCGTTAGTTTGATTCTTTCAAGTTCCGTATCAAAGTCGGTTTTGTTAAGTGGTATTGTCACGAGTCTGTGTAACATACAGTGATATGCAGCAAGTTTATGTTGTATGGGGTGGTGTGAACTATTGTGGATAGTAAGGTCAGAGTGTGATGGTTTATGATATATGGAGAATCTGTGTTTGGTTTCTTGCCTTTTAAATGTTAGGTATAGGAAATTTAGTGTGTTATCTGTTTCTGTTTCAAGTGTGAATTTTATGTTGCGGTGTATTTGGTTTAACATAAAATTCACACAAAACAAGTGTTTGTTGTTTTTTAAGGTATATAATATGTTAAGTTTTATACGACGTTTTGATATACAACATAATCATCAGAGAAAAAAAACACGATCCTGGTTATAGCCTATATAGAAAACAACTACATAGTGCAATTAAATTAAATATGTTTTTCGATGACAAGAAAACCTATAGTTTTTGTGTTTCTTGTACGGTAAAGCGGTGTAATTAAAAAATCTAAAATTTGAAAAATATAGCTTTTGTTGTAAATTAAGTAAAAATTGGTGAAATCAGGAATATGAAAGTGTCTCCTTGATGACTTCTAAAGTATACGTTATACTAAAAACATATGTTTATGAAAATTATAGGTAAGTAAAAGTAAGGTTTATCGAATGACAGCGTCAAAGTTGTAAAATATTTTTTGTTGCTGTGCAAATTGCAAAGAACCACTGACCATTGATACTGGGGACCGTGCTTAAAAACTGTTTTTTTTTCGACGGCATGTTGTAGACCTGTATGATAGTAAACTTAATGATACAGAATACACAATTCATAGATGAGCTATTCACAAACACGCATTCACCAGATCCTTACCCTCTACAAAATCAATTATGCAATATTATACTTGTTCTCTGAAAGATACTTGTGGTATATCTGGTTTTTTTTTGGCAATAACACTACATAAACTTGAAAGTCTGTAGATTTCAAATAGTCTAAATTTGACATTAATGTTTGACAACCAATCTGATGTAACTAAGTCAACAGCAGAGGCACAAAAGAATGCACAAATTGCAAGCATGCACACGATCTGTTGAAAATTCCTAACATTGATTATAGTCATACCGTTGTCGACAAAAATTGTCTGTGTTACCAAAGAACACGTGAAAGGGTTAAGGATAGAACACATTATGGATAGCAGTTACATAGCTCCAAAAAGTCTCGTCCCTTATTATCTGATGTACCCATCATCCATATAAACTCACAAGGAATGACCTCGCACTTTGCAGAAATTCAACGGTTAATACAGGATAGGAGCCCAACCATCGTCTGCATAAGTGAAAGCCATATTACTTCTGAAATATATGAAAAAGAAATAGCTACACCTGAATATAATATGCCACTCAAATAGCAGACATACGGATGGTACTATAATATTTATAAAAAATATTTAAATTTTAGTATTATTCGCAATGAATCGATTGGCCTTACGTATTGGACGCTCTTGTTAAAAGTAAACTTTAAACAAGATTCGCTTTTAATAGGAGCTATCTATCCATCCCCAAACTCCAAGTGTGCAGATTTTGTAAAATACTTAGATGACTTATTAAACCACGACATGATCCACGAACAAAGAACCGTCATAATGGGTGACCTAGATATTGACCTATTAAAAGCTGACCGTGATGCTATTAAATATAAAAGAATTATTCAGAAGGCCGGACTTAACAAATTGTCAATATAGCAACAAGGGTGACTAACATCTCATCTAGTTTAATTGATCATATTATAACAAATGATTTTGAAGTACAAGAGACTGCAAGAAATTTCCCATCAATAACTGATCACGATATTATTGGTACCGTCTTAAGGTTTGAAAGTCCAATCAAGGACAGGCGAGACAATTTTAGAAAGTTGAATGAAACTACACTAACGAAGCTAAGGAAAGTATTGACAGGTGCTAGCTGGAATTAAACTACTACCGATATTGATGTTTTGTATTCTGATTGCATAGCTGCAATCCAGAAAGCTTTAGATAAAGTAGCTCCTAGAACTAAATCTGTTATTAGCAAGTATTCACGGATAACAAAAACTGTACGAGATGCAGATTACAATAGAAATGTTGCATATAAGAAATTCTGTCTAACAAGATCTACTGAAGATTGGAAAAACTATCAGAGCAAACGTAACGTAGCAACATTAACAAGACGTACAGAAGAAACACAATACTACGAACAGAATATTGTTAAATGTAGAGGTGACATTAAAAAGATGTGGAGAACGTTAAAACAGGTAATGGGAAATAATGACCAGACCAGCGTGGATTTCACCCAGGCAGAGTTTGGGAAATATGATGGAAGCTCAGCAGATAATTTTAACAGATTCTACACCGACAGTATTGAGGAGTTATCAGAAAGTATAGAAAAAAGGACGTAGAATTTAAATAGTGACGAAGCTGCGCATACGGAACTTCGCGAATTCCGAAGTATTAACTTGTCCCAACTTAGAAAAATTATATATGGTTTAAAAAATAAGAGTGCAAGTGACGGGGAATTGAACATCAAATTGATTAAGGATATATTCTGTGTGGTAGGCTATCCTCTGATTTATCTTATAAATAGATCTTTAGTTAAAGGAAAAGTTCCAAGTGCATTAAAAAAAGTGTAATAATACCTGTGCCTAAAGTGTCTAAAGCTAAATATGGTGCAGAATTCAGGTCAATTAACCTACTTCCTGTGGTGGACAAAATCCTGGAGACCATAGTATGCGAACAACGTAGATATTATCTTGAATCCAACTCAATATTGTGTGAAAATAACTTAAAATTAAATACAGATAAGCAGGGGCGGCTGTCCCTTAAGTGCACTCGTGCGCTGAACTACCAAATTTAATAAGCTTTTAATAAGGTTAAAAATCAACACAAAATGTTTAATAAATATCATTTCAATACCAACGAATTTATCAAAAAAACTATTTAAGCTGTAATCCAAACTTGCATTAGGACTTATATTCGCTTCAAGGAATATTTCACCGTGCACTTCTGCTAGCGCACGGTGAAACGTATATAGCTTCTATGAGATACGATTTAACACGCTTAGCGCGTGATATAGAAGATAGTTAATGCAAACTATATGGAGTAATGGGCTGATTCTCGTAAGCCGCACGGAGACACCGAGCTGTGCTGATATTGACTGGACCTATCCAAACGTTAATAATTCAAATTTTTGTTTACGTGATTTAATTAGTGGTTCAAAGACAAAATGTAAAAAAATCTGAATACTGATTTAATTCTTCAAATTAATACATTCTCTATAGAAATGGTAAAGGAAATAAAATATTTAGGTGTTATTTTAGATCCACAATTATGTTTTAATTCTCATGTCATTATTTATGTAGAAAAATACGTTAAAAGTTAGGGTATTTGCAAAGGATATCAAGAAACATTTCTAACTCGGCGAAAATTTTAGTTTATAATACCATTGTTTTACCTCATTTTAACTATTGTAGTTCTCTGTTCAAATCTTGTACACAGGAAAATATAAACAAACTGCAGTTACTACAAAACAGGGCCATGCGCATTATTCTACACAGTAGCAAATATTCTCCAATAAATGCTATGCTAGAGGCACTAAATTGGTTACCTATCGGACAGACTATTAAAAAGGCAAATCTAGTGTTGATCTATAGAATTGAACATGGGCAACTACCAACCTACTTAAAAAATTTATTAGTTAAAAGGGAACATTTTTATGGCTACAATATTCGATCGTGGCAAAATTACAATAATCAGGGGGTAAATAGTGCATCAGTACATGCTTTTTCTAGGTGTAACACGTATTTCAAAAGGCAGACTTGACAAAATTGTTCCGAGTTATTGTAACAAAAATGCTAATTGACAAATACGTTAGTAATGTTTATTTCACCGCAAATCGACTGCCTTGTGGATATTGTAGCGATGCAGCGCTTTCTTAAAGCGGTGTACTAAAGAGTGTCTGCTTTACCCACAGCAATGCAGCGCTTTAATAAAGCAGTAAAGCATATAAATTCTCCGCTTTACCGTTTTATAACTAAATCAGCTGTCAAATTCTGTGTTGATATTACGCAAAAGTGTCGCCAACAAGTAAACATAACTAGTAAAAATAACTAGAAACAAAAGTTTTCATTCAGCGGAAGCAAAGCGCTGTTGCGCTTTAATGCTATAATTCCCTGAATGCACCCAATGATAGCGGACTGGAAACTGCGGATCGGAGTGAGGGAAACGGTATTACCTATAGTTTGATCATACAAAAGTATTATTGGTTCATAGTTATGTATTTTTATCGTTTTAGTTGTCAAATATGACTATTTTTATTTGTAATTATTATTTTTGATAAATCATTATCGTTTTCTCGTAATTTCATTAAATAAAGGGTAAAAAACAATAATTCAGCACCCTAATGTCTTGCCAGCAGTATTACAATCCAACACACACAGACAACCGGACCCATATGGGTCCGATGGACACGGGTCTTGGATGTATATCTTTGGAACTGGATGCATATCCGGATCCAACTCCGAATTATGAGCGGACCTACCCATCTCTACTGTAAATATGTCTCCTATCAAAGGCAGTCTTGAAAAAACTGTCCAGTTTTTTCTGTCACCAGCGCCCGGTCTAATAGTCTGCCCGAAACAATCAAATGCTCACCTACTTTAGGTATTTTTAAGAAGGAAGTATTTCGTTATTTGTTTGATATGCATATGCTAACTTAACTTTTGTTTTTAAATGTAATGTATATGTGTTTGTACTAGCTAAGTGCTAAAATAAAATTTATTATTATTATATGTAACATACCCTTTATATACCTATATTTGGTTTATTATAATTTTACACAATAAATCAAATATTTAAAAACTTTGTTCAAAAAATAAATTGTATATGTTGGAAACGGTTTAAATACACTTTTGAAAGCGTCATTCTGGATTCATTGAGCTATCTTACACATTTTTAGGAGCTTTATCTATTTTCACCATTTTCAATATGTGATGTAGACTAATTGGTTATCAAACCATTCCATTTTGTATTTTATCATGATCCAATGATTCTACTTCATTTACGCTTCATAATGTCAGTAACTGCTGCTTTAAATTTTGCTTGTATCTTGTTACGTAAAAGTAATATGTCAACCGAGCTATGAGCAGATTTATCACTCACGTTATGGATTGATGCATTTTCAGTTGGTTGGGTATCACATGAAGTTAATGTTCGCGCTTCAGTTGAACTTATATGCCTATTAAGGTGGTAATTCCAACTATGTGTACTGTTTGTAACGAAATCACATTTTTCACATTTGAGTGTTTTAACTACATTGGCATTCACATGTATTTTCTTGGAATTACGTTTTTGGTTGGTAGCATAGGGATTATGTTTACTCGTACGTTTGGTAACACAAGAACATTCAATCCACTTGAATGTTTGCACCTCATCGAAACCTTTTTTTTTACTTGTCAAGTACATTTCTTCTCCAATACAACTAGGGACATGTAAATTCGTGTTTAACTGACATGCTGACGGGAGCCTGAAAGGAACGAAATATATTTTAGTTTAATAAATTAAAAAAGAATGAATAACCGTAGTTTTATAAGAATCACCACATTAATTGTTAACATTGTCTTAAGCCTACAGAATTTTTAGGGTTCCGTATATACTATACGTGAGGATGAGTGGGTTGGAACAAATTCATTTAAAATTCAGGTGTTGGTTTTTTGGAAAAACGCTCGGACACGTCGGTTTTTTTTAGACTGCGGTTTTTGTGATGACAAGCTCATTTATACAGGGTGGGACAGAAATAAATTGCGACCATCAACTTCATTTTTTCAAATAGAAACATTCTAAGTATTTCTCATGTACAATGTCCTATACCGAAAATTAACAGTTATTAAAAAAATACATTTCTTTCTAAAGTTAAGAAAACAACGGTAAAAATAAGGTGTTTGTTGATTTCAACCTATTTATTTACGTCTGGTTTTTATGATTGTTGGCGGTATTTTAGTCACATGAATGGAAACCCTTTTTTTAATGCTGGAGTTTTTAAAACTTGTTTATTTTCATAGAAACTGTACTATAATTTTACTTCAATTAAGTAGTTGTCAATTGCAGTTGCAAGTTTCAAAGTAAGGCGCGTTTAACTGAAAAGCAGCGATAGAAATTTTGACAATGGTAGGATATGGCGACAGAACTCGAACACAAGCTGACCTTTGCGAATTGTTTAATATGAAGTACCCGCAGCGGCCTATTACACGATCGGTAGTTAGTAATAAAGAAAAAAAGTTTCTAGAATTTGGCCAGGTAAGAGACAATTACAAAACCAAACATCGTCCAGAAGATACACAATTAAATATTTTGCTCGATTTTCAAGAAAATCCTCATAAATCCACTAGACAAATAGCCGCAGAACACTCAACAAGTAAATCTTCTGTTCTAAAATGCTTGCATAGAAATCAATGGCACCCATACAGTTAATAAGTTAATTTAGTTCAGGAACTTACTGAAGATGATTTCGACAGGGGAGCAGAATTTTGCGAAAATAATGATGGATAGATGCAATGCCAACCCGCACTTTTCAAGTAAGATAGTGTTTTTCCGACGAGGCTACATTTTGTTTAAATGGTTCAGTAAACACGCAAAATTTTGGACATTGGGCATCAGAAAACCCACATTCGATTATAGAAAATCATACAGTTTTCCAAGAAAGTTAACGTATGGCCGGAACTGTGGGTACTTCAATTGTGGGTCCATTTTTTATTGAGGGAACACTTAATTCGGAAAAGTATTTAGACCTATTACAAAATTGTATAGTACCCTGTTTAACTAGAACATTACCCCAATATACTGGAAGATTCGGTATGGTTTCAACAGGATGGAGATAATATTCGCGAACAGTGCGATATTATCTTGAGAATATTTTCCCAAATAGATGGATCGGAAGGAGAGGTAATATCGAATGGCCAGCTAGGTCTCCAGATCTAAGCCCATTAGATTTTTATCTTTGGGGTTACGTGAAATCGAAAGTCTACTTCAATAAGTCGGAAAATATCGAGGAATTAAAGAATAGAATTAGGGCCGAAATACAGAGAATCCTGCCACAAAAGCTAAATGAATTGTGCAGAGAATTTGAAAACCGTCTTAGGTATTGTCAGGATGTTAATGGTCAACAATTTGAACATTTAATTTGATATGTTGATGTTTTTTTTCTTCAATTTTGAAATAAATGTATTTTTTTAATAAATGTTAATTTTCGGTATAGGACATGAAAAATACTTCAATGCAGAATTCAAAAATAAAATAAAAAACAAATGTCTCCATTTGAAAAAATGAAGTTGATGGTCGCAGTTTATTTCTGGCCCACCCTGTATAAATGAGTTTATCATCACAAAAACCGCAGTCCAAAAAAAAAACCGAAGTGTCCGAGCGTTTTCCCAAAAAACACCAGAATTTTAAATGAATTTGTTTCAACCCACCCGTCCTCACTGTATGCAGATACCCTTGTAATATCACTACGGATTTCTCCCTCTTTCACATCACAGCAATTTTCTCCTAAAGTACTGCAAGGAAACGGTTGAAATTTGGTATCAGTGTATAGTTTGGTGACGCGATCAGGAGTACATATCGTAAATGAAGAAACTTTGATTTTAGGGGTACTTCTGGGGGAAAAAACTGAAAAAATCGACCGTTCCCCCTTATATCCGAATCTATAAGACTTAAAATTTTGAAAAAAATAGAGATATACCGGAAAATTAAGGAGAAACCTCTACTATTAATTTAGGGGGGCAAATTACAGAATTAAATAGAAAATAGAAAATTAAAATTGTTTCTAACGCATCATGTAATATAACAAATGAAAGGACTCATTATAACGAAAACACATATATATTTTTTTCACATTTTTAAAATAAATTATTTAAAAGATATTAACAAAAATAAAAAAGTTATAAGCCGCAAAATAATGAAAAAAGTAGAGATATATGGCTTCACCTGAATTTTACCAGAAAAATAAGGAGAAATCTTTACTATTAATTTTGAGGAGCAAATTACAGAATTAAATGGAAAAGATAAAATTAAAATTGCTTCTAACGAAGCACGTTATGTCACTCAAATCAATCAAATGAAAGGGCTCAATATGGCGAAAAAAATATAATTTTTTCATATTTTTAAAACAAATTAGTTAAAAGATATTAACAAAAATATAAAAAATTCTCCCCACCGTATCTCCGAAACTATAAGTCGTAAAATTTTGAAAAAATTAGGGATATAGGATCGTACATGAACTTTAACAGAAAAATAAGGAGAAACCCCTAATATTAATTTTAGGGGGCAAATTACAGCATTAAATGGAAAATATAAAATTAAAAGTATTTCTAACTCATCATGTAATATATCAAATCAAAGGGCTCATTATGACGAATACAAATATATTTTTTTTCTTATTTTTAAAATAAATATTTTAAAATATATTAACAAAAATATAAAAAAATTAACCATTCCCCCTTTTGTTCCCTAAACTATAACACCTAACATTTTTTGTTTACAGGAAAAATACAAAGAAATGCCTAATATTAATTTTGGAGCCCAAATTGAATTACACGGAATATAAAAAAATATTTTTGAAAGCATCATGCATGATGTATATCATTTGAAAGATGTTATTATGAGGATAACAAATATATTTTTTCATATTTTTAAAATAAATTGTTTAAAGGTTATTAACAAAAATATAAGAAAATTACTCATTCCCCCGTTTTAGTTCCGATCAATAAGAAAAATAAATTAGGCTTATATGGCCTTATTGAACTTTTCAATAAAAATGAGATACACCTAAAATTAATTTTGGGGGGAAATTATAGAATTAAACGGAAAAAAACCTGTTCAACGCATCATGCATTAAGAGGAATATTTTGTGATGGTGGCCTTATTGAAAATTTTCTAGTTATAGCTCCTGCCTCAATCTAAAACTTTAGTGTTAAGTTCAAGAATATGAATTGCTTTTACGGTGTACTGATCCGCTTTTGAATTATAAAATTAATTTTTTTTCTATTTTATGTAAATGGGAAATGGATAATCACAAAGATTAATTTTTAATATTAGGAGCTCAAACTTTCAGAGCACTTTTTTGTTGTCGTTTTAAAGGACATATCCGTAGCTATGAAAAAAAGTCTATTTTTTGGGTCATCTTAATATATTTTTCTAGCAAAATCAAAAGCAACGAGATAAAATATAGTTTTCTGTCAAAAAAACTTCTGATTCATAATTACATGGGGTTTGCATTTAGGAAAATAAACATAACACGTTATTTTAGGAATATTTATTTATATGAAGGCTAATATTACAAGTAATAAATCGTATTACAGTACTAAATGTTTTCACTTGATTTCTGATTTCGAGAGTCAGTGCATGCGGCTTTAAATCTTGCTTGGATTTTGTTCCGCAACTGCATTCCCTCTACCAAGCTCCGATCAAATTCATGTGTTGAATGGTGAACCAAACAATGCTCTTTCATTTTGTACTTAAGCGTTGTTATAAAATCGCATTTTTTACAAAGAAATGTCTTCATTTCGATTAAACTTTTGTGTCTTAAATTACGTACTTTCATGCTTTTTGTTAGGTAAGAGAATTTTTTATGAACCAAAACATGGTTGTGGGTATTCGGATGTTTTTCAAAGTAACGTTTACGAGTTGAGTTCATTTCTGCTCCAATTGGATTAGCGTCTTTTAAAAGGCTGTTTAATTGTCGTGCTGATGGGGATCTGAAACGAACATAAATATATTTTTAATTAGCATTGTAACACTTGTTGTAGCTAGTAACACCTAATACTAGGAGAGCTGCATGGCAGGTCGACTAGAGTGTAGTATACTCTATTAACATTGTGCATACTTTAGTTAGTACCAGCCGACCCGCTCTCTCTTCGTACGGCCTAGACGACTCCGTATATTTGTGATTTATTATTAACATTAATGAATACTTTTAAACTTAAACCCCTGATATTTTTTACATTGAGGATATGTTTCATTTTTGACATTTTTACGATTCTGACAGTTTATGAACCTTATACCTTAAAAAAACAATATATATATATATATATATATATATATATATATATATTGTTTTTTTTTCTACTATATATATATATATATATATATATATATATATATATAGATATGTTTTAGGCGGTTTCCGGGAATTCATCCGCGTAGTTGATAACTGATCCCTGTCGGGATCAATGGTAAAATGACGACGTTTCGGCAGAGTCACATCTGCCCTCTTCAGGTCGGTTCGCATAATTCTCGTAGCCTTCTGCTTTCGCTTCTAGTTACTCGAAGCGAAACCCGTAGAATGGAAAAAATGGACGAAACTACCAAAAAAATAGTCAAGCATGTTACGGAGGGCGAGACGAAAAAATGGCCCAGATTCTAGAAAAACGTGACAAGAAGGAGAAACAACATCAAGAAGAAATACAACAAAGGTTAGTAAAATCTTTTGATGAAAAACGTAAAATAGAATTAGAAAATCTTTTCATTACGATGAAAAGCGAACAACAAAATCTTGTTTCCACGATGGAAGAAAAACAACAAAATCTAGTTTCCACGATGAAAAGTGAACAACATAATTAAATTCAAGGATTGTTCTCGAAATTTGAACAAGATAAGATCAAACTGACTTAAAACGACAAAATGAATTTAAAATAACTGAAGAAAAAAGACAAATGGAATTTGAACAACTACTGCAAATAGTATCACAAGTTAATGAAACAGTTAATGAAAGAATGCAAATAGTAGAATCAGATATAAAAGAGATAAACGACGACATAAAGAACCTAAAAAATAATGTGGAGGCCCTTGAAACCAAAGTAGATGACATTGATTCCATCCAAAGCCAGGTAAAATTTGAAATCAGTTCAATTCAAGACACAGTTCAAGATCAAATCAGTTCCATCAAACAAACAGTACACAGTGAAGTACAAGATAAAATCAGTGCCATCCAAAATAAAGTAGAAACAGAAATTTAAAAAATTCAACAGGACTTAGAGCGAGGAAGATACCAGAACACCCTGAGTACCAAAGGTTCCGTTAGTAAACCACCCACATTTGATGGCAGTTCATCTTGGGCCATGTATAAACGGCAATTTGAGGCCGTGGCTACAGCTAATGGATGGGATAATCAAGAAAAATCTACTTCTCTGGTAATTTCGTTAAGAGGTCCGGCCGTAGAACTCCTCCAAACCATTTCAGTCGAAGAACAAGGCAATTTCGACAAGATCATCGCCATCCTAGACAAACAATACGACAATCAATCCTTGAGCCAGGTATACCAAGTCCAACTGAGTGGAAAAACGCAAAAATCCGGTGAAAGCCTCCAAGAATTCGAAGCAGAGATTAGACGGTTAGTTCACTTGTCCTACCCAGACCTGCCAGAGGAAACGAAAGACCAGTTGGCCACACCGAGTTTCATAAACGGCATCAGAGATGTGGAAGTACAACGAAATCTAAGACTAAGTGGCGTCAAGAAAAGTAATGAAGCTCTACTTCGAGCTTTGGAAGTAGAGGCCGTCATGAACATGGCCAAGCCGAGGGTCAGAGCAGTTTCCTTTAACCAGGAAGAGTCAGAGTTACCATTTCAAGCGCTGCTGGCTGGTCTGAACAAAATATTAGAACGGACACAAAGAACTGGCACCAGAGGGGCATGTTACCGCTGCGGACGGACAGGACACTTCCAACGTGACTGCCGAGTAAGGTTACCGGAACGATCACCAACCAGGGGTAGCCAACAAACCGACCATACCAACCAGGGAAACTCCAACTAGTCAGCATAAGGGGGCGAATGCTGACTTACTCTCCACCAGCCCTCAAGAAAGTATCCATCCGGGGATTTTGCCGAGATAGCGGCAGTCTAGTCATCAGAGGCACCATCAATGGGCGAGCAGTTACCATCACCATCGATACCGGCGCCGCTGTGTCCATTGCCGCCATTGCCAAGTCCAGGGTTTTGAGAGCATCAGAAATTCGGCCAGTTACCAATAACATCCAGCTCAAAACAGTCACCGGGGAGTCCATGTCAATACAGGGTGAGGCAGATGTCGTGCTACAGATAGGGGACAACATGATCCGGCATAGGGTCCTGGTAGCGAATATTGAGGACGATTTTATACTGGGTATGGACCTAATTAGCCAGCATGGGTTTATGTTCGACCCGAGATATGATGTTCTTCGGTTCCTAAATGAGAAATTTGTATTGACGCGGCCCGTCAACAGTTCATTCACCTCCATAAAAATTGTGGCAAAGTCTTCAGCTAGAATTCCCGGTCGAACGGAACAGATTATTGATGGGCAGCTAGACAGCAATCCTGGGAGCTGCGTTGGAATTGCGGAGCCCGTACACTCAGCTCATGACTACTTAGTTGGACGGGCTATAGTTAAAACCGGAAAAGATATACCAATCAGAGTCCTGAATTTGTCCAACAACGACATCAGAATTGCCAAGTCAAGAGATAGCTTGTTTCGAGCCAGTAGAGACCATCATCAATTGCGAAGAAGAGTGCCAGACGCCGGTAAAGGAGACAGGGCCCAGTAAAGAGTTTCTACAACAGTTTGCTGACCTGACACCAGAGAACCAGAAGAAAGCCAAACAATTTATCACAAAGCACAGTCAAAATGGAACCACCGGTCGCACCAACATCATCCAGCTTCGAATAGATACCGGAAAGGCTCAACCCATCAGAATACCACCTAGACGACTACCATTGGGGCAACAACAGGCAGTCGAGGGAAACATCGAGTCCAGGTTACAAAATGGAGTTATTGAGCCATCTATCAGCCCATGGTCTGCTCCCGTCGTGCTAGTTAAAAAGAAGGATGGAACCACCCAATTTTGTGTGGATTACAGAAAGCTGAATGATGTCACGAAAAAAGACAGCTATCCACTACCCCGAATCGATGATACTTTGACCACACTAGCGGGCTCTCGTTGGTTCTCCACACTAGACCTAAAAAGTGGATATTGGCAGGTTGGTCTACACGCAAACGACAGAGAAAAGACAGCGTTCACCACCTGTAAAGGGCTGGGTTATGTAATGCACCCGCTATATTTGACAGGCTAATGGAGTATGTACTGAGCGGGTTAACATGGAGGACGTGCTTAGTATACCTAGACGACATTCTAGTCATGGGTCAGACATTCGACGACCATCTGAAGAACCTGGGCGAAGTATTCTCCAGAATTGATAACACCAACCTGAGACTCAACCCGAAGAAGTGTTCCTTGTTCCAAAAAGAAGTAGAGTTTTTGAGCCACGCCGTTTCCGAGTCAGGAATCCGCACCAACGAGGACAAGATAGAAGCAATCCGTGATTGGCCAGTCCCGAGCGACAAGCATGAACTGCGAAGCTTCTTGGGCCTCTGTTCCTACTACAGGCGATTTGTTGAGAGATTTGCCACCATTGCCTCTACATCGGCAGACCACTGAGAAAGAGACCTTCCGTTGGAATCAGGATTGCGAAACATCATTCAGGCGACTGAAGGCAGCACTATGTTCCAGACCAATCCTAGCCTTTCCTACACAGTCGGGCAACTTCATCTTAGACACCGACGCCAGCAACATAGGTTTGGGGGCCGTTCTATCCCAGGTACAAGATGGTGAAGAGAGGGTGATCGAGTACTACAGCCGTGGATTCTCGAAACCGGAAAGAAAGTATTGCGTCACCAGAAAAAAACTTCTGGCAATAATAAACGCTGTAGACCATTTCCACAAATACCTTTATGGTCGTCATTTCTTAATCCGGACAGATTATGCCGCCCTTAATTGGCTGCTGGACATGAAGACACCGGAAGGACAACTAGCCAGGTGGATGGAGAAACTACAGCAATACGATTTCAAGGTGGAACACCGGCCGTTTACACAATAATGCCGATACCCTATCCAGAAGACCGTGTAGAGCAGAATGCGGACATTGTCTGAAGATGGAACAGCGAGAGGGTATCTCCATCAGGCAGATCCGAGTGCAGGCCAATGAAGACTAGACAACAGAACAGTGCATCCACGACCAAATGGCTGATCCAGATCTTGTCACTCAAAACGAGAGGGGCACCCAGGCCACGATGGGACGAGGTAGCTAGATACTCCGGCGTGCTGAAATCGTTATGGGCTCAATGAGACTCTCTAAGAGTAGACAATGGAATGCTCAAGCGGATAAAGACGCGATACGACCTCAAGGCCAATTCAGTCGGGTTCCAGGAGAGGGACAAAGTCTGGCTGTACAACCCCCAACGGAGCAAGGGTAAATCCCCAAATCTTACACCCGCCTGGGATGGTCCATACGAGGTGGTCAATAGGCTTAATGACGTCGTCTACCGGATCCGTCGAAACCCAAGGCTAAGTTGAAGGTGGTCCTTTTAGATCGACTCGCTCCCTACCATGGAGAGGATGTTTCTGATCGGGACGATCAGAATTAAAGGGGGGGCAGTGTTACGAAATTTACCAAAGCCGACCCTGTTTCATTTCAATACGACAACGATCGCTTTAAAATAAAAAAAATGGACATCGAAATGACTCGGCAGTTTTAGGAGTGATGATTGATTTTGCGAGAATTTTCTATGCTGTTTTATAAAGGAAGCAGCCCACGAGCGCAAGTTAGTTAGACAGGACGACGAGCGTATATCGTAATGTTATTGTGAATCAGCTATTCTGTATAATTTGATGTAAATAAAGTTCTAGAAAAGTGAAAGTGAAGATTAGTTTTATAATTTTAAATTGAACCCACGGACTATATTGCAATATATTACATGATGCGTTTGAAAATTGAATTTTTATTTTCCATTTAATTGTATAATTTGTCCCTAAAACTACTGTGGAGGTTTTCTAATAATTTTTCCTATAAAATTCAAGTGAGCTCCAGTACACCTAATTATTTTCAAAATTTTAGGTAGTATGGTTTTGGAAATAAAGCGAGAAATTAGAATTTTTTATATCTTTATGTTAATATCTTGTAAACAATTAATTTTAAAAATATGAAAAATATATATTTGTATTCCTCATAATGAGCCCCTTCATTTTATATATTGCATGATGCGTTAAAAAATATGTTTTATTTTCCGTTTAATTCTATAATTTGGCCCCCAATATTAATATTGGGGATTTCTTCGTATTTTTCCTGTAAACAAAAAAATTAGGTCTTATACTTTAGGGAATAAAGGGGGGAATGGGTAATTTTTTTATATATTTTAAAATATTTATTTAAAAAACATAATAAATTGTATTGGTCATAATGAGTCCTGGGATTTGATATATTACATGATGCGTTAGAAATAAGTTTAAAATTTTATTTTCCATTCAATTCTATAATTTGCCCCCCAAAATGAATATTATTTTTCCAGTAAACTTCAGGTCTATTTTTTTAATTTTACAGCTTATGGTTTCGGATATAAGGGAGGGGGGGAATGGGTAAAGTTTTTTATATTTTTGTTAACATCTTTTAACTAATTTATTTTAAAAATCTGAAAAAAATATATTTGTTTTCGTCATAATGAGCCCTTTCATTTAATATATAACATGATGCCGGTGAAACAATTTTAATTTTATATTTTCCATTTAATTCTGTAATTTGCCCCCCAAAATTAAAAGTAGAGGTTTCTCCTTATTTCTCCAGTAAACTTCAGGTCAGACTCTATACCTCTAATTTTTTTTCAAAACTTTACCTTTTAGGGTTTCAGAGATAAGGGGGGGAATGGGTAAATTTTGGTATATTTTCGTTAATATCTTTTAAATTATATATTTTTTTAAATATGAAAAAAATATATTTGTGTTCCTCAGAATGAGACCTTTCATTTGATGTATTACATGATGCGTTTTAAAAATTTTTAATTTTTAAATTTTCATTTAATTTTATAATTTGTCCCCCAAAATTAATATTAATGGTTTCTCCATATTTTTCCTGTAAAGTTCGACTAACGTTCTATATTTCCTATTTTTCTTAAAATATTAGGCTCAGTAGTTTCGGGGATCAGGGGGGGGGACGGTAGATTTTTTTTAGTTTTTCCCTCCATAAGTACTCCTAATATCAAAATTTCTTCTTTTGCGCTATATACTCCTGATCGGATCTCCAAGCTATACACTGATAGAAAATTTCAACCTCTTCCGTCCAGTAGTTTAGGAGAAAATTGCTGTGATGTGACAGAGGCAGAAATCCGGAGTGATATTATAAG
This sequence comes from Octodonta nipae, assembly GCA_034190945.1. NCBI lineage: Eukaryota > Metazoa > Arthropoda > Insecta > Coleoptera > Chrysomelidae > Octodonta > Octodonta nipae. The sequence continues at coordinate 24,424,889 of CM067223.1, forward strand.
GACATCCGTATATTGTATATACGGAACCCCAAAATTAAGCGAACACGTGAGGAAGTTTGTTTATTTGTATTATACTTCTCATAATTTGTATAAAAAATCATCAAGAAGGCAGAGGCATGGATTATGATTGTTGACGAGCTGGGTATTCCAAGTTTTATTACTATTATTACGTATCATAACATTATTAATAAGAAATTAGTTTACGACTGCTGTTTACTTCCTCGACACTTTGTCGTGACACACGGAAATATACAAAAAACGATCTGCATATGAGCACAGCTCCTGACACAGAAGGTGATATTCACCAAGTTCTTGCGTCTTTTTATTAATAGGGTGCACCCAACACCGTCTTTTCCTTTCACAACTCAAAACTAGATGAAGCACAGCTTCTTCTTCATCAGAACTACTCATTGCTTTCTATTCAGGTATGTACTTGTAATAGAAACACACACGTAGTACTGCATCCTTTTCCCAGATAACGCTGTGTGCGTGTTGTAGCCATATCGCTGAAAGTCGAGGAGAACGCGCGTTTCCTGCGCGTCAACGCATTCTGTGTGGCGAAGGCTTTAAACGTTTCAAAGACTTAAACTCACTTCATTGTTAGACCAATCAATAGAGATTTTTTCGTGCAAAAAATACTATCAGGATACTGCTTGTGCCATCACGTTAAGAATGATTTGTAGGGATGTTTTGCTACCTTTTCCACTCGCACCTATGGTTTATTACTTTATTATAAACAAATGAAACAAGAAAATTGCGTTTTTTTTTCGTTGCATGTTTATAAAATGAAAAATAATAAACTAATCTCAATGATGTCAACAGGTGAATTGTAAAGCATGGAAATACCAATGAAATGAGCCCAGGATCGATCCGATAAGATCTTTAATAACAGGGAAAAATAAAAAATACCGGAAAATTTAGAGGTTTTCTTCATATTCTCATAACTCCGTACCTATCGAAGTTGTAGAACTGGGCTTGTGGGAACTGATATTAATTGATATCTACCTTATGCGTGACTAAACCAGGCGCTATCCGTTTATTAGTTTTTGAATAATTGCGATCTGAAGTTTTTTGTCCACTATTCTTGCAGTGTGTCTCCATGCGACATGGATCGTCAAATATCAATTCAGAATAGAGATATTGGAAGTAGAGGTATCATTCTACAAAGCCTCTATTTTCATTTTTTTAAAATGTCTGTGAAATATACGAAAAATTTTAACAAACATCACCAAAATTTGATGAGCGTATGAATGTGTTTGCGTAGTGGGGGGAACATGGTTGTTGAGGGGAACTGCTGACAATAATTATTATCGATAGTAACTGTCACTCTGACAGATGGTGAAAGAATTTAATCGTTAAAAAAACTTCTATACAGAGTGATTTGTTCGATTTTATTATATCAAATGAGAACTGTTTGTTTATTAATATATTTATATGTAAATGGTTTCTCGGACACGTTTTTGCTTTAATTTGTGGATTTTGGGTTTACGGAACATCGAAAGAGAGCGGGCATTAAAAAATTCTTACTTGTGAGGATTTTAAATACTAAAACGATGTATGTATGTGTCTCTACTATATATTACTATACGCTTCCCCTCAACAACCGTGTTTCCCCCACTCCTTGTTTGCTAACATTTTTCAGATATTTCACAGACATTTAGTGAAAAATGAGAATAGAGGCTTTGTAGAATGACACCTCTACTTTCAACAACTTTTTTAAAATTGAAATTTGATTATCTATAACGCATGGTGGCATAATGCAAAAATAGTGAACAGAAAACTTTATATCACAATTGTTCAAAAACTAATAAACCGATAGGGCCTGTTTTTGGCATACATAAAATAGATGTAAATTACTATCAGTTCCTACAAGCCTAGTTCTACAGCTTTCAAAGTGACGAAGATACGATTTTTAAAGAAAAGTGCTACATTTTTCAGTATTTTTTGTTTTTCCCTGTTACTAATGATCCAATCGGATCGAGCCTGGGCTCATTTCATTGGTATTTTCATGCTTTACAATTGACCTGTTGACACCATTGAGATTAGTTTATTATTTTTGATTTTATAAACATGCTAAGAAAAAAAACGTAATTTTCTTGCTTCAATTGTTTATAACAAAGTAAAAAAACATAGTTGCGAGTGGAAAACATAGCAAAATATCGCTAGGAATCTTTGTTAATGTGACGGCACAGTCGGTATCCTGATAGTATTTTTTACACATTATCAGTTAATTTTTGCTCTATTGATTGGTCTATGTCGTTAAAATCTGAAGTAATAAGGCATATATTTGAAATGTATAAATAAAAATTTCAAAGATTATATATAATAGTCAATTTGCTTTCAAGTACGAAGAACTTAACTTAAAATAATTGTCACTATTTTGTTGTATTTTGTTACGGTTCATGTATTAATCTTAATATGCAATTTTGTACTTAATTTAAATATAACTGCAAAGGGACATATGAAGTGTAAATTAGATTTTAATTCAAATTTCAAAATTAGTCACCCAAAATAATTTTTAAAGTATCTTTAAAAGAAAAAGAAAAAAAATACGTTAATTTATATTTAAGGAGGATACATTTGATACTATCTAACTTAGCTAATAGCTTTTCAAAATGTCAAATAAGATTTTGGCGAAATATCAAGCAAGTATTCAACCGAATTCAACAGACGAACGGCTGTTCTCCGGAACTATTTATTCGAGAATACATCCTTTGGATAGTATGATTCAAGTTTGAATCTCGCTGACGTTTCGCCAAGGTATCACGTGGCATTCTCAGTATCAAATAAGACCCTGTAATTTTCCTCTAGTAAGCAGATGGGTGAAGAACGATCTTTCTTCGGATCCTGTACAAACATGCCATTCCGAATTCACTGACATATTCAATAGGAGTAGAATCCACGATGTGTGATGGTTTTTCTAGAAGAAGGTCCAGAAGATAACAGTGCGGTTAACAATTTATTTCTTAATAAATTACAAGAGGTGTTTATACAGTATATAGAAAAGTCATGTTAATATAACTTGGAAAATATAGCATATTTTCTTCAAAATAAACATAAATGAGAACTTTGAACATGAGATTTCAACATTATTGGCATTTCGAAAGTATTTTTATTGCAACTTTGATCCAAATTGTGACGATAATTTAAATTCGAACTGGGTAATTCAATAGAATTCAACTGAAAACCTGAATGGTCGATTTATATACATCTGATCTGATGCCAGATGCTACAATGTACAATTTCAACTGAATTTAGGTACGGACAATAAAATAAAGTCAAAGCATACTAAACTATGTCACCTTGTGCTGTAAGATTTGAATATGTACTATGTGGCCTTTTACGATTGTTAAAAACATAATTTGTGAACATTATGAACACTATAAACAACCAAGGAAAAAATTTGTGCGAATTAGCGCGACGTAGCAATTTTCATCCGTTATTTCAAAGCTGTAAAAAAATTAGACTATGGGAACATCCATAAATTACGTAAGATATTTCAGGGTGGATAGGGATCTGCTAACTAATATCTTACGAAATTTTATAAGGGTGTAGGTGGGTGTTTGAAAAGGATTTTACGTTCGATTTTTTTAAATATTATTTTTTCAATGTTTATGACTTTAATATTATATTAATAATCGATATTATTAAATGAAATATATCCTACTACCCCTAATATCGACCCCAAACTATATAAAAGTATCACATTCATCGGTTCTCCTTCTCAAAAATAGTACAATTTTTATTACATAGAAACATTCATGCAGCTTTTAAAACGGATAACAACTTAGGAAAACATATAAGAAACAATAAAGACAAAATTAACAAAAATAACAACTCGGGTGTTTATAAGTTGACATGAGGTAGTTGCCCTAGTTTCTATCTCGGTCATACGGGAAGATCATTCAAGATAAGACGGGACGAACATACCAAAGCTTTTGAATTCCACAATTATAATAAGTCAACTTTTGCCGACCATTTATTGAATGAAAATCATGTACCTCAGAATACGTTCCAAGTATTCCATTTACAACATAAAAGTAAAAAATTATATCTTTTAGAGTCATTAGAAATTAAGAAAAACAAAAATTCACCATATCTCTTGAATGATCAAATCGAAACTAATTCATCCCCATTACTTAATCTTTTCAATAGAATTATATAAACTCATTATAGCCATAAGTTATCTTTTTAAAAACCCAATTACAATATTTTGTTCTTTCTTAATAGTGATAATCCCCTCCTACCTGCTTCAATAATCCTCTAAATAGCTCTGTAATTGCATCCCAATAGTTCTTTGTAATAGTTTTAGGCATTTAACTGTTAGTCTTATGTTGTATTCTGAAGAATGCAGTAACCAGGTGAAACAATTGTCAATAGTAAATAAATTTAAGTGAAAATTACATGAGTGTGTTTATTTTAATATAATATTAAAATGAATTTTCATCAAGTAAAGACAGAAACTATCATCAGCTTATGACTTTTTTAAGTAAATTAACTATTATCGATACCTATGGAAAAATTTAAATTTTACTTGAAAATCTCAGTTCAAATATAAATATACTTATAACATTAAATGTATTTAATTAATTATATAATTATCAAACCCTAACTTTTTACATGCATTTACTTACAATAAAGTAAAAACATTTCAAGGAATAATATCTTTAAAAATTTTAACATATGGTCGTAACATGTAAAACTCTTGAAGCCAGTTTTCTTCGGAAACCCTCCAAAATTAAAAAAATCGACTGTTTATTTGAATGGGATACCGAAAATAATATATATTTAGGATGACTACAAAAGTTAATTTTTGAATTAAGAGGTGATTTATCGCGAATTTGGATTTTTTGTCTTAAAAATATAATCAGTACATATTTTTGAAGGAAATTAAATTCTTTATAAAGGTAAAATTTATTTTTATTCTAACTTGAACTTGGAATAACTTTTGAAACAGTGGATTTAATGGTAATTAAATAAATCGAAATTCGTGATTAAACCTCTTAATATTGAAATTAAGGCCTAAAATTATGAAGTAGGTTTTTTGGGTCATTTTAAATAATATGTTCGGTTCCCATTCAAAAAATAATAGTCGATTCTTGTGGCATAGTATAATGTCAATATATTTATATGTTTTTATAATTTTAACCTGCTTTGATAATAGACATATTAAATTTTAAAAATGAATATCTTACGTAAGAATTGGGGGGTGGGTGGTTGATGAAATGGTGTCTTACATGGGGGTTGGTGGGGGACTGAAAAACGTCAAAAAGCATCTTACGTAACTTATGGATGATCCCTATGAACGATCAATCAGGTGCCTTATATAGTTTTTCGCATATTCATAACTCATTAGGTAATAAAACATTTAAAAAAATATATAACCGACTTCAACCTATAACTAAAAAGCTAAAAATAAATATAACAAAATACAACTCTAGCAAATAAATAACACATTCAATGTTGTTAGGTACCTACCCAGGAAGTAAAAAATGTAAATATTAAAAGGTGCTCATTCTGTACACATTAATTACCTACCAATCTAGTATATTTTGAAGCCGGTGCCAAGCAAATCTAAAATCCTTCATTGCGTAGTTATCTACTAATTCATCAAACTAGATTGGTAGGTAATTAATTTGTACAGAATGAGTATCTTTTAATGTTTACATTTTTTATTTCCTGGGTAGGTACCTAACAACATTGAATGTGTTATTTATTTGCTAGAGTTGTATTTTGTTATAATTATTTTTAGCTTTTTAGTTATAGGTAGAAGTCGATATATTTTTTAAATGTTTTATTTTCAACTTTTTAGTTTTTTGAACTCAGGTAGTTTTCATTCTTTATTTTTTATTTTGTATGTATAACCTTAATAGACAGAACCAGGTAACTTCGAAAGCCTCAAATATTACACAATGATACTTTCTCATTTAAATTGACAGGTAAATTTTTACGAACAAAATGTACTAGTACGCCTTGACTTAATAAGCCCAAAATATATTTATGCCTTATGGACTACGCCATGTAACCTTTTTTCAACTTTTTCGGACAACCCTGTATAACTATAGATAATTCCACTCCAACCTATGTACCAACCATCCTGTATATACGACTGCCCACGGACAAGTATAAATTTGTTAGCTGCCTTCTGTATAATATAGGACAAAGTAGAATCCATCCCATATTTACATAGTCACATCCGTCCTATATTTCAACCATAGCATATAACACCTTGTGGGCTACCCCATAAATTATTTCATTTTTAACATTTTATATTATCGCCCTGTGTAACATTAATTCTTCTCCACACTTTATGCAACTTCTTATGGGCTATAAAAGAAATATTTTTTTAATCACACTGTATAAATATAATTCAACTCCAGCATATAACAGTTTTTTAATCACCCTATATAATTTTAATTTCACCTTTTTTCCAACAATTTTATACCACCAAATGTCCAGTCCATCCTATATTCCAACCATCCTGTATATACAGCTGCCTACGGACCACTATCATTCTAGTCCGTCCTATATTTCAATCTTCATATAAATGCAACTCCTTCTATCACTTTACTTTGTGATTTTGTTTGCTATAACTAAATACCCTCTCTATAAACGCACCAAATAGCAGTTTAAAGTTTGACATGTGTTGTCACTGAATTTTCTATTAGGCCGGGAGAATATGACAACCAAAAGCACCGTCTTCGCAAAATGGAAAAATTTGCATTTAAATAAAACAAAACGAGCTTGGGACTCATTGATTTAACGAGCCGAAAATACTATGCTTTACTACCTATATGCTTGAGATGTACATAGAAAATTTTCAAATTCGCAATTAAAACTTCCAGTGCCTAAAATTACCGCACTATTACGTTGGAATTAAAATATTTATGAGGAAATGTCCGTTATGTCATTTCGATGAAATTTTTGATAAGAATTTTAGAATTTTCTACGATTTTCTCCACAACTGCAAGTTGCACGTCGCAGAAAAGTATATGAGATCACCTAAGGATCTTCCTTAATAGATTAAACGTTAAAAAACTATACACATCCATCCATAAGGAGTTATCGAAAAATCGACTAAAACATTAGGGATATTGGTCGATTTCCATGCACGCATGTGTTCATTCACAAATTGTATCACTTTACCAATAGAATTCTTTCCCAAAAGTTGAAGTTTCACCAATCCGGATATATACTCTATTAAACAAGACCATATTAATTCAAAACGGTGCACCAGAGGAGAAGAAATCAGGTAACATACATACAAAAAAAGCGAAAAAAAATACGCGACGAATTGATAACCTCCTCCTTTTTAAAAGTCGGTTAATTAAACAGTCAATATGCAGGTCGTAGATCACAAATTTTTTAATACCGTCTCTCATTAAATTAGATTACATTTACAGTTTGACTCAGCTATCTGGGATATTTTAGTTTGATTTATTATGAGAGTGGTAATAAAATTTGAAAATACAAAATTTGACCATATTTAATCATTAGTATGCGTTTTCGATATTTTTTTGTGAACTAACGTGTGCCGTTTAAGATGCTGTTTAAATTTCGATATGTAAGAGCATTCTGTACATTTGAATTGTTGAACTTCACTAATATCTTTATGACCCAAAACATGTTGTGTGAGATTTTTTTTACGCTTTGCAACATAACTACAATCTGGACATTTGAATATCTTCATTCCTTCTAGGTTTTTGTGAACCAGTATGTGGGTTTTTAAATCAAACTTAGATCTTATGACATAAGAACAATCACCGCATATTAATGTGCAAGTACCTTTATGAACAGAAAAGTGTTTTGTGAGATCAGTTATACTTTTTTCCTCATAAGGGCACAGCGTACATTTGAATATTGTCAACTCTGATTTGTCACTGTGAGTCAAAATGTGAGCGTTCAAATCAGATTTATATTTTGATACATAAGAACATTCGTTGCATTTGAATGCTTGAATATCGTTTATATTCTTATGAGTTAAAGAATGTTTGTTCATATACTTTTTCCTTTTTGCTACATAAGGGCATTCTGTGCATTTGAATACTTCAATGTCGTTTATATTTTTATGCACCAGAAAGTGGCTTTTTATGTATGCCTTGCTCTTTGCCACGTAAGGACAATCTGAACACCTGAAACTTTTAATATTTTTTACATCTTTATGAACCAATCGATGTCGGCATAAATGCAACCTAAATTTAGTGACATAAGGACATTGATTACATTTGAATACTTCTACTTCGTCAAAACTTTTATGGATCATGGCATGCAATTTTAAAGCATATCCAGTTTTTGCAACATGAGAACATTCTGTGCATTGAATCTCCTGAATGTTCTTGTGAACCATAACGTGTTTCTTTAGGTAAGCTTTCTTTTTTGCCACATAAGGACATTCTACACATTTGTAAATCTTTAGCTGCTCTGGATTACTGTGGAGTGATGGTGCTTTGCCGATAAGATATTTGCTTGAAATACATCTCGTTATTTGTGATTTTTTTTCAAAAGCTTGTACTAATGTATTTTGCCGGTCCTTAGTAGTAAACCTGCAACAACAAAAAATGTAAGTGCTAAAATAAAATTTTAAAATATTTTAAAGTAAAATGCAAACCGCGTTAGAAAAAAAGTTCCGTTTAAGTTGCTTCATTTTAAGTTAGTCTACAAGAGCCATTTTGGGGAAATCCTGATGGAGTTCACCGAAAATTATAATGTTGGGCATTTGATTCGGATTCACGTCTAGAAACTTTTTGAAAAATTTGAAATGGTCTGATAAAAATTGCAATAGCTATAAACAATATATATAGAGAAAAAGAGTGCTTCCGTATTTTTGATAAATCTCAAAAACAATAAAATATTTTTGAAATTGGAAATTAGATGTGAAAAGAGAAAGAAATTTTATAAAACAATAGTCCTAATTTCCAAAACTGTATCTTCAATATTAAAAATTTTAACAGAGCCTTAAAGTTATTGCTAAAACGGGAAGTCTGGCGTGTACGTGTGCCGTGTTATTTAGACACAGTAAAAAAAATTACAACATATTAAATATGAATATTAAGTAATGAAAAAATTTACTTACCTTTGGAATAGGTTAATAAACAATAACCTTCGCAGAAAATAAAATATTAGCCTTTTTCCATGCTTTATACATTTGTTAATTAACAACATTTTTGAAACGGAAAGTTAACATAAAAACCTTAGTAATTATTAAACTAAAATGTTAATTTTTTGCTTCGTACAGCTGTTCTAAAGAGGTGAAAAGATAGATTTCCGTTCGAAAAATTTACTTATTTATCAACAATCTACTGCAATGAAAAATGAATAATAACAATAAAGCTCTATATATTTTTTAATCTTAATTACTTTGTTTTTTTTTATTGCTAAGCGCCACCTGAAAATAAATTTTTTACGTCTATTGTTTAAAAAATTCTTATAAACAAATGCATTGTTTATGAAATAATGAACATTTTTTTTCATGATTCAAATAATCAAAAAATATAATGATTACAAAAAAACGTTATTTCAAAAAATTATAGTTTAAAAATGCATTTGTTAACAATTTTTTCCGTCATTTATTATCAATATTAAGAAATTGTTTTTAATCATTATTTCTATTGTCCTTTCATATTCCTAGGAACAAATAATTTTTTATTAATATTTAATTTATTTATTTAATAAACAATTTGTTATAAACAAATATTTTTTTTAACCGCAAATATAAATCATAACAGCTATGTATCACATGATTTAAAAAAAATATTGTCTATTTTTTAGAAAATTTTAAATATTTTACTGTTTGTAAGTTCAATATTTTCTTCCCGCTTCCGATAACTATTACTTAAATAACTTTTAACTATTCTGTAATAGTTTAATCGTTATTTAAATAAGAGTGATCGGAAATTGAAAGACAATATTGAACTTAATTAAAATATTTAAAATGTTCTAAAAAATAAATTTTATTAAATCATGCGATACATATTTGTTTTTATCTATATTTTCAGTTTAAAAAAATGAAACATAAAAATGTATTTGTTTATAACAAATTGTTTATTAGATAAATAAATTAAATGTTAATAAAAAATAGATAATTAACAAATGCATTTTTACCCAACATTTTTTTAAAGACGTTATTTTAAAAAAAAAATCAAAATATTTATTGATCCTTCGAATCATGAAAAAAAATTCATTATCTCATAAACAATGCATTTGTTTATAATAATTTTTTAAACAAGAAACCTAAAATATTAAAAAATATATTAATGATAAAAAAACGAAATTAAGATATTTGAAAAAAAAAAGTTACAAAGACTTTATTGCTACTATTAATTTTTCAATACTGTGGATTGTTGATAAATAAGTGGGAAATTAAATATTTTCAGTTTTTTCAAAGAGAATCTACTTTTTCACCTCTTTAAAACATCTGTACGAAGCAAAAACATGAGCTTTTTAGTTTAATAATTACTAATGTTGTTATGTTCAACTTTCCATTTCAAAAATGTTGTTACTTAACAAATGCATAAAGCTTAGAAAAATGCAAATAAAAATTTTTTGTGCGCGGACTTTTTTCAAATCTTTATTCCAATTTCAAACGTCTTTGATCGGTTTTGAGATTTTTCAAAAAACGGAAGCAGTCTTTTTTTTCTCACTATATTGTTAGTAACAATTTTTATCGGCCCCATTTCCACATTTTCATAAAGTTTCTAGACGTGAAATGACACCAAAATTATAATTTTCGGTGAACTCTATAAGGATTTCACTCTTGTAAACTACACTATTGCAGATGTACCTACAGATTTTAAGTGGGTATTTCGATTCATCTGTAATTTGGCATATTTAATATACATCACAAATAAATAAGTTCTGCACAATTTTGCTCTTTAACATACATAAATACCTTAAAAAACGACCTCAAAAAAGTAACCTAACTAAAAAGCAAAAAAAAATTCTGTAATAATTGAATACTTTTTCTGAAGTTGGTGAGACCTTTGCGCCACCTCGTGTTTTATTTTTGGAACTCTGGTTGTATCAAAGTCGTAATTTACCTTTGTCGTGTATTAGAACAAAGATTAATTATTCCATAAAATGGAAAGGAAAACATCAAACCGAAAGTGCGGTGTAGTTGATTGTGAGAACACGCCAAGAAAAAACCCAAAATTATCATCAAGTTCACTTTTTGTCTCTTGATAATTGTAGATTTTAACACACCCAATCTACGCTGGGCTGAGTTGTAGGTTCAGGAGTTGGATTAAAAATATCAAGTTAATTTAATTTTATATTTCAATGTTATAAGAGAATCCAAAAATTAAAGCTATTATTAGGTAATATGGGTTATATAATATAATAATTTCACGATTAAATAAAATCTCAAAAACTAGTGTTTAAAATTAACAGATATTTACTTAATTTTAAATAAACCCAAAAGATAGCATAATTAGAATATGAAATTGTTTTTGTTGTTGAGTTGTATTTCTTGCGTAGAAGAGCGATGTAATTGGAATTCTAAAATATCAACAAATTTTCAGCTTTTGTTTTTTTTTTGTCTAAATTAAGTGAAAATTCGTGAAACCAGGAAAATCAAAGTTTCTCGTTTATCACTTCTAAAATGTATGTTAGAGTGAAAACATATGCTTATGAATGTTGAAGGTAAAATATTGTTTTGTTGCTGTGCAATTTGCAAAAAACCCTTGACTACTGAAAGAAGTTTTTAATTTTAAAAATTACTTTTTTGGACACCATTTTCTAGGCTCCTGCGACAGTAAATTTAATTAAATCACAAGCACGCAGTAACCAGACTCTTCCCCGTTGTAAACTCAATTATGCACGATTACAATTATTTTTGTTGTAAATTGAGTTATTGGTAAAATACTGAATTTTATCACGAAATTGCTTACGTTAATTTAGCAAGTCAAGAGCTATTTATAAAAAAATATATTAAGCTTATATTGTTTTTCCATAGAAGTAATTAGTTATTGTAAATACTGCTATTTGCAATAAAAGAAAATGTGTCGATTTTATTCCATAGATCTTGCTGTTAGACCGGGCGCTAGTGACAGAAAAGACTGGACAATTTTTTCAAGGCTGCCTTTGATAGGAGACATATTTACAGCCGCAAGTCGTATACTTTAAAATCATCGAAACCTACAAACTCATATTTAAACAATGAGTTTATTTTGCATCTGCCTTGTGATGTTTCGTCAATTTTAGGCTAAAGATATACTACAATGTCATTGGCAGACTTAAAAAAATGGTTTTAGTTACACGACTGTTATTGCAAACTAATATTATTACATTTCACCCTTGTACTCGAGTAAATCGTCTGCCAATGTGATTTTATGAATCTCACATTCCTGCCTTGTATTTCAATAAATGGCAGACTATAAAACGTTGTTCCGAGAAGCCATTTTTAAATGCAAAATAAACTCATTGTTTAAATATGAGTTTGTAGGGTTCGATGATTCTAAAGTATACTGATCTACGACTTGCGGCTGTAAATATGTCTGCTATCAAAGGCAGCCTTGAAAAAATTGTCCAGTTTTTTCTGTCACCAGCGCCCGGTCTATGTTACGTAGAATTTTTGTGTTCACATATTGCCATTACAACTTATTGCTCAAGGAAAAATATTAATTTTTAAGATTTTATCAATTTCTACTTATTACAAAAACAAAACCTGCTTTTATAAAATATTTTCGATTTTTCCATATTCGTGTTACGATTCAGCAGAATAGAGGCTTCATTGTTTTGTATTCAAAGTTAAGTTCATGTTAAACAATGTCAAAGCATACATGAAAATTGATATGATTTCTAAGGTAACCTCCTGAGCAACAGGAAATAGAAAACAAAGACGTATTCATTAAGATAACTTTTCAGCAGCCACCTGCATGAGCTTATCTTTCCGCTAACTTGTAATTTTTTCAGATGTTATAAATACTTCGAACATGTAAGCTTGGTCACTTCTCGTTCTAGAACAGTAGTCACCAAGTATTTTTAATTTTCAATATTTTCAAATGTTTTAAAGTTTCAGTTAAATAAAATAAAAGTTTTTGAAAAAGTTTTAATGTTCGGCTATGACCTAACATACATCGTTTTAAGACAAGTAAAAAATTTATAGTTTTTCTTGTCACGGAAAAAAATATCATTATACTATTTAGGTTATAAGCAGGAACGTACTACATTTTTTTACTATGATGATTATTTTTTTCTCCTAAGATGTTATATAAAACTTAGTATATATTATTACAAAGTGTCGGTCTTTCACTGTCTTTTCGATATTGTAACAAAAAAGTACAGGTCCATATTAAAAAAACAAGCATTTATTTTTTTCAACGATACTGTGAAAATATTATTCACGGAGATAAAAAAAAATATTGTAAAATTAAGAGTTGTATCGTTACGGCTATAGGTTTTTTAATAGCAATCACGTTTCGTTACCCAAAACAGTAAATTGACATAATACGAGTTTTCTTGTAATTGTGCCTTAAACATTGATTTATGTTTTCAATTTTTTCTTTCGATTTTGAATTTTTGAAACTACCAGAAATATATTTTTATTGGTCCAAGTACTTACTCTTAAAGGAAATTTAATACTCTACAACACTTCCGGGTAAAATGGCGAGGTGGCAAGGTGTGTGTGTGTGTTAGGTTAAGAAAAATTTCAAGTTTCATGAGAGTTACCTGGTTCAATTATTCCCTTATTCTATTATTATACCCTATAAACGTTTAGTAAGTGATACAGACGCTCCTGAAGTGATAATAAGTGTTAATTAGTGATAAAACCGGGAGTCCAACGCCAACTCGCACTGAACATAGTTATTTCGAAAAAGTTACGGATTGGAAATAAAAGTTAATTTATTTCAAGAATCTTGATTTATTTATCATCTAAATCCAAAAGTTTGTACATAAGGTGAAGGTTGCTAAAAGAACATAAGAATATTTTTTACAATTTATTCACTTGTGTCTGGTCATTAAGGTCGAGACCAGAGAGAAGACCAGGACCATTAGCCTTGTGCAAAAGATATTTCTTAACATTTTTCATTAAATTCACTACTTTTATAGTTATTCTTTATTCAAAATAATTTTGAATTTAATTTCAACTTCGAATAATTTTAATGTTAATAACCTGTTTGTAGAGTATTACATTTCTTTCAAGAGTAAGTATTTTGATCAATAAAAATATGTGTATTGATGGTATAACTAAAAATCGAGGACTGTCTGAATGTAAACACTCACTTTCGCTCGCACTGCCTGTGTCCTTTGACTTTTGTACAAAAACAGCTCTTTTGACGAGTATCAAGGAGTGGCAGCAGCAGTGGCAGTAACTAGAGAAGTATATTGTTTACATTCTCGCACTGTCTGCTTCCCTGCCCAATTCCCTGCTAACTCCGGCATAATCTAAACGACCTATTAAAAGTTTCATATAAAGTACTTAAATTTGAATAACTTGGATTTTTATATAAATGCTGTAAAAATGTTTAAAAATGCTTGTGACTATTGTAATTTACATGAGAGTTACTGCCAGATGGAGACAAAAAACACGCTGGTGAGGAGGTCAGGTCAAGTTAATTTAGGGAATGTGAATTTTTGCACAAGTGAATTTATGTCACGTAATATAACATGTTTTAATACAGCAAGTAAGACTTGAAATTTTTTAAACAGTAAAGGAAATGCTAATTCTAACTTTTATTATCATGTATATTTTACACATTTAAATATATTATCGCTAAGATATTAACCTTAAGTGTCATTAATGAGATATCCACATGTGTGGAGTAGGATAAGTGGATTATTTATCGAACATTTTACCTATAGACTAATCAATAGAGCAAAAATTAACTGATAATGTGTAAAAACTACTATCAGGATACCGACTGTGCCATCACATTAACAAAGATTCCTAGCGATATTTTGCTATGTTTTCCACTCGCAACTATGTTTTTTTTTACTTTTTTATAAACAATTGAAGCAAGAAAATTACGTTTTTTTTTCTAAGCATGTTTATAAAATCAAAAATAATAAACTAATCTCAATGGTGTCAACAGGTCAATTGTAAAGCATGAAAATACCAATGAAATGAGCCCAGGCTCGATACGATTGGATCATTAGTAACAGGGAAAAACAAAAAATACTGAAAAATGTAGCATTTTTTTTTAAAATCGTATCTTCGTCACTTTAGAAGCTGTAGAACTGGGCTTGTACCGGTTTATTAGTTTTTGAACAATTGTGATATAAAGTTTTCTGTTCACTATTTTTGCATTGTGCCCCCATGCGTCATAGATAATCAAATTTCAATTTTGAAAAAAGTTGTTGAAAGTAGAGGTGTCATTCTATAAAGCCTCTATTCTCATTTTTCACTAAATGTCTGTGAAATATCTGAAAAATGTTAGCAAACATGACAAAAAATGGGCGAGCGTATGAAGATATCCAAGGAGCGGGGGAAACACGGTTGTTGAGGGAAATCGTATAGTAATATATAGTATAGGCACATACATAGATCGTTTTAATATTTAAAATCCTCACAATTAAGAATTTTTCTAATGACCGCTCTCTTTCGATGTTCCGTAAACCCAAAATCCACAAATTAAAGCAAAAACGAGAAACCATTTACATATAAATATATTAATAAACAAACAGTTCTCACTTGATATAATAAAATCGAACAAATCACTCTGTATAGAAGTTTTTTAGCGATTAGAATCTTTCACCATCTGTCAGAGTGACAGTTACTATCGATAATAATTATAGTTAGCAGTTCCCCTCAACAACCGTGTTCCCCCCACTACTCGAACACATTCATACGCTCACCAAATTTTGGTCATTTTTGCTAACATGTTTCGTATATTTCACAGACATTTAATGAAAAATGAAAATAGAGGCATTGTAGAATGATACCTCTCCTTTCAACATCTCTATTCTGAATTGATATTTGACGATCCATGTCGCATGGAGACAAACTGCAAGAATAGTGGACTAAAAACTTCAGATTGCAATTATTCTAAAAATAATAAACCGATAGCGCCTGGTTTAGTCACGCATAAGGTAGATATCAATTACTATCAGTTCCCACAAGCCCAGTTCTACAACTTCGATAGTGACAGAGTTATGATAATTTAAAGAAAATCGCTAAATTTTCCAGTATTTTTTGTTTTTTCCCTGTTACTAAAGATCTTATCAGATCGATCCTGGGCTCATTTCATTGGTATTTCCATTCTTTACAATTCACCTGTTGACACCATTGAGATTAGTTTATTACTTTTCATTTTATAAACATGCAACGCAAAAAAGCGCAATTTTCTTGTTTCAATTGTTTATAATAAAGTAAAAAACCATAGTACTGAGTGGAAAAGGTAGCAAAATATCACTACAAATCATTCTTAATGTGATGGCACAGGCAGTATCCTGACAGTATTTTTTGCACGAAAAAATCTCTATTGATTGGTCTACTACTTAAATATGAAACATCTATATTCATTTTTTAAATATAACTTTTGGATATTTATACTGAATTATAAAGATTGTACAGTACAAAAGTATTATAGTTCTTGATTTCAAGCAAAAATAAAATTGTATTTTCATGCAAAAAACCACACACAGAATTAGCAATACAATTAGCTGTCATAATATCAACAGTGATAAGCAGTACAGAGTTGTGTGTTGCATGTTTTTAATAGTTGCGATCATATGATCTCCCTAGAGCCTTAAAACCCTATTTTCATAATTTAGTAAGAGACGATTGATAATTATTGTTTCAAAAACTCCTATGACTAACTATTTTTTTGTAGATCGATTTTGAGAAGATGAGTTGTACCCTACACCAGGGGCCACTTTCATAATCAACTTGAAACTTGTAGAATTTCGTTTCGTAATTCAAAAAAATTATTCTACAAGTTAAAACTTGTAAAATATTAGTATTCGAAACCTGCACGTTGTACACATTTACGAAATTCTACAAGTTACAAGTTGATTAAGAACCAGGCCCCAGATAATAGTTTCCAGTCTGAGGAGTATTCTGAGATGGTGACCTCATTGAAAATTTGCCAGCAATAGCTCCTGCCGCAATCTAAAACCTTAATGTTAAGTTTTATTCTTTTCATCTTTTATTTTCTTCTTTTTGTTCCGCAACTGCATTCCCTCTACCAAGCTCCGATCAAATTCATCTGTTGAATGGTGAACCAAACAATGCTCTTTCATTCTGTCGTTAAATGTTGTTACAAAATCGCATTTTTTACAAAGAAATGTCTTCATTTCGATTAAACTTTTGTGGCTTAAATTACGTACTTTCATGCTTTTTGTTAGGGAAGAGAATTTTTGATGCTCCAAAACATGTTTGTTTAGGTTGAATTTATATTTCGTTTCGTAAGAGCATTCTTCGCATTTGTATATAAGCATGTTGTCGGTATTCTGATGTTTTTCAAAGTATCGTTTACGAGTTGTAGAGTTATTTTCTGCTCCAATACGATTAGCATTTCTTAAAAGGCTGTTTAATTGACGTGCTGATGGGGGCCTGAAACGAACATAAATATATTTTTAGTTAGCATTATAACACTTGTTGTAGTTAGTAACAACTAATACTAGGAGAGCTGCATGGCAGTTCGACTGAGTACAATATACAAGACTATAACATTGTGTATAGTTTAGTTAGTACCAGCTGACCCGCCCTCTCTTCGTACGGGCTAGACGAATTGGCTTATTTGTGATTTATTAACATTATAAAACCCCGGACATTTTTGACATTGAGGATATGTTTCATTTTTGACATGTTTACGATTCTGACATTTTATGGAGCTTATATATGGCATCTTCTGTTCCTTTTTATGGTTTGGAGTAGATAACACAACACATGAGAAGAAAAGGTTATGTATTCCAAACACTTTATACATTTCAAAGACTTAAATTGACTTCGTTGTCGTTAAAAATCTAAAGTAATCTATACTATTATAAAATTGTGGTTTGTTTGTTCGTTCGGGCATCACGTAAGAACTACTCAACTGATTTTGTTGAACCTTTTTTGATGCAAAGCCTATAGTTTGACTTAAAATCTGGTACATATTTTATCTCCCAACATTGACAAAAACAGTTGATATTGCGAAAAAACTACTAATATGTTTGGTAACACACAATTAGTCAATTGGTTCCACCGCATGCACCAAATATTGCAACAGCTTAACTTTTATTCAAAATTCGAAAAATGCCAATGTAACATGTTTCAATTAAAAAAAAATTAACTTATAAGTTATTATTATTATTTATATATATCAAGTGTAATTTTACAGAATGTCCCATAATAGGATAGGTGAAACTTGGAGCGGAGTAGAATTACATGGATTTAAATTTTTTTGAAAAACCGGTTTATTAGATGGCCTTTAAGCAGCTGCATATAGACAATGAGGTTGAAATTAGCGGTATGTTATACGGGGTGGTTCAAAAAAGGTATATTGTGTGGACCATAGATAGTTGCATATAGGTAAGTTTCTTCAGCCGATTGCCGAACGTTCGACAATTGGTTAATGCATCGGTACATGAACCGTTTATTGCACAATTCGATCCATGTATCCATGTTATCGAAATTACCGTACATTAACTGGTTGCCAATCAATCACCGTGTCACATGGAACACGATTCTGAACCGTTCACTAAACGGTTATTGTTTTGAAGGAACGCTATTTTTCTTGTGCGCAGGTACGCAACCGTTGTGTATTGGTTATCTAGGCTCAAGAAACGAACCTTATACCAGGTGGTTGAAAAACGGGTTGAGTTGAATAATATTTATACAGGGTGGATAAAAAATTTTATATTGTTAGGCTCATAAGTAGTTGCATATACAATGTGGACAAAAAAATGTTATGTACGCAGTTAGGATGTTTGAATGTTCTTGAGCTATTATTATAATTATGAAATGGGTTGGAAAAAATGTTAGAAACAGTTGTTTATAAAACGTTGTTAAAATATAATATGGAGTGGAATTACAGTTTATAGCGTGGTTAAAAAATTGTTTTATATCCACAAGTAGTTCACAAGTTCACACATAGCATATATATATATATATATATATATATATATATATATATATATATAGTACTACACTATACACTATATATATATATATATATATATATATATATATAGTGTGAGTTTTTTTTGATGATCAGTATGGCTTGGCACAAAGAGCGGACGAGACTCAAGAACTATAACAAGAACAGCCAACCAACGCTGACCTGCTTGAGAAGATCCAAGCAGAAATGGAAGGAGCTTTTAGAGAGTATAGTGGAACAGATCCACTGACTAGACCAGCTCTTCCCAAACTAAGATCATCTAAGAAACTGGGTATCGTCTTGCAGGCTATAAACAAATTTGTCTTGCCAAACTATGTTTTAGGTGCTAATACGTTAGAGTCGCTACACACAATCATCTACTGTGCTGCAACTTCCATCTGCAGAACAATTGGGGTCGCAGTGAGACCAAAACAAGACCCTCCTCAATTTAGAAAAACACCTCGAATACCACCTTGACAAAGAAGACTGGAAGGGAAAATCAATTCTATTCGGAAAGACGTTGGAAGACTGACCGAGTACCAATGAGGAGTCAGGAACAACAGAATAGAAAGGCTTGTCAAGACAATAACCGAATACACTCCCAGTGGGATGGAGAAAACATCACATCTCAGCAGTGTCTGGACAGTCTACGACAAAAGCTCTCCGTCTACACAAGTCAATTGAGAAGGTACAAAACCAGTAGCCAACGGAAACTAGACAACACACTCTTCCGACAATCAGAAAAAGGGTTTTATAGAAAACTTAACAACAACAATAATAATGAATCCCCTAGTTAACCCAGTAAAACAGACATCGAGGAATTCTGGAAAACACAGCTTTCCACAACAATCTCCTATAATTAGGAGGAGGCTGCGTCTCAGAACTGCGAGGCCATGCAAAACCAACCATTTACAACGGAAGACACATCCAATATATGATAGCATCTCCATAACTGGAAAGCACCAGGACCAGATGGTGTACACAATTACTGGATAAAGAAACTGTGCGCAACCCACGAAACATTAATAGCCCTTATAAATGACGTAATTACCGACCCACACAAGATGCCTAGTTTCCTTACGCATGGTGCTACATACCTTTTACCAAAGGACAACCTGTGTGCACAGGACCCAGCAAAGTACCGACCAATCACTTGCCTTCCAACCTTATACAAACTCATAACATCGTGCATTAATCATCGAATTTTCAAACATTGTGAGCTGAACAACATAATTACTCAACAACAAAAGGGATGCGCGAAAAATTCAATGGGTTGTAAAGAACAACTGATAATTGATTCCGTTGTCTGCAATCAAACCCACAAACGGCGAAATCTCTACATGGCATATGTGGGCTACAAAAAGGCCTTTGATTCAGTTCCACATGATTGGCTCATTAAGGTGCTGAAACTCTATAAAGTGAATAATTGTATTATTAGCTTTTTAGAATATGCCATGTCCACCTGGCAAACCAAAATCTCACTGAATGAAGCCAACTGTTCGATACAAACTAACCCCATTCCAATCAGAAAGGGTATATTCCAGGGAGACTCTCTTAGCCCGCTATGGTTCTGCATTGCCATGAACCCTCTCTCAAACAAACTGAACTCGACTAATTTTGGGTTCAGTCTCAAACACAACAACGTACAAGCATTAAAGATAAACCATTTGTTATACACGGACGACTTAAAGTTGATGGCAGCTACAAGACAACAGCTGCATGATAATGCTTAAAATAGTAGAAGGGTTCTCTAGTGACATCCATATGAAATTTGGCCTAGACAAATGCCGAATTATTAATATAGTTAAAGGCAAAATACAGCACGGGCATTTCGAAATGGGAGATGGCACCTCAATTGAATCTATGGGGGAAGATCATACTTATAAATACCTTGGAATAAAGCAGGCTCAACGTATTGATCACATGACTATGAAAAAGGACCTAACAGCAGAGTTTTATAGAAGGGTAAGACGACTGTTGAAAACCAAACTAAACAGTAAAAATCTGTTTCAGGCTATTAACACCTATGCGTGTTCAGTGCTCAGTTACTCTTTCGGTATAGTTAATTGGTTCAAGACTGATATTGAACAATTACAACGAAAAGTTCGAGTTTTACTAACAAAAGCTCAAAATCACAATCCAAAGAGCTCTGTTGAACGTACAACTTTGCCACGGTATGAAGGAGGAAGAGGAGTGACAGATCTAAGCAAACTATTAGATCAACAAACTTCTATTTTGCGTAGTCATTTCCAGAAACTCCCAGAATTTTCTGATCTACATAGAGTCATGTGCCAGGTTGATGACTCACTACTGCGACTGACACAACAACATGTCCAATTACACCACCAGACCACAGATCAGAAACTGCTGAAATGGAAAGAGAAGCCCCTTCATGGAAAACATATAAATGACGCCAACCAAGATTTTGTCGACAGTGCAGCGTCGAATAACTGGTTGATCTCTGGTTATATGTTCCCTGAAACGGAAGGCTTTATATTGGCAATCCAAGATCAAGTAATTCTAACTAAGAACTACCTAAAGTACATCGTTAAAGACCCTTCTATTAACAACGATAGATACAGGTACGGTTGCCAAACATCTGAATCTATTCAGCATATCACAGGAGGTTGTCAAGCGTTCACTGCAACTGAATACAAAGAACGACACGATGCTGTGGCAAAAATACTTCACCAGGAACTACCACAGTAGGTAAGATTAACATACTATAAATATAAACCAGAATCTGTTTTAGAAAATACCAACTACAAGCTGTACTGGGACCGCACGATACTGATCGATCGGTCTGTTGCTCACAATAGACCAGATATAGTTTTGGTAGATAAAGTCTCTCGGAAAACAACTTTAATTGAAATAGCAATTCCTAACAACAATAATATAAATATCAAGCAGGCTGAGAAAATAACCAAATATAGAGATTTGGAATTTCAAATAAAGACTCAGTGGAACAGGAACAACACACGAACTGTACCAATTGTTATGTCAACGACAGGACTAGTCCCAAAACATCTATTAAACAATCTAAAATACCTCGGTCTGGACGAACATCTTTACAAACAAATGCAAAAAGCCGTCTTGTTAGGGACAGCCCGGACGGTCAGGAAATTCATTGGAAACTGCCGCCACGACCCCAACCACGGGCTTGAAAATCTGGCCAGGGCTCCCACAGAGCTAAACCCTTTTGATATATAGGATATCTGGGGTTTCGTGCCTTAGAGGGAGTGTGATGCCATACATTGTATGGTCACATACGTAGCAAAACAAAAAGCGGAGTTTATCCTACGGCTAATCTTCCACTCAACCCTAAACAAAACAAGTTTCTTCACAAAATATTTATTACCAAAGTAGGTAATTGTGGCAATTAAACAATATGGAGGAAACTATTGACATTGACAAACTACATTAAGAATATTTAAAAACAAAAGTGTCGTTAAACAAAAACTTTTTAATTTTCTTTTGAAAACCAAGTAAAGTTGTATCATCTAAATTTTCCAGAATAATTTTGTTATACATTTTAACTGAGTTTAATGAGAAAGACCGCTGAAACATGGCTGATGAATGTCTAGGGACATATAAAAGGTTGCTGAATCTTGTAGGTCTATTGTGAATTTGATTAGCATAAACTATTTTTTCCCAAAGATAATTCGGTTTTCTCGTGTGAATAATACCATGGACAAATTTACAAAAATGATATTGCCAAGTCTTTTTCATTGTTAACCAGTTTATCTCTATTAGTTTTTGACTTATATGGTCAAATTTGAGAAGTGTGCAAACAAGTCTACAACCGGTATTTTGTACTTTTTGAATTGTAAACTCAATGTCTTTTGACACATATTTCATGATACGCATAAAATGTAAAGACATAAATTGTAGAGCTACAAAAAAGTAACCCAAATTAAAATCTTTCGTATCTCGTCGGATAGCCGAGTTATTGTCAAAAAAAAAACAATTTTAGTCCTTACCACATAGGAAAATTTGGTAAACAATTTCAAGATATGCTTTTCTAGGCACGTCCTACGTCATATCAAAAATTTAGCTTTCTTTGTTCATTTGCATTTCCAAATGACTGAAGTAGTATAATATAGTACTTTTTACTTCATGATCTATGCTATACTGTATTTTTATAATAAAACTCCTTTATCAAAACGTAATATTTATTACAATTGCTACGATTTTTTACAATAAAATTATTTTTCACTATTACATTGAACTTATTAAAAATCATTTAATTATATTGAGCTAGAATACTTCCTGTTGTTGAACAACAATTTAACTGTTAAACATTATTTTACAAGTCAATTTTGTTTGCTACTATCTAAACCATGTTTGTCAGTTATTTTAATTATTATTTTTGTCTTCAAATTCATCTTTCACTATCAAACATTTCCATCGGATGTAGGTTTTTGCGAATTAGAGCATGCAGCGATAAATCTTGTCAGCATTTTGGTCCGAAACAGCCTGTCATCTGGACTCTGGTTACATTCGTCATTTGGAAGATGAATCGAAGAATGCTTGTCCATTTTCCATTTAAATGTTGTTACAAAATCGCATTTATCGCATTCGAATTTCTTCATTTCATTTACACTTCTGTGCACGAAACTGTGTACATTGAAATCACTTTTGCGTTTTGTCGCGTAAGAGCATTGTTCACATTTAAAAGTTCCGAATTCACTAGAATTCATATGAATGCTGCAATGTTTAATCAAACTAGTTTTCCGTTTTGTCACATAATTACATTTTTCACAATTAAATGTTTGAATGTCGCTTAAACTTTTGTGAACCAAACTGTGCTTCCTAAGAAGGCTTTTATATTTCCCAACGTAAGGACATTCTGGACATTTGAATGAATTTTTGTCGTCTGGAATTATATGACTGAGTCTATGTTTGATGAGATTACTTTTGCATTTACCAATGTAAGAACATTCCGTGCACTCGAACTGTTGCACCTCATTTAAACTTTTATGTATTTTAACATGTTCTACTAAGTTATATTTATATTTTGTAGCATATGGACATTGATTGCATTTGAATGTCCGAACCTCGTCAAAATTTTTGTGAACTAAAAGATGTTTTGTTAAATTAGATTTATATTTAGTTTCGTAAAGGCATTCTTTGCATTTGTATCTTAGCATCTGGTCGACATTCAGACGTTTTTCCGGGCAATAGTATTTATTGGTCGAATTTTTAATACAACCAGCCCCTCTTAATCGCTTATTTAAGGGACGTGTTGACAGTAGTCTGAAAATAGCAAAAACATACATTTTAGTTAGCATCATATATTTAGATTCGTAAAATATACTAAATAAGAATTATAAATTCAATATACTATTAATTAAGTGTGGAAGAAATTAATAAAACAAAAAATATTGAATACTGAGATTTTTTTATTAAAAATTTTAATACAATTACATAATTTTATATAATTCAAGAACACGTATTATTATTATATTCTATTAATTTCTCTTTTGCCGAAAAAGTCAGTGATCTTAAGCGAAAATGTTTGGTTTACCAGTTCATAAATGCATGACAAGAAAAATGTGGTCTATTCAGAAACATCATTCACGTCATGCCGCTGTTCCGTCAAATCCGAGAAGCATGTCTCACAAAATATGGTTTATCGAAATTTAAACTCTGTTCATACATATACAGGGCTTACATTTCAAAACTAGCCACCCAAAATAATGTTTAAAATATCTTTAAAAGAAATAGACAAAAAACACATTAATTGACATTTTACACGTAGCGATCAGCAGTTTCAATCCCTAGCAGGGATGAATATCACTTCTAAGAATTTAAATAAAGGTCTCTTCTTTGACACATCATTTTTTAAAATGAGATTATTTTTTACAGACCTAGAAACCACAAAAAATTAAAAAACTGAATAGTAATTGAAAAAAAGCATGAGTATAAATACCGAGATAAACAAGTGAGAAAGAATCCTTAAATTTTTGCGAAAGACATTTGTGACTATAAATGTAAACAATTTAAGAGTAGTAGTGGTTTCGTTGTATACTGACCATCAAATTTCGAAAATGGTTTATTCTTTACAAGAAAAAAATGATATAATAATAATAATTTATGGGGAAGAACAACGTTGTGCACGCAGACCTGCGCAGATTTTTCATCAGAGAGATCCCGATAAAAATATTTGGCATCAGTATGATTTGCATTTAGTTCATAAATTTCCAAAAAATTGAAGTGTGTGCAATAAAATTGTCAAGAGTCGTAGAATTTTAACTGAAGCTGCACAGGTTAAGATTTTAGGTCATTTTGCCGTGGATCCTCAAACATCAATTACGTCGGCTCTATGCATAAAACGTTACGCCTAAATAAATTATCCTTTCACTACAAAATACAGCTTTTACCTTGCTGAGGATGATTATGACAGAAGGTTAAAATTCTAGGAATTAATTAATTAATCCCTTATAACCGAGTCTTTAGAAAACCAAATAGATCAAGATGGAACTTTGTTGCTAGACGAAGAAAAGCTATTTTTTCAACGCAGCACTTTCACATTATGCATTGCCTGTACGAAATTGGCTTAATGAGACATTTCCAGATAAATAGATTGGGAGAAAGGGAGCTATAGAATGGTCAGTAAGATCATCCGAGCTAACGGCCCTTGACGTTTTTTATGGAGACATTTATAAACTGTGGTGTATAAAACTCAACCTTGCGATATTCCTGAACTTAGACGTAGAATAGTGGAGGACTGTGAGCGGATTACACCACAAACGCTTCAAAAAGTGCTCGAGGAACTCGAGCTGCGCCTTTACCATTGTCCTACCAAAAATGCCAGACATTTTGAACATCCAATTTAAGTAACACGCTAATACAATATTAATAATGCAAGAACCAGAAGAACCACAACCAATACAGTCACAACAACAACGTGACCATCCCCAACGGAGTCAAATGAGAACGAGAACTCCACCCGCAGAAAGTGTTGCGCAGTATCAACAGCCAGCGCTCACTCAAGCGGGACTGAAAAGACAGCGCATGAAATGGACTGGCGCCATGAATGAATTTATAATGCGCACGTTTTACAGAATTACGCACTTTGGCCAGGACAAGACTGGATATCGCCAAATACTCCATCAAGAGTTCTGTCGTGAGTACCCAGAGCTTCAAGTTACTGAACAAAGAGTCGCAGATCAATATCGTGTCATCTTGAGAAATGGCCTTATTTCACCTGAACAACTGGACAGAATAAAGAGCGAAGTGGAGCGCGAACTATTTGGCCGAAAAACAATCGATCCAGAGCCTGAAACAACTTTGGCACAAAGAGCGGACGAGACTCAATAACTACAACAAGAACAGCCAACCAACGCTGACCTGATTGAGAAGAGCCAAGCAGAAATGGAAGGAGCTCTTATAGAGTATAGTGGAACAGATCCACTGACTAGACCAGCTCTTCCCAAACTAAGATCTTCTAAGAAATTGGGTAACGTCTTGCAGGGTATTTACAAATTTATCTTGTCAAACTATGTTTTAGGTGTTAATACGCTAGAGTCGCTACACACAATCATCTACTGTGCTGGAACTTCCACCTGCAAAATCAATTCTCTTCGGAAAGACGTTGGAAGACTGACCCAATACCAACGAGGAGTCAGGCACAACAGAATAGAAAGGCTTGTCAATACTATCATGGACAATAACCGAATACACTCCCAGTAGGATGAAGAAAACATCACATCTCAGCAGTGTTTGGACAGTCTACGACAAAAGCTCTCCGTCTACACAAGCCGATTGAGGAGGTACAAAACCAGTAACCAACAGAAACTAGCAACTCACTTTTCCGACATTCTGGAAAACACAGCTTTCCACAACAATCTCCTATAACTCCAGAGCCAGCTGGATTAATGAGGAGGAGGCTGCAGTTCAGAACTGTGATGCCATGCAACACCAACCATTTACAACGGAAGATACATCCAATATAATGAAGCACCTCCATAACTGGAAAGCACTAGGAACAGATGGTGTACAAAATTACTGGATAAAGAAACTGTACGCAACCCACGAAACACTAACAGCCCTTATAAATGACGTAATTACCCAACCACACAAGATGCCTAGTTTCCTTACGCATGGTGCTACATACCTCTTACCAAAGGACAACTTATGTGCACAGGACCCAGCAAAGTACCGACCAATCATTGCCTTCCAACCTTATACAAACTCATAACATCGTGCATTAATCATCGCATTTTCAAACAGTGTGAGCTGAACGACATAATTACTCAACAACAAAAGGGATGCGCGAAAAATTCGAAGGGCTGCAAAGAACAACTGATAAATGATTCCGTTGTCTGCAATCAAGCCCACGCCAAACAACAAAAACAAAACAAGGCCTTTGATTCAGTTCCACATGATTGGCTCATTAACTTTTTTTTTAATAGCGAAGAGGCCTCACAGTCTAAACGCACGCAATGAAATCCAGAACTTATCGAATTGTTGGAAAATTTTATTAAACACCGTACCGGCCCGGAACCGTCCTATAACAACTCAACCGGACAAAACTAATCAGCAAGCGGGAGGCGTGGCCACTAAGCGCCAAGGACCAATCACACGCAGCCGTTCACGGTGCCAACCGATAGGCGCCGAGCCGCGACTATATAACACCGTGCGCGCTCCTGAAAATCTCAGTATTCGGGTAACTAGAAGCGAAAGCAGAAAGCTACGAGAATTATGCAAATCGACCTGAAGAGGGCATGTGACTCTGCCGAAACGTCGTCATTTTACCATCGATCCCGGCAGGGATCATTTATCAACTACGCGGATGAATTCCCGGAAACCATCTAATACATATATATGTGTGTGTGTGTATATATATATATATATATATATATATATATATATATAGTCCTGCGTACAAAGGAATGACACCTCGAAGAGAGTATAAGGAATGTTTATCACCTTTATTTACAAAATTGATCGACTATAGAACAAATTGAACAAGTTTTTTTTGTATTTCAATAACTGCAAACTATTTTAACATACTACACAATAAACTAGAAAACTTCATCATAAACTATTTTCAACACTTTCTAATAACTTAAAAAAACCCATCAGTCAAAACAAAAATGTGTCGAGAGGAAATAAGCACATAACGGTTCGAAGACTGGAGCGTGATTTTTTGTGACTGCATGCTTTTCGGATCTGAGGAAACGGTGACGTGATGTTAATGATATGTCTGTATAGACTATTCATGCGAAAGTGGTAAAATAGTTGCTGAAAATTTCTAGTTTATTAGGTAGTGTTCAGTCATTTGGAAATACTAAAAAGTTTGTTTCATTGTGGCTCAATTTCGTAGATAAAGAATAAACTTTATTATTTATTTTACTGTTTGTTTCATGCCTCATGAACCAATTTACTTTTCTTAGGTTGTTTTTCCTCTTTATCAAAGTAATGTTAGAATAGCCAAGAAGTTCTCGGAAAACGCTAACAAAAAATGAATGACTGAATTAATTAATTAAATTAAATGAATTAAACTGGAAGGTGGTGGTTTTAAATCATGACGGTAAGCTTGAGAGGGGCTATACGAAGTGGTTAAGGGAATCAACAATGTCGAACAGGATGATTTCGATCGGGCCGATCAGAATTAAAAGAACCAGTGGTCCGTGTGAAACAGCTGAACAATTTACAACTAACAGGGGAGGGGCACAAAACAGAGTTTTGGGAGCTTGGTAGACTAGTGAGATAGAAAGGATGTGAGTACACTAATTCAGAAGGGAGATGGAGTTATAAGAAATCTGCGAATAGTTTTGTGGACAATGTTGAGGTCAAGTTAATATCAAGTGAGAAAAATATTTGACAGTAGTATTATTTGAAGTATCTAGGGCTGTGAATTATTGATTTGTATTTTTGAACTACAATTGGTGAATACATACAGAGTTTTATTTAGAAGTTCATTAATTTTATAGAAGCCCACGAAATTTTTAACAATACTTAAGTTATATATGTACAAATCTATATATATATATATATATATATATATATAGTATAGTATATAAATAGGCAAAGACAAATCGTTAGTTATCTTTATTTTTGTTTTGTTTAGTAGCTACTGGCCACCTTCAGTGCAGAATGCTAAAATTTATTTACAATGTTGATTCATTCATTAAATAACATATGATAAAAAAACATTATTTACGTCCTTACTATCAATGCCAAAAAGATAACAGTAACAGTGTCACCAGATTACTTGCTTGGAGAGAAAATCGTAAGATGGATTGACTGGAATGTGAAAGACGAATTAAATTATACTAAAAAGTAACAAATTTTGACCCGTTCCTAAAGTTATTCTACATTGTCATGCTATTGTAATAGTACCCAGGAAAATTTATATTACATAATAATGGCCATTCATTGGGCTCTCGAAAGTTTGCAACTTTCATTGCTTTGTAAATATGGTTTGTCAACTAAAATAAGAATTATGTTGCTATTGATGAATTTGATTCTGATAATATTTTATTAATTTTACGTTATACTTTCAATTTAAATAATCTTTTAATTATATCGTATAAATTTTATATAATTTGAATAAGATTACAAAAATTGTGAATTAATGCACTAATTGTAATTCATGCCTATCTTTGATGTAGCGCCTTGATTTGAATTATGACATTTCAGTAAGATGTAAGTTCAATGTGTAAGGCACTATCTCACGTAACCTCGATTTGCGCGTTGTGGACGGTGCGTTGCGTCAAAGTGACAGCTGCAAACTATCAAACACATAAAAACAATTAATTTTGTCCTAGTGGAAAATTAATTCGTGGGATTGTAGCAATTTTGTGTTGTAGCATCGTTCATTTGGTTTGTTTTAGCCTTTATTTGCAGTTTATAATTGTCATATTGACATATCGCACCGCACGCACCGCGTATACGTGGGACACATCCTTAAGTTCAAGATTTCAACTTCATTCAGCGCGAAAAGTTTTTGTAAGTATTACTTATTTATCATTAATTAATATTTTCCAAACAAAAGAGAAGTAGTCATTGCTTACTATGTATTTCATTTAAATTAATGAATTTACATTGAATCTAAACAACGTTTAGAAGACAATTACATTGAATCTTAATTGAAAAATGTTTTTAAAGGGATTTATTTTTTAAGTTAAAAATTATAACTACATATTGGAATACATTTAAAGGCCGAATCTTACAATTATTTTTAGGTACGGAATCAGTTAGCGACTGTTTTGTGTGCATGCATTTTATCCAATAAACTATTTTTTTATTACATGGTTCCATTCATGCAAAATCCCATTTTTATTACAAGGTTACTACTTACTAGTTACTTTTACCCAAAGTAAACATGTCATTGCCATTTTAACATGTGTATATAAAATATTGTTACGAAATTTACCAAAGCCGACCCTGTTTCATTTCAGTACGACAACAATCGCTTTGAGATAAAAAAAATGGTTCTCGAAATGACTCGACAGCTGTAGGAGTGATGACTGATTTTACTAGAGAATTCGACGCTGATTTTAAAAGGAGGACCCATCCTGGCAGCAGGGAGTTGGTTGAACGAAGAGCTTATATGTAAAATTGTTGTTGTGATATTTGAATCAGCTATTCGATGTAAATAAACTGACTATATAGCAATATAAAGAAATTCAATGAATTTACTGATTAGTTATGGTAAGTTAGGTACATACGTCTATTCTACAAAGAAATATATTTTTCTTGAACATATTTTTCTTTTGAAAATGGTCAAACTACAGAATCATGTGAAGACTATCTTTGATAGTTCAATATCAAGCGTTGTTTATTATTCAGTAGTAAAATAGTCAATGTACGAGTAGTAGATCAGTATTGATTTTTATAACAGTAACTTTCGCTTTAATAATTCTGTAAGTTTTTGTTGTGAATTTAATTATTTTATTGCTATATTATTTATTCAGTGAAACTGAAATGACGAAAACTTTGAGGTTACAAAGTGCAATCCCAGCAAAATTATTTGGAGTATCTGTATTTGATTAAATTCTCATATATATTTTTGTTATTTCAATAGATTTGCCAATATAACATAAACGACTTGGGACCGGGTTTTCTCTTTATTTCTGATAGACATATACTTTTGACAAACGAACGTCAATAATGTTCACAATTTGATGAAATAGGGTCGAATTTCGACCAACTGGGGACCATTAGAAATATTAATTCTATATCATAACCTTTAATATTCCCAACTTGACCTGATGATTGAGTAGGAAGATTTTAATGTAGGCTTTTGAGAGCCAGTGCCTGCAGTTATAAATCTTGGTAGAATTGTGTTTCCGAACAACATTCCGTCATCCGAACCATGACATCAAGCCTCGCATTTTCCACATATTGATTTCTTTATTTGACTTCCAGTTTGGTGAACAAAACTATGAAGGCTTGTGCGTTTTGTCAAGTAAGAGCATTCTTGGGTATGTTCAATTCACTCGCGTTCTTATGAATTCTGCAGTGTTTAACCAAGCTAGATTTACGTTTTGTAACATAATTACATTTTTCACAGTTAAATGTTTGAATGTCACTTAAACTTTTGTGAACCAAAGTGTGCTTAGTAAGTAGGTTTTTATGTTTCCCAACATAAGGACATTGTGGACATTTAAATGAATCCTTGTCTAACATTTTATGAATGAGTTTATGCTTAATGAGATTACTTTTACATTTGCCAATGTACGAACATTCCGTGCACTTGTATGTTTGGACCTCATTTATAGTTTTATGTACCAAGACGTGCCTTTCTAAGGAGAACTTTAACTTGGAAGTATAGGGACATTGATTACATTTGAATGTTCGAACTTCATCAAAATTTTTGTGAACTAAAATATGCTTCTTTAGGTTGGATTTATATTTTGTTTCGTAAAGGCATTCTTTGCATTTGTGTTTCAGAGCCTTTTGTCGAGATTTACATGTTTTTGATCGTAAAATTTTTCATTTGTCAAGTTCTGTCCTTCTTCAATATACCTGGCGGTTCTTATGCGCTTAGTTAAATGATATGTTGACGGAAGTCTGAAAAGAACGAATATGGGTATTTTAGTTAGCATAAAATTAGTCAAATAAAGGTAATGAGCATTATAAATACAAAACACTTCTAAATAGCTGCTGTAATATAGATTAATCTAATTTATATTAAAACAAGTGTCCGTTTTAGAACAAACTTGAATAATGAAAAGTACCTGGGCAACCAAGCGGCGCTCTGGGATTCGAAATTTCATCAAGTTGGCTAGATGTAAACGTATTTTTCCTGAGATGATTACTTTTTAAAACCCCGTCCCACTACTTAACAGAAAATAATTAAAAGCCAATGAAATATGTAATACAAGTACGGTAATAAGTGCGTAAATTCACAAGATACCCAAATATGATTTCAGAAATAATAAATATGACACACAAACATAGACAAACCTGCAAAGAAACTAACTCTTCGTTTGGTATCAAATTCTAAGTATATTTTGACAATACCTAATACCACAAAAAGATTAATTTTGTATTTATGCTTTTAAAGTCATATGAAGTATATGCTCAAAGGTTTGTTATTGATATGCATTGTGCATTGCACCCTACCTCCAGAAAGATGTGCTCTAAAACCCCATATTCAGGTTTTTAAAAGTACAGTATTTACTCTAAACTCAAATATTATTCAGAAGTGTTAATGTAAAATGTTCATCATATGAACTAGGTCAGCACATAAATGTAAAGGCAACTTTATAACTGGTAACCACAGCTGGAAACCTTGTCCCCTTTTGTGGTGTTCTTACTTCTAACATATGTTAAATCTCTCATTTAAAATATAGCAAACTAAGAATCAGAATGTTTATTAGAACAAAAAGTAAATTTTGGGTGATTTTGTATATTAATTGGATGTTATATTTGTTATTGATTTTCTATAAACAAAAAGGGTCTTAAGATACTTAGAGCATATACTCCTGGAGGTAACCTGCAATGCACAAATATCCTGCCAAGACTAGAAAGAGGCTAACAGGCTATTTGACTTGGTGGGTGGAAGCAGCCAATGAAGTACATTTCTGGGTGTATTTTATTGGACGCAGCCATAACGCAGCTGACAATCGGGTAATATAGCCCATTGCCCTCTCTTTTTAGTC
This sequence comes from Octodonta nipae, assembly GCA_034190945.1. Classification (NCBI taxonomy): domain Eukaryota; kingdom Metazoa; phylum Arthropoda; class Insecta; order Coleoptera; family Chrysomelidae; genus Octodonta; species Octodonta nipae. The sequence goes on from CM067223.1 coordinate 24,458,028, forward strand.
TTGGTATGCTATTTGTGCATTGCAGACTACCTCCAGATGTATAAACTCTAAGTTAGTACATAACCTCGTCCCTGTTTCTTACACAAAAAACTAAGTTGTATTGGTATTTGAACGTTAAAGTGTCGAAACGAAGTTTCGGAACAAAGTCTAATTTTTGAATCTATTTTCATGTTTTTCGCTTCAATAGGATCAATTTCCTAAGGGCAAATACATTAATTTTAGCTAGGTCTAGTTAGGTTTAAAAAAAATATTATTTGGTCAAAAATAGAAAAAAAAATCAACTTTAAATTATAGGAAAAGTAACTCACTGTACAGGGTATTCTATCTCAAACGAGCCTTGAATATTTTGGTTATTTTCTATTGCAATATGAAAAAACAGGGCGATTTTTGTTACGAGGGGGGAATTTTTTGAGGTGAATTAGCGCTTGTGCGCATTCAACAAAAACAGGCCAATTCAACGACCTTAAGATTTGAGATAGGGAAAATAGGTGTTGTCGTATATCATTTGAAAGCCCTTTTTACGGACTATACCGTCGTAATAATTTGTTTTATTGCAATTCCTGTTCATGTAACAGAAAACCTAACGAACCTAGTAGTAAAACTGGATTATTAAATTAAAAGTTTTTACTGCATGGAGTATTAAAAATGAGTTCTTTTATAGTATGCTCTTAAACCATCCTGTTTCACTGCCGCACCCTGTAATAACATACAATACAAGAAAAACATTAAATGTAAACATTCATTTATTTTACATTATTTTGGTGATATTTACGGCAAGTTTGTTTATCTGTTCTGACCTTTATTCGATCATTTGAAGCATTGTATATTTACCTGTCAAGTTATTACTTTACTGATTTGCTGAAAATTTAAAAGATAATTATGTGATACACAGTGCAAGAACGTGTTGAGCTGGTCTTTATTACCAAAATCAAAATTATGGTCGATCTGCTGCAAGGGTTTTTAACCAAAACCATCCCGAACGTCACGTTCGTCATAAATACGTATTTGAGTTGATTTTATTTATTGAGACGGGCTTAGTAATGAATTAAAAAAAATAGGTCCCATTGGAATTGTAAATGATGAAGGAGTAGCTGTGGCTACATTGGGCCATGTCCAACTTATACCAAACACGGAGTCTGTCCAGCAAATCTCTGCAGCTTCCGGTATTAGCAAAACTAACGTTTTTAGAATTCTGCATAAGTACAAATTCCATCCGTACAAAATTAAATTACTTCGTGTTTTCAATGAGGATGATTGGGATCGAAGGCAAGAGTTTTTATGAAATTATGACCCAGCGTATGATCGTAAACTCAAATTTCTTATACAATGTTTGCTTTTCAGATGAATGCACTATTTCACTTCATGGGGAGCTTAACCGACATAACTGTAGATTTTGGAGCGATACAAATCCTCATTTATTTCGAGAAGCTCATAGTCACATCCGGTAAAAGTAAACGTTTGGGCAGGGATTTTGGGAAATCATCTAATTGAACCCGTGTTTATTCTTGGTAATTTAAATTTATCACAATATATTGGAAAATAATGAAATTAATGCATTGATAATAGAAAAATTAGAAAATGATCCTCTACTACATGAAGAGCAATTGCATTTCGCATTTCCAACAAGATGGAGCTTCTCCTCACTACGCCGCACCAGTTCGTCAATACCTCGATTTGGAATAATCTGGTCGCTGGATTGGAAGAACAGGTCCTATAGAATGACCTGCCCGATTATCTGATGTGAACCCTTTGGATTTTTTTTGTGGGGACATGTTAAATCCAAAATTATTAAGACTCAGTCTGAGAATTTGGACGAACTACGTCAACGAATATAGCGGAGTGTCGTCAGATAACACCGACTATGCTGAACCATGTCAGAGACGGCTTTCAGTCAAGGTTGTATTATTGTATGGAAGGCAATGAAAGACACTTTCAACATTTGCTTTAGAGGCATTTTATTGTAATGTAAATTCGTTTTTTTTAATACTCTTTTATTATTACATGTACAGAAATTGCAATAAATTTTATTACGAAGGTACAGTCCGTAAAAAGAGCTTGCAAATGATATACGACAACACCTATTAGCCTTATCTCAAACCTCAAGGTCATTGAATTGGTCTGTTTATGTTAAATGCGCGCAAGCGCTAATTCACCTAAAAAACATTCCCCCTCGAAACAAAAATCGACCTGTTTTTTCTAATTGCAAAATAAGCAAGGTGGCTCGTTTGAGATGGAATACTCTGTATATGTATGTACTGTACTTTATATCCTCCCTTCTTTAACTCGATGCATAAAATAAATCTCCAGATATAAAAATTCATTTCAATACTGGCTGGAAACGCACCGGCCGCAACATTTCGTTGCGCAACGTAATGTTGCAATCACATGCAACATTTGAGTCGCAACACTTAATTGTCTCAGTACTTAACCATCGCACGTCAAAGTGAAAAGTGTTGTTTGGTCAAACAGAGGTTTGAATAGCAGTTTATAGTTTGGCATGTGTGTCACTGAATGTTCTATTAGGTCGGGAGTACGTGACATTTTCGCAAAATTGAAAAAAAATCTGTAAATTAATATTTAATAAGTGTACAAATAAAATGAGCTTGCATGGTCGTTCATTTAAGGAGCCGAAAATAAATTTAAATAAATTGGCGAAACCAATACTTTACTACCTATATGCTTGCGAGGCACATAGAAAATTTTCAAATTTGCGATTAAAACTTTCAGTGCCTACACTTTCCGCACTATTACGTTGAAATTAAAATATTTATGAGAAAATGTCAGGAATATTGGCTTTATCGACGATTTTCTAAAAAAAACTAGATATTACAAATCATATAAAATTAGTGGTAACTTGTTAATACAATGCAATTAAAAAACTATACAAATTGGGAAGGGGTTTGGAGAAATCGACCATATATTAGGTGTATCCGTCGTTTTCCATGCATGCATGTGTGAACAGAATCAATCTAAAATTTTATCCTATTACGCCTAGAATTTATTGCTAAAATTTAAAGTTTCACCAATCCGGATGTAGATTCTATGAAACAAAAAAATATTATTCAGATCGGTTTACAATAGAACAAGAAATCAGATAACATACATACAAAAAATTAATAATTTGGTCAAGTACGAGTTGGACTCGCATACTTAGGGTTCCGTACCACCTTCAAGATTCTAATATTCCAGTTTCAGACAAGCAGGGAATGAGTACATTTTCTTATATTTACCTTTATATCTTTTAAAGGAAGCGTTTTAAATTTATAAAAATATACACTTTGATTTTCCACACATAGACTTTTTATTTTATCTGCTTCAGGATTCGCTTGATTTTTACCAGAATACATATGTATTTAATTTTCTAAGTTTGGCCCCAAAAATTAACATTAGAGCTTTATTTTGTTAATATAAAATCTACTGTCTGAGTTTTGAGGCTGTGTAAATTGGAAGATAAAGGGCAAAATAGGTCAAGTTTTAACTTATAAATTATTAAATCTGTTATTCAAATATTTAAAAAATACAAATAAAATATATTTTTCAAAATTTAAATATTGTAGTTTCTAAAGTGGGAATTATGTCGATGTTTAATAATATCTTTTAAACAAATTATTTAAAAATATGATATATTTGTAATTCACATAATGAGCCTTTTATCTGATATATTACATGATGCGTTTGAAAACTGAATCTTCCATTTAATTGTATAAGTTGTCCCTAAAATTACTATGGGGGTTTTCTAATAATTTGCTTTCCGTTTAATATAATAGAATTAGGGATTTTTTTCATATTTTTCCTATAAACAAAAAATTGAGGTCTTATAGTTTGGGGAATAACGGGGAGAATGAGTAATTTTTTAAAATATTTTTTTAATATATTTTAAAATATTCATTAAAAAAATAAAAAAAATATATTTGTATTCGTCATAATGAACCCTGTGATATGATATATTACATAACCCGTTAGAAACAATTATAGTTTTTTGTTTTCCATTTAATTCTATAATTTGCCCCCCAAAATAAATATTAGGGGTTTCTCCTTATTTTTTCAGTAAAGTTCAGGTGAGGGGCTATACCTCCATTTTTTTCCAAATTTTCCAGCTTGTGGTTTCGGAGATAAGGGGGGGGGAATGGGTAATTTTTTTATATTTTTGTTAATATCTTTTAATTAATTTATTTTAAAAATATGAAAAAAATATATTTGTTTTCGCCGTAATGAGCCCTTTCATTTGATATATAACATGATGGGTTAGAAACAATTTTAATTTTATATTTTCCATTTAATTCTGTAATTTGCCCCCCAAAACTAAAAGTAAAGGTTTCTCCTTATTTTTCCAGTAAACTTCAGGTCAGAACCTATACCTCTAATTTTTTTCAAAACTTTACGTTTTATAGTTTCGGAGATAGGAGGGGATGAGTAAATTTTGGTATATTTTCGTTAAAATCTTTTTAAATAATTTTTTTTAAATTATGAAAAAAAATATATTTGTATTCCTCAGAATGAGACCTTTCATTTGATATATTACATGATGCGTTTGAATTTTTTTTAATTTTTCAATTTTTATTTAATTCTATAATTTGCCCCCCAAAATAATATTAATGGTTTCTCGTTATTTTTCCTGTAAAGTTCGGGCAACGTTCTATATTTCCTATTTTTTTCAAAATTTTAGGCTCAGTAGTTTCGGAAATCAGGGGGGGGCGGTCGATTTTTTAGTAGTTTTTCCCCCCAGAAGTACCCCTAAAATCAAAATTTCTTCATTTACGATATGTACTCCTGCCCGGGTCACCAAACTATACATTGATACCAAATTTCAACCTCTTCCGTCCAGTAGTTTAGGAGAAAATTGCTGTGATGTTACAGAGGCAGAAATCCTGAGTGATATTATAAGGGTATCCGTATATTGTATATACGGAACCCTAAAAATACGCGCCGAATATGCAGGAATCCAATCTATAGGAAACCGACTAAGAAACATATTTAATTTTTCACTCAAAAGAATATAAAAGGCACTAAATTCTTTACAATATTTATTGTATACAAATCAAATGATTTTTTATCAACTTTGTTTAATTTGTTACTTACAAATATGCTCGTTGAAAATTTCCAAACATTTCGGGATCTCTGCCAATGACAATAAAGAAACTATACAAAATGGCACAAATTGTAAAATTTAAAAATATTATGTGACAAATGTTGTCACATTCAGCAATTGATTAGCAAATAAAAGTCGATTTGATTTTAATAAGGAAAAACACTGAAATAAATAATTTTCTTAATTTTCACTAGTTTGTGATTTAGTAGCAACAAAATAGGTCCCCAAAATAACGCCGATAGCGATGTTAGTTCCGGAGATATAGAAATGGCAATGCTAACTTTAGTCTAAAGTTGGCATAGCCACAGTTTTTTGGAAGGAGCCATAAATTTAATTTTTCAGTAATAAATTAGCGATAAGTTCTGCGGTAGGCCCAATTGGGCGTTATGAAATGGCTGTGCTAGGTTAACAAACATTTACAAAATTGCATTTTTGCATGTCAATTTTTCCTTATTTTGTGTATTAAACTATGTATTTTTAAATCGAATTCGTTACTTGACACGTAAGGACATTTTGTACATTTTCCAGGCACTCTATGAATTTTAGAGTGATTTTTCAACTTATATTTACGGTTTGTAGCAAAATCACATTGTTCGCACGTAAATGGAAACTGGAATGAATGTTCTTCTTCTGAATTTTTATAAAGAAGTGTATGTTCCCTGAGATTACGTTCGCATGTAGCAACGAAAGGACATTTCGGGCACTTCAATGTATTTGTCTGTTCTAAGTAGGCTTCGTATGTTGCAACAAAGGAATTTTGGTTACATTTGAATGCTCCAACCTTATCGACATTTTTGTGATCCAAATGATTTGTGGAGTTCTTTCCTTGGCGTGCTGTCAAGAGTCTGAAACAAACGAAAATATATTGTTATTTGGATTCGCGAATAAGGAAAATGGGAACTGTTAATATCAATTCATTATAAAAATTTGGAATATAATAAATAAAATGAAAAATACTGATTACTGAAAAACATCCAAAAACCGGTAAACATTTATTTTAACTAAAAACTTTAAATACGCTACATTCCTATGCCATGTGTCCCACATAAAAGCAACTACAGGGGGATTTCCGAAACGGCAATAGATGCAGGGTGTCTTAAATGAGGTAAAAGATCCAATCACATGCTGTATGGAAATTAAAAATATCTACAAGGGTTTTGAAAATATTGAGAAAAAACAAAAATTGTAGTTTTCGAAATATTTCAATATATTCGACATCTTGCAAACAAATTTGATGAAATTTGGTAGGTTTGTGTTAGCGACTACGGCCAATAATTGACGTTATCGATTTTTTTCTAGGCCTAGATGTTTTGCAACCATAACAAACTTTATTATTTCTTATGAGCGTCATATTCGATTTATACGTCATTGAATAGCATATAAAAAGAGCTTTTTAACCATGTATAACAAGCCTATCTTTGGATGACAGAAAATGTAAATCATTAAAAAAACAGTTTTTCACTTAGTTGGCTGTGAACCAAATTCGGACTTTGTTGTTACTGCTGTATATCTCTCTGTCAGAACTTTATTATTTATTTGGTTCTAATCTAAAACGTAGATATTAGAGCATTTTTTCAATTAAATGAAATATGGAAAGGTATTCAAATTGGGAAAAAGTGGATATGAATAATTCTTTTGTTATGTGCCACAGGAATACTGAACGAGCTCAAGATCAGCGATATCCCGAAAGACTGCAACCATGTTTGTCGATCTTCACAATCTTAGACATAAAAATAAATCGTAATGTACGCTATCGAGTGAGGTTTTTTAATGTATGGCTAGGAATCAGAATAGAATACGTTCTATTTTACATTTTCTTAATAATTTGATTGCTCGTCGAGATCATGAGATATTACAAAATTGCGTCGACCAAACTTTTAGAAAATTTTCCTCTTCAAGATGTAGCGAACATATGGTTCCAGCAGAATGGAGCACCTCCACATAATTCAACAATCTACTACCAATAACTACTATTGGACCCGGCACCTCCATATACTACTAATGAAAAAATGGGTTGAAACGTCAGACAAAAGTAGAAAGAGAAACAGATTTATTTGTTTACAAATATTTCGGCTCCAACAATAGCGTTCAATTTGCATTAAATTAAGGGTCATGTTATTCAGATTCAAAATAATACAACTACGTACCTAATCCACAAATATAAATATATTAAAACCCATTAAAAGATGTGTACAATAACAAAAACAATTACTAATATGTAACAGTATGTAACATTTATTTATTCACGTAATAGTTTTATTTACTGCTTACATTATCTTTTGTAAAACTCAGTTAACACGTTTATAATCTGACACTTACCGGTGAGAAGATAATTCGGCAAACGAATATGCCGTTTTCCTGAATGTAAAACACTGAAATAACACTTTGTTTTTGTTTGTTTGTTTTTTACACTTATACAAAATAATACCTGATTTCAAACAAGTTTCAACAGCCTTTAAAAGAGTTTTCAATTCACTACAAATCAATTTTCAGTTCTTAAATAAATTTTGAGTTGATTAACAATATTTATAATATAGTCTAAAACTGTGGAAATAGTTCAACAGATTTAACTCTTCATTATTTATCTTTCGCCTTATTCACATCGAACATAGTTTTATTATTGCTTATTTATCATTCTAAACCTTTTCTCCATTAAGACATATTTATTCCAAATGTATCTTTTTACTTCCCATTTTTAGGATTCAACCAAAGGCGTGCGATATCTTATCTTAAGCTTAAATAAACCAAAAGTTCTTTTTATTAATACTTGTAATAGAAAAAGTTATTCTTCATAAACAGATTTGTATGGTCTAAAACGTAAACAGTAATCATTCCACGTCACTTTTTTTACTGTAAACGAGATTTGTCATCAAAGAGGAATTTTGATTAGAAATTAAAGTATCATTTTTGTTAAGATCTAAAATTGTTATCAAATAGAATTAATTAGAATATTAAACACTGCATCTAGTTATGTCACTGCACTAAAAATTGAATAATAAGTATTTCTCTAACTTTTCCAACTATATACTAGTAATGTGCCGGATCATTAAAATTGTATATCCGCGGATACGGATCTGAATAGGGATATTTGATCCCAAGATCTTAACTTTTTTATAGTACGCGGCGGTAATAAATTGCACATAAACCTTTGAAAAGAGACAATTTGTTATGGACAAAAGTTATTGACCTCTATAAGACTTAACTCTCATAACCAAAGACATTAAAGTATGATAGTTATAGACTGGACAAGTAGTCACTTGGAGGTCTCAGTCACATCGCTGGCAAATATTTATCATCATCGGTGACAAACGTTCCAAGTGAGCAATTTTTTAGTGCAGCAGGAATTGCTTTTTGAAATACAATTTACCATTACTTTTTAAATTTTAATTATAACTTTTAACTTTTCTTAAGTTTCTCTAATTCTCACTGTGTTTTGAATCTAATGTCAACACTTTATGTATCACGAAGTATTCATTTACTTAATTAAAATTTGAAATATTACGAAGGTTTAAGTTTGGTTTTTTTTTCATTGTAAAAGTGATCTATAATACTTAAATATTTTATTATTTTATTAAGCTTAATACTCCGGTCAAAATAGACTTTCAAGGTTACATTAATTCGCACCTAGCTAAAAATTGGCATGAATGTTGGGAACCCTATTACACACAATTTGTCAATTATCCACATCAATCCAATGTGTGGAAAAAATTTATTCAAGGTCAAATGTTGCAAAAATCGGTTTTTTTGAGTTTTCCAGCTAAACGGTAAGTTTTATTATAAAAATAGGTGAAACAAAAATTATTCATCATGCAATTATCTATAAAAATTGTTCATACACTTTTTTTCCTAAGAATCACTATTTCGGAGATATAGCGATTCAAAATGTTGAAAAAGTTGTATTCTTTATAATATGTATGTCAATTACCGTTATATACGTTACAGAACGATAATATAAATAAAAATATTAGTTTTCGTGGCGTATACATAGATATTATACAATTGTAAGAATATAAACTTGATTTGTTGGTATTACTTACTGCTCGAACGCCAACCGAAAAAATTATTTATTTTTTAAAACCTGGTAAGGCTCAACAACAATCAAAAATATATTCATCTAAGAGTTTATCTGCTTTTTCAAAATGACAAAACCACATCTTATTTCTACATGCAGTAACTGGTTGCGACACGACATCAGCATTTTTCAGGAGAGGTAAAAGAACAGTTTTGAAATTGTTTGAGAGACAAGATTTAGTTGATTGTGCTGACGTTTTCGAAAAAAGTACCTCTACTCCACAAGCTTTAATCACCAACGGAATTCGCTTTCTTCTTTCTGTTTACGGAGCTCCAAAAAAAATTACGTGCTTAGATAAGTTTCGGTACTTACTTATCTTTTGCAAAAAATACGCATAAAAAAAAACAAGTACAATTAGCTTGTCTTCCTCCAACCACTGCTTCTGCTCAGCAACATCTATTTCGGGTATATTATCAAGTTCAAGTATGGCTCGGTAATAAACTAAACCCAGAAGACTGGGGTTGGAAGTTAATTGACAATATATTGCAACCAGTTAAGACTACTCCTTCCTGCACCGGAAATACTCCTCAATTCAATTTTTTGCAATTGCAAAACGGGGTGTAATGCTAAGTGCGGCTGTAAAAAGTTGGATTGTTTTGTTCATTAGCATGTATCAGTTGTCGAGGCCAATCGTGCTCCAATGTTCAATCGCCAGCAGAAGAGGATTCTTACGATATATGCGAGGAGACATCTGATGCATCACTTTTTGAACAATTTATTTGTACCCAGCAGGAAGAAGAAGAAGAAGAAGGAGAAGAAGAACAAGACAGTATGGATTATGTTCCATTAGAAGAGTATCAATCAGACGAATATTTTCTCAAATTACTCATTACTTACACCGCTCTTGTCATTACAATAGTACCATTTTCAATTTAATACAATAGCTTTTCAACTCAACAGAACCACAATAGATCGTGGAATAGGCCTACCGGGGAAACCACGTAAAAAAAAACGCGCCATGTACACTACCTCATGGGTGCATATTATGAGTAACACAACTTTTTCAACTTTTTGCATCGCTATATCTCCGAAATGGTGATTCTTAGGGAAAGTGTAATGACAATTTTTATAGATAATTGCATGATGAATAATATTTACCGTTTAGCTGAAAAACTCAAAAAACCGATTTTTGCAACATTTGACCTTGAATAATTTTTTTTCCAAACATTGGATTGATGTGGATAATTGACAAATTGTGTGTAATAGGGTTCCCAACATTCATGTCAATTTTTACCTAGGTGCGAATTAATGTAACCTTACCCCTATTTTTGAAGCTAATTTGACCGGACTATAACACGAAGATTTAACCCAATTTATTTTATAAAGATATTTTAAATAATATTTTATACAAACTTCCTATAATAAATGTTTAAATATATCATCATTTTAATAAGCTTATTACCAAGATGTGTGATAAATCTCATTATAAAGATAGTTGATTTACTACCTTTGAGTTATGTACTATCGGTATGGTACTCACTTAACTGCGATAAATGTTTCCAAGATAAAGGTGCCAAAAACGATTTTAAAAAATTTAACAAATATCTGAATGGAATTTAACAGGTTTTCATTGTTACCTAATAGTCTAAGCGATAGAGCAGGTTTTTGCTCGTCATCGCGAAAATGGACAGAATGTGTTGTGTTAAGCTACATTCCTAAATTACATCACATTTCAGGCGTCAGTTGAGGCGATAACCGAGCACATCTACAGGGGGTGAAAGTGGTAATTTTTTTTGTCATGCTCGGGATCGAGCCAACGTTCCAAAATTAGCTATATAGAAGATTATCAGGTATTCAGTCAAATTCCCGATAGGCGTCTGCGTAGAGCGTTAACTTCAGAGTGGCGGACAGGGGTAAAGTTGTCAAAAAAGGGTTGTAGCTCGTCTTCGGTTAAATGGACGCCATTTGCACAAGTTTTTCGTTTACACATAGGAAATCATAATCCAAAAGGGCGTTCAGCTAAGTGTTGACGAATGACTTTAAAATGGGCTATATTTGTTTCACACCTTTAACGCTCGTTATTCTGAAAACGGACGTTATTTTTGCTAATCACAAGTAGTATATATTCATGTTCTTTTCTTTACTAACGACTGTTTAAGCTGATGATCCTGTTTTTTCATTTTGGGGGTAAAATTTGGAATTAAATTTGCTCAAAAATAGTACATAAAATGTGCTTTGTTAAACAATGGCTGACTAATATCCTTCTGACTTTTAATGTAAAAAAAAACTAAATGCGTTGCGTTTACAACTACTATTAGTGGACTGCCTAATTATAATCATATAACTTTCCACCAGTACACCAAATGTACTAGTTGCACTTACCCTAAGAAATTAGATATTGTTCCTAGTAATAAATATTTAGGTGTAGAAAAAGATTCAAATATAAAATGGTATACCCATATAATGTTAACAGCACCTAAACTAAGAAAATTGTTTTACCAAATTAGACAATTTCTGAATATAATAGAACTTAAGAATGTGTACTATACATTAGTATATTATATATACATGTAAAATTCAATATCGTATAAATAACTGGGGTCCCACTTGCCCTACGATTCTCTTACCATTAAAAACTGCTCAATACAGGATATGAAAAATATTAACAGAAAATAATTTATGTATCCTACTACCAGCTTATGTGAAGAAATAAAAATATTGAATCTAAATCCGCTATACATATAAACTGTACTACTTAATGTAATAAAATCGCTTCTTGTTTTTTAAATTAATTCAGTTGACAGAGGCTAAAAAACTAATGGACAAAAAAAATTTGTCTACCTTGGTCAAAAGATGAAATTATAAATTCTACTGACCTAAGTAATTTAAATAATTTTTACAATAATTGATGTTAATTTATATAAAATTAAAACAAACATCTTCAATGTAAGCCATATTCCAAAAAACTAAATAACTATGCAAATCAATCAGTACTGAGGTAAAAAAAAACAAAAATAAATTTATACACGATTTTTTATTTAATTTAAGATAATTTAAAAATGTGTTTAAATTTTCTTTTTTTAATAGCCAACCTGTATCTATTTTTATTCAAAAGTTGCCTACTTTCTACAGGATATATTGTGAAATAGAGGTCCATTTGCCATTTTTGAGTAAATTTAATTCCAAATTTTACCCTCAAAATGAAAAAACAGAATCATTAGCATAGGATATGCTTAAACAGCCGTTAGTAAAGAAAAGAATCATGAATATATACTACTTTTATTTTATAATATTTATCTGTAGCTGATGGTAAATAACTGAATTTGTGGTTTAATTGCCCTCATTTAGAGGTCCATCGTCATCACTAAGCTGTCCGCCTTTTGAGTATTAGTTTCTTACAAGCCCGTAGCTAGGGGGTCTAGGGGTTCAACCCCCCCCCCCGAAATTTTGGAATTTTTGGTTTCAAGATTCAATTTTAACCAATTAATCATGTTTTTCATAAGAATAAATTTTATATTTATTCAATTTTATATATCCTGGAAATACATGAACAAAAATATACATTTTGCATACCTAATCAGCCCACCACTAATCAAATATATATATATATATATATATATATATATATATATCCCCACCGAAAATCCACCCGAAAAAAATTCCTGGTTACGGTTTCTTATATATAAACAAGTAATTAGTGCAAATAGCGTTTGTTTTCCCGACGAGCGTTAACCGGTTGTTTCAAAATTACCGAGATTTAAGGTCCTTTGTCAACACGTTTGTGCTCCTTATTGAATTATGTATTCTTACATATTAACAAGTGATTAGTAAGAATAGCGTCCATTTTCAGGATAATAAGCGTTAACGGGGTGAAACAAATTTAGCCCATTTTAAGGTCATTCGTCAACACTTAGCTGGACGCCCTTTTGGATTATGATTTCCTATGTGTAAACGAAAAACTTGTGCAAATGGCGTCCATTTAACCAGATGACGAGCTTTAAACCTTTTTTGACAACTTTACCCCTGTCCGCCTCCCTGATGGTAACGCTCTAGGCAGACGCCCATCGGGAATTTGACTGAATACCCGATGATCTTTTATATAGCCAATTTTGAAAGGTTGGCTCGATCACGAGCATGACAAAAAAATGAGCACTTTCACCCCCTGCAGCTGTGCTCGGTTATCGCTTCAACAGACGCCTGAACAGAAACGTAATGTAATTTAGGAATGTAAATTAATACAACACATTCTGTCCATTTTCGCGATGACGAGCAAAAACCCGCTCTATCTCTCCTACTATAATCACCTATATTTAACTTTATCTATGAATTAAAAATTAATAAGGTAAAAGATCCGCCAAAAACTAACGGATATGGATACGGATTTTTCTTCTCCCTCGGATATCCGTGGATACGGATACCTATATCCGGCACATCATTACTATATACTAGGTTTCAAAAAATATACCAATTTTGTTTAAAAGTGAGGTATCTTTATTTTTTTATAATATGTCAAATTGTATTCAAACAAAGTTTATTAGAATTGAAAACTGCATCCAATTGTGCTGTATTATTAAAAATTGTAATACATTGAAATTTGATTGAAAATAAATCGACATAAATGTCAGTTAATCAACTTCAAGGTGGAGGTTCCCAGTTGGTTTCTATATACAGTGTGTCTTCATAAGTTGAATTCAAACGGAAAACGTTCCTATGAATATTATTTAGAGAAAAAGTTATTCTTTATTAAAACATTTACATGGTCGGGAATGTATACTGTTGTGATTGCATGTCAACTGTATACGAGGTTTGTCAGCAAATATGAATTTTGCTTAGAAGTAAAATACCTTTATTTTTCATAACAGATCCAATTCTTATCAAATAGGGGTAATAAAAAATATAAAATGCATCTAATTATGCCACATCACTAAAAATTGTATAATTGATTTTCATGTCACTTTTCCAATTTGTGTACTAGGTTTGATAAAGAATATAAATTTTGTTTAAGTACCTTTATTTTTAATATTAACTCAAATTGTAATGAGACAAAAATAATTAGAATTGAAAATTACGTCCTATAACAATTAAAATTATATAACGATTTCTTTTTGTCTTCTAAACGTTGTTTGTGGCATATTCTTGATTACTTTTATGTTTTTTTGGGCAATAACACCGCAATAGAAATAAAACGACATATATTGCAGGAATACCAAACGTTTCAAAGTCTATTCTGACTTCGTTGTCAATGGGTTTATATTTATTGATGTAGATTGCAAAATGAAAATTTGATTTATGACATTTAAAATTGACATTAGAAAATTTGTTGTTTTTAGATATACAGGTAGCACAAACAATTCTAAAGATCATGAATTATAGTTAACCAGCTTTCAAATTTGAAGAATTTGAAGGAGTTGTCTTTAGAATTTATAAGTGGCGTTCCTAGGTACGACTTTGTTATAAGATAGCGCATTCGCCAAAAATGCGATCAAAGAATTCTATTGTTTCAGGAGGTTACCATTAATAATTTCTTATTTAATTGTCGGTAACCAGATACGATTAAATTCTACAGAAGTAGAAGCGATACAATCGTCATCATCCAAAAGAATTAAGGCAGACTCTTTTATTTTTCGTTTTGTGTTATGTTGTTCTTTGTGAAGTATAGTTGAATTGTCAAATTGTATTTTATGGCCTAGCTCCCAAGCATGTTCACAAATTTTTGATTTTTCAAATTGTCGCTTCTTTATGTAATTCTTGTGTTCATTTATTCGTACGTTTAATGGTCTCGATGATTCTCCAATATAAAATTTATTGCATTCGCAAGGAATCTTATATATGCAGTTTTTTGAGTTCTGGGTTTTGTTTGTTGGTTTTGTTTTCGATATTAAAGATTTCAGTGTATTTCTTGTTTTTTTTATAACGATTTATTATTAAATTCCGATATTAAATGAATGTCAGTATAATTAACAGACCTAAAGAATAATGATACTGCAAACATGTATCATTATTTACTGGATCCACCTTAGTTAGAATCAGATACAAGTTTTCTTATTACATATCCGGAAAACAAGTTATTCTATTCAACAGTAAACGAGGTTGGTCAAGCTAATAAATGAAAATAAAATACCTTATTGTAGGCAATATCGAAAAAGTTAATTAGATTTGAAATCTACATCCAATTAAGCCATTGCATCACTAAAAATGGTAAAATAAATACATTAAAAAAAAAACAAAAAAAATTAACTGAAAAGCATAAAATCATTTTAACAATTAAAAACTTTTTCTGAAGTCGGTGCCAAGCGAAAGTCAAGATATTTTGGAAAGTACATTTATAAGTTGTACTTCGCAACTTCGCTGTTCAAATTTTCACCAACTTCAGAAAAACTATTTAATTGTTGTAGCAAAAAATTATTTCATGCTTTTTAGTTAATTTCTTTGGGGTCGGTTTTTGTTTTTTTTTAATGTATTTATTTTGTAAATGACTGCTATCATTAATTTGTCAAACTTTGTTAGTAGCTGTCACCCAAACCTTACTTTGCATCCATAACGGGGAGTTTGGAGTAGAAGGAATTTTATTAAAATATTTCAATTAAAATGGAGGATGAGTTATATAAGAAAAATTTAAATAAAATAAAAATAGTTTTGTTACTTTATACATTTTAATATTTTAATATTCAGTACTTACCATTGTCAGGCAGTATCAGTGAATTAATAATAAAAAAACTGTAACAAGTAACTGACAAATATATCGGATGTCTTATTTAAAAACAAAAAATTTGACACTAAATATCAAAAACTATATAACATTATAAACTCGAAATTAGAATTTCGATCGTTAAGTTCAGGTTTATAAAGAAATCACTGACATACCACTTCTGTATTCAAAAAAACAAAGTGGGGTCGATTATGTAAACTTCATTTGGACTGATCCAATGTGGCTTTAAATCTTGCTTTTATTTTGGTATATAACATCTTTCCATTAATAAAGCCCTGGTCACATCCGTGATTTGTGTTGGCTCTGATTACACTATGTTTTTGATGCTGCGAAACAAGTTTGGGATCCAAAGTGTTCTTGGTTGGTAGGTGTTTAATGTATTCTTTGTGTACTTGAATTTTAGCAAATCATTCAAACTATGGAGTAAGGTATGCCTTTTTAAGGAGCGGTTCATGTTTTGAAACAAATAAGCATTGGTGAGACCTCAATTTTTAATCTTCACCTAAATTTTTGTGACGTTCAAAATGATTTAATTTATAGAATGTAATACATCAAATGAAAGGTCCCATTCTGAGGAACACAAATATATTTTTTCATATTTAAAAAAATAATTAAAAAGATATTAACGAAAATATACCAAAATTTACCCAATCCCCCCTTATCTCCGAAACTATAAAACGCAAAGTTATGAAAAAAATTAGAGGTATAGGGTTTGACCTGAAGTTTACTGGAAAAATAAGGAGAAACCTTTACTTTTAATTTTGGGGCTAAATTACAGAATTAAATGAAAAATATAAAATTAAAATTGTTTCTAGCCCATCATGTTATATATCAAATGAAAGGGCTCATTATGACGAAAACACATATATTTTTTCCATATCAACAAAAATATAAAAAAATTTACCTACCCCCACCCTTATCACCGAAACCATAAGCTGTAAAATTTTGAAAAAAATAAAGGTATAGCCCTTCACCTGAACTTTACTGGAAAAATAAGGAGAAACCCCTAATATTCATTTTGGGGGCAAATTATAGAATAAAATGGAATATAAAAAAATATAATCGCTTCTAACGGATCATGTAATATATCAAATCACAGGGCTTATTATGAGGAATACAAATACATTTTTAATTTTTTTTTAAAATGAATATTTCGAAATATTTAAAAAAATGTTTTAAAAATTACCCATGGCCCCCTTTATTCCCCAAACTATAAGACCTATTTTTTTTTGTTTACATGAAAAATACGAAGAAATCCCTAATATTAATATTGGGGGCCATATTATAGAATTAAACGGAAAATAAAAAAATATTTTTAACGCATCATGCAATACATCAAATGAAAGGGCTCATTATGAGGAATACAAATATACATTTTTCATATTTTTAAAATTAAGTGTTTACAACATATTAACATAAAGATATCAAAAATTCTCATTTTCGCTTTATTTCAGAAACCATACTTCCTAAAATTTTGAAAATAATTAGGGGTATTGGGGCTCACTTGAAATTTATAAGAAAAATTATTAGAAAACTCCCATAGTAATTTTAGGGACAAATTATACAATTAAATGGAAAATAAAAATAAAATTCATTCATTCTGTGAATTACAAATATATCATATTTTTAAATCATTTGTTTAAAAGATATTAATAAAAATATTAAACATCGACTTAATTACTACTTTAGAAACTAAACTATTTAAATTTTGAAAAATATATTTTATTTGTATTTTTAAATAATTTGAATAATAGATTTAATAATTTATAATTTAAAACTTGACCTATTTTGCCCTTTACCTTCCAATCTACAGAGCCTCAAAATTTAGACAGTAGATTATAAAAGGCTTTCCTGAAAGTTTATTAGTAAAGTAAAACTCTAATGTTAATTTTTGGGGGCCAAATTAGAAAATTAAATACATATGTATTCTGATAAAAATCAAGCGAATCCTGAAGCAGATAAAATAAAAAGTCTATGTGTGGAAAATCAAAGTATTTATATTTTTCATAAATTTAAAACGCTTCCTTTTAAATATATTAGGGTAAATATAAGAAAATGCACTCATTCTCTGCTTGTCTGAAACTGGAATATTAGAATCTTGAAGGTGGTACGGAACCCTTAGTATGCGAGTCCAACTGGCACTGGACCAAATTATTTGTATTTAGAATGCGTTGTTGTTGTTTTTGTTCTAGTATTAATTTCGGCACTTATTTTTGTTATATGCTATGGGCTAATTTGTTTTTGTATTTACTATTAATCCTGTTTATTATGGTATGTTTTTCATACGCATCGTTTCTGTTCGTGGTTGTCCTTGAAAAAAAAATGGAAGCTCAATAAGAAAAGCTGTTAAGTGAAGAGTAGTGAATAAGCTGAATGGCCAAGCAGAAAAGGATTATTGAAAAATACAACAAATAGTGCATGTTGTTAGTTCATTGTTGCCATAATTGAAATCTTAAATACCTATGAGGAAATTTGTAATAGATAAAGATATATATGTATTAGAAACTATATTATGAATATATCTTGTTAATATTTTAATGGTGTATATTCTTGAAAAACTATTTAAATTGTTTCTACAGTACTAGTGAATTAGTTCTTTAAATATTAATCCCTAGTATTTATACTTATTGAAATGAAAAATGTACTAACAAAACCGAATATTAACATAGCACATAAATAAGAGTAGCTATTGTTCATATTGGTCACGGTATGAAAATAAAATATATACCAATCTTTATTTAAAATTTAGTGCTGTTAAATTATTGCATATTGTGATGCAAAAACATATTTCTGTGTACTTTATCAATAGATAACCAACTTCTATGACATGCCATGTGTTTTCCAGTTTTTGAGAAAACTCTTTTGCAATGCACTGACTTCACAAGAGTGCCATATATACTCTTCACAAAATCCCTTAAATTTGGATAATTATATGAAATAATATAGTTTGACAATAATGCCAGAAATAAATATATAATATGTCCATTAAAACGGTGTAGTACTTATTACTCATAAAAAAAATTTCACCAGATTGTTTACTGTATTTCAATTATTGGTTATGTACTTCCTAGTTTAACATTAATCTGAAAGATACATTGTTTTGTTAGAAATATTCTACGTAATATTAAATGAGAAGATCTCTACCTCAATAGTAAGCAACAATTATGAATTTAGCATACTTTAGTTTCCCTCCAAGAAATGCCGAAGACATTTTTGGGCGTTAAAAAAGATAACTGCTATCTGTTATTTTTTGTTGTTATATACAAATAGCAATAACAATAGGTTTGACAAAAAATCTCAATTTTGGTTAAAAGTACCTTTATTTTTCACAATATCTCAATTTGTAATTAAACAAAGTTTATTAGAAATGGAAACTGCATCTCATTAAGCTATATCACTAAAAATTGTATAATGAATATTCTTTTATGACAAAAATGATTTATTATAAAATTTCGCGGAGGAGAGACTAGAGACTATTAAATCAATGTAATTGGAAATAAATAGAAAAGAAGAATATGGAGTTCATAATGAAAATAAAACCTATGGGAGGAGCAGAGTGTAACTCGGACCACTTTCTGGTAAAGTTAACATGTAAAAACGAATGGAATAGCCACAAAAAGAAAGGAATAGTAACGGACCAAAAGAAAAAATTTAATTCAGCCCTCCTACAAAGTGAGGAAATTCAGGAAAAATATAAACAAAAATTAAATGAAGGAACTAAACATCCACCAACTGAAGATGTGGAGGAAATGTGGGAAGCTATAAAAACTGCAGTCAATAAGGCAAATGAAGAAATGTTAATCGATGGAACTACAGAACAGAAGAGGAAGGACTGGTTTGATAATGAATGCAAAGAATTTATGGAAGCGTTAAGAAGAGCCAGGCAGATACAACTAACCGCAAAAAATGAAGTCAATTTGATAAATTACAAAAAAAATAAGAAGAGAGATGAAGAAAACTTGCAGAAAAAAAGCAAAGAGAATTTAATGAAAAAAGAATTAGGGAGATAGAAGAAAAGTTCAAGAACAAAGAAATTAGAGCTTTCTACCAAGAAGTTAAAAAAGTTGGGACAGGATACCAAAACCAATGTAAACTCATAAAGGATGAGAAAGGAGAACTGATAAGTGATCCGGGAAGAATAATGGAAAGGTGGAAGAACTATTTTAATAAATTGTTAAACAGTGAAGGAGACAGCCAAAAGATGCCAGTACAACAACGGGAGGAGAGTGGACAAGAGACGGATCACCCCATGAAAGAAGAAATAGAACAAAAGATTAGAAAGCTAAAAAACAACCAAAGCCCGGGGGGAACAGGAATAACAGCAGAAATGTTAAAGGTGGGGTATGAGCAATTAAGCGAATGGGTACATGGGCTTATTAAGAGAATATCGGAAACAGAAAAGATACCTAAGGATTGGACAAAAGCAATCATATGTCCTATTCATAAGAAAGGAGACAAACTGGAATGTGTTAATTATAGGGGCATAGCACTATTGGAGACATGCTGCAAGGTATTGGCGCAATGCATTACAAGCAAACTGGGAGAATACGCAGGAGAAACAGGCGAGTATCAGGCCGGCTTCAGACATAATAGATCTGTAACTGACCATATTTTTACACTAAAAGAAATGCAAAACAGCTGTTATGATTACAAAATCCCGCTGTACGTCCTATTTGTGGATTTTAGACAGGCTTACGACCGAATCAGCAAAAACAGATATATAGTGCAATGAGAGAGCTGCGAAAACCAAGCAAGATAATCAACCTCACATTAATGACACTAGAAAAGACTATAAACGAAGTTTCATGGAAGGGCCAAAAGTCAGATACTTTCGAAGTGGAGCAGGGACTCAGACAAGGGGACCCCATATCATCAACCCTATTCAACTTGATAATTAAAATAATTATAAGAAGAAGTGTGGTTAAAACAGAAGAAACAATATTCAAGAACGAGCATCAATGCCTAGCCTTTGCGGATGACGTAACAATAATTGCAAAAAATAAGAACGAATTAATAAGGGTGATAGGAAGAATAGGAATGGAGGCGAAGAAGTTTGGGTTAGAAATAAATCAAGAGAAAACAGCATACATGGTAATGGGAGCGATGGAGAGTAATGCTGAGACAGAATTAAGGGCAGAAGTAGGAGAGGGACAAACATATAGATTTAAGAGGGTGAGACATTGTACATATTTGGGGGTCAAAGTCAAGAAAACGGAAGAGAAGATGCAGAGATTAAGGCAAGGATAGCAAAAGGAAGCAGGAAGTATGGAATACTGAGGGTTTTGATGAAATCTAAGTTAGTCTCGAGAAAAACCAAAGAAAGAGTATATAGAACAGTAATTCGAGCGACAGTTACATATGGAAGTGAAGCATGGGTACTTAACAAAACAGACGAAGAAAGGATCGAACGATGGGAAAGGAATATGTTAAGGAACATTTACGGATGCATAAGAACGGAAAGTGGGTGGAGGGGAAGAAAAATGAAGAACTTGAGAAGTTATATGGTGGACCCAAAATATCTACTTTTGTAAGAGCCCAAAGACTCAGATGGCTGGGACACGTAGAGCGAATGGCGAGAGGCAGGATGCCAAAAATAATCATAAACCGAAAACCCATAGGAGTGAAAAGAAAAGGACGACCTCGGAAAAAATGGCTGGACAATGTAACGGAAGATCTACGAAAAATGGGTATAGAGCAATGGAAAGACATGGTTGCCAATAGAGACGAATGCCGGCGTGTAATTAAGGAATCACTGTATATATTGTAATTGTATATTGTAATTACCACATAAAATGTAATCCACGCCCTAGGTCTTCAGGGCCTGTTGTGCGTTATAAATAATAAAATTGGAAATAAATTAATATTTTTGGTAATTAGCAGACCAAAAACAGTTGAGGATTTTCAAATCGTCTACAATGCAGTGGGTTCGAATCGTATGCAAAACTTTCCTAATACACATAAATATTTAGAAAACAAGTTACTCTATTCTATCCATCATAAATGAAATTGGTCAAAATAATGAATGTTGCTTAAAATGTAAAATACCTTATTTTTGACAATATAGAAAAACTTAACTAGATTTCAAAATTGCCATCAATAAAGTCATTACATCACTAAAAATTGTAAATTAAATACATTAAAAATTAAACTTTTTCTAAAGTCGGTGTCATCTTAAAGTGAATATAATTTGAGAAGTGTAGTTGTAGGCAACTTTGCTGTTCAACTTGGCACCGACTTCCGAAAAATATCTAATTGTCATTAATTTTTGCTTAAAGTTCCTTTTTTGAAGTCGGTTTTTGTTTTAAAAAAAAGTACTATGCGCCTGAACATATCGCTTGAGAACATCTTTGTAGTATAGCTATGGAAGCGCATTCTGCTCAATTGAAGTTTTTTTTTAACTCATTAATGCTTGCATGTGCTCTCATATGTTTCGTGAGTTGGAGCCCTCGTTTCGTTACATACGAGCACTTCTCACATTTAAATATCTGTACTTCGCTCAGCATTTCGTGGACTATAACATGATCTTTGAGGATGGTTTTACACGTAGTTACGAAAGAGCATTTTTTGCACTTGAAATTTCGCATTTCACGATTTTTGTGTACTATCATGTGTTTTTTAAGGTGGTGTTGAATATTCGTCTTATAAGAGCATTCTTCGCATTTCAACGTAGGCGTTTCAATAAAACTTTGATGTATAAAAGAATGCAGTTTCAGATGAGCTTTACGTTTTGTTACGTATGAGCATTCTGTGCATCTGAAGATTTTTACATTGTTTAAATTTTTATGAACTAAAGTGTGGCTCTTCAGTTGTTTTTTACATTCAGTTACATATGGGCACTCTTGGCATTTGAATGTATTTTCTTCATCTAAACTTTTATGAAAGGATTTATGTTTTCTGAGTTTATGTTTACGTTTAGCAACAACAGAACATTCTGTGCCCTTGAAAAGTTCTTCAGAGTAGCCTTTATGTAAATTTTTGTGCCTCCTAACATGTTTGTTTAAATTCGATTTATATTTTGTTAGGTAGGAGCATTCTTGGCATTTGTATGTTGGTTTCTTTTCAGTATTTTCATATCTTTTTATGAAATTATTTGCTAATTTACTGTCGCTAGTAAAACCTCCATTTCGTTTGTTAGACAGATATGATGATGGTCGTCTGAAACAAAAAAACGTACATACAATGTGTTTCTAAGAAAACCGGGTACGGGAAACCTAAATATTATGTTGAAAAGCTATAAAATATGTTTTATAAATTGATCTGTTAATCAATCTTAAAAAATGATTACATTTGCAAGCAAATTTATTCAGACAACTAAGTCAGTCGGTCACTAGTCGAGGCTAGGCTGACAGAAATTAAATGATTTATTTCATATGGAATAATGACATCCCAAGCTTCTTGAAGTGGTGCTGAAAGCCAACTAGGTTATTAAGTACGTGTGTTAAATTAACCAGTCGAGTGCTAATCGTATCCCATATATGGTCTAGTGGTGATAAGTCTGGGGAGCGGGAAAGCCAATTAAGTATGGTTAAGATATAGTCTTGCAAGTTGTAAGACAGTAACTCATGCTTTGTGAAGAACTGCGCTGGCTTGTTGGAAAAAATGAGTTAGTTCAAATCTAGTAGCTATGGCTGTGTGACAGATGGTGGTACGTTTCGCTTGCACTCATTTGCATTAAAACTTCTGTAGATAAAAAAAACAAGGTAACTTGCTGCCATACTATAAACTTATTATTCGGGGACCATCGTAACTTCAAAAACAGGTTTGGGTCTAGTCACATAATATAACAAGATTCAATTCCCCATCCCAATTTGAGGCTTCGGTGAGTTAGTGGAAGACATAATAATTTGGTTCCGTACCATCTTTGTGATTTGAAATCATGTAGGTGAATCAAATTATACATTTTTCGAATATTCCAGGTTCAGACAAGTAGGGAATGAGTGGATTTTCTTATAGTTACCTTAAACTAAGCGTTTTAAATTTATAAAAAATACACTTTTATTTCTCATACAGAGCTTTTCATTTTATCTGCTATATGATTGCTTGAGTTTTATAAAAATATTTATTTAATTAACTAATTTGACCCCCAAAATTAAGTTTAGGATTTTCGTTTTATTTTGCCAATAAACTTTCAGTGGAGGCCTTTAATATCTTTTATCTGAATTTTAGTTTCAGTAGTTTTGAAGATAAAGGGTAGAATGGGTAAATTTTAAATAATAAGTAAATAAATCTTTTAAACAAATTATTTTAAATATGCAAATAAAATATAATTATAGTTTAAGATTATTCCTTTCACTTGTTTCATTACGTTACGAATGCACTTTAAAAAATAAAATGTTATTTTCCATTTAAGTTTGCAAATTACTATTAAAATTTGGGTTTTACTTTTCCTAATGGGTCGAAATTTGTATTATTTTTTAAGTAACCTTTAACAGATTATTTTAAAAATATGAAAAAAATATACTTGTATTCCTGATTTTTCCACTTGACATAATATATATTGCATTTAAAAAACATATTTTTCTTTTAATTCTGTAATTTAGTCCCCAAACGTAATATTAGGATTTTCTCCTTATTTTTCCGCTAAAGTTCAAGTGAGACCCTGTATTTTAAATCGTGGACTTTCTGAGATAAAGGGAAATAAGTGGTTTACTCCTTGATGATGACAACTTAGAGTTGTTGAAATGGCGTTATGACAAATTAGAGTTGTTGAAATGGCGTTAAGTGTTTAAACAAAGGTTTGGTGTTAGGGTGCAAAACTGTGTTTTTACATTTGTGACACACCAAAGGTTCAACAGTATTTCCATTAAGATCTTCTAAACAAAAGTATCTAAAAATATGAAAAAAAAAAGTATTTCTCATAAAGAAGATTACACGATGTTTTTGATGTGTTAAAATTATTTTCCTTTTATTCCTATAATTTTCCCCCCAAAATTAATATTGGGATTTTCGACTAGTTTTTCCTATAAAATTCGATTGAGGCCCTATACCCTTAATTATTTTCAAAATTATAAATAAAGGGGAATGAAATTTTAAAAAATATTTATTTCAATATCTTTTGAATAATTTTAAATTATGAAAAAATATATTTGAATTCCTCATAAAGAGCAGTTTCATTTGATATATTGGATGATGCGTTTAAAAAAAGTTTGATTGTTTTATTTATCATTTAATTCTAGAATTTGCCCTCCAAAATTAATATTAGAGTTTCTCCTTACTTTTCGGTTAAAATTCAGGTGAGGCTCCCGTATTTCTAATTTTTTCAATATTTTACGGCTTATAGTTTCGAAGAGTGGGAACGTCAAATTTTTTGTTAAAATCTACTAAATTAATTATTTTTATATGAAAAAAGATATAATTGTGTTCCCAAGATGGAACCCTTGTTTTTGATGTATTACATGATGAGTTTGAAAAATTTTTAATTTTTGATTTAGTTTTAATAATTTGCTCATAAAAATAAAAATTAGAGTTTTTTTCTTATTTTTCTTCCAAACTTTGAACAATGTTCTACATTCCCCATTTTTTTAAAGTTTTTAGATTCAATAGTTACGGCGATAAGGGGGCGGGGGCAATGGGATTTTTTTTATCTCCCCCAGAGGTACCAGTAATTGAAAATTGCTGTGATGTGAAAGACAAATCAGAAGTGATATTATAAGGGTATCTGAATATTGTATAAGTATATGGAACTCTAAAAACCCTCCACACCAAGCCCAAAGGCAGGTATTCTACAGTATATCACAGGAAGTCTCCAGGAGGTAGTACTCTAAGCAAGTACTTGATCATTTTATTTAAAAATCGTTTATTAGTAAATCAATTTTAGTAAATAAAGTGAAAACACCCGTAAATGTTTTACAAAATACAATTTAAAAAAATCTATTTTACAACAGTTTTTAGGCGATTGTACTTGTTATTCTAATTCATTTAGATTTGTATGCTTTTGTTTAATATGCACCTTTAAAGTATACTTTTTTTCTGATATGTAGGAGCATTCTTCACACGGGTAAGTTAGAACCTCATTTAAACTTTTATGTACTACAGAATGTCGCTTCAAAGCTCGTTTTTCTTTTGTTTTGTAGGAACATTTGTTGCATTCGAATATTTCAGCTTTATCGAAAGGTATGTGATCACGAATAAAATAATAAAATGAATTTTCCGACTTTGTTTATACCTAGTAATGAAAGAGCATTTTTCACATTGGAACGTCGCGACTTCATCTAAACTTTTGTGCTTGTTGTATACATGCCTCTTCAAGTTATACTTAATTTTCGTCATAAAGGAGCATTCTTCACACTGGAATGTTTTAACATTGTGGGAGTTTTATGTCTTAAAATGTGTTGTTGGAAATAACTTTTATGTTTTGCTGTGTATGAGCATTCTGAACATCTGAATATTTGTATATCATTTCAGGATTTGTGTTCGAGTATGATATGCCTTTTAAGAAGTTTTCGATATTTTGTTGTAAAGGAGCATTTACCGCATCGGAATCTCAAACTATTGTGTACAACTCTATCATGATCTTTCAGAAACCTTTTTAATTTTGTCAAGACTTTTGTGATTAACTACAATATGGTCCCTTAAAAACCACTTAACTTTTGCTTTAAAAGTACATTCTGTGCACTGGTAAGTTTGGAGAAGTCTGTGTACACGTCTAATGTGACCATTCAAATATACTTTTGATTTTGTTACATAAGGACACTGTGCACATTGAAATATTTTCACATCATTCAAACTTTTATGGGTGAGTACAACATCCCTGAACAAAACATGTTCAAATCTTGATGCACAGGAGCATTCATCACATTGGAAATTTTGTGATCTGTGTCCTGAATTTTGTTCTGTTTCACCCATTACAGTTGAATACCTGCAATAACAAAAAATACACAGTAAACTCTCTCTGTATAATCTGTGTACTAAACCACTAAACAAAATTGAGTAGGAAGTTTGCATATTCTCATAGAGGAATTCAAATACCATAAACGAATTGCCAAATAAATCCTTTTTAAAGAAGCTGAGTGATAATAATTAAGTTTGTCTATCATGTTTTGTTACAGAGATGTATAAAACCTAATGAGTAAGGACCTCCTCACCAATCATCTTGAAATTGCATAAGGCAGAATAATGCACTCCCACCTTAAAAAAATGAAAATATACATTTAATTAACATTAAATGTACTTTGAACAGTTTAATTACAAGATACTTCATTTGCTTGCACACATTTAAATGAAAAACAATGCAGCCAGAAATTTTTATTCAGATTTATATGTCAAATATTACTTGTGTTTTAATTCCAATAAATATTCTCTTCTATTCTGTAATAATAAGGTATTCATAGAATACTGTTTTGATAAAACCACATTGTTCTGAAACAATACTTTACTTTCACAGTCACCATATTTTCCGTTACATTCTTGCTGTACTTTTAACTAAAAAAGAAAAAACTGTAATACATACAACAGATTATTTCATTACCTGTGATGTCATTTCAGCAGGACTTTCATTAATATTGGCTGGGTAGACTCATTAACTGAACTATATATAAATAGGAGTTCCTTTTTTTCAAGTTGATTTATTAGTGAGATATTTCGCAAATAACCTTAACCATATCTTTTCTTTAACCGAAATAAAATTGTGCAAATATGCTAGCTAGTATTAGTAGTATTTGAGAATTTAGAATTTTTATTTAATCCTAAAAATATAGAGAGGTTCAATATTCAATCTAAATATGCACTCTTGTTACCTAGGTAGTGTTATTTTATTTTGCTAGTATCTCCTTGCTCAGTAAATACGTTTATCGGTTATATTAAGATCAAAATTTTCAAAATAAGAAAATTTTAATATTTGTATACAGTCCACACAGAACTTAAACGTCAATCGTGAACCACAGCACAGATCATACAAAGAGAACCATCAATGGAGGTTGACATTTGACATAATGGTTATGCTGGCCTAAGGATAATTTGCAAAGGATTGCTCGATAGATGTAAATTTTTCCGAAAATATACGTCACAAAGTGGCTGCTAATATTTGTGCCACAACAACTCTAGAGCGGGCCCAACGCACGGTTGTCACAAGGTGACCGTTTTTTTTTGAAAATTTTTAATATTGATCAAGCAATTCTTTGTAAAATATCATTGATGCTTGCCATGATGTGTACCTGTAATTCACACAGTTGCTTAGAGTTTGAACCTTCTGGAGATAGCCTACAGTGCACAAATTTCGTGGTAAGACCAAAGAGAGAGGGTAATAGAGAGGCTAAGAGACTATTCCACTCGGCTGGAAGCTGCTTCCAATGAAATACGTTCAGCATGTTGTTCATTGGCTGCTTCCACTAACAAAGTGAAATAGCCTCTTACTGTCTCTATTGCCCTCTCTTTCTAGCGTTGCCACGATTTTATGCTTGATAGGCTATATCTAGATGGTTAGTGATCTAAGTATATAGGATACTCTTGATTGTTACAAACTACGCATGCAGGTGTCTTAAGGAGGTTTCTTGTTTTGAGTTCGCATGTCATCTGTCATCTTTATCTGTATGATCTGTGATCATTACAGATTTGACATTTGTCATTGTAAAGCAGGGGGTGGTAACTCAGATAGGTAATGTTGGTCCAGCTGTCGGTGAACTGTAATGGTGTTTGATCGTAGCCCTCTTAACAAATTCTTCAAGTACTATTTTTGATAGTTAGCCCAAGTGACAGACACAATGTGATCTTTTTTATCGGCCATTATCTTTATTGTATGATTAGGCTTGAATAAATGTTTTTGTCGGCCATTATGAGATTTATGTCTGTGAAAGCTAAAGCCATCAGCCATCAATCGCTCTCTAATTTTTCTAATTTGTGCTGGTATTTTGTATACAATTCCGTTCCTGGTTTATTTATACATAGTTAAAGTGAGTGAACAGGCATGTAGCAGTACCAGGACATTTGAGGATGATCATTTGTATTACATTAAGATGCAACCTGCAGTGGAGTCAGAGAAACAAGCACACAAGAGTAAGACTTCTAGTGATTGTTGAATAAATCAACATTTTGATGTATTTGGTACTTTTTCCTCATATACTGACTTGTATGTCATTTATGGTTTCATTTAAGGTTATGAGAGAACTGCAGGAGACAGTTTTATAGACTCTGCTGAAGAAAAACAAGCATATATTATGTGAGTGAACAGGCATGTAGCAGTACCAGAACATTTGAGGATGATCATTTGTATTGCACTAAGTTGCAACTTGCAGTAGAGTCACAGAGTCAAGTACACAAGAGTAAGTATTTTTTAGTGGTTCTTGAATAAATCATAACATTTTGATGTATTTGACAGCATACCAAAAAAGAGTGGTGGTAAAAACATCTTCAAATCCAAGTAGCCAGAACCTTAGAAAACAACTGTTGAAGTGGAAGAGAATAGCCAGAAGAGCTAGCAAAATGAACACCAAACATCGTTTACAGCTACTGCATCAGAAGCAATGTGACTTAAGGTATTTGAAAAATGTTCATAGTACCACCATAAATTTCTTTATAAGTCAAATGAGGAATCAAAAGTTAAAACCGAAGAGAAGATGCTTCTCATTAGATGATAAAATATTTGCATTATCACTGTATAAACAAAGTGCCAAAAGCTATAGATTTCTTTCAAAAGTTTTTAGTTTACCATCTCCTAAGAATCTCAGTAATCTATTTTAATATTGTTCCCTTCAAATGTGGTTATAATGAACATATCTTTAAAAATTTAAATAAAATTTTTGAAAAATTAACAGAAAAAGAGAAATATTGTATATTAATATTTGATGAAGTTTAAGTTGTGGATTTACTTATAATTTTTCAAAAGATCATATGCTTGGAATTGTAGATTTTGGTAGTGGTGATCGATGCATGCACTTTGCAAATACTCAATACTCCAACCATTTGTACAGTTTTTGTTATGAATTATTTTAATGTATAAATAAATAGTGTCATTTTAACTGTATTTGTTAATTTATCTTTTGTAAATAAATAAATATAATTTCAATATTAGTTTCATTTATTTTGATGGTAAATTGCCTTCTAAATATTATATTTATTATATTCTTGATTGTTTTTATGTGTTCTTGGGAAATAACACCACAATCGAAACAAAAATTTGTATATTCAAGGAGAAAATTTGGTTTTTCCTTGAATATACAGATTTTTGTTTCGATTGTGGTGTTATTTCCCAAGAACACAAAAATAATTCGATGGTACAGCCCCCTATTGGTGACATTTGGGACTAGAAAGTGCAGATTCCTTCTTTTAGTATGGTGATGATCTGTCAAATTCAACAAACGTCAAATTTAGTACTTGAAGAATTTGTTAAGATGCTTTTGATGCTAAACCTAACCTGTCATGGGACAAAATGTGACCAATTTTTTAACATTGAGTTGCTCATCTATCTTTATTTTATGATCTGTGTTGTAAAGTTTAGGAAATTGTTTGGAAATTTACTTATAAACAACTTATTTTAAAATTTTAATTACAATAGCTTTGTACATATAGAAATTCGTAATTATGCGTTAAATATTCAATAATAGATTAATAAGTAATAACGTATTTTAATGGGGACATTTATGAGGTTAAGAAGGTTTAACATAACTATACTATTGTAGTAGCAGCTTCTTATTTCAGTTATATAGAGATTGATTTCATACAGGAATTACCATAATTCTCAGAATTATTATTTGAGCTTATCAATACCAACTAGGATCCTTAAAGTATTTAAAAAGTTGGGCCACAGAAAATCCATTATGTGTTCATATGTAAAAGTTAATTTAGATGGGTAAGTAAAATGCAAAACCTTTTTTCGGCTAATTAAAAATTTGGGAACAATTCAGCATTTCAAAAAAAATGTTGGAAGCAGCAAAATACTTTAGCAACTGTAACATGTCGGAAATGATTCAAGATCACATGAAGTTTGTAAGATTTCCTTGAAATAAGATTTCTGTAATTTATTTTAGAAGACATATTATTCTTATCAAAAAATGTTATCTACATGTATTCTATTTTAGGTTGAAATGAATATAAAAATCATTTGGAAAAAGTTTATAGATTGCAAACACACCATAAAATAATATTTCTGAAATTAAGAGTTTAAATATGCACAATGTAAGAAGACATTGGAGGAAAGTAGCATTGGGGAGACAACAAATGGAAGTTGTGTAATTGGTACTAGGTATTTGAAAAAAAAATCTTTTTTGGGGTTCATTCCTTTTATGCAAAGGGAAACTAGCACATGGAAGTCCCAAAGTCTTGTCTATGTGCTCAAATTGATTGCTATTTTAACATTCAACATGTTTTGCAAATTATGCTGGCAACAGTGTAATTTATTTTGTAATACAGTGTTACATCTGTTACGTTATGAAGAAGAGTAGATAATTTTATTTTGTTCCACTTTCTCAGAAGTAAAATTGCTAAATATCATTAGGTGGAATGAAGATTTAATTTAGAATTTCAGGGTATTTTCAATTTAAGAAATTTTTTGAATGTGTTTGATTACACCTTAATATAAAAATGAGCAAAAATGGATATTTCACCCTCTGGCAGATTAAAATAAACTGCAAGCAGTTGAGATATGTGTTACTAGCATTGAAGTTGTTTATTATTTGGAACAAACAATACAACACATTGAAGTACTACAACTTTGATAAAATATGGCCAAATGAGTGAAGATTTAATTTAATAAAATAAAAAGAGTAACTGTTAGTTGAAAATCTGAAATTGAGACTATTCCCCATTTATTATATTTGTACTGTCCTTATATTAAATATATAATAATTTGTTTATTATTATGTGTATTATTTTACTGGAGAAGGCATGTTTTATATAGTTTTTATTATTAATCTTATTATTTTTATTTAATATTTATCTTATAAAAAAGTTATAGCTTATTTCAGTTTCTGTTTTTGGTATCATTGCTTTTTTCAGACTAATTTATATAGGACCATATACATTTTAAAAATGTTTATTTTAATATATTTTTGGGTTTTTTTGATTAGATACTCCCTATTGTTATCATGGTGTTTTTTATACTGCTGCATATGTATCCTAATCAATATTTTCTAGCAGTAGTGCTGTATAGTTTAATGGTTTGTTTTAATGCCAATAGAAATTGTTCATTGAAAATAAGTTATGCACAAGATTGTGTGGTGAACATGCCAAAGAGTAAATATGTAGGTATACTTACTCTTGACAATTTTATTTTTCATATTTTTATAATGTACTAGCTGACCCGGCAGACTTCGTACTGCCTCATCGAAAAATAAAAGACCTAATCTTTTGTATAAAATGATTTTAAAACAAACAAATCGAATCCGTATTTAATAAAAAAGCATTTATTGAATAAAGCATGAATTTTTTTTCCCGGCAATTATTCGAATTTTTCTCACCTTTTAAACCTTCCCTAGACCTCCACGAATAATTCAAGACCAAGATAAGATAAATCCGTTCAGCCATTCTCGAGTTTTAGCGAGACTAACGAACAGCGATTGATTTTTATATATATAGATTATTTTGACCTCAGTGCCCTTATGTTATTTATTATCATTTTCTATATCCTTAGGTACCTATGTCTATTAAATATATATATATATATATATATATATATATATATATATCTATATATCTATATATTGTGTTTTTTGGAGTTTGGGGCTTTATGTGTGTCATTTTACTGGAGTTAAGTTTAATCATAGTATTTTTTATAATTATTATTTATAATTTATTATATATTCTTTTTTGATTCTGACAATGTGAGAGGTGCTACCCTACCATAACCTGTGTGATATGCAACATTAGTAGGAGTGGATCGCCCCCCTTCAAGGCTATTGCATTTAAAAGTAGGACAACGAAATCTCATATCCACAAACTCAAAAATTTTTGTGAGTTTAACGCGAAAATTGACTTTTTAATATACCAGCACAGGAAATACAATGTAATCAAAACTCTAAGGATGACCCCCCGTCCCCTACTTTGGTAAATTTTCTATGAAATCTCCTCTCCTGAACATTAGCCTATTCAGGTGTCAAAGTCACTTCATTTAGAACATTTACAATTTCGTTTTGTAATTAATTACTTTTTTTATTTTTTGTTATGTCCAATTGTATGAAAGTTTCTGAGTACATAACTAAGTTAAAAAATTTGCAATGTCAGGAGAATCTTTTGAAATGTTTGTTAAATATGCCCATGAATCAATATGTAGAATAATATAGTTGATGTTTCAACTAAAAACCATTATGCCTACATCCCTCATCAGTAGAGAGTCTTGAATTATATATATATATATATATATATATATATATATATATATATATATATATATACCTTTTTTGTTTGTTTTATTATTTGAACACTTTCTATAAGTGTAACTCTAATTTACCCTATATTGTAACTACTGTATATGTTCCTGGGTACTGGTCACCAAATATGAATTATTTTCTGAATCACCCTCTACATAATTCGACTCTACACGAATTTGGAACCGCCCTGTATAATTATTAATCCTCTCCACCCTGTTGACTGTTTCTATTTTTAAATAACCCTGTATAACTATATTTTTACTTCGCCCGTCATATCAAGTATAAGCAACTACTAGTTTTAGTTTCAGTTCACTCTTATTTCAACCACCTTGTATACGCAACTACTTATGTGCCCCCAATACAACATTTTTTGATCCACCTAACCTTAATTCTATTCCATCTTATATTTCAACTTTCCTATATATGGAATTGCTTATGTATCATCCAATATCACATTTATTTGTAAGATGTTTGGAACACACCTGCCTAACTGTAATTTTACTTCGCCCTATATTTTGAATTTCGATACTCGCACACACATACCACCATATACCGAACAGAAAAGATTGCTCACCTAACAATTTTTTTTTTTCGATAAACTAATGGAATATTTTATGCCATTTCACTCGACTGCAAGCCCCGTAAAATGAAAACTGTGACAAAACACCTTGTGCGATATACTTCATGACATATCTTGACCTAGATATTTATGATGGAAATTAGACATTTACATTGATGACGGTTTTTAGTTCAAATTTTTACGATTTTCAGGAATACGGTATGTTTTACGTTATAGAAAATTATACGAAATCAAGTTGGAACATCTCTTTGTAGAATACAATGTAAAAGAATCAAATTGGTTGAGTCGTTTAAAGAAAACAGTGTAGATTTATTGAAATTCACTGAAGTCTAGTCCCTTTATTATTGTTTTTCCTGAATTTCTGGAAATCAGTAAATTTCACCTTATATGGTACCTTTCTGTAATATTCCTTAATACCATGCCGTTTAAATCATCAAAATTACCCAAGCCGTTTTTGAATGATTTCTGCGAGCATACATAACAAAAAACGTGCCGACGAATTGATAACCTCCTCCTTTTTGGAAGTCGGTTAAATAATGGTTAAGATCAGTATAAATTTTAGTTATAGATAATTTTTAAGTCAAATAACTATACCTGTGAACAAAGCTACTTAATATTATGTGGTAATTTTATGAACATTTTAAGACCTACTACTTCAAGTTAAAAAAACCCAAGAGCCAAGATCTTTTTGTACTAACATTTGAAAGGTAGTCAGTGAAACATAATGTATACATAATTTCTGAGGAATTTTATGTTATTAAAATTACCGATTATGTAGAGGCGGAGTCATGTTAATACTGATGCTGGAATGTAGCTCGCAGACATTTGGGTATGTATTTGTGTGATATGTGGGTTGCATAACAGTTGAGGTATAAATGGTAAGTTTTGTACAGTAACACCAAACCTTTCTTTCTTCACTCAACGCACGTTTCAACAGCGAAGCTGTCATCATCAGGAGTAAACCAAAACTGAGTATTTTATTTGATCTACTACATGATAGGCTTCATTTTTTAGGGCTTTGTATAATAATAATATAAGGATACCCTTATAATATCACTCCTGATTTTCTCGTCTTTCACATCACAGCAATTTTCTCGGAAACTACTTGAGGGAAAAGGTTGAAAGTTGGTCATAGTGTATAATTTGGTGACCCGAAAATTATATATCGTAAATGAGGAAATTTTGATTTAAATCTAAAAAGGGAATATAGAACGTTGCCCAAAGATTACAGGAAAAATGAGGAGAAACTCCTAATTGGGGGCAAATTATAGAATTAAATGAGAAATAAAAAAAATTCCGACGCATCAAGCAATACATACATAAATATTTTAAAAAAAATTAGTTAAAAAGGTATTAACGAGAATATTCAAAAATTTACCCATACCCCCATATCTACAAAACCATAAGACACAATTTTTTTAAAAAAATTAGAGATATAGGGCCTCACCTGAATTTTACGGGAAATAGGGAGAAACCTCTAATATTAATTGGGGGGGGGGGGCAAACTATTAAATTAACTGGATAATAGAAAATATATATTTTTTAACCGCATCATGCAATATATCAAATGAAAGGGCCTCATTATGAGGAATACACATATTTTTAAAATCATTAAATTGTTTAACATATACGAACACAAATATAAAACATCGATATATCCCCCTTTATCTCAGAAAACACACGCCCTAAAAAAAAATGAAATATGGGGCTTGACTTGAACTTTACAGGAAATATAAGGAAGAAACCCTGGTATTAAGTTTAGGGTCCAAATCAATATATCTACTGGAAGAATGAGGAATAACAGTATTTTTTTCAAATTTTTAAAGTAATTTGTTAAAAAAGTTATTAAAAACTATGCAAAATTCGACTCATTAAGAAAATTAAAACACAAATTCTAACAATTTATAAACTTAAATGGAAAATAAAATTTTGTTTTTTACATTGCACCCGTAACGTAATGTTTCAAATGAAAACAATGATCATAAAAATGCAAATATATTTTATTTGTATTTTTAAAATAATTTGTTTATAAGAATTAATAATTTCTTATTAAAAATTTCACCCACTCTCCCCTTTAACTTCCAAACTACTGAGCCTAAAATTCTGATAGAAATTTGCATAGGACTTAAGTGAAAGTTTATTGGTAAAATAAAGCGAAGATCCTAATCTTAATTTTGGGGGCCATATTAGAAAATTAAATAAATATTTCTATAAAAATCAAGCCTATCATGCAGATACAAAAAATGCCCACGTTTTATATTTAAAATGCTTTGTTTAAAGATATTAAGGAAAATATAAGAAAATCCCTCATTCCCTACTTGTCTGAAACGGAGATCTTAGAAAAATATATACTTTGATTAGTATGATAATCTAACTCGCACTTGACCAAATTATTTAAAAATTTTAATTAAGTTCTAATTTAGCTCTCAAAATTAACATTCAGATTTTCACTATACATTTTATGAAGTATTTCTCTATCCTTTTAAACTGTTTTTTTTTTCAAGTTTTATGCTCAGTTGTTTGGGTCAAATTTGAAATATTGAAATATCAAATCCTTTAAATAATTTTTTTCAAAATTTTATACTCTAGTTTCGGTCACAAAGTGGGCGTGGGTCAAATTTGTTTATTTTCGTTAACATATTTAAACAAATATTCTAAAAATATAAAATAATATATTTATATTTTTGTCACGATAAGTTACATAAAGCGTTTGCGAAAAGTGAAATACAAATTCTTACAGTTATTTATAAAGTTGTTTATTGTGCACCCGTAATGTAATGTATCAAATGTAAAGAATCATTATAAAAATACAAATATATTTGTATTTTAAAAATAATTTGTTTAAAATATTTAATCTTTTATTATTTAAAATTTGACCCATTTTGCCCAAACTACTGAGCCTAAAAAAACAAAAGATTATAAAGGACTTCAGTATTGGTAAAATAAGGCGAAAATCCGAATCTTAATTAAAATAAAAAGGCTTTGTGTGAGAAAT
This sequence comes from Octodonta nipae, assembly GCA_034190945.1. NCBI lineage: Eukaryota > Metazoa > Arthropoda > Insecta > Coleoptera > Chrysomelidae > Octodonta > Octodonta nipae. The sequence goes on from CM067223.1 coordinate 24,494,710, forward strand.
AAAAGTGTATATTTTTATAAATTTTAAAACGCTAAGGAATATATAAGAAAATCCACTCATTCCCTGCTTGTCTGAACTGAGATAGAAAAATATATACTTTGATTTACCTACATTGTATCAAATCTCACGAGGTGATACGAAACCCTTAGTATGCGAGTCCAACTCGCACTTTTTAATTATTTTTTTTTATTTGTGCTTAGTGATTGTGCAAAAACGGCAATTTTGATTTTGATGATTTGAAATTTATATGTCACAACAATTAAATGTAATTTGCGCAGCCATCTTTTGGCTCACAAAAGTTTGAATGAGACTGTTCAAATGCGACAAATGTCCTTATAAATCTAAGCGAAAAACCGACCTCAACATTCACAATACTGCAAAAGATTTGAAAATTTACCCTTGTGAAATTTGTTCTGTCGTGAATAAACGCAAATCTAATTTGAAAAGACATGTTGCCGCCACAATAAAAAATAGCATTTTTATTATTAATATATTTAAAGAAATTATCGCGACAACTTTGAGCCGGATGTTCGGGTCTTTTCGTTCATAAGCGAAGTCAGGGTATCTCCTTAAGTCAAAACTCTTAACTATGTGATTACACCTTACATATATCGAATAGGGATTGTTGAAGTTCACCAGGTGATTATATTTATAAAAATGTCTTGCGAGTCCTCAGCTTTGACACCGGTTAGAAATAAAGGAGAAGATACACAGTCTATACCTCGCGAAGTCCACGACACTTCCTGGACTTTCGTGAATGAGGTAGCAACTGAAAACAATACAAGAGATTTACTTTTATGCTAAGTTTGTACGAATCGATTGCCATCAATGACTACTAATGGACCCGGCACTTTCATATACCTACGACCAAACGAAAAATTTGTTGAAACAAGACAAAAATAGAAAGAGACACAGATATATTTGTTTACAGATAGTCCGGCTCCAACAGTAGGGTCCAATCTACATTGAATTAAAGGTCATATTATTCAGATTCAAAATAATACAAGTACGTACCTAATCCACAAATATAAATATCTTAAAATCCATTAAAAGATATGCACAATAACAAAAACAACTAGTGGCTTAATTACTAACATGTAGCAGTAATTATCAAAACATTTATTTATTCACGTAAAATGTAGTTTTATTGACTGATTAAATGGCCTTTTGTAAAACTCAGTTAACACGTTCATCATTTGACTTTTAGCGGTGAGAAGGTAATTCGGCAAACCAATATGCCGTTTTCCTGCATATAAAACACTGAAATAACACTTTATGATTGTTTTTTACAGTTATACAAAATAATCACTGATTTCAAACAAGTTTCAACACCCAAAAAACATTACACAATATGAATTACGAAGGTAACCTTAATCAAAAAAAACCTGCCGTTCAGTCAAAGCTTACAATGCCCAGATTTACGTCTTATTGGTTACAATGGAAAGAAGTTTGGCATCGGTTAGCAACACGTTGATATTGGTTTTGTTCTACTATTAATTTTGTCCCGTATTTTCGAAAATGACCTGAGCTAATAATAGTTTGGTAACCCAGGCAGGAGAAAAAAAAACCAAATGGAAGAAATTCTGATTGTGGAATTGTGGAAGGTACATCTGAAAGAAATTTTATGAAAATTGACTGTCTCTCCCTATCTCCGAAACTATTGAGCCTAAAGTTTTGAAAAAAAAGGGAATATAGGCACTTACTTGAACTTTACACGAAAATTAAATCGTAAGTCCTAGTGTTTATTTTGCGGATCAAATAATAAGATTTAATGAAAAATAATAATATTTTTCCAGCCCATCATGTAATATATCATAAGAAATGACCCATTACGAGGAATACAAATATATGTTTTGTTATGTTTTTAGAATATTTTGAACGTGTACAGGAAAAATTAAACGAAAATCCCAATACTAAGTTTGGAGGACAAATTATTTAATTTAAACGTAATATAGCAAATGAAAGGTGTCATATATAAGTATTTTTTTTTCATATTCCTTCCTCTCCCAAACAACTGAGCCTAAAAAACGAGATAATGTAGGGCTTCACTCAAAATTTATGAGAAAAGGATGGCGAGAATTCTAATATTAATTATAACAATAAATGGAAAATAAAATACTCGTTTTTTTCAAACCCATCTATAATTTGTTAAATGAAAGAGATCGCCATAAAAAATATAATACTTGCATTTTTAAATAATAATTTGTCTAAAAATTTTAGTATTTACAATTGAACATATTTTCCCCTTTATTTCTGAAATTAGGGAGCCGAAAATTAAAAAAAAAGATAGTATGGTAGTTTTGGTAAAATAATCATTCTAATCTTAATGTTTGTGGCAAAATTGCAAAATTAAATAATTATTTTTATAAACATCAAGAGCAGATCAAATGGAAGGGCTCATTGTGAGCAAAGTGTACATCTACACTAATGTTTGTAGGGGGTAATATCTGGAAGTATTGAACCAATTTTTAAACTCTTTCACTAACAGAAAGCTACACCATCTACGAGTAACATAGCCCACATTTTATTTTGATAAAATGTTTGATTATGCGATGGGGGCAGTGGGCTGTCTATTATTTTTACTTCAATTTAATATCTTGGAAAAAAATGTGCTACAGGGGTGAAAATTGCTGTACATACTCTTCTCCCCAAATAAATAAAAACGCGTTTGATCATTTTGGAAAAATTCAATTATCTCATGGGGAACTGTTTTTTGAAAAAAAAAATATGTTCGAGAACCTAAAGTAATAGAGCCATAGAAATTAACTGTTTGATTCCTTTCTTTAAATAAAGTAGTGCGTGAATCATCATTGTTTGAAAATCGAAATTTTAAATGGAGGCAGTAGGGTGTCTATTGTTTTTACTTCACTTTAATATCTTTGAAACAAAATGTGCTACAGGTGTGAAAATTGGTGTATATATTCTATTCCGAAAATAAATAAAAATGCGTTTAATCATTTTGCAAAAATCTAATTATCTCGTAAGGTTATGTTTTTTTGAACCATTTATTATCTTCGGGAACCTAAAGTAATAGAGCCATGAGAATTAACAGGTTGATCAAGTGCAGTAGCATGTGAATCGTCATTTGGGAAAATATAAATATTAAATGGGAGAAATGGGGGTCACTATCTTTTACGGAGAATTTAATATCTTTGAAGTAGAATGTAATACGGGTGTAAATCTTGATATATACAGTCTTCTACAATAAATAGAAACGGCTATTATCATTTTGTGGTAATTCCGTTTTCCGATAGGGGTAACTGTGGTATTTTTTAGAAAAATTCACTATATCTCGGTAACCGAAAATAATACAGATATGAGAACTATGATATTAATTCTTTTTTTAATAGAGAATTGAGGTGACATTTTGCGAAAATACTATTATTGAATAGGGTGGTAGTAATTTTTAGAGAACAAAAATTGATGCAGATGTGAGAGTTGGTATATATGATTTTCTCCTGAAATGACTAGAACTGAATTTAATCAAATACTATGAATTACGCACCCGATAAATGCCAAGAAGAGTATTTATTCATTGGATGAGAACTGACTCTTCTTTTAAGCTGAATGTAAACATTATTCGTCATTTTCCTAATATTGAATTTACGGAAAATTGTTAAATATCCTATGTGCAAATACTTATCAAATGAAAATAAATTCCAAATAATTGACAAAAATATTGCAAACCACGAAATGATAGAAATATTAATTATACCAAACATCACAAAAATAGAAAAGTTGACAAAATTGTCAAAATTATTCTGCTGAAAACCTAAAATTGGAATAATCTTAAAAATAATATTATCTAAAATAAAATTTACATAATGTCCAAAATCTCAACGTCACCGTAAATTTCTAAAATATCAAAAATGTTATAAAAATGTCAGATATAAAAAATTTTAAAAATGTCAACAAGCCAAAAATGTAAAAATGTGAAAACTGTTAAAAATGATAAAAATGTGTCAAAACGTCTGAAACTTCAAAAACGTCAAATATGTTAGAAATGTCAAAGAATTCGAAAATGTCAAATGTCATAAAAGTAAAAAATGTCAACAATGTAAAAATGACAAAAAATGTTAAAAACGCCAGAAACGTCAAAACTGTCAAATATCAAAATGTAGAAGTAAAAATGTCAGACAATGTAAGAAATGTCAAAAATGGCAGTGAAAACACATGTCAAAAAACTAAAAAGGAGAATATGTAAACCACAATATCAACAATCCACACGTCAAATATGTTTAATTGGTCATAATAAATTCCAAAATAATTTAATTTTAAAAGCCATATAAATTTCGCTCATGAGTGATGAAGTTAAAACGGTTTTACAATTTTTCTTAATGAAAAATTACCCAATGAAAAAATATGTTCAACATAAATGCGTAAAATACGCCCATTTGTCTTACTAGTTTTTTTTTATAATTTTAAAACGCATAGTTTAAAAGATACTAGGAAAATATATATTATGATAAATCTTATGTATGATGTATGAGACTCCAACTCACACTGTTTCTATTTTTCTATTGTTTACATTATTCCTCTAAACCTATGATTTTATGTCGAACCATATGACTAGTATTCCATTTATGCAACAATTCATGGCCTATATAACAAATTTCACATTTTTTAATCATATTTTATGACTATAATTTTACTCTACTATTTATTTCAATCACCCGGTATTTATTATAATATTTTAAACCTATGTCTATAATTATATTAAACCCCGTTCTATAATTCAAATAACCTAACTGCATATGCTTATATAACAAATTTTTGATACTCCCTGAATAACAATAATTGAACTCCACCCTTACTTCAAACACCTTGTATAAGCAACTACTTATGTTCTACACTATATAACTTTTTTAATCGACCTGTTTAACTGTAATACTGCTCCATCCTGTGTATTCTACTGCTTCTAACATTTTTTGAACCCTTCTGTAAAACTGTAATTATACTCCGTCCTATAACGCAAATATTCACTCTGTATAACTATAGTTTTGCTCCACTGTTATTTCAACCACCTTGTATACGCAACTACTTATGTGCCACGCAATACAATATTTTTTGAACCACCATGCATAACTAATTCAATTTCACCTTATATTTCAACCATCCTATGTATCCAACAGCTTATGTAACACACACCACACACACCTAGAAGAGTTCGTCGACATAACAAATTTTCGTTCGGATAAACTAATGAAATATTTTCTCTCATTTCACGGGACTATAAGTCCCATAACTTAACGTCGTCTCTAGAAGAAACCGAAAAAAACAGTACAAATACCCTGGCATATCTTGACATTTAAAATAGATATTTATGATGAAAATTTGAAATTTATATTGATGTTTACAGTTTTTTGCGCACATTTTTCCGATTTGGTGCAAAATGGTATGTTTTACGATTTAAGATTTATTGAAATTCACTGAAATCTAATCTCTTATTTACTTTTTTTTCAGATTTTGTGGAAAACCATAAATCTCATGTTATAGACAATTATATGGTACTTTTTTTGCAATGTTCCTTAATATAATGCAGTTTAAATCATCAAAATTGCCCAAGTGGTTTTTGATTAATCGCTGGTCATAAAGTTGCCGACGAATTGACAACCTCCTCCTTTTTGAAAGTCGGTTGAAAAGGCGCGTACATACACAGTATTTTATTTTTCTTGCCCCGCAACAAAAAATGTATGGAATGAACCGAGTGAGTAAAAAGCTATATACTCACATAGTATTCAATTATTTCTTTTCAATATTTTTATGACCTCTGTATATTAAATAATTTCATATATTAAATTGGCAGCAATGATAATTATTCCTTTTTTACGGCTTCACCCATAATTTCAACCCTTAGGAGTGAAAAAATTATCACTCAACATAAGTATCGCAAAAGAAAACCCATTTTTCACAATGATAACAACGCTCAGTACCTCTCATTTCCTTGTCTCCGATATTAACTTTCAGTAGGTATTGTCAAAGGCGTAAGTTATTTTCAACTTCTGTTACTATCTCTCAGTCTATGTTCTTAGCTGAATGTCATTTTTCTATACTAAACCTTCTTTCTCATAACACTACAGTTTTCTTGTTAGTCTTGTAGTTATTATACTACAATTTTACAATTTTAGTAGTACCTAGTCTCTGAAGTATATTCTTTTTTTGCAGAGACTCTTCAACTTTACGCCATCAGCTTAATCCTGTCAACCAAAACTTAAATGATGAACAATCAATCCAATTAAATCAAAGCACTCATAAAAATCAAAAAAAATTAAGATACAAAGAAACCTTTAAATGCTCAAATTGTAAATTCGTAACTAAAATGAGATGTTGGCTAGATAAACATGTTTGTAAGAGTCAAAAGCCGAAAAAATTAAAAAAGTACAAATGTGAGGAATGTGACTTTGTTGCAATACTTAAAACTAACTTGAAAAGGCACACCTTAAAACATCGAAGTTTAGATGAAGTCGAGACATTCAATTGTTCCAACTGTAATTATAAAACTAAATTTAAACACGCATTACTTGACCACGATTTTAGTCACAAAACTATACATGACGTCGATGAGACCTTCAAATGCACCCAATGCTCCTACGTAGCGAAACGTAAAAGTCTTTTGAGGGCTCATTCTTTATCACATAAAAGCTTTAATGAAGTTAAAATGTTTGACTGCCCTAATTGCCCTTTTAGAACAAAATATCGTACTTCGCTCCGATTGCATCGAAAAAGTCACAAAAATGCCGATGATATGGAAATGTTTAAATGTTCACAATGTTCTTATGTTACACCGATTAAATATTATTTGCAGAGTCATTTTTTGGTGCACAAAAGTTCGAATGATGTAGAGTGGTTCAAATGTGAGGAATGCACTTATACAACAAAGCGAAAGAACGACCTCAAGAGGCATATGTTAGTTCACAAAACTGCAGATGGCATAACAACTTATCAATGTGAACTTTGTTTCCTCATAATTAAACGCAAATCAGATTTGAAAAGACATATGGCCCGTCACAATACCAAATAGAAATTGTTTTAATAACCCAAGTGAAAAAAATGGATGGATTTTGTTTATATAACATGTAGTCATATATTCTTTCATAATTTGTGGACTGCGTTTCAACGTTGGGCAATCTTAAGTATTAATCATCACTTTTTGCATAAGCGTGGCATGCACTTAGACAACCACAAACATCCAAATCTCTCAGTGGAACACGAACTCGCCAGCCCAAAATGGAATTAGTTTCAAAGCCGTTTGTTTGGGTGGCCAAAAGATTTTCATCAAGTCCCATTTATGGCAAATAAGAACGCTTAAAAGAAACCTAACAATTTAGAACTAATGTAGGATTGAAAAACTTTCGACAAATGTTTCAGGTGGCATCCATTAATTATGTGAGATGTGGTAAGACTCTCCTCCTCTCCCGTGAAATTTACTCAAGATTTTTTTAATAAATACATTTATTTGATACGTTCATGTATTTTACTAATACCACTACATAACTATATGTTGATATAGTCTTCTTGTATCACATTTTTCTGTAAATTAATGAAAGTGGTTGTACATTTAAGGCGCACTAAGGCCTGGGCCAGACGGTCAACATAACTACAGGTTTTCATAAACTCCATATTTTTCATACAGTAAAGGTTTGAATCAACATCAATTTTGTTTCAACATTTCTGAGGGAACGACATTTGAACATTCATTATTTCTATTTAAAACATTAAAATTATAAGTGACTTGACAATTTACTTTGGAAATTTAATATGGCTGTGGAATGGATTGAGTTGATATTTATACAGTACAATAAGGACATATAACAGGTTAAACTGAAAGCATTATTGGGAGGAAACAATGCAACATTTTCGGAGATTAGGAGCAGGTTATATTTTTGAAGTACAGGTGACAATTGGATGAAGGGATAAGAAAAAAAATACAGACTGGAAGAAAATGGGATTATATTTTGGAAATCTAACCACATGGGAAATAAAATTTAGAACAGGGGAACGATATATGGAGGAATGAATATTGGAAAGTTAGTATTTATTCGCTATGAGTGTGACTGCAGCGCCAAACAAAATATGAACTATGAGAGGCTATCAAAGCATGTTTTTATACGTATGTCAATAGCAACAAATCGAAAAATAAATAAATATTATAAACAATAGTAAAAAAAATATGTGACAGTTTTATAGTGATTCCAGTTTTTTCTTTCAATTAAACGAATCAACAACAAGTAAGTATAATGATAAAAAATAAATAAGAACGCAGTAAATATTAGGTTATATTATGACACACATCGTCTTTGATGTAACGATTGCAAGTAAACGTTTGAGAATTAATGTCCGAGTTCGAAAAAAAATCAACTTGACACTCTTGGTCCACTTTTGAAGACACTACTGGAGGATTTTCAGTCATCACTACTATTGACTCTGTAACAATAAACTCAGCATTTGAAGTTGAAGGTAATTTTGCTTTCATCCGCCGATTCATCACGCGATTGTATCTGAAAATTAGAAATTATTATTACTATGTTCTTCATATTGATCAAATTTGACGAATTAATTTTTACCTGTTTATCGCAGAAGACTTTTGAAGACTTGTATATTGAAGGAAATATAGTTGGGATGTAGCCAGGACTTAACTCCTCTTCCGATTTTTTACTTCCAATAAAATGATCACTACAAATACAATCGTATGGCTTGGGAATCCACGGTGATCCACCAGCGCTATAAAATAAAATAGCATGTTTATAAAATCTTAGGACAGTATAAAAGCTACTATTTGTAAAATGAATTTTTTTTTCACTGGGATAACTTAAAACTTTAATGATTGTGAAATCTTGCAGACATTTATCAATGTCTTGAATATTATAATAAATAGTAAACAAAATTAATAAAAACTGCACAATTAGCAAATGAAACAATTTATCCGTACGTTTTAATTATTTAAAATTTTTTATTTTTCATACATTTCTTTCATTTTCAAATATATGTGTTTGTCTGTTTTTTTTTTAATTTTTGAATTTAAGGATTTATATATTAGATTATTTTGCTTACAGAATTCGTAAAAAATGATTAACTTTTACAAAAGTATTTAAAAAAAATTAAGGTTATGGTACTACTTACTTTAGCCTTTTAACTGCAGCTATCCACTGATTCCGTTGATTTATTTTCCATTTAGCAGTAGGAAATTTATAAAATTTGCACCTACTTTTTCTGCTGGTATTCTTGCAATTCACAACACAACAACTTTGGTGTCTCATTTTTTTAATTTTATTAAAATTAGAACAAAATAAATACTTTCACGAGTACTTGCTTACAATTTCAGTAATAATAGCCTCCCGTAATGCTCAAAGTGACCACTACGAACGCGTCGGTCGATTTTATTTCCCCTACCATGACTTCGCTCAGAGCGAATAGAGTTATATAAATTTACGTCCATGTCAATGGAGAAACTAAAAATAAACGAGAGGGTACATCATTTAGAGCATTAAAATTTTATCAGTAGTTTAGTACAGTTTGTTCGGGGTTAGAAATTTGACATTTGGTGACTGTCATAAAATTTTGACAGAATTTTTTTTTAATTTAATTTTGCAATAATGCTACAAAAATTCAATTTCAATGTTCTTCCAAGGAATGTATAAATTAAGTTTTAGCTTAATGTGGTGGTTTCGAAATTGCTTTAGAATCTCACAGTTTTTATTTTATTACAGGTCTGTAATTAAAGGTGGTAAGGATTGGTTAAATGGAGTTTCTACAAAATTCAAATGTACCGATTGCAACTTCGCTTCAAAATACAAACACAACTTGAAAAGTCATGTTGTAAAACATAAAAGTATGGGTGAAGCACAGACATTTAGATGTACGGAATGCACATTTGTAACGAAATATAAACAAAATTTGAATGCACATATTGTAAAGCATGTCGGATCAGAAGAAGTACTAGTACCGAGGTATAGTTGCTCTATATGTCCCTACATGACAAATACTAAATCCCGTTTAAGTCTGCATGAATTGATTCACGAGAATATGCATAAATCTATAACATATAAATGTACGGAGTGTTTCTATCTAACACGACATAAAAACAGAATGAAAGTACATACCTTGATACATAAAGGTAAACATGAAGTGCAGACATATAGTTGTGCCAGTTGTTCTTACACAACCAAAGCTAAGCAGTCCTTAAAACGACACGAAGTAGTTCACAAAAATTTTCAAGAAATAAAAGCATTCAAATGTAGCGAATGTCCGTATATAGGAAAACGAAAAGGCGATTTAAACAGGCACTTTTTAATACATAAAAGTCCCAACGAACTACCCATGTTTCAATGTTTTAGTTGCCATTTTACAACCAAACTTGCAAGTTCGTTGAAACGGCACTTAAAAGTCCACGAGGAGAAGTTATAACCCCAAATTTTAGTATACAGTAGAATTTTGTAAAAAAAAATTCGTCAGAGTATCGAACTGATATTTGAGGCGATACTTTCATGGCCATGAACTTGACGGCCATACCAAGGTCAAATGCATTTTTGCAAATGAGAACCCCCATTTTTAGATTCGGAATGAGCCCAAAAATTTTACAAAACAAACTTGTTCCACAAAATACGACTCGTCATGCTAAGTTGAGCATAAAATTTCCAAAAAATATATACCAATATTTCTGATACCCAGCATATTTTATTCATATGACTTTTTACCATCGTTTACACAAATTACTAAGTTCCTCGTTCACCATACTTTTGACGACAGTTTAACGGATGACAGTCAAACTCGATTATTAATAGAACATGTAGGTTACGTTTTTATCTTAATTCAATATTTGGCAATCCTGTCTTCACATTTGTTTTAGCATCTTTTACTTTGTTACAGGTTGGTATTAACAGGTCAAACGATACCAATTTAATTTCATTTCATAACATAAAAACAGCATCTAATATAAAGTAAAAGTGAAATGCCGACATTCAACTGCGCTAAATGCCACTATACCACAAAATTCAAAGGGCAATTAAAACAACACGAATTGGTCCACAAAAGTAAATCGTTGTACGGATTGCTCTTATGTTACAAAATACAAAAGCTATTTGAGGTTACATGCTTTTTTACATAACAGTTCAAATGAACGGCAAACCTTAAATTGTGTTAGTTGCTCTTATTCAACAATATATAAAAGGAATTTGGAAAATCATGAATTATCGCACAAGAGATACTGAGTTTGATTCTTATAAATGTACAGATTGCACCTATACTAGACGATATAAAAATGTTTAAAGGAACACACTTTATTACATAAAAGTGTCAATGAAGTACAGATATATAGCTGTGATAATTGCACATATTCAATAAAATTTAAACAATATTTGAAATAACACGAATTCATTCACAAAAACATTGATGAAGCAGAGACTTTCAAATGTAATGAATGCTCGTACTTTGGAAAACGAAAAAGCTATTTAAGCGACCATATTTTAAGACATAAAGGCCCCAAAAATGTGCAGATGTTTGCATGTACTGACTGCCATTTTACCACAAAACGTAGAAATAGATTTTTGTCCCATCAAAAACGCCACAAAATTAAGGTTTCCTGTGGCATCTCTGAATCCACGAAAAGACAGACAATGAAAAGTGAAATTCAGATCTACTGTAACATATATAATATTTAAGATGCCCCGTTCCATCGGAGGGGAACGATTCCAATATAAAGGCAAAATCCCAACATAAAACGTAAAAGAGGGATCCCAACGTATAAAAATAATAAGAAAAAAATATTGCTCATAACAAATTTATTTCGACACAAAATGGCCGTGCTTACCTTTACGTGAAAGGGGTTCACTTTTAATCTAAAAATTCCTGAACCATTAGTATATTTTCCAAATTACTTTAAACGCCATGCACTCAACAATCGTGTTCTCCGTACCTTTCAAATAGCTCAGGTCATTTACGGAGAAAACGACCTTTTGGTGACAAAATTAATAGTAGCACAAAACCGACATCAACGTGTTATAATGATAAAACTTGACTAACTGACATAAAATTCAACATAACAACAAACAACAAAAATAACAAAAATCGGTAACAATTTAGTTTTTTACCTTTTACACAAAATCCACCGATAAAACCTTGTTTGCTTGAGAGAAATGAGAAACCTACAAAATGAGCTCAACTTTGTTAATTGGTTTCTTAGATAATGGAAAACATTCTTATTTATTAAAGCGAAAGATATTCTCATACCCAATCTATGTTCTGAATATAAGTAGTTTTTGCAAAATTTCAGTCAAACCTATGGAAGACATATTTTTTTGAAAGGCCATATTACTTCACCGGATGACCCTATCATTATGAATAAACCACCGTTGGAAAGTAGAAGAGTTGATCTGGAGACCCATCATCTCACTTTTTCAAAATTTAAAGTATAAATACATATAAGTATTGAAAATATTTTGCCATATTTTAACCGTGACAGTCTTCTACAAAAGAAGTAAGAAGCTTGTAGATTATTACTATTTTGAGAAATTTACTCACCAATAAAAAATTTAATCAGATGGAAACAGACAATATATATTTTTTACACCTGATCTGATCAGTTATAAATTTGAAGTATAATAGATTTACATAAAAACATAGAAATTATTGTTCACTGTAAAATATATTTGTTTATGAAACTCACAAAACGTGTCAACCAAATAATTATTATTTTGTGCATGATCTTACTAAGATTTATAAATGTATATAAAATACATAGTATATTATGAAATTATAATTGTAAATGTGAAGTTTCTTTTAAAATGTATGTAAGTCAATTAAACTTTTTTTCTCAGTAAGAATGTGTTTTATTTTTGCATCAGAAATTTGCGCTTTAGTGAATTTTAGCAGAGGCAAACCTACTAATTGTCCAAGTACTTTTACTAAATAATTTTCAAGTATTGTTGAATCTCAAGATCGCTTTGCACAATTTTGTCATATATGCTAAATACTTATATTTATAGCCCAATAAGTAGAATAGGTAAAGAGATATTGAAAAATACAGTAAATTGCTTGCACTGCATTTCCAGCATACCCTTTCAAGATTAAAACAATGCTTAATTCCAAGTAAGTATTGGCGTTTGGTTTATACAACCAAAATGGTTAAAATGTGGCCTTTTTGTTTTTTGCGTATATCATAGGAAGTATTACAATATGTTGGTCTGAAGCTGGTAGACAATGTAACTAGTTACTCGAAGTTTCCTTGGACTTTCAAGACGATGGAAGTCCAAGAAAACTTCGGGGACCTACAATATGTTTAAAAATCGTCTGACGAGTTTTCACTACAAAAATCTATATCTTTGCTTCTAAGCCACAATCATCACTGTTTTTCCTAACTTTATTGACAAGTTTTGGCGTATCACATTTTTGAAAACAACATTTCAAAGCGTTTTTCTTTACTTTTCTCAGTGAAATGGGATTCGGTCAAGTTCTTAGTGTGTACAAAAAAAAAACAAAAGGGCTACTTGTTTAAATTTTCCCTGCAACAGATCAGTATTTGAAAGTGGTAAATGGGAAATAAGATATAAATAAGTGGTTTGTATAGTGATTGATAAATACTTATCTATGTTTGGTGACGTTTCAACTCTAGAGTTTTTATCCATCGCTGTGTGTTTTACCTGGAAATTTCAATATCTATAAGAGTATTCTGATCAACTGCAGATTTTACTGTTACTTTTAATATTTAATGAAGACAATATTATGTAAAATTTAAAATAAATATATCATGTAAATTGTAGTTGTGGTATTTTTTAGTGCGTTACTCATAAAAGCACATTTTTAGTTCATTTTAGAACCTAACAATTTTTATTTTGTTCCAGAATTAATTCAGCGAATCAATATCATGAGTTTAACGATGAATCTACAGAACAAGAACAAGTTGCCGCAATAGAGAAATTCAAATGTAACGAATGTGAATATGTGTCAACATATAAAGGCAACGTGAAAATTCATGCACTGATACATAAAAGTATGAGTGAAGTGCAGACATTCAGTTGTATTGAATGCCAATATAAAACAAAATTCAAAGACCGGTTGAAAAAACATTATTTGACCCACAAGAGTATATACGAGGTCAGAACATTCAATTGTAAGGTATGCTCTTATACAACAAAGTACAAAAGCCATTTGAAGTCGCACGCTTTAAAACACAAAAGTTTTTATGAAGTGCAAACTTTTAGATGTGACAGTTGCTCATTTGCAACAATGTATAAAGATAATTTAAAACAACATGAATTAATCCATAAAAGTATTCATGAAGTAAACACATTCAAATGTTCAGAATGCTCTTACGTAACGAGGTTCAAACGAAATCTTAAGGAACACGTACTGTCACACAAATGTGCAAATGAAGTGCTTCATTGTGCCATATGCCCTTTTACAACGTATTCCAACTACACCTTAAGTCATCATGAATCCCTGCACAAAAACATTTATCAGAAGAGAACTTACAAATGTACGGAGTGCTCTTATCTTACACTGTCTAAAGACAGCATGAAGACGCACACCTTAACACATAAAGGTGAAAACGAAGTTCAAGTATTGAATTGTGTTAGTTGCCCCTATACAACAAAATGTAAAAATCTGTTGAAACGACACGAATTTAAGCATAAAAACATCCAGGAAGTTAAAATATTTAAATGTACTGAATGCTCGTACTTTGCAAAAAGAAAACACAATTTGAATAGGCATGTTTTAGTACATAAAAATATCAACGAAGTGCGTATGTTTAATTGTAGTGATTGCTCTTTTAAGACAAAACATGATGGAGCATTTCGTCGGCATCAAAAAGTTCACAAATTTAAAAGTGAAATGTATAAAAAGTTGTATAATAAATGCTTGGCCTAGACAACAAAGCAAAATATTTTTCAATGTAAAAGTTGTTTTATTTTAAAACCTATTCTTATAATTCGATGCAGTTACCTATCTTACGTTATCAAACGAGCAATCTTTATATGTATGTAGAGCTTTTCACAAAACTTTCTCGAACGATTTTGATGGAATTTTGGCGTTTTAAAGTCTCGATGAGAGAAATGAGTGATTTATTGGCGATGTTTCTAAATTTTACAGAGAACTAAAATTCAAAAGTCAGATCAGAAACTAAAGATTTAAGAAGTAAAACTAATTTTAAAGCTTTGATAAAATATTAAATGGAAACTGAAGTATCCAAAGTACCAGCAGATTTATGCTACAGTTCTTGAGCTGAAGTTTTAAATTATTAATTGTTTACAACAAATGAGAATTGAAACTGAGTATTGTCAATAAATAAAGACTTGAAAATGAAGGGTATATGACGGTACCCCAAACTTAATAAAAAAAGCAACGACTTTCTTTGATGGAGCACATGGATTCAAAGCTAATTTGTCGAATGAGTAACACATTGAAATATCGTATAATGTTAGTTTTGCTATCATTCAATGATGTATCTTAATAGTACAATCGATTTGTTTGATCCTTGACATAGCTATACAACCAAACCGCGTAATATGGGTTGCCTATGAAAAGTTTACAGTCTTGTTGTTTGTCGAATTATAATTAAATAATTTGGTCAAGTGCGAGTTGGACTCGCATACTAAGGGTTCCGTACCATCTTCAAGATTCTAATATTCCAGTTTCAGACAAGCAGGGAATGAGTGCATTTTACCCTAATATCTTTTAAAGGAAGCGTTTTAAATTTATAAAAAATACACTTTGATTTTCCACACATAGACTTTTTATTTTATCTGCTTCAGAATTCGCTTTATTTTTATAAGAATATGTATTTAATTTTCTTATTTGGCTCCAAAAAGTTAACATAAGAGTTTTATTTTACTAATAAACTAGTGTAGTTTCTAAAGAGGGAAATAAGTCGATGTTTAATATTTTTGTTAATATCTTTGAAACAAAAGATTTAATAATTTGATATATTTGTAATTCACATAATGAGCCTATTATCTGACATATTACATGATGCGTTTGAAAATTGAATTTTTATTTCCATTTAATTGTATAATTTGTCCCTAAAATTTGATGTATTGCATGATGCGTTAAAAAAATATTTTTTTATTTTACCTTTAATTCTGTAATTTGGTCCCCAATATTAATATTAGGGATTTTTTCGTATTTTTCCTGTAAACAAAAATATTTATGTTTTATAGTTTGGGAATAAAGGGGGAATGGGTATTTTTTTAATATTTTTTTATATATTTTGAAATATTAATTTTAAAAAGGTTAAAAAAATATATTTTTATTCATTATAATGAGTCCTGTGATTTAATATATTACATGAGTTAAAAACAATTATAATTTTTTATTTTCCATTTAATTCTATAATTTGCCCCCCAAAATGAATATTAGGGGTTTCTCCTTATTTTTCCAGTAAAGTTCAGGTAAGGGACTATATGTCTATTTTTTTCAAAATTTTACAGCTTATGGTTTCGGTGATAAGGGGAGATGGGTAAATTTTTTATATTTTTGTTAATATCTTTTAATTAATTTATTTTAAAATTATGAAAAAAAAATATATTTGTTTTTGTCATAATGAGCCCTTTCATTTGACATATAACATGATGAGTTAGAAACAATTTTGATTTTATATTTTCCATTTAATTCTGTAATTTGCCCCCAAAATTAAAAGTAGAGGTTTCTCCTTATTTTTCCAGTAAACTTCAGGTCAGACCCTATACCTATTTTTTTTCAAAACTTTACGTTTTATAGTTTCGGAGATAGGGGTGGAATGGGTAAATTTTGGTATATTTCCATTAATATCTTTTTAACTATTTTTTTAATATGAAAAAAATATATTAGTGTTCCTCAGAATGGGACTTTCATTTGATGTATTATATGATGCGTTTGAAAAAAAAATTCTATTTAATTCTATAATTTGTCCCTCAAAATTAATATTAATGGTTTCTCCTTATTTTTCCTGTAAAGTTCGGGCAACGTTCTATATTTCCTATTTTTTTTTCAAAATTTTAGGCTAGCTAGATTCGGAGATCGGGGGGGGGGGACGGTCGATTTTTTTAGTTTTTCCCCCCAGAAGTACCCCTAAATTCAAAATTTATTTTTTTACGATATGTACTCCCGATCGGGCCACCAAACTATACATTGATACCAAATTTCAACCTCTTCCCTCCAGTAGTTTAGGAGAAAGTTGCTGTTATGTGACAAGGGCAGAAATCCGGAGTGATATTATAAGGGTATCCGTATATTCTATATACGGAACCCTAAAAATGAATCTGTTTTTATTTTTTTTAAGTTCTTTGGGAATAACTACCACATAAACTTAAAAGTGTGTATATTTCAAAAGTCCAAGCGTTTCAAGGTCTAATTCTAACCTCGTTTTCAATCGTATGAATATAAATTGAACAAAAAATTAAAAAATTAAGAGGATTCGCAATGACAAATATCGAAATCACAATTTGACATTAATGTTTGACAATAAAACGGTGCAAGCTTCTTGTATAAGTCTTCTAAGTTTCTAAAAGGTTTGGTTACAGCAGACCCATTGCTGATTTCTAGTTGTTTTTTGTATGACAATTGTGGCATCTCTGGTTTTTATTTTCTCTGAGTTCTTTCAAAATAACTACCACATAAACTTGAAAGTGTGTATAAAGTCCAAACGTTTCAAGGTCTAAATCAGACCCCGTTTTCAATGGTATGAAGACAAATTGAATAAAATATTAAAAAAGTAAGAGGATTCACAATGACAAATATTGAAATCACAATTTGACAGTAATATTTGAGAATAAAACGCTATGTTATTCTTTGATTTTTGGTTAACGAGAGTTTTTGACTTTGACAGAAATGACATGGCCATTTTGGGAGAAACGACCTACATAACTTGAATCGAATCAAGAACAAAGCTCGATCGCCTACGTAGGTACTAGGCTAGCAATTATTCATACAATAATGAACTAAGACTTTAGGAAAATTTTTTTTCCATGTCAAACTAGCTGACCCGGCGAATTTCGTACCGCCCAACCGTCAATGAATGGCGTGTTAACTTTTATCTGAACTTAGTTTAGGATTTTATTAACAATTAAATTAAATTGGATAAAAGTACAAAAATCAAATGTTTCAATGACGTGTCAACAAGATATTTGCTTTATAGAAGCTATGTAGTTTGTACCATGGGTTGCACTGCGCTTGATTTTCTTCAGAGAAGCACCTTCTGACATACGACATTTTTCGTTTTGTTATCTGGCGCAACAACAAACAAAGCAAATGTTTGCCACACATGAACATGTCTCGTACTGACCATAGGATAAGCATGCATTTTCTAGATTCAGATTACAAACACGCAAGGATTGCTAGATGAATCCCAAATTGAATGTGTTTGAACTCAAAGGACAGACTGGTTGGGATGATCGAGAACTTCCTCGACTTTGAGTTTTCCTTTCAATATTGATCATCAGTTTTCTTATCACCGAACGCCTTCCATTGCATAGATTTGGTTGCTTTAGATTCAAAGCATTATTACTATCGAACCAATCTACTCCGGTTTTCCAATTACGACGCACAGAGAGGCACGGTGCGTACCTTAAAACATAAAAATTGAAGGTGCCTATACAACACAGCACACTGTGCTTGTGTAAATGGCGATAAATAGAACGTGCTTTAGTTCTTCAAATACATTACAAATGTCATTAATGAAAAAAGTTATCACAAAATAAGGAAACAAAGCACATTTAAATAAACTACTGCGCATTTAAATTTATTATAAATAACTTTTATTGCAAAATCACTGAAATAGACAATGTGGTGTTGTCACTTGACTGTATATCACCTCACTCTATGGCTAGTATGGCTATATATTAGTCTATGACTTCTTGCACATCCGATACACACAAATTTTTCTTGTGCGTCTCTGTCCGCACACGGTGTCATGCTGGAGTAATAATGGAACAGTGAAGACTGGACTGTGTCACACAGTGCGCCTGTGTGTGTAATTGGAAAGCAACCACCACAGATCATACAAAGAGATGCCACCACGTGGCCATCACACATTGTGCTATGCTATGTAGGCACAGAGTACGCACTGTGCCTCTCGGTGCGTCGTAATTGGAAAACGGCCTACAGTTGTACAAAATTGTGCGGTGGTAAGCGTAGCTTCATACGCATGCTTCCGCCATTTTCGGCTTGTTGTGCGCTTGCTTGGATCTTGCATAGTAAACAAACGAAACTGTGTCCACCACGCAATACGTCGCCCCTTAGACATAATCTCATTTATTTATTCTGCAAGATACACGGAAGCTGTAAGGCTTAAGTAAACAATTGAAGGCTTCGTCTTCGTTTGTTACATATAAATGCAGTGTACCAAAGATGTGGTTCTTAGTTTCGAAGTATAAGTCATCCACATTTTTGTTCTTAGCAGCTAACATTGCCCACCCTCAACTATTTTTTTTGTGATTGGCAATGATGTCGGGAATTATGTCTTGGTGAGCTCTTCTTTCGATGAGACGAAATTGCAAAAATTTGGGGTGAATGAAATCAATCTGCATACTTTTCTATATATTTCAGTCTCTTCATAGATTTGTTATTTTGCCACTATTTGCTCTTGAATTTCTAACTCATAATGTGTATTGTGTCCCTGATTTGCATGGGGCATCAATTATTACAAATAAGCTATAAGCTTGCATGACGTGAGCTGTCAGTTGCGAAAGATGGAGTTTCAAACATAATTAGATATCATTAAAATATGTCCAGCTGTTCTTGAATTATAAATGGTGTAATTAACCCGACTTTGTTTTATAGATTAGATTTGTATTTAGATTGATAAATAAAGTAGATTATACTCGACTGCAATTGAATTTAGAAGTACATTTTTGAGAATTGTTTTTGGCGATAACTCAAAAATCATGTATTTTTTGAGTATAATTATCAAAAGGAAATTGTAAAAATCACTTATTTCTTTTAAAGGGTAACAACTATTTTTTTAAATAAATTAAAACTAATTTTCGACACAAATTTTTTATTCAAAATAGAACATATATGTTTTGTTTTTTCGTTAAAACACTTTCAGATAATATATATATATTAAATGTAAGTGGATTATTTATTGACAAAAGGACCGAAACGAAGAAATTAACTTTAAAAAAGTCGTTTGAAACCGGTACATCTGAGCTTGAGTATTTATATATCGTTCAAAACTTTTACCACCAAACATTTTAAAGCCCATTTTGCAAAGTTTTTTTTTTTTGGCGATAACTCAAAAATTATGCATTTTTTGAATATAATTATTAAAAGGAAATTGTAAAATCACTTATTTCTTAAATAAATTAAAACTAATTTTCGACACAAATTTTTATTCAAAATATAACACATATGTTTTTTTTTTCGTTAAAACACTTTCAGATAATGTATATATTAAATGTAAGTTGATTAGTTATTGACAAAAGGACCGAAACGAAGAAATTAACTTTAAAAAATCATTTGAAACCGGTAAATCTGACCTTCAGTATTTATTTATCGTTCAAAACTTTTACCACCAAACATTTTAAAGCCCATTTTGCAAAGTTTATTTTTTTATGCAGTAATGCTTGTACCTACTTAAGTTGAGAATACAAAAGCAATTGAATTTTTTTCTTTTTGTTAGCTTTTGTTTTTTGATTTATTTAATTAAAAAAATAAAAACATTTTCGAGTTACATGCAAAAAAACAACTTTACTCTATTCTCAAAAATGCACCCATAAATTTAATTGTAGTCTTTGTTTTTGTCTTATTTTATAGAGACCAGTTGATATTATGAAAAGTAATATTGATAATATGAAACAAAAAATTCAAAATACAAGAATTTGGCTGTTATCTAGATTTAAGAATTAACATTCCACTGAAAAATGTTTGTTCTTTAAGATTTTAGCGCTCTTTGTTTATATTTCGAGTCGGACAATTTATTACACGAAAGCCAGGAAAAATATTTGTAGATACTTTATGACAATTATGCCATTGCCATCTTCTTAATTTTTATAATCTATTAACTAATTGTAGAAGGTAGCAAAAAACTTAATAAATTAACAAGAGAAGGCAAAATGATTTACGGTCTCTGGTTAATTTATATATATATATATATATATATATATATATATATATATAATCAATTAATTGGGAAGCAGCCAGTTCACTAGAGGGTTTTAGAAAGAAATACTCTTTATTACTTTGAAAAGCTTTCAGAATACGTTTATTCCTTCGTCAGTTGAACTGAAATTACATAAAAAATGACAGTGAGAATTGTTAAAATTTTTATTTAATATAACAGACTAACAATTACTAGAGAAAAAAAATATTTTTATAATAGCTTAATTCTCTCTTTTTGCAATATTTTCGTAAGGTCTGACATTGGTTGAAATCAAATTAAGATTATTATTACGATTTTGCTTTCAGTTAGATTTTTCTCGAATCATATCCCTTTCAAATAACTTCAAAACAGACTAATGTCAGTCAATCATGAAATATCTAACATATCTTTTTTCCTCTAGTAATTGTTAGTCTGAATAAGAACCTCGCATTTCGTAAGTTTATATTAATTTTTTTTTTTAACAATTCTTACTGTCATTTTTTATGTAATTTCAGTCCAACTGACGAAGGAATAAACGTATTCTGAAAGCTTTTCAAAGTAATAAAGAGTATTTATTTTCAACACCCTCTAGTGAACTGGGTGCTTCCCAATTAATTGATTTTTTATATTAATTCAGCCGTTATCATCTATTTCATATATATATATATATATATATATATATATATATATATATAATGAATTTATACACAAATATATATTGTCAAATATTTAAATTTACATCTTGGAATTGTACCTTTTTAATCCGTAGTTTCTTAGCCATTGACAACGGGGTCTGATCTAGACCCCGAAACGTTTGTAATATACAGCAATTTCCTTTAAAGTGTGGTGTTATTTCCCAATAATCACTTAGACACACAAATATATATAGTTAAATTTTAAAAAAATCTATAAAAGATTAGTTTGGGCAAATTGTTTGCCCAATTATTTGCTACAATATAAGTCTCAAAATTCTTAGAAATATGTGTAATGTTAAATTTATCATTATCATAAAAACCATTTTGTTTTGTTTTAATTACTATTTTCAACGAAGTTCGAAAAGCGCATACAGTTTTTGTTCATAATTTCTTTGCTTATTGATTAAATAGTAGATTATACATAGTCGCCTCATGTGTTTATATGTTTTATCTTAACATTAAGAGGTAAATTTTGACACTGGCGGATCCACGGGGGCTAAGGGGCCCCCCCAAATCCTCTGAGTGGTTTGCTTTTTAGTGTTTATTGTGTTAAAATCAACCTTCAGTGACGTCAATCCCCCTCAAAAGAGATCAAGCCCCCCAAATGACAATCCTGTCTCTTGAATACATGAAAAAGTTTGTAAGCATGTAACTAATAATTCATTCTAGTTGTCTATTGGGAGAAGATCTCATTGTTTTAGAAAACAATATTAAGGACCATTACAGATAAAATAAAACATGTGGGTCGTGTAGGATGGCACTCCAGATTATCTTTTCATTGTACGCTAGTGGTTTCATCAAAATTTTGACAGATGCATAGCTTGTGACCAAAATTCATCGTGTAGCCTCCGCTTTCATTCGATCTTAACCCCTGGGATTTTTGCCTTTGGAGTCATATTCAATACCTAGTTTATTCTACCACTGTGGATAGTTGGGAAAGCCCCAAAGATCGTGCAAAGAATGTTGTAAGTAAAGGTTACGCGTGAGTTATTTTCATTTTAAGATGATAAATTTTGATATCTAGGTGAATTATTTTCTAGTTTCCGCTATAAATTTTAAATGATTTTTTTCAATCTAACAATTTTAATTTTATTGCAGATGTACATCCCCTCCTCAGGCTTATCTGTTAAAAAGGATATCTGGAGGTGAAAAAATTAATTTATCTCACCTTCTGGAGCAACAAGTTCGTGGTTTAAAAAGATTTACATGTACCGAATGCCGCTATTCTTCAGATTATAAATGCCACTTGGCCAGTCATGCTTTAATACACAAAAGTTTTAATGAAGTGCAAATATACAAATGTACTAAATGTTCTTATACGACAAAATTCAAACATCACTTAAAATTACATGAAAGAATACACAAAAGTGTACATGAGGTAAAAACTTTTCAATGCACAGAATGTTCTTATGTTACAAAATACAAAAGCAGTTTAAAGCAACACACTGTGATACATACAAAATTAAATCAAAGTCAAACGTATAATTGTGACAAATGCCCGTTCTCAACAAAATCTAAGCGAAAAATAAAACTTCACGAATTTATCCAACACAAGAGCGAGGACGAGATAGCAAAATTCAAATGTACAGAGTGCCCATATGTCACAAAATATAAAGGATGTCTGAGAGGTCATATTTTAGGACACAAAGAGATAATTGAAGTGCCATTATTCAAGTGCAAGAAATGCTCCTATTCCACCACAAACAAATACAGTTTCAATAAACATGATTTAGTTCACAAAAACTTTGATGAGGTTGCACTCTTCAAATGCTCTCAATGTCCTTATACCACAAAACACAAAGTTTGTTTGAAGACTCATTCTTTATTGCACTCAAATTCAGAGGAAGTTCAAACGTTGAATTGTGTTAGTTGCTCTTATTCAACAAAATCCAAACGATACCTAAAACGACACGAACTAATTCACAAGAATATACAAGACGGATACAAATTCGAATGTGGTGAATGTTCCTATGTAACAAATCAAAAAAGGAACTTGATTAGGCATGTTGTAGTACACATACGGAATGTAAGGACATTAAAATGTCATGAATGTCCGTTTATCGCAAGATCTCGAAATTCATTGAATCAACACCTTAAGTTTCACGAGAATAAAAACGAAATGTACATATTATAATGTAAACGTCTCTTACCGGTTCTACGTCTATATGTTAATTTTAATAGATTATTATTAATATAGGAACACGTGTCTGATGGGTTGCCTATCAAAATATGAACGCAAGCATTTCTAAAGAATTTTTAATTAATTTTTGAACATATCTTTCAATTATTACATTAATAATTTTAGTCCGAATGCTTTTTAATGAATCATATATAAAAATAAAGGTATTTTTTTTCTGTATCAGAATTGCCTATTTTTTTGTCGACAACAAAACGTAGATAAGAGCAAGATAAGGTATGAGGGCGATCTGTCACTAGCTGTATATCAGTTGTCAGTCAATGCAATTTTGACAAGCAATACATTTTTGATTACTGACCAGTCGTTGATGAAAATTTGTAATTAAGTTTATCACTCCGTCATGGTTGGAGACTCATCCCTAATGCAAATTGGGAATGTGGTATGTGACATAAACGAATGTTTTGAATTGAAGATGATATTTATTTGTAGTTATGAATGTAAAGGCTTCAATAAATCGAAGGTTGAATGAGTAGGACAAAAGTAATGTAGCTTTTGTTTCTTATTAAAAATCGTTTTTTCATGTTTTTTTTTTTAATTTCATTCATTGAGACTAATTAATAAAATATAAATATCCCCGACTTGTACATACAATGTATGGCATCACACTCCCTCTAAGGAACACACTATGTGTGCCTTTAGTGGAAAATTCACTAAACCCCAGATATACTACATATCAAAAGGGTTTAGCTCTGTGGGAGCCCTTGCCAGGTTATCAGGCCCGTGGTTGACGTCGTGGCTGCAGTTCCCCATGAATTTTCTGACCGTCCTGGCTGTTCCTAACAGGACGGCTTTTTGCATCAGTTGGTAAAGATGTTCGTCCAGCCCAAGGTATTTCAAATTGTTTCATAGATGTTTTGGGACTTCTCCTGTTGTTGACATAACAATTGGTACCATTCGAGTGTTTTTCATGTCCCATTGTACCATTGAAATTCTAAATCCCTATATTTGGCTATTTTTCCAGCCTGTTTAATATTTAAATTATTTGTTGTTAGGGATTGCTATGTCAATTAAGGTTGTTTTTCTAAGACTTTATCTACCAGGACTATATCTGGTCTATTGTGAGCAACAGTCCGATCGGTCAATATCGTCCGGTCGCAGTACAGTTTGTAGTTGTTATTTTCTAAATCTGCATCTGTCGTTGATAAAAGGGTATTTGACGATGTACTTTAGATAGTTCTTAGTTGGAATTACTTGATCTTGGATTGCCAATATAAAGCCTTTCGTTTCAGGAAACATATGACCAGAGATCAACCAGTAGTTCGACGCTGAACTGTCGACATAATCTTGTTTGATGTCATTTATATGTCTTCCATGAAGGGACTGTTCTTTCCATTTGAGCAGTTTCTGATCAGTTGTCTGGTGGTATACTTGAACTTATTGTTCTGTCAGTCGCAGAGGTGTTGAGTCATCAACCTGACATATGACTGTGTAGATCAGAAAATTCTGCGAGTCTCTGCAAATGATTACGCAAATTAGAAATTTGTTGATCACGTAACTCACGTAATGTTGTACGTTCGACAAAGCTCTTCGGATGGTGATTTTGAGCTTTTGTTAGTAGTACTCGAACTTTCCGTTGTAATTGTTCACTGTCGGTCTTGCACCAGTTAACTATACCGAAAGAGTAACTAAGCACTGAACACGCGTAGGTGTTAATAGCCTGAGACAGATTTTTACTGTTAAGTTTGGTCTTTTCCTTCTATAAAACTCTGTTCTTAGGTCCTTTTTCATGGCGTGTGATCAATTCGTTGAGTCTGCTTTATTCCAAGGTATTTGTAAGTATTGCCTTCCTCCATGGATTCAAATGAGGTGCCATCTCCCATTTCATAGGGCCCCTGCTGTATTTTGCCTTTAACTATATTAATAATTCGGCATTTGTCTAGGCCGAATTGCATATGGACGTCACTAGAGAACCCTTCTACTATTTTAAGCATATCATGCAGCTGTTGTTTTGTAGCTGCCATCAACTTTAAGTCGCCAATGTATAACAAATGGTTTATCTTTAATGCTTGTACCTTGTTGTGCTTGAGTTAGTCGAGTTCAGTTTGTGTGAGAGTGGGTTCAGGGCAAGGCAGAACCACAGCGGGCTAAGAGAGTCTCCCTGGAATATACCCCTTCTGATAGGGATAGAGTCGGTTTGTATCGAACAGTCGGCTTCATTCAGAAAGATGTTGGTTTGCCAGGTAGTGATGACATATTCTAAAAAGTTAACAATATGATTATTGACTTTATAGAGTTTCATCACCTGAATGAGCCAATCATGTGGAATTGAATCAAAGGCCTTTTTGTAGTTCACATATGCCTTGTAGAGATTTCGTCGTTTGGCATAGGCTTGATTGCAGACAACGGAATCAATTATTAGTTGTTCTTTGCACCCCAACGAGTTTTCCGGGCATCCCTTTTGTTGTTCGGTAATTATGTTGTTCAGCTCACAATGTCTAAGGTTGGGAGGCAAGTGATTGGTCGGTACTTTGCTGGGTCCTGTGTACATAGGTTGTCCTTTCTGAAGAGGTATGTAGCATCATGCGTAAGGAAAGTAGGCATCTTATGTGGATTGATAATTATGCCATTAATGAGTACTGTTAATTAAGAAATTTCTCATAGGTGGCGTAAAGTTTCTTTATCCATTAATTCTGCACACCATCTGGTCCTGTTGCTTTCCAGATATGGAGGTGTTTCATTATGTTGGACGTGTTTTCCGTTGTAAATGGTTGGTGTTGCATCTTATCACAATTCTGAAATGCAGCCTTCTCCGCCTTAATCCATCTCGCTCTTTAGTTATGGGAAACTGTTGTGGAAAGTTGTGTTTTCCAGAACTGCTCGATGGCCGTTTTACTGCGATAACTGGGGGTTTCATTATTATTGATGTTGTTGAGTTTTCTATAAAACTATTTTTCTGATTTATTTAATATTATTTATATCAATATCACACAAGTAACTATTTTGTCGAAAATGCAAAGTAGTAGTCCGATTTTATTTTTATAGAAAATCATAAACATGATGTCTCCATTATTTTTTTTAACTTTATGTAATTCTGAATACAAAAAAAGTTAATTATTACTTCTACTATTTACCGCAATCGTATAAATTCGAAAGAATTCGAAGTCATCAACCAATGGCCAATTAATCTTGATATAAAAATGTGAATATATGTAACAGTTATAAATTAAAGAAAATTGACTTACTTGCGGTATTTTTGACTGTTCTTATCAACACTCATTTTGAAGGTTTTCTGATTTTCTACATTTTTTCCTTTTATTAAAATTAAAAAGCTGGCATGCTTCATTTAAAATAAACTTATGTTTAATGTTTTGGTTTTTATTTACTAAATAAAAGCTTCATTTTAACAATTATTTTTTAGTATTTAGTATTCGATAATGTAAAATAAACACTTATTTTATAATATATTTTTTATTGACTTCCTTTAGCTTCCATGTGGAACCATAATCAAACTATGGATACTATCTGATCATAGATCATAGATGCGAAGACTAACTAAACGGGCTCGTGAGACTCTATTTTCAGATCATCTCAGATAACGTAATATTGCAGTATCATTCTCCTTACAGACTTATTCAAAATTTCACTAAATTGAACACTGGAAAGGGGTTAATGTTAATTTCTCGATTCATTGAACGTAAGAAAATATATTGATTCTGGTGATAATTTTTTTGATTAGTTTTTATCGTTCTTTAAACATAGCCACATCGTTTGTCGTTAGTTAGTTTAGTGTCAAGTGTTTCAAAATGTAAAACTAGCAGCAGGATAAACTTAAATTTACAATTACTCACGCCGTGGAATGGATTTGAAAAAGTCCAAAACGTGGCCGAAACATCATCAATAAAACATGTAAAATGAACATGATTTTATCAATGTGAACGACCTAATATCAAGAAAATGCAATTATATATATATATATATATATATATATATATATATATAAGTTGATTCAGCATAATAATATTGAATTAAATGATACTTAGTGCCTTAAATTTTAAAAAAATATCAGCACGTCTACATTATCCAAACGATGATATAAATTTACTTATTATTTATGGAAAATGCAACAAAGTGATATCTAGAACATGTACTATGTTTGCAGTTCGATATCGAAACTAACACCAATGACTGTTAAACTGATTTTGGAAAATTTCAAGAAATTTGGATGCTTTAAAGCTAAAAGACAAAGAAGAAAACCAATTGTTGATAACGAAGCAACGGAAATTATGATTTTGGGATATTTCGCCGCATATCCTACGAAATAATTTTTAACCGACTTCCAAAAAGGAGGAGGTTATCAATTCGTTGCGTATTTTGTTTTGTATGTATGTTACCTGAATTCTTCTTCACATGTGGTGAACCGTTTTGTATGAATATGGTCTTGTTTTATAGAGTATATATCCGGATTGGTGAAACTTCAAATTTGGGAAAAGAATTCTATTGGTAAAGTGAAGAAATTTGTGAATGAACACATGCGTGCATGTAAATCGACCAATATCCCTAACATATTGGTCGATTTTTCGAAAATTCCTTATGTATGTGTATACTTTTTTAACGTTTAATCTATTAAGGAAGATCACTAGGTGATCTCATATACTTTTCTGCGACGTGCAACTTGCAGTTTTGCAGAAAATCTACGAAAATTCCAAAATTATTATCAAAAATTTCATCGAAATGACATAACGGACATTTCCTCATAAATATTTTAATTCCAACGTAATAGTGCGGGCATTTTAGACACTGGAAGTTTTAATTGCGAATTTGAAAATTTTCTATGTATATCTCAAGCATATAGGTAGTAAAGCATAGTATTTTCGACTCCTTAAATCAATGAGTACCAAGCTCGTTTTGTTTGTATACCCGGCAAATACCTATTTAAATGAATTTTTTTCCATTTTGCGAAGACGGTGCTTTTGGTTGTTACATTCTCCCGGCCGTATAGAAAATTCAGTGACAACACATGTCAATCTAAACTGCTATTAGTGGGTTTATACACAGGATGTTTAGTTATAGCAAACAATATCACAAAGTAAAGTGACAGGAGTTGCATTTATATGATGATTGAAATATAAGTTAGGCCGTTTAGCGGTATCTACAGGATGTATGACATATTGGGTGGATTGGAGGATTGGTGGTATAAAAATGGTGAAAAAAAATGTGAAATTAAAGTTATATAGGGTGATTAAATAACTGTTATATGATATGGACGTAAACAAATCATATGCAGGATGGTTGAAATATATGCTGAAGTTAAATTATATTTATACACTGTGATTTAAAAAAATATTTATTTTATAGCATATAAGAAGTCGCATAAAGTGTGGAGAGGAATTTGTTACACAGGGTGATAATATAAAATGTGAAAAATGAAATAATTTATGGGGTAGACCACAAGGAGTTATATGCTATGGTTGAAATATAGGAGGGATTTGACTCCGTATATATGGGATGGATTCTACTACGTCCTATAGTTTACAGAAGGCAGCTAACAAATTTAGCTTGTGCATGGGCAGTCGTATGTATAGGATGGTTAGTACATAGGGTGGAGTGGAATTATATATAGTTATACAGAGTTGTCAAAAAAAGTTGAAAAAAGGTTACGTTGCGTGGTCCATAAGGCATAAATATATTTTGGGCTTATTAAGCAACAATCAAGTTTGATGAAGTAGTAGATAAGTACTTAATGGATTTTAGATTTGCTTGGCACTGACTTCAAAAATATACTAGATTGGTAGGTAATTTATTTGTACAGAATGAGCACCTTTTAATGTTTACATTTTTTACTTCCTGGGTAGGTACCTAACAACATTGAATGTGTTATTTATTTGCTAGAGTTGTATTTTGTTATAATTATTTTTAGTTATAGGTGGAAGTCGGTTATATATTTTTTAAAAATGTTTTATTTCATTCAATGTTGTACAGCATCTGAAGGGTACAGATTTTTTGAGAATAACTAATTTTTGTGAATTTTAACTTCGTACCAAGGTAGTCATTCTTGGACAACATTATTTGGACGAATGAGGCAAAATTCACGAGAAATGGAATCTTTAATAGGCATAACTCACATTATTGAAGCGATATAAATCCTCATGTTTTGAGAGAGCAACATTTTCAAGAAAGTTGGCAGTTCAACGTATATTGCGCACTTCGAAATGACAGAATTGTTGCTGTTTATTTCTATGAAGAAAACTTTAATGATAACAAACTCTTGTAGCTTCTTTGATGAACAAGATAAACTAATTCTTTATTCTTTAGGGCAAGGATATTTAAACATTTTATAAGAACTGGAAAATGATTATTTAAATAATCTTCCACTGGCAGAGCATCCACACATTTTGGATGATGAGGCTTCTCCTCATAATGGCCATCTTGACAACGATTTTTTTCAGTCAACATTTCAAGACCAATGGATTGCGAAGAATGGTCCTTTTTTCTGGCCACCCCGGTCCCCCGATCTATTTGTACTAAATTTTTATTTGGGGTGCAATCAAAAGTTAAGTTTATGAACGTCCAGTAACTACCAAAGAAGATTGCAGACGCAGAGTACGAAATCCATTTCAAAATTTAATTGCTCGTTCAATTAAAAGAAACACCCATAAGCAACTGATTATGAGATCTGAGAAGTCTCATCAATTTGATGGTCACCAATTTGAACATTTATTGAACTGAATTAAATATAATTCCATTGTTTCTTAATCAACAATTTGTTTTCTTCTGCATAAATTATAAGTAAATTTAAATAATCTTCGTTTGTATAATTCTGACCTGCTGGCATTTTTTTCAGATTTAACACACTAAGAAGTATCGTAAAATGCAATGTTTTTATACTGAATCAACTCACACTGACAGTTAAGTTGAGTCCTTAGCAACTATCACACCCAACTTAGTTACTTTTATTGAGGATGCTGAAGAAATAATTTTTTTTTCGAATAAGTCGAAATACACGTAGAATTCAGAATTGCAATAATTTACAGGGTGTTCCATTTGTAATAAGCAAGTTGGTATCAACTTCCGGAAGTGGCACATGCTTGAAAATATTTTAGCTGGACTGCCACCAATCGAAAAGTGATACCAGTAAATTTTCATTGAATTCGTAAATACCGTTTTCCCATTATCGATCCATATCATTCCCGGTGGGTCACTCTATATAAAGCATACTCTGTGAATGTGGCAATCTTTACATTAGTAGATAAAGCGACCACTGGCAGCAGGGTTAAGTAGCACCGTATAGGTGCGGAGCTAACGAAGTCTTGGTTATTTTATCACGCATTGACCGAACATCATAATATCAATTGGGACCAGGCCAGGGTAATTCACAAATAAAAGCAGTGTATAAAAGAAAATTTATAGAGACGGCATACATAATCTCGAGCGAGAATATGTCCAAAGTAAAAATGTTTGAAGATAACTTTTTTGGCCACTGCCGCTACGCATCATCGACAGGTACGGTCAGGAGAATAGGACCAGATATGACCGGTATAAATACAATGGATAATCTGAGTTTCCCATCATGCACGAACGTCCAGACGAGTTGCAGGTGTTTCAATGTCCTGATTGCTCCTATGCCGCAAAACGTACAAATACTTTACAAAGGCACATAAACACCCACAAGAACAAGAACGATAAGTAGAAATTCAGATGTGCACAATGTTCATATACAAGGTACATACAATTTGAAGAGTCATCTTTTAGTTCACAAAAAAATGGATGAGGTGTATCGTTGCATTTGAACTTATGCACCGAATGTTCTTTTGTTACAAAATATAGAAGTACATAAGTTACGACGACATATTAATATTCACAAGAACAAGAATGATCTGGAAAAATTCAGTTGTGCAGAATTGTATACAAATACGTGTAGAAGTAACTTAATATATCATAGGTTAGCTCACAAACAGTTAAGTGACGTGGTTTCTGTCACAAAACAAGTGCTAGATAAATGGACAGGTATCATATGCAAATGTTGAATATCTTGTAAATTATTATTCGACTGATTACAACTATTACAACTATAGATAGTCATAGCAATTTTTGTTCATAATTATTACAAAGTGAAATAAATTACTAACAAAAATTACTGTTTATTTTGGTATCTCGTTGGTCTGCGTCTGCTCTGAATCATACAAAAACACTATCCACTATTTTGGTGCAAGTTGGCCTCCAAATGAAAACGTATTTTAGTGTCATTTTCGAAGATAAAATCTGAAATTGGATTTGTTAGATTTTGGTAAGCCATAGATATGTGGTGGTTTAGTATAGTGTGTAGTCACGTTGGTGAGGAGTGAATGTTTTGAGATCTTGTTCTGTAAATTCATGTCTATGATTGTAAACAGTATATTTTGTGTTACTGTAATTTTGTTTCGCCCTGTTTCAACTGCACATATTGCTTGCTGCTTGAATTTTGATGCACACACGCGCGCACCTACCATCGTATACCGTATGGAAAAGATGGCTGACATAACAATTTTTTTTCGATACATTACAGGATTATTTTCTGCTGTTTCACTCGACTGTAAGCCACGTAAAATGAATGCCGTTACAATCACTCTGTACGATAATTTTTTATGACATATCTTGACATTTAAGTTAGATATTTATGATGAAAATTTGACATTTATATTGATGTTTACTGTTTTTTGCACAAATTTTTTCGATTTTCAGAAAAACGGTATGCTTTACGTCATAGAAAATTATACGGAAACAAGCTGGAACATCTGTTTGTAAAATACAATTTAAAATGTTAAAGTTGATTGAGCCGTTTTAGAGAAAACAGTGAAGATTCATTGAAATTCACTGAAGTGTAGTCTCTTAATTCCTGTTTTTTTTTGGTTTTCTGGGAAACCGTAATTTTCACGCTATAGAAAATTATATGGTACCTTTCTCTAATAATCCTTAAATCAATGCCGTTTAAATGATCAAAATCGTCCAAGCCGTTTTTGGATAATCACTGATCATACATAAAAACCTCCTTCTGTTTGGCACTCGGTTAATAAAAAGACATACATTTCGAAAATGGAAACAAAAACATGACATTCCTCTTTTTGAATTTTCGGTCCACTAAATGTCGAAAATTTACTTGTGTTATTCTTATTTGTAATCACATATTATTTGAAATAGAACACATTTTAAAAAAAAAGCAGCAGTCATTTGAGACTGAACGATGGAAGCGAAAGCTTCTTACGAAATATATTTCCCATCTCTCGTTATGTCCCTGTCACAAATAATTAGCCCGATCCCATTATTTAACTTATCAGTTGCTTCTGAAACTGCATTTTGTAATGGTCTAGACTGATCAAATATCTCAATTAATTTTTGGATAACATTTTTCTGTGTTACTACTAACTACTTACTAATTAGCTTCATGATTTGACTTTAAAAAAAAAATCCTTGTCTGTTCTATTCTCAAATATACATTTAAGTGTAACGAGATGACGTTCTGTTTATTTATCTTATACTATAAAGGTATTTAATAATATGACAGTGTAATATGCCAGATTTTATTACTATTCCTTAAAATGTGGTCTATTTCTCCCACATTTCTTAATAATTTTCTTTTAAGCAATGTTTGACAAATGACGTTAGTGATGTAATACTGGATTAATATTATTAGAATACGTTAGCAAGCAGATTGTAGAAATTAGGATTAAACCATCTTGAATAGGAACATAACATTCATCAGTTATCATAGTAATTTAGAATCTGGTGTAGCTGTAATATTACAATTTTCAGATTTTCTATTTTTCTCAAAGACAACACTCTCATTAATCGATTTCTAGATATCGAAACGTCCAAATGGGTAGCTTTCATCAAAATCGTTATATCCGTTTTCGAGAACATTATGGCAGAAAATAACATTTTAATGGTAGAATTTCGATAATTTTTACTTAAATAATTTTTAATTTAATTTTAGGTACATGTCCATAATTTGACTCATCTGGAATAAGGTTGATTTATTTCGTATTTTTGACCAAGTAAATGTTTGTATTTAAAACGGAAGTTGACCTAAATAGAATTTATGTATTTATTCATAAAAAATTCATCGGGCTGACCATTTTTTTATAAAGTTGTTACTCAGAAGTTTATTTTCTAAGAAATATATAAATAGACTCTCAAAGTTCCATTAATTTCAATGATATTTCGAAGAAATACCGCTACCTTAGATTGTAGATAAAGGGTGTTCCAATTTGAAGTTAATTTTTGAATTTGCCTCCAATTATATTTTGTGTACTAGAATATCGTATGTTATTTGACAGATGACAAGTAGGAATATTCCGGTTATTAAAAATGGAGAGATATACGCTTGAGCAACGGGTGTTTATTATTAAAAATTATTTTAAATTTGGTGAAAGTTGTGCAGAAGTTGAAAGAAAATTTCGTACAGAATATGGAAGAGAAAAATGTCCGTCAAATGTTACCATTGGAAAAAATGTTCAAAAATTTGTGGAAACTGGTTCAGTAAAAGATGAAAAAAGCAAAACATATCATCGTAGTGGACGTTCAGAAGAAAATATTGCAGCTGTTACTTCTAGTGTTGTTGAACAACCAAAAACATCAATTCGTAATCGTGTACAGCATTTGAACATTCCAAAAACCACTTTATTCAGAATTTTGCACAGATTTTCATTTAAAGGCTTCCAAGATTCAGAGAACGCAAGAAATAACGCCAAAAGACTTTGGTTTACGTCGTCAGTTCGTTAATTGGGCCATTCAACAGAAACTTGAATTTTGAATTAGGTGGATTTGTTAACAAGGAAAATTGTCGAATCTGGGGTAAAGAAAATCCACCAGAAATAATGGAAAGACCAAAGCATCCACAAAAAGTAACTGTTTGGTGTGGTTTTGGGCTGGAGGAGTGATTGGTCCATACTTTTTTGAAGATGACAATGGAAATCCTGTTACTGTGAATGGTGATCGATATCGAATGATGATTACTAACTTATTGTGGGATCAATTGGAGCATATTGATGTGCAGGATATGTGGTTCCAACAGGACGGTGCAACATGTCATTCAGCAGCAGAAACAATCAATCTTTTGAAACAGAAATTTGGTAATCGAATAATTGCAAGAAGAGGAAACATTAATTGGCCCCATAGATCTTGCGGTCTAACACCTCTAGATTTTTTCCGATGGAGCTATTTGAAAAAAAGGTCTATGCCAACGATCTACAAACAATTGATGACCTAAAGGAGAACATTATGGACTGTTTTCAAGTAACTGAACCGCAGTTATGCCAGAGAGTTATCGAAAATTTTGACAAAAGATTAGAAGCTTGTCGTACAGCAGCAGGTGGTCACTTACAAGATATTGTTGTCCATTACCACACCGAAACAATTGTACTATCTTTTGAAATAAAAGATTTGATCATTCTCAAATAATTTGTGTATTTTATTAAAAATTTAAAAATTAACCTCAAATTGGAACGCCCTTTATATTAAAAACTGTCAACTGTGCTTTCGAATCTATGTGTTATAAATAATTACAAAAATATGAAGCTATTTTTAATATATTGTTCAAATTTTTGAGACTATTTTTATATATTTCTTTAAAAAAACATACGAGTAAGAAATTTATAAAAAATAGGTTTTCTAAGAGTAAATGTAATTATTCTAGTTAAGATTAAAAACGTTATACTGGCAACAATAGGAATAACTTTATTCTGGATTTCCCAATTGTGTACAAGTAGATACCTAAAACTAAAGTAAAACCAAATTGTGGAAGTATAATTATACGAAATTCAACTAAAAATGCCATTTTCTGCAGTATTGTGGTAAAAACATCAGTTTGGCAGGCATGAAGAATCACAAATAAGTTATGTTTTGCGGTAAACTTTATAGTTTGTAATCAATTTTCCTTTGTTTTTCCTATAATCTAACAAGTTGGTTTTATTTCAGGTTTTCATATGTAAGGAAGCCAAAACACATTTCTAATGAGAAAATCAGTTTAAAGCGTAAAATTGCAAATCAAAAATCTATATTCAAACAACAAGGTTTAAGCGAATTAAAACAACTGAAATGTACTGAATGCAGTTTTGTCACAAAATACACAGGCACCTTGACCAGGCATGCTTTGGTACACAAAAGCGTCGATGAAGTGCAAACGTTTCAATGTGATGCTTGTTCCTTTAGAACAAAATTCAAAACTTGCATGAAACGACACGTGCTGACTCACAAAAGTATACAAGAAGTAACGACATTCAAATGTAAAGAATGCTCCTACTTTACAAAATACAAGACACATTTTCAACAGCATGTTTTGTCACACATAGATTTAAATCAAAAGCAAACATTCAATTGTGATAAATGTCCGTTTACAACAAAATTTAAATATTTTTTCATTAAACATGAATCCAAACACGAGAATACTAGCGAAATTAAAACGTACAAATGCAGGGAATGCTCTTATGTTACAAACCGTAGATATGATTATAAATGGCATGTTTTAAGACATAAAAATTTAAGTGAAGTCCAAACGTTCAGTTGTCGTATATGCAACTATTCAACGAAATTTAAATACCTATTGAAAGAACATGAGTTGATTCATAACAATGCTCAAGACGTAAAAATGTTCAAATGTACTGAATGTTCCTACGCAGCATTACAAAAATCTAATTTAACTAGACACAGCCTAGTGCATAGGAATTTCAACGAGGTAAAGATGTTTCAATGTTCTGAATGTCGTTTTGCTACAAAACATGGAAGTGCATTACAAAGGCACATCAACACCCACAAGAAAAAGAGGGAAATGAAGAAATAGATATTCAAATGTTTAGAATGCTCAGATTTAAATGCACTGTATGTGTCTAGATAAGAAATCGGAATTTAATAAGTCATGATGCCAAATAAAAAGACAACTGGCAATACTATTGAATTTTTTGTATTTTTTTAAATATTCAGTGAATATTTTAATAGTCCTCACCCCTGAATGAAACAACATAACGAACTCGACCAGAAGTAATGTAAAATGTTGTCAATCAAATTGTTTTCTGACAAAAAGAGCGGCAGTCAATTGAGAATTTTGTTATGGCTTAAGTATTAACCCTAATGTGTAATTTAATTTCTAATTTAAAGTTCTATAAGTGCCAAGCAAAATTTGTTGAATTATTAACTTGCAAGTTGAAGTTCATATCCGATGAATTGTAAATGCGGCAAATATATCTTTTCACCCTTTGGTTCGGATCTTCACAAATATGCATATTGAACAAGTTTCATTACCCTTATCAATGAAATTAAATAAAATATTAATTTGTGGAGCTTTATTTGTACATCATTCAACTAAAGCACATAATTGTATTAAGTTGCAATGTTGGTTAAAGTGTTATTTTCATCTACAATGAGAAAATGAAGCTGATCTATGTGACAGGTTAGGTCAAAAATGATACTCATTTTAGGATTAAAGTAATTAATATATTGATAATTAATAAAATAAACATTAGTAATAAAAACTACAAATTTAATGTATTTATTACTACTATATGGTTTTCTCAGTCATTGTCTTTTTACTACAATTTGTGATTTTAATTATGTTGGCTATTCATCTTTTGACTGACATATATAAGAAAGTTGATTTATTAGATTTTCACTAAATCTGTACAAAAATTGTATGCAATATTACTGAAGGCTGTACAGTACAAATAAAATATAAAATTCAGTGGATAAATATTTAATTGAAAAGATTAACACTCGTTTTATTTAATATTATCTCTTCGCAAGTCTTAAAAACACACACATAAATAAATTTATGTATCCTTATTTACATAATCAATCATTTACTTGCAATCGACCATCACTTAGTTCACATCTCTAACTCATATATCACACTTAGCACATTTTAGACAAACTTTTAACTGTTTCTTCTTTTCGTTGATCTAATAGGCAATCGATACAAGGCTTTGATGATCAAATCTGAAATTGGATTTATGAGATTAGACTACGTACTACATATCCGTATCGGTAACTGTAGAACGATACGTTTACTTATACTTTTTAGTTAAGACATCTACACATTTCACGTTATGATTGTTTTGCGCCTATCTCCAAAGAACAAAGGTTTATTGAGTAAAGAGCAACTGTTTTTCTTGTTCTGTGGTGCTTCATTTCATAAAACGATATGGGATACGTAAGACATATCCGTAGAAAAATACGTAATGTGGGATACGTAATACGTAGTGCTTACCCTAAGTCTCTATTATCGTAAGCCATAGATGTCTAGTACTTTACTTATTATTCAACATGAATTTTTTGATCAGAACATTATAAATATGATGAATGTGATAGTATTTTACTGTCGACATTGTATATTAAAACATAAGTATTCATGAATCATGAATAACTAAAGTAATATATCCAAAATTTCAATACCGTGGCATGTCTGATTTTCGTTTTTGAAACTATGTAAAAGTAGATATTTCTATAGAGTCGTCTTATAATCTAAATTTTAGCTTTATAACTAAAATCTATTGTATAATTCATCAAATTCTGCTGCAATTATACCCCCAATATTGATTGGTAGAAACGAATACTAGATTTAACAAATTTTAACCTTTGTCTTATTCTCAGACTATTATAAAAATTGTAATTTTAATTCTACTGTTAATAAATTTTAAAGATTGTTAAAATCAAGAAAGAAAATACCGTAAATGTCTCTGAATGATCTCTGTATCAAGGTCCTATGATTTATCATTTGTTTAATTATTTTACTGGTATTATTTAAACTTGTCGGATCTTTATTTAAACCAAAAAATAAATTAGAAGCTGCCACAAATGACTTTCAGAAAACAAACACTTATGATTTCTGGATAGTACCTATTATTAACCCTGACTTGACCATACAATGTGTGGCACGCACACGCCCTCTAAGGCACGCAGAGCCAGATATACTAGATATCAAAAGGGTTATTGTTATTAAGGATTGCTATGTCAATTAAGGTTGTTTTTTTTGCGATTTTATCTACTCAAACTACATGTGGTCTTTTGTGAGCAACAGTCTCATCGGCAGTATCGTGCAGTCCCAGTGCAGATTGTAGTTGTTATTAACTGACTTCCAAAAAGGAGGAGGTTATCAATTATTTTTTATATATAATCACTGAGCATACAGTGATTATTCAAAAACGGCTTGGGCAAAGAGATGTTCCAGCTTGATTGCCTGTAATTTTAAAATACGTTATATCTGAAAATCGTAAAAATATGTGCAAAAAACAGTAAACATCAATATAAATGTCAAATTTTCATCATAAATATCTAACTTAAATGTCAAGATATGTCATAAAACATTATCGTACAGAGTGATTGTAACGGCATTCATCTTACGTGGCTTACAGTCGAGTGAAACAGCAGAAAATAATCCTGTAATGTATCGAAAAAAAATTCTTATGTCAGCCATCTTTTCCAAACGGTATACGATGGTAGGTGTGCGTGTGTGTGCATCGAAATACAAGTAGCAAGCAATGTGCGCAGTTGAAACATAGGGCGAAACAAAATTACAGCAACACAAAATATACTGTTTACAATCATAGACATGAATTTACACAACAAGGGATCGAAACATTCACTCCACAGCATGGTGACTACACACTATACTAAACCACCAAAATCTAATAAATCAAGGGCAAATAGAGAGAGAGAGAGAATTGTACCTTAAATCTGATAAAAAAAATATTGGTCAGAAAATAGATTGATTGCACACAGTTTTTAAAAGGTTTTTTAAGACAGCTGAAGTCGGTTCTTTTTAAAATATCAATTATTTTCTAAAACAGTTTGTGGTTTGTATATATAGTACGGTGTTCTTACCGACTGTGATAGTTAAAGTTTTAGTGCTAATTCGTGGTGGAGTATTTTTCCAACATCATCGTGTCGTTCTTTGTATTCAGTTGCAGCGAATGCTTGACAACCTCCTGTGATGTGCTGGCTAGCTTCTGATGTTGGGCCACTATATCTTCATCTGTCGTTATTGACAAACGGGTCTTTAACAATGTACTTTGGGTAGTTCTTAGTTGGAATTAATTGATCTTGGATTGCCAATACCTATATATCCTTCAATTTTAGGAAACATATGACCAGAGATCAACCCATTTTTTGCAAAGATAGGCCTGGTTTATATTCTTGAAATGCTTTAATTATGTGCTATTCAATGATGTATAAAACCAATAAGGCGGCTATAAAAAAATAACAATGTTGGCTATGGTTGCAAAAAATCTAGAATGCCTAGAAAAAATTCCTTAACGTCAATTGATTGGCCGTAGTCGCTAACACAAAATACAAAATTTTATCCAATTTGTTTACAAGATGGCAAACATATTGCAATTTTTCGAAAATCACATTTTTTTTTGTTTTTTTCTCGATATTTTGAAAACCCCTGCAGATATTTTAAATTTCGACTTAGCACTTGATTTTTTTTCACTGTGAAGCCATCCTGTATCTCTTGCCGTTTCGGAAATCCCCATTTAATTTTATCTGGGACACATTGTATAACTTGCTCACATATATCAAAACGGGTACACCGACTAGACACAGTTCTTAGCGCCCTCTTCAGTATAATCAGTGAAGTTTACAAAGTTTGTGTAGCACTGCTATAACAAGGGTATTTGCGTCGTTTCACAACCTAATCCCAAATTTTCTGACAGGAAAATGTTGGGCGTATTGTCAAAAGAAAGCTGAATAATAAAGAGCTGTTTAAAAAATTTTAGCTTGTTATGAATCGGCAAAAAAGCTTGCTGGACTGTGTACTACTGCAAGAGTTACTACGTCGTTGGATTTGGTCAACCGTATAAGTTTCAATTGATTAGCACACCGAATTACTGTTTTCTAGAAACTAATAAGATTATTTTATTTCAGGTTTTTAGTAGGAAACAACTCAAAACAAATTTTGAATGATAAAAGTGCCAAACCTATAAGTGATGAAACATCTCCCTTCATGCAAGATGTTAATGAAATGAAACAGTTGAAATGTACCAAATGCAATTATGTCGCG
The DNA here is from genome assembly GCA_034190945.1 of Octodonta nipae. Classification (NCBI taxonomy): domain Eukaryota; kingdom Metazoa; phylum Arthropoda; class Insecta; order Coleoptera; family Chrysomelidae; genus Octodonta; species Octodonta nipae. Next base: position 24,535,614 of record CM067223.1, read on the forward strand.
AAGCATAAACGATACTTGAAGAGGCATGTTTTGGTACACAAAAGTTTAAAAGAAGTGCAAAAGTTTCAATGTTCTGAATGCTCTTATGTTACAAAATTCAGGTCCTATTTAAAATTACACCAACTAATACACAAAAGCATGGATGAGGTAAAAACATTCCAGTGCACCGAATGTTCCTACGTTACAAAATATAAACAATATATCAAAAGGCATTCTTTGTCACACATAGATTTAAATGAACAGGAATTATTCAAATGTACTAAATGTTCTTATATAACAAATATTAAATACCGTTTCACTAAACACGAATTGATTCACAAGGACATTAATGAGATTAAAACATTCAAATGCACGGAATGCTCTTATGTGGCAAGAACTAAAAATAATTTGACTTCGCATATTTTAAGACATAAAAGTCTGAATGAAGTAGAGATATTTAGCTGTCTGATCTGCAACTATTCAACAAAATTCAAACATCAACTGAAAGAACATGACCTGGTACATAAAAATATTGAAGACTTAAAAATGTTCAAATGTAATGAATGTCCGTATGCTGCCAAAAGAAAATCTAATTTAACTAGACACATTCTAGTGCACAAAAGTCCCAACGAGGTGAAAATGTTTCAGTGTCCTGAATGCTCCTTTGCTACAAAACATGGCAGTACATTACAGCGTCACATTAATACCCACAAGGACAAGAATGATATAGAGGAATTCAGATGTGCGGAGTGCTCATATACAGGCACGAGCAAAAATAATTTGAAAAGTCATCTTCTAGTTCACAAAAACTCAGACGAGGTGAATAAGTTCAAGTGTACTGAATGTCCTTTTGTTACAAAACATGGAAGTACCTTACAACGACACCTTAACACTCACAAAGACAAAAATGAGCTGGAGAAATTCGGTTGTGCAGAATGCTCATATAGGAGTACGTGTAAAAATAACTTGTATCGTCATCTTTTAGTTCACAAAAATTTCAGTGAGGTGAACACTTTCAAGTGCACCGAATGTTCGTATGTATCAAAACGAGTTGGCGATGTAAAGAAACATTTAAAGAGACACAGCGCCTCATAAAAGGGCAGATAATGCTAATTAATTTTTTTTACATTACTTAAATGAACCTGAAGGCGGAGACAGGATCTTCAAAACACGACGTGACGTAATCAGTACCAATTAACAAAACTAAGCCCGAAAACATAGTATTCAGACACGCCTTGAAAACATGCGACATATGAAGGAGTGGAAGTATTTTTAAGTAATCATTTAAGATGTAAACAAAAACTACATTTGGCTGAATATTTTCATCACTAATGTTGCTTGTTGACAATAAAGATATGTTTTTTTAACAAGTTGTTAGACTTGGTTTTATAAGTGGACTTTTGTTTTCATTTGATACATATTGTAATAATTTAATTCTTCCCTATCCTTCTGTAAATTTAATCAAATTAACAAAATCTAATGAAAAAAAAATTATGTCGAATATTCCAGTCCATTGTAAAAACAAGCAACTTAATATTATGTAAATAGAGAAGTATTTATAGATGCTAGTGAAAGTGTGAATATATGAAGGGATATTATCTATTATCTATCTAAGAAACGTTAAGAGATACAAACACGTATAAATAGAGAAAAAGTTGTTGCATATATTAGGACCCATTCGATTACAAAAAAAAAGAAAAATTATCTCCAGCCATTCTGAAGTTATACGAGGAATACCAATGATTTTTTTGTTTCTTGCCTTTACCGCTTTCATTGAAAAAATATCCAAAAATGCCAAATTGTATTTTTGACACATACATAATAAGGCGTTATGAAATCTTCATTGTTACGTTTAGTTACTTCTGGGCCAACATCAAATATTTTTTTTAAATACGGACCTACATTTTTTTGTTAAAATTTCGCTAAAGCGTTAAAAGACAAATACTTTGATATATCATATGTTAAATTTTAGGTATGTAACATTTTGGAAGAAAAAATAATCATTAGAGCATAAAATTGAGTAGGGTACTGCTTATAGCCTAAATATTCTACGTAGTCCAATTAACTAAATGTTTTTTTCCATGAGAAGAAAACCTTTACATTTTTTTAATTGTTCTTCTTGCATGGTAAATCAATATAAATGGGTAATCATGGTAAGGCCTATGGGATGCCACCGTCTAAGTTGCAAAATTTATATTTGTTTTGATCATTTTGTAAAAAAAAACATTGAACCCGATTGTTTGCTTTCTTGTTACGAAATTATGCAAGTTTGTCTTCTAGTAATTTTGTAATGTTAAAATTACTATTTTTTGTCGCCATTTTGGTAATATTGTGCGATAGGAAATTTTGATATGCTTTACGGTTTTTTAGAAAATCAGAAAAAAAAGTAAATAAACGACTATATTTCAGCGATTTTCAATGAACCTTCACTGTTTTTTCTCAACTGCTCACGCAATTTGAATTTTATAAATTGTATTATACAAAGATATGTTCCAGCTTAATTCCGTACATTTTTCTATAACGTCAAAATATATGCACAAAAACTGTAAACATCATGGTAAATGTCAAATTTTTATCATAAATATCTAGTTTAAGTGTCATGATATGCCATGAAAGTATGTCGTACAGGGTGTTTGTAATGATTTTCATTTTGTTGCTGAAGAAGTTTAGTTACTGTCGCGTGAAATTGCAGAAAATATTCAATTAGCTTATTAAAATGAAAATTTGTTATTCCGGCGATCTCTTCTGTCTGGAATATGGTTGAAGGTGTGTGCGTGCGTGCATGTAATATTAGGTGGTATATAAGCAGTGGTATATATAGGATAGTTGAAATATGAGTTGGAATTGAATTAGTTATACAGGGTGGTTCTATAAATATTGTATTGGGTAGCACATATATAGTTGCGTATACAAGGTGGTTGAAATAAGATTGGAGCAAAACTATAGTTATACAGAGTGGATATTTGCGTTATTGAACTGATAATAATTACAGTTATACAGGTCGGTTTAAAAAAGTTATATAGTTGCAGACAAGGTTGAAGCCACACAATTATTCGGGGTTCTGGACAATCTGAATTCCTCACTCAAAAATTTCAGTGCGTTTCTGACGTCGTTCGCAATGTGTTCTGATGTGGATCAAACATGCAGCCATGTTGTCTACTGAGACCTACCGCCAGTACAAGATCGACTTGGTTATCGTCCACTAGAGCCTTATGCCGGATCCTGAATTCGCCTATCCTTGGTCCTACTACTACTACTACTGCCGCATCCTGTACTAACATGGTTTTGCCAGTGACGGTTAATAGCTGAACGTCTGTGGCCCCTGTATGAATCTAGCATGACCTCGAATCCCGAGCTTGGCAATGGATAAAGCAATACCAGAAAATCATATGGCTGTTTTTACGATTGATCCTGGAGGAGCAAACTGTCTCTGCCATGGTAAAATTCTCATCTTTCTCATCTGCTTATTGGCCTGTTAGATGAATGGTTGTATGTAACAAAACGACTCTATAACAATACGTTTGAAAAAGCAGAACGTTTTGCACAAAAATATATGTTTTGTGTAATACTTCAATGTATAATACAACTTTTTTTTTTGTTACTTGTGTCGAAAGCTTCTAACGACATATACTTCCGGTCTCTCTTTTCTCTTTCGTAGGAGAATTAAAATAATTGTCCCTATTTTGTTACTACTCAAATATTAATTCTAATGTCTATTTTAATGCTCAGTTTAAATATAACTGCAAATTAAAAATTAAAAAAAATTCTATTATAATTATTCACATATTAAATATTCTGGCAATATGTAATGAGGTCACTTTAATTATAACAGACTAAATTATGGGAACATTATTTAAGCAGATATTTTTAAATGTCACAACATCTCCAAACCATTCTTCAAAATAGTTGTAACATAGTTTAACCCAGTACATATTAATCAATATATATATTTGTCAAAATGCATTAAATGAGGGTGGCGCTAGTGTAGCAACAGAGTGGATTTTGAACAGCACATCAAAAGTTTCTAGAATATCTAATAGATATTTAGACACAAAATATGTATTTTCCATACCTTGGTTGAAAAAAGAAAAACCGGTGGTTTAACATTAATATTATTTTATATTTAGCCATTCACCTCATACCCTCTTTGTACACTAGCCTTATTCTGGTCAGTGCTTGAACTTGTTATTTAATGCTTTCAACCGAACATTTTTTCAGTTTAGTCCGGTTTACCATCTACAGACTCAACCTTTTTGCGGGCTTCTAGCTTGTCATCATTGTCTATAGCATCCATAAACTTGCCATTTTTTGTGCTGTTTTAAGTTTACACGTTATTATGTTTGATGACTATAATTTATTATTTTCTGTAAGCGAAGAAACTCTTAATATATAAACTGGCCCAGGTTTCTTACACAGAAAACTATGTTGTATGGGTATTTCAAGATCAAACAAGTGTCGGAACGAAATGTTGAAACAAATGCAATTTCAACTTTTGCATTTCATTACCATACTCGTGTATTTTCATACGTTTATGTATTAATATTTATTTATTTTTCGCGAGATTTCTTTGTTTTTAGCTACTCTACCTGTAAAATTTAAGCGATATGAGTGGAGCTCATAAAAAACGTACACACAGTCATACACACAACTGTATAACCAAAACAACTTAGGAACACCCAAAGTTCGAATGAACTGAAATAATTAGGTAAGGCTTCTAAACTTTATTTCCCTCCCTGAATGTTTTTCGAAATTTTAATGAACACCAGTCTTTAAGTGACATAAAATTCAACAGTAAACCGCATATGCCATCACGTTAATAATAGTTTATAAGTCGTAACTGCCATAACTTTAACAGTAAACTCATAGAATTAACTTATTTGAGCCTTAAAACCCCCCAAAAATATGCTTATAAGGTAAAAATTTATGAAAATCAGAAAATCTTCAAAATGAGAAAATGAGTGTTTATAAATTTTGATCGCAGCATGTTTCATAAACAAAAGCCGGAAAAACCGATATGATTTAAAAAATTCAAAACTTGTTTAAAGAGTAGCTAGGACTTTAATCTGCCTCCTAGTGATAGCTGATAACGTTAAGATGAATAACGCTAAAGATCGATATTGTACGTTAAGTAGATCTTGCAGATATGAAATTTTAATAACGAAAGTTCGATGGCTATATGCAAAGTATATTTTGAAAGCTAATAAAATGCACTTCACTTCGTATATCTTGGATTTTTGTCATAGTGCCGTAAAGTGTATTAATACTGCTATTGAAATTTGGCTTAAACGACGGACCCTCCGATGTCTTGACAGTGGCGGATCTATTCAGTGGAAAAAAGTAATTTAATTATATCAGTACACTGTATACAGGTAACCATTAACTTAATAAATCACTGGAAAAATAGACCAATAGTTATGTAAATAAAAACGTAATAAACTGCTGAGAAAAAACATATAATAATACAATTTACCATAATTTTCACCTGGTGTCCCCTTAAGAAAATTCTAGATCCGTCTAGGTGCCTTGACAGCTATTCTCAGTGCACTTCTGGCTGGCTGTCGCATGTTCGTACACTTAATGCAATGTTTACCATTATTTTAAACCAATTTCTCGGCATTATAGCGAAAAACCGAGATAGACAAATTGAAGTAGACTTTATGACAATATCTTTAGTATATCACGGTCGAACGTTAATTATTTAAATTCGAATTCGTCAAAAACTACTTATAGTATCCATCCTGAGCCTATATAAACTTCGTTATAAACTATCGTTTTGACGATGACTAATATTCCAGTATTACTTACCAGAAAATAATAAATTTAAAAAAAAATCCCATTTTGAACATTTTTTCTGAGTTCACTAGGTAAAAAATGATCCAATCCAACACTCATTAAGAATGATTTCTTATTCTCTAAAACTTTCCTGTAGACGACATTCGTATTTTTGTGGGTTTTTATTATTTAAATAGTTTACTTCTATGAGTTTCCTGTTAAAATCTTAGCAATAATTATCTATAAGCCGCTACTGACGTGATGGTATAAGAGAATTGCTGTTGAATTTTATGTCCAAAAATGAATTAAATTTTGCTTTATAAACAAATGTAATGGGAAAAAAATTCGTGTCTCGCACTTTTTTCCAAAATACTTGTACCAACAGCAAACCAACCTGCAAAAAAATTTGGAGAATATATTCTCTTTACCCCTAAGGTAATTCAGCCACTAATGTAACCTCCAAAATTACGATGTTAGAAAATAAATAGTAATAATTTGTATAATGCCATTAATTTGATAATAATTATTTCCGGTTAATTTTTAGAGAAGTTTGTACTCTAAATTTATGGCATTATACTTTACTTTCTATTGATAACTCTTTTTTCGTTCTTTTCTTTGTAGAATCTAACAGGTATGTTTTATTTCAGATTTTCATCTACACACAAGCCAAAACTTTCTAATGGTAAAAATAGTTCAAACCTTAAAACTACAGATAAAGAATCTTTGTGCAAGCAACAAGATGTTAGTGAATTAAAACAATTGAAATGTGGAGAATGTAGTTATGTCACCAAGTGTAAAGCCTATTTGAAGAAGCATGCATTAGTACACAAAAGTTTAAGTGAAGTAAAAACCTTTCAGTGTGGTGAATGTTCCTTTGTAACAAAATATAATTCCACTTTAAAAAGACATCAATTAAGCCACAGGAGTATGGATGAGGTACCAACATTCAAATGTACAGAATGCTCCTTCGTTACGAAATATGAGCAGCATATTAAGGAGCATGGTTTATCGCATATAGGCGTATATAAAGGGAGAATATTCAAGTGTACGAAGTGTCCATATTCAACAAGAGTTAAACGTAATTTGGGTCAACATGAATTGATTCACAAGGACGTTAAAACATTCAAATGCATGGAATGCTCTTATGTTGCAAGAACTAGAAGTAATTTGAGATCGCATATAATAAGACATAAAAGTATAGATGAGGTACAAACATTCGGTTGTGGTATCTGCAACTATTCAACAAAATTTAGACATCAACTAAAAGAACATGAACTAGTTCATAAAAATATTGAAGATGTGACAATGTTCAAATGTTCTGAATGTCCGTACGCATCAAAACTAAAATCTAATTTAACTAAACATCTGGTAGTGCACAAGGAGATGAGAATGTTTCAATGTGCAGAATGTCCTTTTTCCACAAAAAAGAAAAATACCTTAGAACGACATCTTGAATTTCACAAGAACAATATTAAAATGGAAATATTGAGATGTACAGAATGTTCATATATGAGTACATGTAAAAATAATTTGAAAAGCCATCTTTTAGTTCATAAAAACTTAAATGAGGTAACCATGTTCAAGTGCACTGAATGTTCATATGCGACAAAATGGCTTGGCGCTTTAAAAAAACATTTAACTAGGCACATCGCTAAATAAACAGGCAGCTGGCGATATTATAAAATACTAGCCGTTACCCGCGGTTTCACCCGCGTACGGAATATTCAAGCCTTCGCAAAAGAAATTACTTATGAAACATATGGGTTATCCTATATAAAATATTTTCTAACTTGTTTGATCCACCCTACTTAACTATAAATTCACCAATCCCGAATATAGTTCACCCAAACTGAAAGTGCTTATGGGCCACCATATATAACAATTTTATTCGACATTTTTTTGAATCACCTTGAATAACTCTAACTCTACTTCACCCTATATTGCAACCATCCTGTATATGCTGTTGTTTATTTGTCACCCAATATAACTTTTTGAACACTTGACTATAACTCTTCTCTACCCTATATGTCAGCTATGCAACTGCTTATGGTCACACTGTATAACCATTATATCTGATATTTTTGGAACAACCGTTTAAAGTAAATTTCTCTTTACTCTACATTTTAATCAACCTTTATATGCAGCTTTTTCTAATATTGTGTTAAACAAACTGTATATCTATAATCTTGTTTCTCCCCATATTTCAGATATTCCATATAGTAGTATGCAACTGTTTATGGCCTACCCTATATAACATTTTTTTAAACTTTTTTTGATCCGTCCTAATGGAGATGCCTGTGGAACACTTGGTAAGTCACAAATATAAAAACACAGTTTTGCACCCTAACACCAAACTTATATTTAAACCCTCATCCAAACTACAACTGCTTATTGGCCACCCTATATAACAATTTTATTCAACATTTTTTTTAACCGCTTTGTATATCTAACTCTACTTCCATCTACATTAAAACCATCCTGTATACACCGGTGCTAATTTCTCAAACATCACAACTTATTTTTGAATCTTCCTGTATAACCATAATTTAATATAAAATTTTTAAACACTTAACTGTAACTCTGGTCCACTCACTATCTTATATATGGAACTGCTATATAGCCATTTTTGAACCACCCTTGAAAGTATAATTTGTCTCCACCTTGTATTTGAACCACATCCTATATGCAGCTTTTTCTAATTTTGTTTTAATCACACGGTATGAACTATAATTTTACTTCGATCCATGTTTCAGATATTGCATATAATGAACAGCTCATGTTCTATCCTACAAAAAAATATATCCAACCTGTTTGACTATAAATCTACTCCACCCGCTATTTCAACCACCAAAACCGCACCTGCTTATTGGGAACCGAATATAACAATTTTGTTCAATATGTTTTTGAATCACCTTGTATGTATTACAAGTACCCCTGTATAAGCTATTGCTTACTGGTCAACCAATATAACATTTTTGAAATAATTATCGTAACACTTCTTCACCCGATATTTCAACTATCCTAGCTTTGCAACTTATTATGAACTACACTATTTCACATTTTTCATCATATTTTTTCAAGAGATATTAAAGTATAATTTCTCTCTACACTTCATTTAAACCACCCTTCATTTACAACTTTTTCTAACCTTTTTGGAATGACACTGTATAACTATAACTTTACTGCGCACCATATTGCATGTACTCCATATATGCAACTGCTATATAACAAAAGATTTCTAGCATTTTTTACCCACCTTGTATAATTATAACTGTACACCACCCTATATTTGAACACACTTTTATATGCAACTACTTATTCGCCACCAAATATAACATTTTTGTACGACCCTTGTTGTATTCTTAGAATCCGGTAAATGGAACAGCTTGTAGTTCATAACATTACTTAATATTTTATTATTTTTATTAAATAATATTTTTTAAACCCACCTGTATAGCTGTAATTATACTCCGCTACATATTTCAATCATCCTATATATGCAATTATTTGTGGATATAAAACAAGTTTATTACCACAACATAAATACTCCATCTTGTATTTCAAATACCCTGTATAAACAACTGCTTCTAACATTTCGTCAAGCCATTTAATAACTATAGTATCTTATGAACATAATTCAAAGATCCTAACTGCTTACCTAAAACATTTTTTTATTCACTATATAAATATTGTACCCTTTTTCAACCACTTGGTATATGGAACTGTTTATGGCCCACTCAATATTACTTTTGTGGACCACCTCGTATAATTAATTACACTCCACATTGTATATATCCAGCTGTTTATAGGACACCAAATATAACTTTTCTTAGAATTTTTAAATCCATGTAATTCTACTTCGTTCTAAGTTTCCTATATACAGAACACCCTGTAAAATTTCGCTAGCTATATCAGTTGATTGTTGTTAAATCGAAACATGTTACATTTCCACATTCTGAATTTTTAATAAAAGCTAAACTGATGCCAGTATGTAATATTTTGTGCGTGCGTTGGAACCAATTGAGTAATTGAATTACCCAACATGGTAGAAATTTTTCGCTATATTTACCCTTTCTGGGAATTTAGAGAGATAAAATGTCTACCAGATTTTAAGTCAAACTATAGGTTTCGCAACAAAAAAGTTTCAGCAAAATCAGTTAAGTAGTTCTCACGTGATTCCCGAACAAATAAACAAACAAACAAACAAACAAACAAACAAACACAATTTTATAATATTATAGATTAATGTATTCCCAAAATTGTACTTAAATGTATGGAAATAAACGAAATAAAATATAAGAAAACTATCTTCTGTTGATAATTATTTCAAAATATAATAACATAGTTTATTGAAGTCAATGAATACATAAAATAATTTGGTCAAGTGCGTGTTGGACTCGCATACTAAGGGTTCCGTAACTACTTTAAAATTTGATACAATGTAGGTGAATCAAAGTATATCTTTTTCTAATATTCCTGTTTTAGGTAAGCAGGAAATGAGTGCATTTTCTTATACTTACCTAATATCTTTTAAAGGAAGCGTTTTAAATTTATAGGAAATATACACTTTTATTTTCCACAAATGAACTGCAATTATTCTTTGCCAGTAAGCACCTTATGGGACGATTGCCAGCGAAATGAAATTTTATTTCAAAAATAGTACATATATATATATATATATATATATATATATATATATATATATATCATGAACTTATTAAAAATAAACAATACCAACCCAATTATAAAAAACGAAATAAGCAATCTCGTACCACTTTGCCTTAACCAAAATTATTTTCAATTCAACAACAACATTCACACTTGTAAACAAGGTTTAATTATTAAGCCCTCTTTTGACCGAAATATTTATGAACAACATAGAATCACTCATTTTCAAACACAATCTGAACAGTAAAATTCTATATTGGTATCGATATGTTGACGACATTTTTGCTTGTTTTACTGGTACTAACAGACAATTACAGTTACTCCATAACTACATAAATAAAAAATATATAATATGCTCGTATTTTATTTGTCCACTATTCCAGTGGTAAGATTGTGCTGCATTTAAAAAAACTTCATAATCGAATAGGTCTTTATTTAAGACATAAATCATTGTTAATACTATAATTTCTGCACTTCGTTATATTCCACCCTGTATATTGTATTGCAGCCATTGCATGGAATTTCATATACCATGTTACTCGTTAGTTTGTTATTAGTGTTTTTTTAAGGCTAGTAATGACCAAACATCTCAGTTAACTCTTTTTGAACACTTGCGTCAAACTAACGTTTCCAGGTGATAAAAGATTATCGAAAATGCATTTTCGTTCAAAAAGTCTTTATCTCCTATCGTGGAACAGCCACGAACATTACCTCAAAAATTGCGCATTTTGAAAAAATATAATTTTCAATACGAAAACTCATCTTATGAGCTGATATGACTTAATAGATTGAATGTAACCTTTATTTTGAAAAACTGATGATATTATTGGTTAATTTTGCAGTATTGTGGATATCTAAAGTGACCATTATTTTAATCTTTTCTTGGGAATAACACCACAATTGAAATAAAAAGCTGTATATTGAAATTACTAAACGTTTTAAAGTCGATTTTGACTTCATTGTCATTGGCCTTAAACTATGTATTGAAAATGTAAATTGGAAAATTGAAAGTTTGATTTTTAAAGCCATGGACAACGAAGTCAGAATCGACGTTTGGTATTTTCTTTCAATATACAGCTTTTTATTTCAATTGTGGTGTTATTCCTAAGAAAACATAAAAATAAGAACATGCCACAAATAACATTTAGAAGACAATTTGACCTTATAGATTTATGGTATTCTACTTTAAATATAAGTTACTTTAGTACTTCCTTTCTGTTGATGAATATTGTGTTCGTGTTTTTGTTTGTAGAATCTAAGAAATTTGTTTTATTTCAGATTTTCATCTCCAGGCAAGCCCAATCAAATGTCTAATGATGAAAATAGTTCAAAATCTAAAGATATTAGTGAATTAAAAGAATGGAAATGTAGTCAATGTAGTTATGTCACAAAGCACAAAGGCCATTTTAAGAGGCATCCATTAATACACATAAGTGAAATGAAAACTTTCACATGTGTTGAATGTTCTCATATAGTAAGATCTAAGACCGCTTTAAAAATCCATCAATTAAGCCACAGGAGTATGGATGAGGTACCAACATTCAAATGTACAGAATGCTCCTTCGTTACAAAATATAAACGAACTTTGAAGAATCATAGTTTATCTCACATAGACTTATTATTATCAGAGGGGAATATATTCAAGTGTGGTAAGTGTTCATATTCAACAAGAATTAAACGTAATTTCACTTATCATGAAAAGGTTCACAATGACATTAAAATATTCAAATGCACGGAATGCTCTTATGATTCAAGAACTAGAGATAATTTGAGAAGACATTATGTAAGTAGTCATAAAATTAATGAGGAACAAACATCTAGTGGCAATGTAGGAACTCCGCAACAAATTTAAACATCAGATAAACTGAATGAGCTAGTTCATAAAAATATTCTATTGATGTCCCTACGCATCAAACCTAAAATCTACTTTGACTAAACATATTTACACCAGTTTATAGTGTAAAATTTAACTCTTTTTCGGACATAAAATTCAACAGCAATTAGCTTATACCATCACTTCAGTAACAGTTTAAAGATAATTGTTGCTAAGATTTTAACAGTAAACGATTTAAACAATAAAAACCCGCAAAAATACGAATTTCTTTTGTTTTTTGCTTATATAATGAAAAGTAATGGAGGAATCGTAATTCCGTCTACAGGAAAGTTGTGGAGAATAAGAACTCCTTTTTAATGAGTGTTTATACATCCTGAATGGATCATTTTTTACCGAGTAAACTCAGAAAAACTGGTCAAAAGTGGATTTTTTTCAAAAATTTATAGCTTTCTGGTAACTAATACTAGAATATTAGTCACCGTCAAAACGATAGTTCATGTTATTTTATAAGTAATTTTTGAATAATTCGAATTTAAAAAATTTAGAGAGCTATTTTGCACATCCCACCGTCTTAATGAGACTAACCCGACCGGGATATACTAAAGATATTTTGAAAGTTTAAAATTCCACTTCAATTTGTCTATCTTGGTTTTTCGCTATAATTCCGAGAAGTTGGTTTAAAATAATAGTAAACATTGCATTAAATGTAGGAATATGCGACAGCCAGCCAGCGATGCATTGCCAATAACTGTCAAGGCACATGGACGGTTATAGAATTTTCTTAAGGTGGGGGCACGATATGAAAATTATGGTAAATTGTATTATTATATGTTTTTTTTCTTAGCATTTCATTACGTTTTTATTTACATAACTATTGACTGCTTATATTGGTCTATTTTTTCATTGGTTTATTAAATTAATGGTTACATGTCTACAATTTACTGATATCAATTAAACGATTTTTTTCCACTGACTGGATCGGCCATTGTCAAAACATCGTTTAAGCCAAATTCCAAAAGCAGTATTTATACATTTTACGCCACTATGACAAAAATTCAAGATATACGAAGTGAAGTGCAGTTTATAAGCTTTCCAAATATATTTTGCATATCGCTGTCGAACTATCGTGGTTACTAAGATAAATCCTGCAAAATATTTCTACAAATTATTTAAGTTACAATTCTGCAAGGTTTACTTGACGTAGAATGTCGTCATTCAGGGTTAATCTCAACGTTATAAGCTATGACTAGGAGGCAGATTAAGGTTCCAGCTGTTATTACAACCAAGTTATGAATTTTTTTAAATCATCGGGTTTTCTTTATGAAAAATGCTGCTATCAAAATTTATAAACATTTATTTTGAAAATTTTCTGATTTCTTACAATATTGCTATTGACGGCATTATATTTTTTGGCGTTTTTAAGGCTCAAATAATTTACTTTTAGGAGTTTGCTGTTAAAATTATGTCAGTTATGACTTATAAACTAATATTTACGTGATGGCTTATGCGGTTTGCTGTTGAATTTTATGTCACCTAAAAATCTCTATTGACTGGGGTAATGGCAGTGTACAACACACAAGAACAATATTAAACATTTCTATGTACGTAAAAACTTAAATGAGGTCACTATATTCAAGTGCACTGAATGTTCATTTGTAACAAAATGGTGTACTTCTTTAAAATAACATCTAGATAGGCATACCGCTTAATAAAAAGCAGCTGACGATATAGATTTGTTTCCAAAATAATACTTAAATATATGGAAATAAACGAAATAAAATTAATGAAAACTAAAATGACATAATTGTTTTCTGAATGTTATTTGTGGCATCTTCTAGTTTATTTTAGATTTTCTTGGGAATAATACCACATCAGAGTTCAAACTTGTGTATATTTTAAAACCAAACGTTTCAAAATCCTGTCGGATTTCGTTTTCAATGGATATAAATTTATAAAGTAAAATTGAAATATATGACAATTATTTTGACAAATATGTTTACGTTACTATGGAAAATTTCTTTGATTTTAAATATACGGGGTGCACAAGAAATTCCAAAGATCATTATAAATCAAAAAAAAAAAAAAATTTTCAAGTTGGAAGAACTTGAAAAATTGTCTTCAGAATTTATTTGTGGCGTTCCTAGGGACGACTTTCTTTTTAAGATAGTGCATTTGCCAAAAAATGCGATCAAAGAATTCTGATAATTCAGTGATCCCATTCAGAATTCTTTGATCGCATTTTTTGGCAAATGCACTATCTTAAAAAGAAAGTCGTCCCTAGGAACGCCACAAATAAATTCTGAAGACAATTTTTCAAGTTCTTCCAACTTGAAAAATTTTTTTTTTTTTGATTTATAATGATCTTTGGAATTTCTTGTGCACCCCGTATATTTAAAATCAAAGAAATTTTCCATAGTAACGTAAACATATTTGTCAAAATAATTGTCATATATTTCAATTTTACTTTATAAATTTATATCCATTGAAAACGAAATCCGACAGGATTTTGAAACGTTTGGTTTTAAAATATACACAAGTTTGAACTCTGATGTGGTATTATTCCCAAGAAAATCTAAAATAAACTAAAATGACATAATTTTCTGTTAATAATTATTTCAAAATAAAATAACATATAGTAGAGAAAATGACTTTATATAGTCATTGTCTCTACTATATGTTATTTTATTTTGAAATTAATTTTTGGAGGCCCTTAAGAAAAATTACGATTTTGATGATTTTTTAAGTTTTGTTTTTATATATTATTAAAATCAGAAACCTTTCAATGCGTGGCACACGTATTTATTATGTATAATAGCAATTTGTAATATTTGTGTTGGGAAATAAATTCATACCAGTAGCCTTTGGAATTTTTTTTTGCGATTTCGCCATCAATTTTCAAGTTATTCGAATGACCCAAAAACCGTTTTGCGTCTAAGTTCAAGTGCTACAACACCACATGAATTAAATATTCTTAGGAATTTTCGTTTTTATAATTTTTAGACGGTTTCAGAATATTTAAACCATATTACTTTAGGGTATGGTCATAGAAGACTCGTTTTCGCTTGCCGCTTTCCGCAGGGAGCTCGCGGCTGGAAAAAAATTGTGAAAACTTATTGGAGTGAATATAGTGGATCTGCCTACCTTCTTAACCCGCTCAAACTACTCCCACCGTAATAATTTATTGTTTTATTTCTGGATTGATCCGCTCATAGTACAGCGAGATTACCAATAGAACATGTTTGCACTCAAATGCCAGGTCGATTTTAATGGGTAATTTAAGTTATGAAACAAATACGCCTTGAATTTTTTTGAGTTATTTAACAATTTATAGTTTATTAATATAGTTTTAGCAGCAAATGCTAAAACTTGGTATTACATGTTTTTGTATTAAAATTATTTAGTGTATTTTGAAAGCTGAAAAAATTATGTATTGCTTTTTTATAAACTATCCAAATATACTAACCGTGTACTTCCATCGTCAAAAATTGCAGAGCTATTAATGTGAACTGAAGAGAATTTTGTATGTTTTCATATATATATGATTGCTATAAATTATCAAAAGTCAATTAGTGTAAAACACGTAATTTCAAGGAATTTTTAGGTCTTATGTTAAGAATGTATGTTAGTAAATTGCACCGTTTTCAGCAAATATAAAAAGAGCTCCAAAAATGTTTCACGCATATTTTTAAATTCTTGACTTATGAACCGCTATGCAAACTAGAACAAAAATATTATTAACTAGCTGATCCTTCCCGACTTCGCACCTGATAGAATAATTGGTGTAATTAAATGTTGAATACGTCATATTCAACATTTAATTCATCTCGTAATTTTCAAATCACGTACATTTTTAGATTTTTTTGTGAAAACCATTTTATCATCAATATTCATGACCGACATTTATAAATTTCTAAAAATACATTATTTTGGAATTTAATATGAAGAACTTTCTGACATTTGATATTGTGGTTCTCCCGATTTTCATTATAGGTTTCTTGAGATTTGTTGACATTGCCGTTTTTGACATTTTAGACGTTTTTGGCATATTAGACATTTTTAAAATTTTGAATGTTTTAACATTTTTAACATTTTTTACATAACATTTTATACAGTTTCTCATTTTTGACAATAAAACATTTCTGTTTCTGAAATTCCTGATATATTTGACATTTTTGGATCAAAATACTTTTTAATGCCTTACTTGAACTGCGATTTGATGAAAAATTGTCGAAATTTAAAAATATATTTGTTAATGGTTTTTTGTTGGTATAGCATGTTAATAGTTTAATCTATAACGCACTGACATTTGCAGCGATGTTTTTAATGAAAACTATTCTAATATGTCAAAAACATCTAAAATGTCAAAAACAACAAATCTTAAGAAACCTATAATAAAAATTGGAAGAACCACAATATAAAATGTCAAAAAGTTCTTCATATTAAATTCTAAAATAATGTATTTTTAGCAGTGATTGTTTCCTTATAAGTTTCGATCAGGAATAAAATAAAAAAATCTAAAAAAATGTACGCGATTTGAAAATTACGAGATGAATTAGTTCACTTAAACAAAGGAACTTTAGGTTCTCGAAAAATGGTATTTTAAAACTTTTTCTTACTTGTCCCCCATGAGATTATTGCATTTTTGCAAGATGATAAAACTCATCTTTAGTTATTTATCAGCTATGTAGAGAGAAGAGTGTATGTTCACCAATTTTCACGCCGGTATTGTTTCCAAGATATTATTTTTTAGTAAAAACAATGACACTCCACTGCCCTCCATCCTGTACTCAAATAAATTAAAATATGTATTAGTGAAAGAATTTTTAAAATGCGTTCACTACTACCAACGATTACTTCCTTCAATGACACAAACACACAAACAAATTTTATATAGTAGTATCGATAAAAAATATTATTTCTATTTAAATTAATATGGCTAAATTTACTATATGTATTATATTGATTTATTTTGTAAATTATGACGTAAAATATAATAAAATTTTACAATTATATTTTGTTGTTTATTTGATAGTTAAAATTTTCTGGCACGCCAGAAGTTTGCCAGAAAAAGACTTGTAATATTTGGCACCCGTGTGTAGAAAGTTTAGCCCCCCTGTTTTAGATAATGAAAATAAATAAAATATTGACTAATTGCATTAAGTGGTGAAATTGAGAAACAATAACCAATTTTGATGGTTTAAAAGAGAAAAAATGTTATAAAGTGAAAAATTGTTCAGAAATCATTGGTTGGGTCTGCACTGTCAAAATGACAGCAATATAAAATGAAACTCGACTGACATTGGAGGAGTTGACCAATAATTACAGAAAAATCGTCAACCCTACAACGAGTTCCTGTTGCGAACAAATATAAATCAAGATCATCAGTTATAAATATTTGACAGAGAAGTGTTAATCGAAAACAGTATCACAGTAGGCTAAGGTCTCTCCGTAAGATTACTACGTCTATCAGTTAATAAAATGATACGCAATAGACGTTTACTAATAAGGGAATGCGTTTCTTTAGACTGTCAGAATATGGCCGCAAGTATTTTTTCAAATTGAACTTGTTTTAATTCATATTTTAATACATTTTTTTAATTAATTCTTTAAATCGTATTTTAATGAATCAAATAATTAATTCTATTTATTGTTCGCAATCCATTCGTTGACGGCAAAAATAAGATATTGCCTTGGTACTTATTCGAATGAGATTTGGTTTCTATACAAAATTTGAATTAAGCTTGTCTTACTTTCTGGATCGAACTTATAGTCGAAGATCCGAGGGCTCCCAGGCGTTACTTATTTTCTCAAACATGAAATGTATTGGACAAAGTAATGTTAGTAGGTACTCTTACGCTATGCATACTTGCTAACTTGACTTCCAACCCATACAATTCAGTTCACTGTGTAAAAAACAGAGACAAGATAAATTAAATTATGAGTTTCTTCTTTTATAGAATATCAATAACATATAGGAAATAAACTAATACAACATCCAATTAATATAGAAAACCTGCATAAAATTTGCTGTTCTAATAAAAACCAATTCTCAGTTTGCGATATGTTAACCCTAGTAAGATAAACTCTTATTTTTTTGTACAGAAAAGATAAACAGGCGCCTCAGAGGCGCCAAATTTTAAGTACTGATTTATTTACATATTTAAATAGAAATACTTTTTTTATGTATGAATTAAATGTTACATTATTAATAATTAAAAAAAACACAAATAGGTATTATTATTTGATTATTCTAAGGAATAATGTTAAATTTTCAAAAATGTAACAAAAAGTAGAATTTTTTTACAGTACTAACAATTTTAAGTTTTTTTTATGAATAGCTAACTTTTTATAACATTTTGTCTTACTAACTAATAAGTTACAATATAATCAGTCTCAAATCACAAAAAATACTGAAAAAATCTCAATTTATAAACATTTGTTGCAAACATCTTTTTTATGTTCTCCACATACGGTATTTTTACATTTCGTACAAGTCATCTTAGACATTCTCTTTTTTTTTGTTGTACAAATGCTACAATAACGCCGCACTTTAGTCGGAGGTTCTTCATCAGCTTCTTGAGAAAGTTCTAGATTAGCCTCTGGTACTTGTGGTAGGATCTTCTCTATATTTTCTCTCAAACTTCTTTGCAAAGTAGGAATGCGCAGTCTAGATCTCATCCACGGTGCACACAGTTCGATCGACAATTGTTTCATGTACTCTCTACGGTTTATTGGTTTTTCTTGTTTTGTTAAAATATTGTGAGTGTAAATTATATAAGAATTGACAAAAGCTATGTTCAACATGCCATAAAACATTGTCATCGGCCATCTGTTAGTTTTCCTAGAACAAGACATCGAAGAACACATCTGATCAAAAGTATCGACGCCGCCTTTAGTCTGGTTGTAGAACATAATGATCTCAGGTTTACCAGTTGTTGGATTTATTGCAACATCTTCATCGCACGATGACAACATATACACCATCTTTGAAGGCTTCGGCTTGTATGATGCTAGGGTCAAAGGTCCATCAAAACAGAACATAGATGTACCAACAGGTCGAGAACGAGTGTTTTTCAATTCTTCAGGAATTTCCCGTTTGTTTGACCGAACGGTACCCACAACTGTCAATTTATACGGTTCCAGAAGCAATGACTTTGAAACAGGGATAGATGTGAACCAATTGTCACATGTTATATTGCGGTGGGAACCATGAACTGGCTGAGATAACTCCTTCAAGTAATACTCTCCTTGCGGCAAACCATTTGTATTTGTAGCTTTTCCAATGTATGGCAAAGCATTTATCATATAATAGGTCCCACTATCGCACATCATAGGAATTTTTATACCATACTTATTTGGTTTATTTGGTATGTACATCCGAAATGGACATCTACCACGAAAACCAAGTAGTTGTTCATCAATAGTGACATTACTTCCTGGGGAATAATTCATTTTGCATTGAGCTATAAACATATCCCAAACCTTTCAAATTGGAATAAATGGATCTTGCTGGCGACGATCAGGACGTAAAGTTTTGTCGTCCATTCTGAGACACCTGACAATAAAGTCAAACCTATCTCTACTCATTACTGCCACATATCTTGAACCAGTAAATGAACTGTCAAACAGCTCAACTGTTGATAAATGATTATCTTTCATCGCAGCGCTCAGAGTAAGTAGTCCTATGAAAGATTCGATTTCAGTGGCAAGTCAAACTAGTCATAGTATCAGAACGTTTAAATCTCTACATTGGTCCACTGAACAATTTCTTGAATGATTTCTTCCGTAATAAATAATTTGAAGCATCCAAGTGGTTCAAAAATATTTCTGCACATACGACTTCTATTTGAGCGAACTATATTGATCGCAGCTGTTCTGCCACTACTTTGCCCTTTAGAAGTAGCCCAAACATGCCTGCTCTTACCTCTAATCACTCTTTGCGGCGGGATTACTATGCGGTGGTCATGTCTTTGATTTTCAGAAGTTGTTGAGGTATCATTCGGACTTTCTTCGATAACTTCGTCTATGTATTCATCTTCAAAATCACTCTGAACATATCTTCATTTATATCGTTCTGCGTCTCGCTGTTACTGCCATCCTCGGTCTCTTCCTCTTCCTGCATCAAAAAATAAGCAAGTTCGCTGTCATCCAACCCTTTTCTGCGCGCCATGATGTTAAAACGTTCCTAAAAACCATTTTAATTAATTTAGTACTTTATATTTACCATAAATGCGTAATAATAGGTAAAAAGTAAAAAAAACTAAATCACTAATAAATGTGCGAAAGTTACACAGAAGATAAACTTGCGCCTCTGGAGCGCAACGCAATGTCATAGCGGCGAAACTTACTTACCGAACAGCAGCGGTTTATTTGAGTTGCTCGAAAACACAAGTTAAACTCGCGCGGGTTAAAAAGAGACAGCGATATATCTGTAGCTACAGGGTTAAATTACGGACTTGACATATGTCAGTGAAAGAACATTAATTTCATATACTTTTTGTTAATGCCTTTAATAATTGGAAAAAATTTGTGCATACGTCAACATCCGTCAATTGGTGCAATACTTGTTTATAACGTGAATACTAATGTAATTTATTAATTTACTATTAAAAAGTTTTAATAGTTATAAACATTATTTACATGAATATTTCTGTCAATGCCAAACAGTGCCGTCAGATTGCTTGGAGAGAAACTAAATTAAATGTAAAACTAAAAACCATTTTCTCCTCTGGCCCTTCGCTAAATTAATTTATAATATTGGTGCAATAATTAACCTACATAGTCATGCTATTGCTTGGAGAATAGAAAGTTAACCAACGCTATTGAAATAGAACCAACGAAAAATTATAATACATAATAATCGCCGTTTATTGGGTGCTCGCAAGTTTGCAGTTTGCAACTTTCATTGCAGTGTAAATATGGTTTGTCAACTAAAATCAGAATTATGTTACACCTCATCAATTTATTTCTGGTATCTTCTTTATTTTAACCTTATACTTTTAATTAATTTAGAGTCCTTTTATTTTTGTCGGGTAACTTTCATATAAGTTTAACTAAGATTACAGAAAATTGTGAAATTATGCAAAAATTCATTATAAATAGGTAGATCTGACAACACTGAATGCTTAGCCATCCTCCGGAAATTTGATTTGAATTTTGACATTTCATTACTTTTGTAGCGATTAGGTAGTATTTTCAAGGTTTCAATTTCAATTCACAAAAAAAAATTCTCAAAAAATAGGTGTATTTAACTACTATTAATTAACAGTATGCGATTCCTATTTCTTTATATTGGGTTACTACGTTGGTAAGTAATTTTTTTTATATTGAAAATCATACTGAAAATTAATGTTTACTAACAATGTTTATAGTTACTTAATTTTACATTTTACATTTTACATGGTCCCATTGCTGCAAAGTTCTGACTGTTAAAAACATTTTAAAGATTTGTTTGAATATAGGTATTAGGTTAAGTTATTATTTACTCTATAGTAAAATATATTTTTTACATACATATTACCTTTGAAATCGTACACTGCTGGCTTTAAAATTTACAACCTAAATGTTCAAAAAATTTAAAATCCAAAACGCTCTACACGACAACAGAAACCAATGCGTAATTATATATGATAGGTTGGTTTTCAAATATAAATACGGCAGTGGCTGGGTAACGCTCATTCAAACCAAGTGATGACCATATTTTACTATCTTTGGAGTTGCCTATAGTTCAATAGGAAAATATTTAGTGTTGTAAATTATAGTTGAGTATTGATTTTTCGGACGAGTAGTACTAACTGTCGCAGAAAATAAAATTTGTAATTTTGTGATTATAATTCTGTCTTAATATAATATAATTTTTACAATATTCCGAAGGTGTTGTGCAACAAATCATCAATCAGCGGATAATGGAAATATCATTAAATATTTGAGTTTTCATTGGGTTCTTTGTCATCTCTATTTTTAAAATCGGAAATGAAAAAATAATCCTCACAATTATATACATAAATAAAAAAATATTTCGTGAATTATTTCTATAAATGTAATCCAAATGAAATAATAGGGATAGCAAAGGTCTGGCCTACTTTTCTAATTTCGCCTCAACTCTATATCTTATACAGACAAAATAACGTGAATAATATTCAACTCAAAATTTTAATGAATTAGGATCGAATTTCGACCACTGGGCGACCGCTAGTATAAATAAAGATGCATACATTTATTTATGTGTATGTGTTTTTAAGACAATAACTTGCTAAAAGATATAATATTAAACAAAACGAGTGTTAATCTTTTCAAAATTAGTTGTCAATAATGTACTCGTGACTAGACATATCGATGCAAATTGAGTTTAATTAAATATTTATCTACTGAATTTTATATTATATTTGTAGCAACTGTACAGCGTTCAGTAAGTAATATTGCATACAATTTTTGTACAGATTTCGTGAAAATCTTATAAATTAACTTTCCTATATCTATCAGTCAAAAGATGAATAGCCAACATAATTAAAATTACAAATTGTAGTAAAAAGGACAATGACTGAGAAAACCATAGTAATAATAAATACATTAAATTTGTAGTTCTTATTACTAATGTTTATTTTATTAATTATAAATATATTAATTACTTTAAACCTATTAATAAGACTATCATTTTTGTCTTAACCTGTAATATGATCAATAGATCAGCTTCATTTTCTCCTTGTAGATGAAAATAAGACTTTAACCACCATTGCAAGTTATTACAATTATGTGCTTTAGTTGAAAGATGTACAAATAAAGCTCCACAAATTAATATTTCATTTAATTTCATTGATAATAGGGGTAATGAAACTAAGAAACTAATACAATATGCATATTTGTGAAGAGTTGGAATTTTCATATTCCCAACTTTTTAACATGCCGAACATGTCGGCGCATTACAAAGGGTGAGAAGATCTATTTGCTGCATTCATCGGATATGAGCTTCAACTTGCAAGTTAATAATTGGCACTTATAGAAATTTAAAATAAATATTAAATTACACATTAGGATTAATACTTATAACATAACAAATTAGTGACAATTATTTGAATTATCCTGATATTTATAACCATTACTAATGATAAAACAAGGAAATAGAAACCAAGACAGGAGATAACCAGAGACGGAAAGTATAATTCGTAAGAAGCTTTCGCTTCCATCTTTCAGTGTCAAATGACTGCCGCTCTTTTTTAATTTCGCTTTGGTGTTGATTGTCAAATTTTTGACATACAACAAAATCAAAGTTCAGTATGTACTTAATACTAATATACTGTTAGCGGAATCTAGAGAAAGGCGCAAATATCACGGTGCAGACATGTATATGTTTATATCGTTTTACTGTACTTCATTTCTTCCTCTCTGTTTGATTTGTGATTAGTGGGGTCCCATCACAATTACAGTCCCTCAACAGAGTCGCAACGCTTGCGCACGAGTCAAATACAGTAAAAAGGTATAATCTGCTGTCTCTCTTAGTCGGTGACCCTTCCACTTATGGGCATAGTTGCCAGATTTCACGATTATTCGTGAGATTACACGATTTTGGGTTCGATTTCACGATCTCACGAAACATATAACAATTCTTACGATTTTTTAACAAATTACTATAATATAAATGGCATTTGAATTAAAATCATACCGAAAAAATAATAAATAAATTTATTAATAGAATAATCTGAAAATTTACTCCGCTACTGTATTAGGGAGCGGATGGGGCTATAAAATCAAGCGGTCGTAGTTTTTTTCTTTCTTTTTAGTTATTTTTAATAATGTCGGAAAGTGAAAGTGAGGCCGAATTTCAAGGAACGCAAAGGGTCATTTTATGCTTGGTGAGTTTTTGTGTTATATCTTAAAATAAAATTTGAAATAAACTATTTTTTTTATATATAAGATGTAAATCCTGCAGTTGTGACATTAATTTCAAGAGGTAAAGGCGAGTTAACACAGCAAAACATATAAAGTCAGGAAGTTCTGTTAAAAGTCAATCTTCAGTGCTGCAAGTTTTTGAAAACAAAACCAAAAACATTGACCACAAGACAAAAGAAGGCATTTTAAGAATTGCAGGTTTTTTAAACGAACATAATTTACCCAGGAAATTAATGGAACATCTACCATCATTATTAAAAGCTTTATGCTCCGACTCAGAAGTTGCCCAATCTGTTAAATGCAGCCGAACTAAAATGAGCAATGTTATTAAAAATATAACTGGTAAAGAACCTAAAATACGACTAATAAATATATTACGTGAAAATAAATTTAGCATTATGGTAGACGAATCTACAGATAGAACGTGCTCTAAAAACTTATGTATAGTTGCAAATTGAAGGCAATTTTTTGGCCCTCTTGCCTGTCAAAGAAGCAACAGGAGCAGCCCTTTTTGCTTTAATAAATGAGTTTTTCATTCAAAATCAAATTCCATATGAACAAAATTTAATAGGTTTTGGTTCTGATGGTGCAAGTAACATGATGGGCATTGATAACTCTTTGGCTAGTAGGCTATTAGAAAAGCGTTCAAACTTATTTTTGTTAAAATGTGCGGGCCATAGTTTTTACTTATGTGCCTCCTATGCCTGTGAAAAACTACCTGCCACATAAGCTTCTTCAGCCATCCCAAACAAGGTGGCTTTCTTTAGAATGTGTGGTTAAGCGATTACTATCGCAGTACAATGCTCTGATACTCTATTTTATCCCAGAATCTTATAAACATGGTTTACAGGGTCCGGTCATTTTAGAAAAACTTAAAAAAACAGAGTTAAAATTATATCTTGACTTTTTATGTATTACCATTCTTTAACAAACTAAATTCATGTATTGTACTTTTATTTAGAGTCTCAATAATTAGTTTAATATGAAGTTACTTTTAGTTAAACTAAAAGTAACATTTATTTAACATGAACATTGTGTTTTTTTAACAATATTATTCAGTAATTTGTAATCTCACGATTTCTCACGATTTTCCGTCATTGTATTTCAAGATTTATGCTTCATCTCATTTGGCAACTCTGCTTATGGTCGATAGCAGTATATCAGCATTAAGTATATGAGGATCAGCCACTAACATAACCTCAAAAATTACAAATATTGAAAAAATGTAATTTTCACTACGAAAACTTCTTTTGAGCTGATATGAGTTCAATAAATTGAATGAAACCTTTAACAATGAGAAATTAATGATTTGGTTAATTTTACAGAAATGTGAATATCTAAAGTGGCCCTCTAGATTTATGGTATTCTACTTTAAGCATAAGTCACTTTAGTACTTCCTTTCTATTGATGAGTCTTTTTTCGTGTATTTGTTTATAAAATCTAACAATTTTTATTTATTTCAGGTTTTTATCACCAATCAAGCCCAATCAAATTTCTATTGTCAAAAATAGCTCAACCCTTAAAGTTACAGACAAAGATTTTCACCCCAACAAGCAAAATATTAGTGAATTAAAACAATGGAAATGTAGTGAATGTAGTTTTGTTACAAAGTACAAAGCTTATTTGAAGAAACATGCACTAGTACACAAAAGTTTAAGTGAAGTGAAAACGTTCCAGTGTGGTGAATGTTCTTATATAACAAAATATAAATCCGATGTAAAAAGACATCAATTCAGCCACAGAAGTATAGATGAAGTACCAACATTCAAATGTACAGAATGCCCCTTCATTACGAAATATGAACGATATTTTAAGAAGCATGGTTTAACTCATATAGACATATATGAGGCGAACATATTCAAGTGTGCTACGTGTTCATTTTCAACAAAAATTGAACGTGATTTCACTCAACATAAATTAATACACAAGGACGTTAAATCATTCAAGTGCATGGATTGCCCTTATGTTGCAAGGACTAGAAGTAATTTGAGATCGCATATAATAACACATAAAAGTATAAATGAGGTACAAACATTCAGTTGTGGTACCTGCAACTATTTAACAAAATTTAAATATCAGCTAAGAAAACATGTGCTACTTCATAAAAATATTCAAGATGTGAAAATGTTCAAATGTACTCAATGTTCGTACGCATCAAGATTAAACTCTAATTTAACTAAACATATGGTAGCAATGCACAACGAGTTAAGGATGTTTCACAAGAATAATATTAAAATGGAAATATTCAGATGTAGAGAATGTTCATACATAACTACACGTAAATATAGTTTGAAAAGGCATCTTTTAGTTCATAAAAACTTAAATGAGGTAACCATATTCAAGTGCACTGAATGTTCATTTGTAACGAAATGGCATTTTTCTTTAAAACAACATTTAGATAGGCATATCGCTAAATGACAAGTTGGCGATATTATAAATTACTCTTTTTTTCCAAAGTAGTCCTTAAAAATATCGAAATAAACGAAAACATATTAGTGGAAATTAAAATGAAATAAATTTCACAAGTTTGCTATATAAACATTTTTCCTAAGATTATCGCTTTCCAAGCGAAAGTAATTTATTTTTTTTTTTAGTCTGAAGTTGGCAGACAATGTAACTCGTTCCTCGCAGTTTCCTTGGGCTTCCATCGTCTTGAAGTGGTTGATCTCACAACATTTCAATAGCTGTGTATCTGCTATCATCATCAGGGGAATGATAGGAAATTCAGAGTATCGGTCGTATTTATATTATACCCTTAACCGGTCATGGTCATTGGGTCTTATCTGGTCCAATCAGCGTCGTCGTGTCTGGACGTTGGTTGCCGGTGATGCGTAGCGGCAAAGGCTGGGCTCGGCTCGCTAATTATATTTTCGTTCCAGACTATATATGCTGTCTCTAGAAATTTGTACCAATGCTCTTACGTGTGAATTGCTCTAGCCTGGTCCCAGTTGATATTATGATGTTCGGTCCATGCGTGATTCGCTAGCCCGGACTTCGTTACCTCTGCCCTTTGAGTAGCTGTGCGGTGTTCCTTAATCCTGGTGTCCAGCGGTCGCTTTTTCTCTCCAATGTAAAGATTGCCACATTCACACGGTATATACAGTTATTTGGTATTGCTGGTGCGTCGGGCCTCGTTCTTGTTATCATGCTCCTCAAGGTGTCGTTGCTATTGAAAATCATTATGATCCCATAGCTGTGTGCAATTCTTCTAAGTTTCTCCGACAAGCCTTTAGTATACGATAATAGAAGAGTTGCTACCGTGGTGTCCTCTTCCTGCCTAGGTGGTTTGTCCAGCCCTTCAAACGCCTTGGTAATGATCGTTTCCGGATATCCGTTCGCCAAAAGGTCTTTTCTAAGTTTCACTTGTTGTTCTTTGAGGGCTTCTGGTGTGCTGCAGATATTTTTGGCTCTATGGATTAGTGTTTTGATGATGCCAGTTTTCGTTGCTGATGGGTGGTTGGAATTGTAGTGAAGTATAATCCTCTATGCTTTTGAAGATCATTCTGATCCCATAGCTGTGTCCAATTCTTCTAAGTTCTTTTTTTATTATTTTAATTATGTTAATGAATGTGTAAATTCTTAAGGTACTCAAACATGATTTCATAAATAATTTATATTTAAAACAGAACGGACTTCAGTTGACTTAAAATAAAAACCGTTTAGAAACCGTGTGCAATCAATCACTGTTTTTTAATAATACATTAAACAGATGTATAATCCGTCTGTTTATACTCTGCAGGTTGTTAAACTGATTGCAAAAGCTGTACATATTTAAAAAAGTTTTCTCCGTCAACTTATGTATGTTATGACATTTTTATGTTAACAAATGTTCCGTGTTTAACTGAGCAAAATATTATTAAAATTGTATGACTAGTTTTTGGGATATATGGTATTAAACATCAGAAATGTGTAATTTTTTTTTTCACATTTCTCATAAAAGACCTGTACTATTTCCCTTTATTGCAGAAAACGTCATTTTCACATTTTTTGACAAAAATATTGAACACAACAATTACTATTAATTATGTTTGATTACAGGGTGTCTCCAATATACGTAACATGTTTTATTAGAAAACTCATTTTGTGATTACGATGTTGAATCCATAAGATGTACTTTGGTAAAAGTTAATGTACTGTGATTCACTGGTTTTGTGAGATCTAAATTTGCTTTATTTAAAATTATGTTTGACACGTTTGACAGAAAAATAGCGGATTTAATATCTTATGGTTAGTTTTGAAATGTGTGGTTGTGACATTAATAATTAAAAATACAGTTTAAAAATACATTTTGTTTTGTTTTGTGCGATATCCAAACTTCAGATAATAAAAAATTTATCCAAAAATGAGGAGAAATATATGCCTTAAATAAAAAATTAAGAGAAGTAACCCGTCCAATTTCGGTAAATTTCACCTTCATCTCAACCTGAAATAGTAAACACTAAATACATGACATTTACAGTATGGACGTAAATAATGTTTTTTTTTTATTTTATTTTACCCAATAAATGAACAACTATTATAAATAAATATTATTATTCTACACTGAAGGTCGACAGTAGCTACTAAACAAATCGAAAATAAGGAAAGTCGGTTGAGGAGAAAATGCTACTGAATCGTTTTGTCTTTGCCTATTTATATATAGACTAGCGGTCGCCAAGTGGTCGAAATTCGACCAACAAATTTTTTTATGATAATATACCTATAGAATTTACATATTTCCAACATTTTTTCTACTATTATACATTTTTCTGTGTACATATACAAAATAGTTTTGATTTCAGTTTTGTTATCTTAAGGTTTCAGTTACGACACTAAAGCATAATATTCAATAAGCAAAATAAAATAACTTTTCCTGAATGAAAAAAATATACAAATCTTCATGATACAAACTGATTATTATTTTATCTTTTAAGGTTAAACATATAAAGTGAGATTAAACGTTCGACTTTCTATCGTAACAGAAAAATGAAACAAAAACAGACCAGAGAAAAATTAAATTAGAAATGTTGCCACTGTGTCACATTTCCTTAGACCTCCCATCCCACCTTGTTACATCCTGTCACGCTAACTGAGAACCCCCACCACCTCTGTGTGTGAACGTATTTTATGAACGACCCCTACCTAATTTTCGGGCCCCAAAAATTACGGGCCCTAGGCACGTGCGTATGTTGCCTAAGCCTTAGTCCGCCCCTGGATATAATACATTAAATGACGATCGAATCTACACCACTGATACTACATATAAAACAGTTTTAGTTCTTTCAGAGCTCTTGCTGGTTAATAAGACCCCTGGTTACTGTCGTGGATGGAGTTTCCCATGAAGACTTTATGAATCAGTTAGTAAAGATGCCGCCCAGTATTTTTAATTTGTTTAATAGATATTTTGAGATTACTCTTGCTAATTTGCCTGTTCAGTAGCGTTTTTAACCGACTTCCAAAAAGGAGAAGGTTATCAATTAGTCGCGTATTTTTTTTACTTTTTTTTGTATGTATGTTACCTGATTTCTTCTCCTCAACCGTTTTGTATGAATATGGTCTTGTTTAATAGAGTATATACGTATATTCGGATTGGTGAAACTTCAAATTTTGGAAAAGAATTCTATTGGTAAAGTGATGAAATTTGTGAATGAACACATGCGTGCATGAAAATCAACCAATATTGCTCGATTTTTCGAAAACTCCTTATGGATGTGTATAGTTTTTTAACGTTTAATCTATTAAGGAAGATCACCAGGTGATCTCATATACTTTTCTGCGATGTGAAACTTGCAGTTTTGCAGAAAATCGCCGAAAATTACAAAATTCTTATCAAAAATTTCATCGAAATGACATAGCGGACATTTCCTCATAAATATTTTAATTCCAACATAATAGTGCAGGAAATTTAGGCACTGGAAGCTTTAATTGCGAATTTGAAAATTTTCTATGTACATCTCAACCATATAGGTAGTAAAGCATAGTATTTCAGCCTCCTTAAATCAATGAGTATCAAGCTGGTTTTGTTTGTATACCAGGCAAATACCTATTTAAATGGAAATTTTTCCATTTTGCGAAGACGGTGCTTCTGGTTGTCACATTCTCCCGGCCTAATAGAAAATTCAGTGAAAACACATGTCAAATTCTAAACTGCTCTTTGGTGCGTTTATACACAGGATGTTTAGTTACAGCAAACAAAATCACAAAGTAAAGTGATAGAAGGAGTTTAATTTATATGATGATTGAAATATAGGTAAGACCGTTTAGCCGTATATACAGGATGATTGGAATATAGGGTGGAGTGGACGTTTGGTGGTATAAAAATGTTGGAAAATATGTGAAATTAAAATTATATAGGGTGATTAAAAAACTGTTATATAATATGGACGTAAACAAATCATATACAGGATGGTTGAAATGTATGTAGAAGTTGAATTATATTTATACAGTGTAATTAAAAAAATATTTATTTTATAGCCCATAAGAAGTTGCATAAAGTGTGGAGAGGAATTAATGTTACACAGGACGATAATATAAAATGTTAAAAATGAAATAATTTATGGGGTAGCCCACAAAGAGTTATATACTATGGTTGAAATATAGGACGGATTTGAGTCCGTAAATATGGGATGGATTCTACTCCGTCCTATAGTTTCCAGAAGGCAGTAAACAAATTTATGCTCGTTCGTGGGTAGTCGTATGTATTCCACTCCACCCTATGTACCGGGTGGAATTATATATAGTTATACAGAGTTGCCAAAAAAAGTTGAAAAAAAGGTTACATGGATTGGTTCATAAGGCATAAATATATTTTGGCCTTATTAAGTCAACGCGTACTAGTACATTTTATTCGTAAACATTTACCTGTCAATTTAAATGAAAATGTTTAATTGTGTAATGTTGAGGCTTTCGATGTTACCTGGTCCTGTCTATTAAGGTTTTACATACAAAATAAAAAATAAAGAATGAAAACTACCTGAGTTCAAAAAAACTAAAAAGTTGAAAATAAAACATTTTAAAAAATATATATATATAACCAACTTCCACCTATAACTAAAAAGCTAAAAATAATTATAACAGAATACAACTCTAGCAAATAAATAACACATTCAATGTTATTAAGTACCTATCCAGGAAGTAAAAAATGTAAAGATTAAAAGGTGTTTACTCTGTACAAATTAATTACCTACCAATCTGGTATATTTTTGAAGTCGGTGCCAAGCAACAATCAAGTTTGATGAAGTAGTAGATTAGTACGCAATAAAAGATTTTAGATTTGCTTGGCACCGACTTCAAAAATATACTAGATTGGTAAGTAATTAATTTGTACAGAATGAGCACCTTTTAATGTTTACATTTTTTACTTCCTGGGTAGATACCTAACAACATTGAATGGGTTATTTATTTGCTAGAGTTGTATTCTGTTATAATTATTTTTAGCTTTTTAGTTATAGGTGGAAGTCGGTTATATATTTTTAAAAATGTTTTATTACCTTTTTAGTTATAGGCGGAACTCGGTTATATATATATTTTAAATGTTTTATTTATTGTCACAATTTTCCTGTAATAGTAGTTTGGCAATTTTGAAATATTGCCCGGTTGGTTGTTAGTACAGAAATTACATGTCAACAAGTATTTCTGTATATAAATACTGTTTTGTATATGGTGTTTTGTTTAATGTGTGTGTGTATTTGGAGACTCCAAATCTGGAGCTAGAGGTCTGTTCTTAAATTGGCTCTTTGATACAATATTTCTTGTTTGTCAAAAAATTGTTACTGCCAGTTTAACAAACAAGCATATCTGGGGGTGAAAATTTCTGTACCGGTAATCCGGTTAATTTTTCCAAAATTGTCTTACTACGCTTTGCTCCCCATTTACAATTTCATATTCTTATTTGTTAAAGGAAAAATCTGAAGTGAGAAAATCCTAATGAACGGGCAAAATAATCAAGAACTTCATCAACAATCTTTCCGGAATTACTACTCTTGTAGTTGACATTACAAAAGGTGTAGTTCGTGTTATTGTTTGTTATATATGGTTAGGATTATCATACCTAAATCACGTTATGCCGTTTGGTTTTTAGAGTAAAATTTGTAAATTTTGTACATTTTCGTTTGTGTTGATTTTTCCTAGAAACTAATCAATTTATTTTATTCCAGGTTTTCATCAGCACGTAAGCGAAAACAAATTCGTATTGATAAAAACGGTTGTAAACGTAAGACACCAGAGAAAACAGAACCATTAAAGCAGCAGGATGTTAATGAGTTAAAACAATTTAAATGTGAAGAATGCAGTTATGTGGCAAAACATAGACGTTATTTGACAAGACATGCTTTGGTACACAGAAGTTTGAATGAAGTGCAAACGTTCCAATGTACTGAATGTTCGTATATAACAAAATTCAAAGTTCGTCTGAAATTACATCAAAGGGTTCACAAGAGCATGGATGAGGTTACAACATTCAAATGTACAGAATGCTCATACGTTACGAAATATAAGCAACACATAAGAGAGCATGCTTTATTACATACAGATTTAAATGAAGGGCACATATTCCAATGTGTTCATTGCCCATATTCAACAAAAATCAAAAACCGTTTCACTAAACATGAATTGATTCACAAGGACATAAATGAAATTAAAACATTCAAATGTACTGAATGCTCTTACGTTGCAAGAACTAAAAATAATTTAAAGTCGCATTCGTTAAGACACAAAAGTTTAAATGAAGTGGAGACATTCAATTGTTCTGCCTGCAACTATTCGTCGAAATTTAAACATCAGTTGACAAAACATGAGGTGGTCCATAAAAATATTGATGAGGTACAAATGTTCCAATGTACGGAATGTTCCTATGCAACAAAACGTAAATCCAATTTGGCTAGACACTCGGTAGTGCACAAAAATCCTAACGAGGTTAGGATGTTTCAGTGTTCTGAATGTCCTTTTTCTACAAAACATCGGAGTACATTACGACGGCACCTTGACACTCACAAGAACAAAAATGAAATGGAAATGCTAAAATGTGCAGAATGTTCATACATGAGTACATGTAAATATAATTTGAAGAGTCATGTTTTAATTCACAGAAAATTGAATGAAGTAAACCTATATAAGTGCACTGAGTGCTCGTATGTATCAAAACGGTTGCCGGATATCAAGAAACATTTAAAAAGGCACACTACACCGCCCAGTGAAAATGCAGTTTGACGATATTATTAACGATTGTGTAATTTAGATCTTTAAGATCTTTAGTAGAATAAAAATTTTAACTAACAATGTGATTTTATTTCCTTTCATTATATATATATATATATATATATATATATATATATATATATATATATATGAACAAGGCTAGAATCCGGGTGAGAACCGCATCTGAATTTATTATATACTCGACGTTTCGACTCCTGCTTTGGAGCCATTATCAAGAGACAACAGTGAAGAAAAAGAGTTTTAGAGTCTAGATCGAACTCGGGGCCTTAATCTGCCTACTCCCCAAAAGTCACTAGGTAACTGAACTGAATTTGTGTCTGCTCTTCTTCTTTTATTTATAGTCAGCGGTGGGTTAGAAGGGGATGTCACGTGATGAAGGGGCGGTGTTGTGATTGGTTGGGTGTTAGTGGGC
This sequence comes from Octodonta nipae, assembly GCA_034190945.1. Taxonomy (NCBI): domain Eukaryota; kingdom Metazoa; phylum Arthropoda; class Insecta; order Coleoptera; family Chrysomelidae; genus Octodonta; species Octodonta nipae. The sequence goes on from CM067223.1 coordinate 24,569,360, forward strand.
GTGTCTGCTTTGTTTAATCTGGCAATTACGGAGGTCCATGCTGTGGGAAGGCGACAGCTGTCATCGCGTTGGTTTAGACAGAGGGGTCTTTTTTCTATTTCTATAGCTTCGCGAATAGTAGATGCCCTAAGGAGTTAGAGATACGATAGTCCTACTGTTCTCGAAGTTGATAGAGTGTCCTGTTTGGATATGATATGCCCGAGAGCTGAAGTCGGATCTTTTTTGCGAACTGACAAAGAATGTTCATATACTCGATGGTTGACGCGCTTATTTGTACGACCGACATGGAATTTCGTAAACTCCTTGATCCTCGTTAGGTACTTTCTCTTTAGATTTCCAGGTTAAGTTGGCTATAGTTTGACTGGTGTTGAAGACTGTCTTTATTTGATGTCGGTGTAGGATTCGTGCTATTTTGTCAGTGACTCCTCGAATGTACGGAAGGAAGACTTTCCGGTGTTGTTGGTCTGTTTCTGATGAGGTTGGTGTACTCGGGAGTTGTTGCGATTTACTGAAAATGCGTGCAATGTGGTCTGGATGATAACCGTTTTGTCGAAGGATTTGTTGAAGATTATTAAGTTCGTTTTGTCTATTGTCAATGTCTTTTAAGCGAATAGATCTAAGAGCCAAAGATTTCATTACAGAACTTAATTGGGCAGGGTGATGTGACTGGGCATTTAAGTATCGATTGGTGTGGGTTGGTTTCCTATAGACTGTATGTGAGAATCTGCCATTGCTGGTTTTTGTTATGAGGACATCAAGAAACGGGAGCGAAGAATCGGATTCGATTTCCATTGTAAATTGAATGTTAGAATGTATGCCATTGAGGTGTTGGAGAATGTAGTCTAACGAATCTCTGCCATGAGGCCAAATGACAAAAGTATCATCAATATCTAAGCCAGCAGGAAGGTTTTAAATTAGACGAGTTTAGGGCCTGGGTTTCGATTTGTTCCATGAAAATGTTAGCAAGCACTGGAGAAAGAGGTGAACCCTTCGGGGCCCCACGTACTTATTTTAACAGAGTGTCTTGAAATGAAAAATATGTGTTAAAAGAATAGTGCTGTACAAGTTTGATGATGTCAGAAGAGAAACATTATTGTGTTTTGTTTTTAGAATATCTAGGGTTTCTGAAATGGGGACGTTGGTGAAAAGAGATACAACATCGAAGCTAACCAAGATATCTTTTTCTGAAATTCTATAAGCACCTAACATATCTGGAAAGGAATTCAAAAGGTGCACTAATGCGGCCAGGGAATTTGAATAGTGAAATTTAATTAGACAAAACCATTTGCCAAATCTACTAGAAGATGTATTAAAAATTGTACGTACAATTTGCGACCAAAATGACCGTTGCCATGCTCATTATACCCGTCCTGTTCGAGAATGTCTTTACGTACGAGGATGCTTGTTCGGCTAGAGGTTGAAGGGTTTTGGCTAAGTACCGGGCTAATTCTTGGGTCGGTGATTGTACCGAACTGACAATGGGCCTAAGAGGAATGTCGGGGAATTTTAGAAGATTTTTCACGAGGAATTATGGTAAATACATTAGTATGTTAGTCCGGCTTATGAATCTTGGGTAGTCCGTAAATTTTGGGAATTTTAGAAGATTTTCCACGAGAAATGATGATCTTTTTGACGTTAAGAGGAAGATGTGTTGTGTTGATGATTTTCTTGTTGAGGCTTGTGGATGTTTGCCCAACATAGGTAGATTGACAGTCTTTGCAATTAATAGAGTACACTACATTTGATTTCTTTTCATTCGGCGTTTTATCTTTTATTTTAGTAAATATGCTAGCACCAGTTTGAACTGATCTATAAGACACTAGCATATTGTTGTTGGTGTTAATAAGTTTTAAAATTTTTCGTGAAATTTGTTGAATATATAGAATTGATAAATGTATTAATGTGGTATTATTGGGGTTTATAAGAGTGTTGTTACTGAAAGCCTGCTGTGGTGTACCCATATTTGTATTCCGTGGAGAATTAAAAATTAACCTTTTTAGAAAAAACAAAAAGGGTGCATCCGTAGCTCGGAGCTTCATGCCATAGGAAGACGGGAGCTGGCAATTTAAAAGATGCACTAATGCGGCCAGGGAATTTGAATAGTGAAATTATATAGATTGTTTGCAAAACCATTTTCCAAATCTACTAGAAGATATTGTATTAAAAATTGTACGTACAATTTGCTACCAAAATGACCGTTGCCATGCTCATTATACCCGTCCTGTTCAAGAATGTCTGAGCCAAGAGTATACGGAGCGTTGGTGGGCCAATACGCTATACTGATTTAAACCCATTGGACTTTTTTTTACTGAGGGGTTGTCTGAAATATAAAAATTATTCTAAACCCTTATCACCAATTAATGAATTACGTCAAAAAATTTTAGATGTTGCTGAACGTTATGCACGATTAGTGAAAAGATCATTTTAGGATGATTTCGTGCATGTATTAAGATTTGAATATTTACGCTACTGTTAGTAATAAACTTTTCATAAATGTTTGTTTGAACGTTCACATTATTTTATTTTCAAATCCGTCGAGAATTTTGGAGTGACTTTAATAGTTGGTTCTTGTTCAAACAAGTACCTACATGAATTTTTATTTGGGAATTCTGAAAAAGTATTATATCATTTTGTAAACTTCATTAGTGGTGCCAACTTATGCAATAACTAGCCATAGCAGTTTAAATATATTTTTTATACAATGAAGTGTCAAACTTATCTAAGAAAAAAAATCTCAAAATTTCTGTTAATAAATGTAAACAGTATTAATTTTGTGATAAAGCAACATACATTGCGGTTTAATTTGGATCGTTTAAATTGGATTCTGTGTATGCCAAAGTAGTCCCTTTTTTTTTCAAGGACATAGCTCATACCGTTTTTTAGAAAACAGACTTTCATATATAGTATACTGTTGTAAACTCCGTGGGTTCAACTAATGATTTTAAAAACTAATATTGACTGTCACTTTCTAGAAACTTTTATTTTCAGGTAAAGCATCAAATATTTCCAACAGCTGATTCTAATATTATGTACATCGAAATCATAACAACAAAATAAGCTGAACGCACCAAAACTGACTCCTGAAATAAATGTCCCTTTACATAGCGTAAATTGTCGTTCTCGGTGGTACTACATTTTTCTGTCCAGCGTTGAAAATACTGTTTGGCGCCATTTCGAAAATTCCAGTTCTAACTTTTTATTAACCCAGCGATTGATGTCTAATCTGAATGAAGCCAGGGACGGCGTAGTTAGATTTTTACAACACTGCCAGATTGTGGACGTCAAGTAGGAATATGTTGGAAACCTTGCAAAAAATACGAGTTCTAAAGTATCTCGTGATACTCTCTACGAGTTCATCAATAGTGTCCTCACGAACTCCAAAGATAAGAAGAGGAACTTCTTGGAAACCGTAGAAATTCAGGTTGGTTTGAAGAATTATGATCCCCGAAAGGACAAACGTTTCAGCGGAACCGTCAAATTCAAGCACATTCCACACCCCAAAATGCAAGTCTGTATTCTTGGAGATTAGCAGTATTGTGATGAAGCCAAAGCCCAGAATATACCCTACATGGATGTTGAAGCTTTAAAGAAATTGAACAAAAACAAGAAACTTGTCAAGAAACTGACCAAAAAATATGACGCTTTCTTGGCATCTGAAGCCCTCATCAAGCAGATCCTTCGTCTGTTGGGTCCCGGTTTAAGCAAGGCCGGCAAGGTTTCTGGTATGTTATCCCATTTCTGACACCAAATTGTTGTAAACTCCGTGGGTTCAATTAATTAATTTGAAAAACTAATATTCACTGCCACTTTCTAGAAGCTTTTATTTACACGTAAAACATCTAATATTTTCATCAGCTGATTCTAATATTATTTACATCTAAATCATAACAACAAAATAAGCTGAACACACCAAAACTAACTAACTCCTGAAATTAATGTCTCTTTATATAGCGTACTATATGGTACTACATTTTTCTGCCCAACGTCGAAAATACTGATTGGCGCCATTTCTAAAATCCCAGTTCTAACTTTTTATTAACCCAGCAATTGATGTCTCAACGGAATGAAGCCAGGGAAATGCGCCACTATTAACATTATAAAAAGGAAACGTTTCTGTTAGGAAGCTGAGATGTAATAAATTGAAAATAGATTGGAATAAAATCAAAATAAATGTCAGTTAATCAACTATATGATGGAGGTTCTCAGTTGGTCCCTATATACAGTGTATTCATAAAGTTGGATTCAAACCGAAAACTTTCTTATGAATAATATTTAGAGAAAATATTATTCCCCATAAAATAATTTGTATGGTCAGAAACCCCTTCAGAAAAAAGTTTTTAATTTTGACAGTTGTATCCGGTGTACATCCGTTTCTTGGCTTGTGCTCTGAAACGATCAATTTACCTTTTACGTTTCGCCAAAATCTCATTTGGTATTTTCAAAGCTGAAAAACCACCCGTCGCGTACCAAAAACGTGGAAGGCACTTCTACAAATCGCACCATAAAACTCCTACTAATTAATCTATTCCTAATGAAAAACAATCACAAGGGACGATAAATATTTTAATTAAGAATACAAAATAGCTAAATATTTTTTAGATTTAACAATGGGGAATAATGTCATGGATGGGAGGAAGATAAAAGAGGAATTATGGTAGATGTAGAGGGGGATCCTATTTATATATAGACTAGCGGTCGCCCAGTGGTCGAAATTCGACCAAAAAAATGTTTATAATAATATACCTATATGAATTTACATATTTCCAATATTTTTCTACTATTATACATTTTTCTGTGTACTTATACAAAATAGTTTTGATTTCAGTTTTGTTGTCTTACGGTTCCAGTTAATGTACATGTACGACGCTAAAGCATAATATTCAATAAGTAAAATCAAATAACTTTTCCCGAATAAAAAATAATAAACAAATTTTCATGATACGAACTGATTATTATTTTATATTTTAAGATTGAACATATAAAGTAAGATAAACAGAAAAATGAAAAAAAACAGACCAGAGAAAAATTAAATTAGAAATGTTGCTACTGTGACATCACATTTCCTTAGACCTCCCGTCCCACCTTGTTACATCCTGTCACGCTAACTGAGAACCCCCACCACCTCTGTGTGTGAACGTATTTTATGAACGACCCCTACCTAATTTTCGGGCCCCAAAAATTACGGGACCTAGACACGTGCATATGTTGCCTAGGTCTTAGTCCGCCCCTGGATATAATACATTAAATGACGATCGAATCTACGCCACTGATACTACATATAAAATTTCTGTACCGTTAATCCTGGCAATTTTTCCAAAATTGTCTTACTACGCTTTGCTCCCCATTTACAATTTCATATTCTTATTTGTTAAAGGAAAAATCTGAAGTGAGAAAATCCTAATGAACGGGCAAAATAATCAAGAACTTCCTCAAGAGAAGTAATTTCGGAAAGATTCCGAAATTACTACTCTTGTAGTTGAGATTACAAATGGTGTAGTTCGTGTTATTGTTTGTTTACGTGAAATTTTAAAATACTTGTGGAATATCTTCGATGCACATTCCATAGAGAATATTCAAAAAAATGTATGAATTAGATGTTGCGGTTTTAGTTCAATGCTGGTTCAATGCAAGTATATAATTGACCAAGGACCTTTAGCGGAACAATCAATAAACACGTGCGGTCACATAAACGAATCACCAAATAAAAGTTATCACTAATCTTTTACGTCCGGAAGCTCTGGTGTTTTCTTGGTTCTTCTTTCTTCTGAGGCTAGCCCCATAATAGCAGGAACAGTTTCTTAGAGCTTTTTGGACAACACGTTACACAAAAAATAGCGACGTAATGTTCATTGATTGAGCATACAAAAAAATGCGGGTTTAACAACAAATGATGCGCTTTTGTAAACACAAAAGAAACAAAATGAAAGCGGTTTAGCGGTCGTTACGAACGAAGCTACTAACTCGCGAAATCGTAACGCAAACAACAATAAGCGTCGTCTCTTCAGACGGAATCAAAGCGACCGAAAAGTTCGTAGCACAATACGAATCTCCCAAGCGTCCAAATAGCTAGGGATCCGACACACGAATGTCCATACTGTCTATATTTTACACGCAAAAACACACTTACAATTAGCATTAGCGCGACGAAATATTTTAGAAAAGGTGCAGAAGTTTAAAAATCAATGAAGTAATTCAATCAAATTGAAAACAATACACTAAACAAATTGCGGGAACGCACCAACTTGTATATGGTTAGGATTCCATCTTGCTTATAATTATCATACCTAAATCATGTTATGCCGTTTGGTTTTTAGAGTAAATTTAGTAAATTTTGTACATTTTCGTATGTGCTGATTTTTCCTAAAATTTGTTTTATTCCAGGTTTTCATCAGCACGTAAGCGAAAACAAATTCGTATTGATAAAAACTGTTGTAAACGTAAGACACCAGAGAAAACAGAACCATTGAAGCAGCAGGATGTTAATGAGTTAAAACAATTTAAATGTGAAGAATGCAATTATGTGGCAAAACATAGACGGTATTTGACCAGACATGCTTTGGTACACAGAAATTTGAATGAAGTGAAAACGTTCCAATGTACTAAATGTTCGTATATAACAAAATTCAAATTTCGTCTAAAATTACATCAAAGGGTTCACAAGAGCATGGATGAGGTTACAACATTCAAATGTACAGAATGCTCACACGTTACGAAATATCAGCAAAACATAAGAGAGCATGCTTTATTACATACTGATTTAAATGAAGGGCACATATTCCAATGTGTACATTGCCCATATTCAACAAAAATTAAATACCGTTTCACTAAACATGAATTGATTCACAAGGACATAAATGAAATTAAAACATTCAAATGTACTGAATGCTCTTACGTTGCAAGAACTAAAAATAGTTTGAAGTCGCATTCGTTAAGACACAAAAGTTTAAATGAAGTGGAGACATTCAATTGTCCTGCCTGCAACTATTCGGCGAAATTTAAATATCAGTTGAAAAGACATGAGGTGGTTCATAAAAATATTGATGAGGTACAAAAGTTCCAATGTACGGAATGTTCCTTTGCAACAAAATGTAAGCCCAATTTGGCTAAACACTCGGTAGTGCACAAAAATCCTAACGAAGTTAGGATGTTTCATTGTTCTGAATGCCCTTTTTCTACAAAACATCGGAGTACATTACGAAAGCACCTTCACACTCACAAGAACAAAAATGAAATGGAAATGCTAAAATGTGCAGAATGTTCATACATGAGTACATGTAAATATAATTTGAAGAGCCATGTTTTGATACACAGAAACTTTAATGAGGTGAACGTATATAAGTGCACTGAGTGCTCGTATGTATCAAAACGGCTGCCGGATCTTAAGAGACATTTAAAAAGGCACACTACACCGCCAAATGAAAATTCAGCTTGACGATATTATTAACGATTGTGAAATTTTGTTTTATAGTGGAATAAAAATTTAAACTAACAATGTGATTTTATCTCCTTTCATTGTATATATATATATATATATATATATATATATATGAACTAAACTAGGTTCCGGAACAAAAGTGCAAAAGAGTTCAGTTACCTAGAAACTCTTGGGGAGTAGGCAGATTGAGGCCCTGAGTTCGATCTAGACTCAAAATCTTAGTCTCTTGATAATGGCTCCAACGCAGTAGTCGAAACGTCGAGCATTTAATAAATTCAAAAGCGGTTCTCCCCCGAAACTTAGCATATATATATATATATATATATATATATATATGCCGAAACTTAGCATATATATATATATATATATATATATATATATATATATATGCGGAGAACCGCTTTTGAATTTATTAAATGCTCGAATACAATTTTTGTATATAATCTGCGGAATTTATTCCCAATCGGTATTTGTTCTATGTGGCTTTCGTTTGTAGGATTCCTTTCAAGGATGGCAGGGTTTAGTCAAACAAGGTAAGTCTTGGCCTCTTCCTTCGTTGACAGTGAGGATCATACTGTAGCTGCCTCTTGAGGATCTCATTTGGGTGGTACTCAATCCTGGCGAATGAATTCTTACTTAATGATCTGATGTGTTCTCTAAAGGTGCTAATTTTTAAATTATATATATATATATATATATATATATATATATATATACATATATATATGTATATATATATATATATATATATATATATATATATATATATATATATAAATATATGTTTCGTATAAACCATCGAGAATTTGTAATTATTAAAATTTTACCCTGAAAAGCTTCTAATTTGTTAAGGTTGGTTTTACAAACTTGAGACCATGTGGCAGCAGCATAGGATATTGTTGGTCTAATCACTTGTTTGTGGAGGCTAAGTTTATGACCTATTGTCAGCTTACTTTTGCGAGATAGGAATGGGTATAGTTATATAAATGCTGTTTCTCCTTTTTTTCCTTAAATATTCTGTGTGTGCTTTCCAGTTTAGTTTCTTGTCGAACATGACTCTCAGATACATCGCCATGTCCTGCCATTCTAACTGCATGTTGAATATCCGTAGTCGACTTCTTGGTTTCGATTTTTTTGTAGAAAAGTGGATAGCCTGACTTACCGGGATTGGTGTTAATTTTCCAGTTTTCCATCCATGTGCTAAGGTCATCAACGGCTCTTTGGAGGTACAATGTGAATTGTTCCTGGGACATTGAAGTGGCGATAATGGCAGTATCGTCGGCAAATACGAGAGTCCTCTCGAACACATCTTTATGTATTTGATACATTTCGTTAAATTTGAAGACGCGAGATGTAAAGACTGACATCTAGGATTTTGGGGGAAACTAGCACATAGAGGTTTCAATATCTCTGACAGGTGAAGTTAACCTGAAAATTTCATCGTGACATTCTAACCTAGGAATTACGGGTAACAGCAATTACATGTGCTAGTTTCCCCGAAAATCTCGCGTCTTCAAATACATACAGATAATTTATTCAAGTATCAAACAGGTACAGGATCTGAACTAAAGTATTCGTAGCTTTGATCTTGTTTAAAAAACACGACCACACTGCCAATATGTGCCAATGGCAAAGCTACAAATGTTGTGGAGGTTTTGTCGACTCATGTCAGTTGACAAATAGTGTCAGTAGCATTGCTAACCCGTACCCGACGAGTGTCGGTTCAGATCAAAGGAAATCACTTGGCAACTAGTGTGGACGTGCCGGAGTTGGCTTACGGTTTGTGTTAAAATAGGCATGATCATAGAAAAAGTCATTTTGCTAATTTACTTGAATCGCGATCGGCCCATGTTGGAGAATAAGAAGCATGACGCTTTGTTGAAATTGCTGTGCGTTTTGGCATAAAGAAGGAAGAAGTTGAAACGAAACTGAAAAATTTAACAAGTCAGTTTTGTGGGAAGTTAAGGATGAAAGGGACAGTTCTAAATCTGGAGCTGGAAGTGAACAAGTTTACAAGATGAAATAGTTTGCTTATCAGAGTATGAAGTTTTACTCCTGAATGCCATTTCCAGTATTGACTCGGCGAATTGTATGCGGCAGCTGCAGCTGGCTTTTCTGATTGGCATATATCGGGATAATGAGGATGCGCCATTAGAGATTCAAAAGACCTATTGCGGTTGTATGTCCAAAAGTTTCAATAGTCCCGGGAAGTTTGCAGTTTTCGCTAGGCCAAAAACGAGAATTACAAATTAGCTTTTATCAAATGGTTACTTCTAGTTAACATGCAGTCAATAGGATACACCTAAGTCGCTTCGAAGTTTCTCGGTCTCAGCAGTTAGGCAAAAAAGCTCAAGTGACACTAAAACTAAAGTTTTTACAATTTGCTCCACGGAAGTTGACGATACAATTTAATCCAGCTAAAAGGGATTTTTTAAATTGTAAAAGTTTTTTTCATCTAAGTAAATTATTTGAACTCCCAAAATATGGATTTTTTAAGTGATGAAGCTATCATAACATCGTCAATGCAAAAGTAGTAGAGAATCAGAAACTATTCAAAATGCGTGTTTGTTGTATTCAACTCCTCCCTGAGATTTTGTAAAAATGAAAAAAACGTAATTAATAAATAATAGTAAATAATTTATTATCAGAAAATTTCAGTGGAGTGAAATCAAAAACAAAAATGTCTATACATCGGGCAAACTTCCTAGTATTTTAAAACCAGGCGAAATTCACACAAGTACGTTAAAAAACAATCAACTTAAAAGAATCAGGAAAAAAGTGTAAAACATTGATTTCGAAAATACAAAGACGTGAAAGCCGTACCTTATAATATAGCGAAATATTCGAAATGATACATATTTAAGATAATAAATAATAAAAAATATGTAAACCATATATGGCAAATGGACACCACTGTCTTCTACGAAATATGAAGCTGACAAAAATAAACTACTACCTGTATTTATAGTGCGAGATATCATTCTTTGTAAAATGTATTAGTCTTAGTAGTGTATCATAAACACTAGTATTAGTAAAAGTATACTTTGTCTACATGAATGTTAGCATATTATATATTAATAATTTTGAACGGTAAATCTTTTGTTTTTTGTTGCACTAACGGCCCTCGTAATTGCCAACTTCAGCTCTCTGAAAAGGCACTCTGTTGGTTTTCACGTTGGTACCTTACTACAGCCAACTTTGACCTTTGATCTCGAGTGATCAGTAGTAAACAGGCTCCTTGATCTCTTTTATAACATGTGCACAGGTCATTGTTATAAAAATAAAGTAAAAGCATGTATATACAAAGTAGTGCAATTTACGTGGGTTATATTTTTGAACCATGAATTGTTAAAACAAGAAAAATACGAGGCTCAAAATAATTTTTAAGCTGCCGATTTTTCTTACTTTTTTTGGGGGTCGCTTCTTATTCCATATTAAAATTATATTAAGAATTTAATTAAAAAATGTTTTACGTTTGATGTAAATCTGTTTGTGTACTTCTATTATATTATTAATAAATACAAAGTGTAAAGTTCTAACATGTTTTAATTATTTTTAGTTTAAGCACTGAATATCAAGTCAAGTTGTATAACCCAGTCAATAAAGACTTTTAAGTGACATAAAATTGTGTAATAAGTTAATTAAGAGTTTATAGGTCATAACTAACATTATTTTAAGCGCAAATATAATAATAATAAATTATTTTGATATCAAACACCCGTAAAAGATGCCTGAATATTGCATTTATTGTGAAAAGTTATCATAACGACGTTACTTAGTATCAATTGAACTTGTGAAAAGCGATAATGTTTCGAAGGTCATAACTTTGTTTTAATAATATCAACAACAACATAATCTACTTTCAGCGCTATACACTTTTCCCAGCTATGTTCAATAAATTCAATACCCTTTTTATAATAAGAACTGCCTTGCTCCTCAATTAACTGCCAACATCACTTCTTCATCATTCGAAAATCTTAGACCACTGAGCCATTTTTTCAAGTTCGGGAAAAGAATATAATGCCAGGAAGCTAAATCTAGCGAATAGGCTGCATAGGTTGCAATTCAAACTGTTAGTTCATTAATTTTGGCCATTGCAATAATGGATTTTTGAGCTGGTGCATTGTGTTGTTGAGACAACAATATCTTCTTAGCTAAATGATGCCGTTTGCTTGATTTCGTTCCTCAAACGTTGCATTAAGTTTTCACAATGCTCCCGTTGATAATTTTTCATTTTTGAAGATTGTGAAAGAAAATATTTCCACGCGCATTCCAAAAAACCGACGGTATGACTTTGCCTGCAGATGAAACGTTCTTCGCCTACTTTGGAGTGGGTTCTCCCTTTTCCGTCCATTGTTTTCATTGGTCTTTTGTCTCGGGTGTGAAATGTTGGAATCAGGTTTCATTAATGATTCTGAAACGGTGCAAAAAATTTGCTTTGTTGCTGTGAAACTTCGTACTCAATTGAAATATCTTCACGGCACTGTTATTGTTCGTGTATGAGCAAACGCGGCATTCATTGTGCACACAGTTTCCTCATGTACAAATTTTCAGATAATATGCGATGTCCTACAAATTTTGAAATGGCTACTATGTCTATCTTCAGTAGATTTTTTTTCCATCTCTGGAATGACTGTCACCTCTTTTAGTCGACCCCTGCGATGCTCGCCCTGGCAGCTTGTACGGCCGCGTTTAAAATTTGCTACCGAATATTTTACTGTTGTAAAGTTAGGAGCAGATTCATACAGGGTTGAATCAAGTTCAGCTTTTATAGTGGTTGGGCTGAGCCTTGTAAATAAAACTATTCTATGACATAAACATATCATTTTTTTTTCATTTTCACAAATTTACTGCAAAACGTTCACTATTAACCACTTCCAAATAAATACTAAACAACATGGCGTCTCCAAACTTTAAACATATACTTCATACTTTCTAATGCACTGATATTTATCAAACAGCTACTGTCATCGCTAGGTCGGGCCGGGTACTTCTGGGACCACCCTCGTAAAAATTGGAATACAAATCTGTATATAAATAGGCAAAGACAAAACGATTAGGTACCGTTTTCTCCTGTGTCTCTGAACCGATTTTCTTCATTTTTGTTTTGTTAAGTAGCTACTGACGACCTTCAGTGCAGAATGCTAATATTAATTTATAATTTTGGTTCATTCATTAAATAAAATATAATAAAAATTCATTATTTACATCGATATTGTTAACTCCAAACAACTTACAGTGACGCTGAAGCCAGTCGGTCAAAAGTCCAAACATTGAGTAATTATATATGGAGCGATCGTTATTCTTAGAGCATGTACTTCTGTAAGTGCCACACAAGCGTTGTTAGTGTTTAGTGGAATAGTTAATGTAGTAGATCGGTATTGATTTTTCGGACACGTTTGCGGTAACTTTCATATTAAATATTCTCTTTTTAATGAATTTAATTATTTGGTTAATATATTATTATCACAACCTTCCCCAAGGTGTTGTGTAAAAAATTGTCAGACAGCGGACAATAGAGAATGTATTAAATAATTAAGTTCTCCTAGGGTTGTTGGTCCTCTCTTTTCATTAATATCCATGAATTTGATTGAAACGGCAAATGACGAAAACTTTTAGGTTGCAAGGAACAATCTTCCAATTATTATATCGAATATTTTGCCCGGAGCGGTTCCAGTCAAAAATTTGGGGGGTCATTCATTTTTCAAAAATATTTCGAATACCGATATTTGATTACATTTTTTTTTATTGCAATAGATTTGTCAATATTAGTGAACAATTTTGGTCATTACATCTACTTCTTCGATTTCTCCAGAACTCTGTTTTTTATAAAAATATACTTTTTACAATTTCATGAAATAGGCCACTAGTTATCATAAAAGTTTATGACATTGAGACGAATTAGGCTCAAGATCGGTATTGCAATTTATATATTTTTGTGCTATTTTGCAGGACGTACCATATTATTAACCACGCTCGTTCGATTGGGATATCTAAAACATATTTTGGAAGCATATATAATGCATTTAAATTTGTGTATTTAGTATTTTAGTTAGTACTGTAAAATGTTAATGATGATTGTGAGGTTTAGGAAAAATAATATATATATATATATATATATATATATATATATATATACATATGTTTGTGTATACTGTTTCACGGATGGAAATATGTGGTTGATGAGTTATTCCGGTGTACATCCGTTCGTCTGTATTCGTTTGAAAAATCACTTGACGTTTCGCCAAAATCATATTTGGCTTTCTCAAAAGATACTAAGTAACTGAAGAATGTCTTGTTCTTGATCTCAATTTATACCTGCCCTGTGAGCTCTCATTAGTACTTAATCTCTCAGGTACTTTATCTTGTTTATTAGGTTGGGTTAACTGATGGTCAATTAAAGTGCAATTACGGTGTTTATGGCTTTTGTCGGTAATTTGGGTAATCCGATTATTTATGTTTATTGCTGGTTTTGTTGTATTGTTATTTTGATATGGGATTACTGCTTTCCAAAATGGTGATAATTTTAAAGCTTCGTCTCTCTTGTTTATGGTATCTCGGGTTTCAATTTCAATCGCTTCTCGTATTGTTCTGATTTTGTAGTTTTCGACATTTGCGATTTCTTTACAAGTATTAAACTCTATTTTATGCCCTGTTTCTTGTTCGTGTCTGAATAAAGTAGAGGTGGTCTGTTTGTTCTTTATGTATAGTTTGTGTTCGTCTCGACGGGCGGATATTCGCCTGTTTGTTTGGCCGACGTATAACTTGGAACAGTCTCCACATGAAATGCTGTAAACTTCATGGTTCTCTAAAGGCATTTTATCCTTTGGGTTCCCTAGCAATTTTCCAATTGTTGTTTGGGGTTTGTATGTAGTTCGAATTTTGTGTTTATTCAGAAACCTCCCTATTCTGTCCGTTGTACCTCTAATGTATGGTAAACTTACATGGGCTACGTAGTCTTGGTCATCATTTTGTTTCTTTTTCTCATCCTGTTGTTTGTTTATTGCTTTTCTGATGGTGTGGTTATTGTAGCCATTTTTTCTGAGGATAGTTTTCATGAAAGCTAGTTCTTCTTTTCTAGTTTGCTGGTCTGTGAGACGTACCGATCGTGCTATAAGGGTGTTTGCTACTCCTTGGATCTGTGCTGGATGATGGTGTGAATTGCCGTGTAAATATCTATTGGTGTGTGTTGCTTTTCTGAAGACGGTGTGCTGGAAACTACATACAAACCCCAAACAACAATTGGAAAATTGCTAGGGAACCCAAAGGATAAAATGCCTTTAGAGAACCATGAAGTTTACAGCATTTCATGTGGAGACTGTTCCAAGTTATACGTCGGCCAAACAAACAGGCGAATATCCGCCCGTCGAGACGAACACAAACTATACATAAAGAACAAACAGACCACCTCTACTTTATTCAGACACGAACAAGAAACAGGGCATAAAATAGAGTTTAATACTTGTAAAGAAATCGCAAATGTCGAAAACTACAAAATCAGAACAATACGAGAAGCGATTGAAATTGAAACCCGAGATACCATAAACAAGAGAGACGAAGCTTTAAAATTATCACCATTTTGGAAAGCAGTAATCCCATATCAAAATAACAATACAACAAAACCAGCAATAAACATAAATAATCGGATTACCCAAATTACCGACAAAAGCCATAAACACCGTAATTGCACTTTAATTGACCATCAGTTAACCCAACCTAATAAACAAGATAAAGTACCTGAGAGATTAAGTACTAATGAGAGCTCACAGGGCAGGTATAAATTGAGATCAAGAACAAGACATTCTTCAGTTACTTAGTATCTTTTGAGAAAGCCAAATATGATTTTGGCGAAACGTCAAGTGATTTTTCAAACGAATACAGACGAACGGATGTACACCGGAATAACTCATCAACCACATATATACATATATATATATATATATATATATATATATATTCAAGTTTCACGTTAAATGGATAACCTGCGTACCCAAAACTTGGGTGGATGGATTTTGACGTTTAAGGTATCAAACAGTTGGTCTGGAAAAGAGCTTTCAAAAAATTGCCAGCGAAATTCAAAATTCAAAATGACGGCTAGAAAGTGGAAAGAATTCATTTGTAACGTAATAAAGGTTTCAGAAAAGAAAAACATATTATGTCGTCTTTTAGCTGAAATAGAACCTGAATAATACCGTTTAACTGCTGGTGTGATGAGATGACAAAATCCACCATGGCGATAAAAAATTCAATATCGTGAGGTTATTTTCCAAAAATGAATTACGAGATTTGATTTTTGGGGTCGCGGGGTTTACAAAATTTAAGGTGGCTGACAAAATATTAACAAATCAACAGATTTATCGAAATTGTAGTATTCTGGCTGATTTGGTGTTGCTGGTTATGAATTCATGCTCAGAGTTTCAGAAGTGATAGATTAAAGGTGGCGGTAGATATTTGCAATTTTGTTTCCCATCATTGATCTGCCATATTTAATTTTAACTAATCAGACTTCGTATTTGTAGTCAGCAACTCCAAAGACCTGCGTATATCAAATTTGAGGAATATCGGTTTTGAATTTGATTTATCTTGAATCTTCCATCTTGAGTTTTGTAAATCCGACATGGAAGTCATGTCCCGTGACGCTAAAAATCCCATGTACCAAATTTGGAAATTAGTTGATTTTTGAAAATACCTCCAGCATATTAAATTTTTTATCTCCATGATGGATTTTGTCATCTCATCACACCAGGTATTAAAGGGTATCCTTCAGGATCAATTTCAGCCAAAAAATGATCCAATAGGTTGCGTATTTTATTTTCTGAAAGCTTTTTTTACAATACAGTTAAATTTTTTCCACATTCTAGCCGTCATATTGGAGCCACCATTTTGAATATTATTATTGAAAGCTTTATTCCAGACGAACATTTTGATACCTCAAACGTCAAAATCCATCAACCCAAATTTTGGCTGTGCAGGTGATCCGGTTAACGTGAAAAGTCGCATATTTAATTACTAATAGTAAACAGCAGAGAAGTAACCATTAACTTAACAAACCAAGAGGGAAATAGACCAATATGTACAAATAATATAGAGGTGAATACACTAACGAATAAACTGCGAAGAAAACAACATTTTACTATTTTAAATCAAGTTCCCGGAATTAGAAAAAAATCTTGGATAGAGAAATTGTCGAGCATTTCATAAACAATCTTGATTAATATGATGAGGTTTGCAAAATATTTCTTTACATTATTTAAATTATAATTCTTCAAAATCTGTTTATGCGACAGTATTCATCTTGTGTCCATTTAAACATAAAATCATGAACTACCATTTTGATGGAGATTACTTTGTCAGTTTTAATTACAAGAAAGTTTTGAAATTTTGAAAAGCATCAAATTTTTACCAGTTTTTCTCGGTGAAGTTAAAATAAAAGGCAATACCTATTTTTGGGATTATTTAAATAATTTACATATTTACTGTTAAAATCTCATCAATTATCCCCTAGAAACTATTACTGAAGTGATCCTATAAGCTAATTGCCGTCCAAACATATTTTCTGTTTTGCTCTATTAATTAGAGTTTTACTTCAACCGCGCGTAAAGGTTGCACACGCTTTTTTATGTTATTTTCCTACGGATTTCAATCTGTATGTGCTTGGAGCCTAACACTTTTCTTATTGTTACAGGATGATAGCTTCAGTAACCAAGTCTCGGTTGGTATCAAACCACAACTACGATTTAAATCCTAAATCTGATGCTGGTGAATCACATGTACGTGAAGTAGATAATGAATCACCAAAATTCTATTGTAACCATTGTAATTATGTTACAAAATACCCCCGCTACTTGAGGGATCATATTTTAGTACATAAAAGTTTAAGTGAAGTCCTAACTTTCGGTTGTAGTGAATGCTCCTATGTAACAAAATTTAAAAGACATTTGAAACGACACCAACTAACCCATAAAGGTATAGATGAGGCATCAGCATTCAAATGTACTGAATGCTCTTACGTAACCAGAACCGAGCAGAATCTACGTCGACATGTTTTGTTACACAAAACGTCAAATGAAGTTTTAATTTTTAGATGCGATAAATGCCTGTACGTAACAAAATACAAACAAAATTTCCGTAATCACCATAGACGTCACATGAGTTTACATGAAGTTGAAACGTTTAATTGCATTGAATGTAATTATGTCACAAAATATAAAAATTGCATAAAAAAGCACCTTTTGTTGCACAAAAATGCAAATGATTTGCAAGCGTTTAATTGCGATAAATGTCCGTACACAACAAAATTTAAACACTACTTAAAATTACACGAAATAACTCACAAGAATAAAGAAGAGGTAAAAGGATTCAAATGCACTGAATGTGACTACGTGGCAAAACGAAAAGGCAATTTAAAAGGACACGCTTTAGTTCATAAAAGCCCTAGCGAACTGAAAATGTTTAAATGTCCAAAGTGCTCGTTTACATCGAAATATAAATTTTCATGGAAATTACACCAAAAACTTCACGGTAATATAAAAGAGTTAAATGAATTGAAATGTACAGAATGTGATTACATAACGCCATATAAATCAAACATGTCCAATCACCGCCTCATTCATAAAAAAATGTGTGACGTGCCAGTATTTAAATGCGCTCATTGTTCATATGTTACAAAGCGTAAACCTGCTATCAGGCGGCACCTTTTAGTTCACAGCAAGTACTTACACTAGTGCAAATTGTCTGAATGTAAAAGAACTTAAAAAATGTTATAGTTGAAAAACAAAATTAAAAAACGCGTTATCAGCCAATTTTTAAGATTCTGTTCATTGTCTACTCTCCTAATATAATTAAATGAAATGTGAAGTTTCGCTATTTGTATTAAAAATCACCCTATGCTTTTCAACAATAATATACAGGATGTCCTAACGAAAACGAGCCAACTGGAATATTTCCCAAAATACTCATTATTTTGAAAATCCCGCAAACACGTCAAAATATTTACGAAGGGAAACAGGGACCAGGTAGCATATTAAGAGTTTTTTCTTTCATAGAAAATCAATAATATATAGAAAATAAACTAATATTCAATACCTGCATAAAATTTGCTGTTCCTTCTCTTTGCGATACATTAAATTAGAGACATCAGAAAGACCACCATTTAACTTGCCATGAAATTTATATATTGACTAGCTTCATATTATCAATACTCCAAGATCCGAACCTAGGTCGACTTTCACCGAGCTGATAATAGAATGAAACGTTTTTTATAATAAATTTAGTATATTAAAAAATACTTTCAAAATAGGTTCCCCAAAGAACTCCTAGACAGGCTATTTTTAATTAGTTTTTAAAAAATGATTTTTATGATCTCATTTATAACGCGAGTGAAAATGTATTACAGAGAGATCCGAGGTAAGTATACCGTGTAATAATGAACAACCCAGCGATGACACTTGTCATAAAAAATGGTTACAAAGTTTTTTTGTGTGACTCGGACGAATCTTTACTTGATTTTACGGATGAAACTTTTAATAACTGTCCGTTAAAGTTAGTTTTTCGTAAAAAAAATTAATATCATGAAGTTAAACTAACTAAATGTCAGTTGCTCCAAAATATTACTCACTGTTTACTACAGTATCGCTATCATTCACTGTCGTATAAGTATAAATACCGAGCATGAGCACTTTCTTGTATTCGAGATCCACTCACGTGCGACTGCGATGTTTGGTCCTTTATTATTACACGGTATACTTACCTCGGATCTCTGTGTTATAAATTTCCACTAGCGTTAAAATTGAAATCTTTAAAATTCGTAAACCCCAGGACCGAATTTTTTGCAGACAACCTTATCAACGTGTTGATATAAAACTGTTTCTAATATCCAATCAAGTGAAAGTAACTGGCATCAACATACGTCCAGGTAAATAATAGGCAACCCAACGGCTACACATTTTTTACTTTTACTCAGGATAAAATTTCCTTATTATCTTCATAATCCAACATTTAATAAAAAATCCTGTTTTTTTTTAATAATTAAAAATAGTCTGTCCAGGGTTTTCTTAGGCAACCCATTTTTAATATATTTTAAAATATACTAAATTTATTATAAAATATATTTCATTCAATTATCAGCTCGGTCAAGGTCGACTTAGGTTCGGATCTTCTACTACAAGTAAACATTTTACATTAAGACTTCTGAATAATAATTAAAATTTATTTGGGAAAAGCTAAACATGTAAAACTTTAAAAAGTTGTTTTCATGAATTACTATTGTCGTATTTGTATTAGCTTTCGGCAGTAGATGACGTCACTATTAATTGAAAGAGGAATGACTTTGGATTTTGTTAAATTCGTAATATCACACTTTAAACCATATACTTCTGGAGGTAGCCTGCAGTGCACAAATGTCGTGGTAAGACCAAAGAGAGAGAGAGAGAGAGAGAGAGAGAGAGAGAGAGAGAGAGAGAGAGAGAGAGGGCAGTTGAGACGGCAAGATGCTATTTCACTCGGTTGGGAGCTGCTTCCAATGAAATACGATCAGCATGTTGTTCATTGACTGCTTCCACCCACCAAGTGAAATAGCCCGTTACTGTCTCTATTGCCCTCTCTTTCTAGCCTTGCCACGATTTTGTGCATTGCACGTTATCTCCAGAACGTCCATGCTGTAAGTTAATAACGGCCTTTGAGCATATATTTAATGTGACTAATAAACTAAAAGTTATCGTTTTATTATTTTAATTATGGACCTTAGAGCATATACAAAAGTATCGTTTTGTGATATCACTTGCTATGTGAATGTTCGGTGGTATTATCCAAATATAATTAGAATTTGAAATTGAAACGATTTTGCAGGTTTTGTCTGTTCGTGTGTTAAACTTACTATTGAAGCGAAATGTTCTTAACGGAGGCCCACACGTACACATATGAAAATAGATGAGCAGGAGAATGAAATGCATAACTTTTAATTTCATTTGTCTCGTTCTTGAAATACCCATCCAATTCAGTACTCTGTGTAAAAAACAGGCACCAGGTAATATATTAAGAGTATCTTCTTTTTTAAAAAATCAATAATAAATAGGAAACAAACCAATATAACCATCCAAGTAATATAGAATACCTGCACAAAATTTGTTTTTCCTTCTAATAAACAAACACTCTAATTCTCTCTTTGTGATATATTAAATTGCAGAGTTGACATACGTCAGGAATTAAAAAGAATGCCACACAAAAAGACAAATTGGCATTTTCATATTATCAACGAATATAGACATAGAAGGATACACATTAAGCAAAACATGTCCTTTGTTTACATCGTTTTGTTATCATAATAAACAAAGTACGTTTAACACTCAATAGAGGGACTGGTATTACATACAGTTAAAACTTATTTAAAGAGTAGTGGTCTAGAGTCTAAAGCGCACCTCTGCGAATACAAAGTTGTCGGGTTCACATAAAATGAATAAAACTCATTTTAATATTACATAGAATAAGAACTTTAAAAAAATAAATTGTTGCTACCATTGAATATTTCGTAAGAAACTTTCGCTTCCATCGTGATACACAGAGGCGCACCTCAAAAAAATCACGTCAAAATAGTACTCTTCGCCAAACAGGCTATACAATGGAGACCATATCGAACATCTGTTATAATAAAATGATTTTAAATCCATGGTCAGTTTCATTTTCCTTCTTGTAATAGCAAATAGTTTTTATCCGTTTTAATTATTGTTATTCGCCAATCAGAGATCAAAAAACATACATGAAGCACGTTTTAATTCGCAAATTCCTTAAATTTTGATGGCGATTTTCAAAATAATGAGTATTTTTGGTAATATTCCAGGTGGCTCGTTTTTGTTAGGACACACTGTACATATTTATTTTGCCAACAAATGTATTCCCGTTTTAAACGTATTAAAAATTACGGGTTTTTATAGTTTATCAAACTATAATATATTTTTTTAGCTCGGTTTATTATTAAAGCGTGTTTTTTAATTTTTTATTTCGATAAAGAACGACAATATTCTAAGAACCTTGTAAATTTTCAAGTTACTCACACATCTTGAAGTGCATCAATTTCACATGGACATATTCCGATTCACACCGTTACGTAAAATATAACATACGTTAATTTATAGCTATACAAACAATTTTCACGAAAAAACCTAAGACAGCTAAAGTTTTAATTTTAATTTAGTGTATTTTTACAGAATATTAAAATATACAGGGTAAACCATCTGTGACTAACGACGTCATCATAAATGGTATAATCTCTATGTTTTATTTATCAGATTTTACATGTCTAGGGGATTCTAAAACTATTGTTCGGTATTCACATTATTGAAGATAAAAAATTTCAAAATCAGTACTGTTGACAAAACTTAAACAACAATAGAACAACTAAATAAGACAACAGTAACGCTAAATTGGCACATAATAAATTACTGCCTTTCTTCTCCTACTTCACAGTGTCCTAGCCAATCAATAAATTCTTGCTGTAGTTTATTAATGATTTCTTGCGAAAAGTTATTTATTTTTGTCTTATTCGATCTTTTAAATCGTTTATGTGGTCAAGTTTATTTTAATGTACTTCATTTTTTAGATCACCCAATAAAACTAAATCTAGTGGTGTGAAGTCCGGTGACCTTGGTGGTCACTCAATCGGTTTTCATCTACCGATCCATTTATTTGGCAAAACTTGATTAAGATTCATTAACATTTATGGAACTGATTGTCCTAGGGAATAAATTCATTACAGCTGGAATCAAAAAGTTTATAAAAAATTGAAGAAAAATTGATCCGCCTACAGTTCCATTAAAAACAGGTCCAATGTTTTTATTTCGAATCATTCCTGTCCAAACAACTGTTGATATTGCGAGTGATGCCTCCTCATCCATTTCTATAATTCTGCATTGTAACTTCACCATTTAGTGTGGATGTAGATTGGTCTGAAAAATAATGCTATTTGCAAAAATCATTATTATACTTATTCATCAATATTTCCCCGAATTCCGTTCTGGCTTTCTGATCGTTACCTGATAGTTCTTGTGCAAGATGCAAATTAAGTGGTGTAAAAATTTTGGATCAATGGCAAGGTTTCCTTCGGTATATTCACTAAATGTTGGCTTCAATTGTTGTACATTTTAAAATTTTATAAACACCTCAATCTAGATTTTATATAAAATTTTCCGTAAAGTAGATGTAGAATACGATGACGAATTGCTGCATTTGAATTATCGTTAACACTAAGCTGCATATCATCCATCGTTTTATTATTTAGAGTTAACGTAATTTACAAAATTACTAAATAATACAGTTTACTTAAATCCATTGTAAAACTGACTCTGTTGTGACAATTAATTTTTTAGTTTAGTCAATATAGAATGTCTACAATTCAAGACAGCTTTGATGTACAAAAAAATTTATATGATTATTTAGTAAAATTCCATGTCGAAGAATTACGAATTAATAATAAACATCTTGGTGACGTTAATACTTATTTAGAGTGCATAGTTTTGCAACATACAAATTAATTATTTAAATTGTAGTTACGTAATATTATGAATAAAGTATTAGAAAACAAAAAACCGTAGTTTGATTTGATAGAAAGCAAAGCAGTTTACGAGGGTCATACAAATTTATATATCTTATAAACTGCCGAGAATTACCCAACAGAAAGTGGAGAATATTTTCCTATATATTTCATGCTGAACTTAGATTTTACCTTGACTTTCATGTTAAAGGGGAGTTGGAGTTCACGTATTTGTTTTAATTCAAGCTGGTACTTTTGATCATGGAAATGGAAATTTTATAATGTAGATCATTACCTATGACGTTTGACGATCATTTCAAAAGTTTAAATTGATATTGTTCATGTTGTATATGCTTCAAAGTTAACTGAAAAGAATTTTTTATATTTTTTTAGCGAAACAGATCTTTTGAATCAGACAAGTTATAGGGAAGATGACTAAAGCTTATAACGAGTATTCACAGAGTACTTTTAACAGGTAGACAAAAAGCTAGCAAGGCCATTGCAAGAATTTTTTTCGGGTGGGTTGGATAATTTTTTTGATTGGCGATGAACTGATTAGGACTGTAAAATTTATATTTTTGTTCATGTATTTCCAGGATATATAAAATAGTATAAACATAAAATGTATTCTAATAAAATCGATGAACAATTAGTTAAAATTGAATCTTGTAACCAAAAATTCTAAAATATCGGGGGGTTGGCGGGGGGAGGTTAACCACCAGAACTCCCCCGCTGGCTACCAGCTTGAAAGCCTAGCATTGTGTGAAATGACTGTCTAGCAGTTTGATACATTTAAACGAGTATGGCTTCTTTTTCGTGAATTATTGCTTTGACACAAACAAGATGTCACAAAGGAATTTCCAGCAAAACTGTTTCCTGAATCCAGCATAGTATTCAGTATAAGAAATCACGTTTTACTTTGCAGTAGTAATCTATAAACTTGTGTGCGTTGTGAAAGGTGTATGCAGTGAGGTCCTAAAATAACGAACTTTCTACGTAATTATGAATGTGAATGAAAAATCCTAAAACATGTCATTTTTTATATACGGAACTACAGTTTTTGAATAAAATTATTTACCTGCCGCTTCAACCTACAGGGGTAATAAATACTTCTAAAAAACTTTTAAATGAAAAGGGGTAGCCTGATACCACATTAAAAGGGTTTTCAATTCTCAGCAATATATTACTTTTGATTTTTGAACGTAAAAATAATTTTATTTTATACAAACAAGTAGCTCTCCTGTCAAATACTGTCACGACTTACTTAGTCTATTAGTCATTTTTTTGCCAAAAAAGTATTTTTGTGACAGGAGTATTTAAAATGATCTTTTTGTGAAATTGTAAGACGTATTTTAGTCGTTAATAATAGTTTATTTAGTATTTTCTAACCATTAAGTTACGTTTTTAATGATCCTTTCTGAGACCCAAAGAAGAGATATTAATATTAATGGAGTGTGTGATAAAATGAGAAGGATTTCTGAAATATGCAGAATATTTCATTTGAGGTATATCTTGACCGTCCCATTTCCCAGTCTAGTGAGTAGCATAGAACAAAAAATTCATCAATTTGGAACTGTTAAAGATACTGAATGACGAAAACAAATTGCACATATTGTTAAATGTTGTGATAAATCTACAGAAACCAACAAAAGAAGGTCGTAATGATGTAAGTAAAACATCTATACTGAGAATTTTGAAAAAAGACAACTTTTCCTGATACGGTTAACCCCCCACACATTAATGGAAGCATAGGGTCTTAACAAGATTTTTTTTAACAAGTTTTTCCACATCGATGAAATCAATGGCGATTTTGCAATCTTACTCCACTCGATTATTTTTTTGTGTGGTTATTTAAAATCAAAAATCGATAACACTAAACCAACCAATATTGAACCAGTTTGAGCGTATATAATTATTGTAAATATTATTAAATACTTCAAACGCTATTTCTTTCTATGGCGTCATTAATTATTTTAGAAATTAAACAACTGAAAAATGATTTTTCTCATTACCAAGCTCTAAATTTCAGAAAGTCCTATTCACTTCAATTTTTGTTATGGGTAGTTATTACTCCCAAAGGGTTAAAGGTGCAGGTGAATAATTTTATTCCGGAAGAGTAGTTTCATGTTTAAAAAAATTTACCTGTTTTAGGATTTACATTTAAATTCATAAATATGTAGAAAATGACTTTATTCGATACTTTAGGATTTCACTGTATACATTCTGACAGAAATTCATCCGATATTTCGTAGAATCCAAAATGCTGTTCGTCTGGTGACCCAAGGCCGGCGGTTGGTGGAAATTCATCCAATGATCGAGAAATCTTCTAGAGTATTCCGATAGCAAATATATAAATACCGAGAGCCCTAGAAAGAATTCGGTCAGTATTCGACTGCCGAATAGTAAACAACATGTGTTCAAGATAAATAGTTGTGTGACTATAAACGTAGTGGAATAAAGTAGAATGAGTTCTACTGTGTTTTTAAATAAATCCAACAACCCGAAGAGTAAATAAAAACATTACAGTGTTGTCAGGTGTCAGTGTATTTCTGGAATTTTAGCAGTGGAAAATAAATGTACTAGCAATGTTTAAAGCGGTGAGTTTGAAAGTGACCGACTTGAAGAAAGAACTGGAGGAAACTGATTTAGAAATTAGTGGGAAGAAAAGTGAAAGTACAACGGCCACGAGATGCTTTAATAAATGAAGATAACAATCTTCATACTTATTTGTTTGAAGTTTCTGGTAATTGAGATATGAGTATGCAATTAAAACAAATGGAAAATTTAAAAGGAACCTTACAAAATAAATTACAAGAAAATTCTAAGTCTATAGAAGATAAACTGCAAACACTGCAAGAAAATTCAAAAACCCTAGAAGACAAATTACTAGAAAATTCTCAACCTTTGGAAGCAAATTTGAAAAGTATGGTACAGAAAAAATCAGATATGCTGGAAGAGATAGTACTCGACAATGAAACTCGGATGGAAGAGCTGAAGCAAACGACAGTCAAAAATGAAACGCAGATAGAAGAGCTAAAGCAGACAATTGTGGAAGAGCTGAAGCAGACTACAGTCAAAAATAAAACACGGACGACAGCATCACACCTGCAATCGGATGGAATGGTAGAACGGATGAATAGGACTGTTAACCGCAAACCCAAAAGTAGACTCTGATCAGTATCTTCACTTGTTTCCAATGACATATCATTTGTCTGTGCACGGGTCAGACCCCGGCCAGTGTTATTATGGGACGAGAGTTACGTCTACCTTGCGATTTAAAGGTGGATGTCCCCCAGGAGAAGAGACTGCAAGTGAAGACTATGTCTGCCAGTTACATCGAAGGATGAACGATATCCACCAGTGAGTTTTATTAAATATTGAGGATGCCAGTGCCCGAATGAAGGAAGCATCGAAAGCGGGGAATTCCAAGTTGATAATCTTGTTTGGTTGTATAAGCCGCAACGCTGTCGTGCATATTCGCCCAAGCTACAACTATCTTGGGAGGGACCTTACCAAACTGTATAGTCGGCCGCTATCAGTTATTAAAATTCGAAACATTAAAAAAGTTTTTCTATGTCATTTATATGGGAAATCGAAGTTTGTGATGAGACACACCTTTCAACGTACTACAATTGTATAGTCACACAAAATAATTCTTCGAACGGTTTTCTGGCAAGTTTGTGGTCTCAACTCTGCGACCTGCGTTACATAACCTTAATTTATTGACAGTTTCTACTGCGCATGGCTAATAGGAATGATCAAACAATTCTTGCCCTTCACCAAGGATTGAAATGACTATGCATGAAACGGTACACCATTTGGTTGGAACACCGTAATGCATCGTTTACTGAACCATCATAATTTGGTTGGAACAGGTTTTCTTGAATGCGCATGACGGTGATCATCACATGTACATTCTCGTGTGTGTTTCGCCGTTTCGATCTCACTCATATTCTTCAGGATTATCGATGTTATCTCTCATTAAGCGAAGTACAGATTGATTTGCTGCTGCTATGCGTCCCTCCTTTGCGTCTTATTCGCATTGGCGGGTTCTGTGTTCTTTTTTTCTGAAGATTTGAGATTAGTATAGCGTTTGAGTTTAGTATAAATAAGAAATTTGTCTTAGCTTTATATTTGAATTGTTAAAATTTCTACCTAGTTATTTTTGTGGTTGATCTGAATCTAACAACTCTTTTTCTTGTTGCAAGAAAGAATCAGTAAACAAATCTCACTTGGTATCAAAGTGTAACTCTGACCTAGATAAAAATGTTATTAGCCCTAATGCTGCTGTTGGTGAAACAGTTAAAAGCTTAGAAAAAATCGAATGTAGTAAAAACACCTATGTTGCAAAATATCATCAATATTTGAAGCAACGTTCGACAGTAGTTGAAGGTTTCGATTGTAATGAATGCTCCTATATAACATTTTCTAAAAGAAATTTCAAAAGAGACCTATTAACCCATAAAGTGATTGAAGAGGTGACAGAAATCAAATGTTCTTACATGTCTAAATATAAGTCACGTCTAGATCTTCATTCCTTATCACACAGACCTTTTAGTTGTCCTAAATATCCGAATGTAACAAAATACAAAAACCGATTAAAACCCCATAAAAATAGTTTGCAAGAAACTGAAACATTTAAATGCACGGAATGTAATTATGTCACAAAAAATAAGTAAAGCTAACGTATTTTAATAAATAACCAATAAATATAATTAAACCACGTTCAATGTATTCAGAAAGCCAACATTCACAGACGTTACTATCCCAAATTCATCTTTTAGTCCACACTCACACAAACTAGCAGCATACAAATCGATGATACATAGAGCTCTTACATTACCCCTTTCCAAAACCGATTTAAAGAACGAACTGGATATCATCAAGAGCGTAGCCATTAATAACGGTTATAACCATAAGTTAATTAATAAACTTATTTCCCGGAAAGTCAAATTGCGCAAAATTTAATCTATCCAAAAATCAAAGATAACAATGTTCAATTCAAATACCTTAGCCTTACTTATTTTGGAACCACAAGTGAGAGAATAGCGAAACTTTTGTCGAAGCATGATATTAAAGTTAGTTTTAGTCCCTATCCAAATTGTCAAACCATAATTTTAACGCCATAAGATAAAATAAGTGATAAATTCTTGAAATCTGGAGTATATAAACTAAAATGTTAAACTAGCAGATAGAGGTTCCGAATCTGGCGTCGTTCCATGTAATTGCTGTTACCCGTAATTCATAGGTTTGAATGTCACGATGGAATTTTCAGGTTAACTTCACCTGTCAGAGATATTGAATACTCTCTTCGTCGTGTCATTCTTTTGTACGCAAGACAATATATATAATATATATTGTTTCTGGTTAGGGAACCTTCATCAGTTGCGCTTCCCACAATTGAATATCCTCTCGAACACTTCTTTATGTATTTGATACATTTCGTTAAATTTGAAGACGCGAGATGTAAAGATCGACATCTAGGATTTTCGGCTAAACTAGCACAGAGGTTCCGAATCTCGAGTCGTTCCATGTAATTGCTGTTACCCGTAATTCATAGGTTAGAATGTCACGATGGAATTTTCAGGTTAACTTCACCTGTCAGAGATATTGAATACTCTCTTCGTCGTGTCATTCTTTTGTACGCAAGACAATATATATATAATATATATATATATATATATATATATATATATATATTATATATTATATATATATATTGTTTCTAGCTAGCGAACCTTCATCAGTTGCGCTTCCCAGAATTGAATATAATTAAATTAAAATTGTGAAAAATTCAGAAACCAAGTTTTTGTTTTTTTTATTTTTATCTTTTACAAAAACAAAATTATTTACGAAATGGTGTGGTGTTAATTATAGTAGTATATTTCGACTTGTAAGTATTTTGTTTACCAATGTAACATTTAATAAAGTAATTTATATCATCAGATAGTAGAGATTTCAGCGAACAAAAAGCCTTTTTTAGAAAAGTAGATATACTGACGTGAGAATTTTCATTTGAAAATATTATGTCAAAATAAGCTCAAAAAATAAACATTTTAATTTAAAAAATTAGTGTGTTTGGGACATAAAAAGGGAAGTTTTCACTAAGTTTTGTGTAATTTTTTTGTAATAGATGAAATTAAAAAAACAAAAACTTGTTTTTTGAATTTTTCACATAAATTTTGAGGTTATGTGAAAATAGTGTGAACACAAAAGTTTTAGATAATCTTATTACCTACAACTTTGCTATTTAACTTTTTTCTATAGTTTTTTTACCCTAATGCGTAGCGAATACAGGATACTAATACGCCACTGAGGGAACATTTCTTTGTGCTCCACTTTCGTTTAACAAATATGTTCACTTTTTATTATGTTTAAATTTTTTTAAATGATTATGAATAAAGCATACCTTTTACTAACAGCAAATCTTTTATAATTGTTCCATTTAGTTCTAGACCCAAATTCTGGTGTGGTTAGCACACACGTTCTTGGGTGCTGTCTTCTGAATATTTGATAAAAATAAATTTACTTTATTTGGCCGATCCTGGTTATCAAGATGGTGTTGGTGAGGAACAGTGTCAAGACGCGTTATCGACAGTATAGTCCTTGATGCTGACAACTAGTATCAAATTTGCTTCATCTCAAAACGAAATAGAGTGGCATCAAACATCAGCTTGAAACAGCAACTAAAGTTCAATAGGGTGTTCTCTCCTTAGGTCTTTCCTGCAAAAGATAAGTATTTGAAAATTGTAAATGAAGTAATAAAGTGTAGTAATTTCGAAACATTACCTGTATTAGTGGCTGTCTCTACAGAAATTAATCCTCACAGATATTCTGAGAGAAAGAGATGTCTACAATATGATCAACAAGTATAAATAGTGTTTTTTCCAGTGTTTGATACTTATTTGTATTTGGAGACGTTTCAACTCTAACTCTGGAGTCGTCATCAATCGCTTTGTGTTTTACCTGGACTCCAGATTTAGAGCTGAAACGTCTCCAAAAACTTTCACATTAATTGTAAATAGAACGCCACGCTGAATATTCAAACAACTTCAGTTTACAAGTGTAGCTGTAAGTTGACCTGGGTCCGTTCGCAATGCACTTATTTGGGAAAAGACAAATCTTTCGGTATTAGCTTCGGGAATTTTTTAGGTATCTTTCGAAGTGTCGTCAGCGTGTCAGATCCACGTTGCAAATGCAGGGCTTCGGGCAAAGCCTTGGTGGGTCATGTGCCATTAAATGTAAGCGTTTAAGTGGTGGGATATCGTATTTTGGTGTTGCTATAATGCCCGGAAAGTGCGGTGCCTCCAATATGGGTAACACTGTGTTTTTCAACTAGATTGTCGTCTGCTCTTTCACAAGGTTCAGGCTTAGGATAAATTCTAACAAGTTTGCAGACCTCAGCGAGAATGCACACTTTTTTCACTTTCCGGGCAGTATGTCTATCATTGGAAGTGGCTCCACGCACTGGCAATCTTTAGGTACGTAAGGAGGACTCTTGGGGGGGCATATTGGTCCTTCGATTGGGAGAATTCTAGGGGGATCCTTAAAATTAAATTTGAGACGTTTCATTTTTGGATTTTCAGAAAAGACAGGATTGGCAACTGCCGAAGCTAATACCGAAAGACTGTCCCTTCATCGATTCTTCCATTTAAGACAAATTTTGTTAGGATCAACTGCTGTACTGATTGATCATGATGTGTATCGATAAATTAACGCCAATTGGAAATTCTGCCTGCGCTGTAGAAAAGAAATTTAATTTATTTTAAAGAGAAACTGACTCTAATGCCCTGTCAAATCTGAAAACATACCTAAGTAGGTGTATGAATTTAAATAGGCCTGTTACAAACTTTTACTTAGTCACGAATACTCGATAAGACACGAAGTATCGAATCGTTACTTTTACTATGGTATCGTTACGCGAATCGTATGTTTGCTTTAGCATCATAATACGAGAGGTCTGACTCGCACATCGTTAGTTTCGTTACTTCGTTAGATACGGTATGATTTCGTATGTTTCGTACATACGAATATTTCGTATGTTGCGCACGTACGAATACTTCGAACCTAGCGTATTTCGATATTTCTACCGTAATGTGGTCTGTCCTACCGGACTACCGAATTAAGATAAATAAGTCGTCATTCTTAACTGATTATATCTTTATATTGTTATTTATTAAATTATATAATATGCTTTTATATTTTAAACAGTCTTCCTTTACTTTAAAGGTTTCTTAAACCATTGAGATCTATACAAGTATAGTATAAGATTTAATTCTACAGAGGCCGAATTCAAGTTTGGAATGAACGTATCTCGCTCAAGAAAAACGTTCTTCCGGTTAGAATTTCATCATTTCCGGAAAGAACAGGAAGTCATTTTAGGGCTGAAAAACTCTAAAAATGTAGGGATGTGAAAATTACCAAATGAAAAATGTTATATATATACCTATATATAATGTTGAGTTTTGGTATTCAAATAAATAAAACAAATGAAGCAAGACAAGTACAAATTTATACTCTCTTCGAGGTGTCATTCCTTTGTACGCAAGACAATATATATTATATCTAAATATAATATATATTGTTTCTGGTCGGGAACCTTCATCAGTTGCGCTTCCCACAATTGAATGTCCTCTCGAACACTTCTTTATGCATTTGATGCATTTCGTTAAATTTGAAGACGCGAGATGTAAGACCGACATCTAGGATTTTCAAGAGAGTCAGTACTGATTCTCTTGAAAATCCTAGATGTCGGTCTTACATCTCGCGTCTTCATGTACAAATTTGTTTATTTTTAAATTTTATGTGTAGCAGTCGCCCAGTGGTCGAAATTCGACCAAAAACTTTTAAAAAATTTCAAGATAATATTACCATGTATATTTGCACTTTTTTGTGTACCTATGCGAAATAGTTCACTATCATTATAATTAAGTAAAAAATTATTTCACCAAGGATAATAATTATTTTAAAGTTTTCTTGGGAATAACACAACAATTGAATTAAAAAAGCTGTATATTGAGAAAGAAAATACCAAACGTTTCAAATTCGATTCTGACTTCGTTGTCAATGGCATTGACAAGGAAGAACATGCCGCAAATAACATTTAGAAGACAAGGATAATAATGTACATGTAGGACGCTGAGGCATATTCAATAAGCAAAATCAAATAACGTTCTGTTCCTGAATAAAATATAATATACTAATTTTCATGCCATCATACTATTATTGAATAAATTTACAATACAAATACACTTCGAGAATTGAAAACGTCAATGAAAATTATTAATCTAACGGCTAACAATGTTATGATATGTCAAACTTAAATCAAAATAATCAGATTCCTTAAAACGATTCAAAGCGAGATGGGCTTTGTAAGATTACTTAAATTGTATGAAACTATTAGCCTTTAAAATATAAACAATATAAATTAAAAGCATAATGTCAAAATAATAAAATATTATCGGAAATACATTAATCAGTTGCCACACAATACACAATTCTAATTTTACTTTACAAACTATATTTAGAAACAAATTAAATTTTCAAACTTGCGAGTACCAAATAAATAATTATTATCATATAATATAAATTTTTATTCGTGAAATCTGAATGGCGTGATAATGTGGAATAATTTTGGGAACCTATAAAAATTTGCAACTTTTTTGTTTAACTTAGTTTGTTTTTCGAGTCAATTTATCTTACGATTTTCTCTCCAGGCAATCTGGCGGCACTGCTTGGCATTGACAGTGTGGACTTAAATTATGAATTTTTTATTTTATTTTATTTTATGAATGAGGTAATATTATATAAAAACGTAAGCATTCTGCACTGAAGCTCGTCAATAGCTACTAAATAAACAAAAATAAAGTAAATCGGTTGACGGACAGAGGAGAAAATGGTACCTAACCGTTTTGTCTTTGCCTATTTATATATTGATATTTTCCTATGGATTTATGTATTATTGAGTTGGAACCTAACAATTTTCTTCTTGTTACAGGATAGCTTCATTAAGCGAATCTAACCTGGTTTCGAATCATAACTCCAACCTAGATGAACATGTCTTTAACCCTACTGCTGCAACTTATCAATCACCTCTCCTCAAGCAAAGTGAAGTAGTTAATAAGTCCGAGAAACATCCCAAAGATTTGAAGCAACACTCTTTGGTGCATAAAAACATAAATAAAGTGCCAACTTTCGGTTGTAATAAATGCTCCTACATATCAAAGTTTAAGGGCTGGTTGGAACGACATATGTTAACTCATAATAGACAAGAGAACATAATATTCAAATGTGGTGAGTGTTCTTACGTGTCCAAGTGCAAGTCATATCTACGACGTCATGAAATAGTTCACAAGAGCTTTCACGAAAAGCAATCAATCAAATTCAAATGCAGTGAATGCTCCTACGAAACGATACGTAAAAGTCATTTAAATAGACATGCTCTAACACATAAAAGCTCTAGCGAATTGCAAATGTTTAAATGTCCCGTGTGCTCTTATACTACGAAATTCCGATATTCTTTACGGGCACACGAAAAACTTCACGGTATTACAAAGATGGTGAAAAAACTCAAATGTACACAGTGTGATTACATAACCCTACATCAATCCGACATGTACAGACATGCCCTTGTACACGAAAAATTTAGTGATATGAAGGTATTTAGATGTGCTCATTGCACATACGTTACGAGACGTAAATCCGGTATCAAACAACACGTTTTAATTCACAGCAACACTTTAAGAACTTTGAATTGCTAATAGTGTTTATATGTTACAAACCGCAAATCAAATTGGAATATTTATATAGCTACACATAATGCAAAGTAATCGCTCTACCAGGAGTTTGAAAATGTCAATCAGACAATAATAAATTTTGAATTTCACAAACTACTGTACTATACTAAAACCAGCCAGCCGCGCCCGATTTCGTACGTTCTAGACATATCAAGGTTTTTTTAATTACTAGGGTTCGCCCAGTGGTCGAAATTCGACCAATTGTGTCAATTCCTAACAAAATTCAACTTGTTTTTCTTATGTAATTAATTGGACTTTATTTGTGAGTACATTCTTAATGCTTAGCTTAATGATATAAGGTATGGCAAAGAGGCAGTAAGTGGAAATTAAAGACAAACATTTAATTAACATGAGATTTCTTAAAATTAAATAATTCAGCTGTTAACCCCTAAGATAATATAACAAATAAACGTAAATGACAATTCTATTTGAATAGAAATTGCAAAATAATCTGTTTCATTTTACTACTAATACTTATTCAATTGCCATTTGTATGTTTAATTAACAGTACATGGGTGACCGAACTTTACTCGCAAATTCAAAGGTTCATAAAAAATGTTGGTAGGTACATCATACATATATTCATATAATCGGATATTTGGTCTAATTTTTCTCAAAATGAACAATTATAACCTACAGAGCCTTATATCTCAGTTAATTTATATATCCATATGTAACGGCTCAAGTCAACTTCATTGAGTGCCTCAAATTAACATAAGAACACACAAGTTTGTACCCATCCAAAAATCGCCTAACCAGCACTTTTTACTTTAAAATCTTGAAAGGTTTAACTGTAAAAATGTACTGCTAGAAAAATATCAAGAAGTGATAAAATTCTTATAAGATCCTACACATCAATTTGTATTGAATGAATTTTTCTAGAGCAGTTTTGTTCTCAAGTAGGTCACAACATCACCCTGTCTTGAATGAAACATACTTGTCACAATCTCGTTCTTTCTCGGTAATACGATTGATCCCGATTTGTACATGCCAAAACCCCGAAATGGAATTTCGACAAAATCATATATATATATATATATAGATAAATTTTATATGACAGCGCCACCTACCGGACCTCGTTGTGAATCGAAACCTACCAGGGACACAGATCTCACTTCATCAAAATCGCCTATGATTAAAATCAATCTCGTTTTTGATTGACACATTTGGAAAATCCCAGGTTCTCCACTTACTATATACGAAGAAGGTGTTCCATGTGTACATAACTGATATTGACGAGTCTATTACTATTATTAAAAAAGGAGATATAACCGAGAGTGCAGGGTAACATGCAAGCAGTGTAAAAGTTTACTACATTGAAAAAAAATTATAGCTGTTACTGATTAAATCAAATTATTCAACAAACAAAATCCAAATATTATTTATTTAAACCAAATGTTGGAAATTCCATCGGTTTTTGGAGGTCCTCTTGGTAAAAGGAAAATCTATGTACCATTCTTATTGTACGTTTCGAATGAATTTTATCAATTTTTGGAATTTTCAACTCTTCTAAATTGTATTAAACAATGCAATGCAATTTATTTAAATCTAATGAAAATTGAAAATGAGATGAAAAGTTTAGTAAATGTATATTTTTTCGAATAGATGTAGATTTGATTATCAAATGAATTTTTTCCTTTTTTTTTAGTTTAAGTTTTTGTAAGTTCAGCAGCCTCCTTGTGATATATCTTATGTTAGGCTATGTTAGGATAATGAATTACAACGATAAATTTCCTAATCCGAACCTTAAGTATAAATTATAATTATATCTTCAGTTAGGCCTATTAGAATTTGTGTTTAAATTGTAAATGTTTATAAATTAAATACTGAACCTATAGTCACGCAATTGTATGTAATAAAGTCAGTAACCGAAAACAATTAAGTTTTTGTTTCTAAATCCATCTCAAAACATTTATTATCCCTACCCCTAAAGAAATATTACCGCCAGCAGAACGGTAGTATAGCTGAATTTTAAAAGTTTTTCTTAAACATATGTAGAAGAAATTATATATTATTCGTTTAATTTTTACGCTACTAAATAGAAAGTTTTCTCTAAATTAATTGTCTATAACAAAAATTACATCTCCGAAATAAACAAATGCCGCCAAAAACTATTTTATGAAAGCACGATTGATTGTGAATTAAAATACTGAAAAGTATAGTCAATTCAAGAACACAAAAGTATCCATTTGAAAGGTAGGAATACTACGAAATATGGGATAGGTATATATAAACCAACGTGCAGCAGTAGTTCAGTTCAGTACTAACTCAGCTGACATTTTGGGTGATTAATATTATTATATTAGTATATATAAGGTTTTTCCTAGGTTTTCCCTTACGATTTTAATGTGATCACTTAATCAACAAAATTCTTTGATTGCACCTAGCAGCGCCACATAGAATTGTGAAGATCACCTCTTTCAAATTCTTCCAATTTGAAAGGAACGTTATTATTATATGGATTTTAGAAGTTTCTGTGCTACCCTGTATATTATCAACTAAAATTCTCTTAGTTACGTCAAAAGGGCACGGTCTCCTTGATAAGGCATCAGTATTCTTATGGCTTGTCCCAGTGCGATGTTCAATCTCGAAGTCGAATTCTTGTAATCGCTTAATCCACCTTGCCACTTGTCCTTCCGGGTTTTTAAACTGCAGGAGCCACTTCAATGCTGCGTGATCAGTCCTCAGACAATAATATTAGGAAATTGAACAGTAATTCTGAGTTATATATTTTTCAATTATTAGGTTTAATATTGTGTAAAATTTCGGATAAAAAATTAAAATAACGATTGTTTATATCTTAATTTTCTCCTAATAACATCAAATGTTGAAGAAAATATATCCGAAGTTATCTCTTTACTTCTGTGTTACATCCCAAAAATCCCACCCAGTGTATTAAATTAAAAAGTTCCTTAAGATGAGGCCGGTATTACATAGTCACAGATCTTTGATCAAATCTTTTATAAAACATTTAATCAAACATTTGATATGAATGTCAGAACAAATTTCACTAAATGACATATTACACACTACATGTGAAATGTATGTAATTTTGTGATTATTTGTGCTACTGTGGTGTGTTTCTATGGCTACAATTTCAGAATTGAAAAAAATAAATGGGCGCCTAGAAAGGAATAGTTTATCAATAGTGGACCTGATAAGCAAAACTTCTTATTAGCAGTTTAAGCAAACTGTTAATTCTACGATTGTTATTGGATCAACTATTGGAATTTTTCCAAAAGGACGTAGGTGATTCTTCGTAGCTGAATAGAAAAGGGGCCAATAACCACCAACGATCAACAAACCGTCGCAACAAGCAACCACCCTACACATGAACTTATTAAAAGAGCTGAGGCAGATTGCAAGAATACCAAATTAATTAATTTTGAATGGACGAGGCCACATTGTAGATGTTGAAATACACATCATTTTAATCGAGTACAACACTGCACTTCATTATCTATAAAGATCTGTGATGTCATTTATAGCTCACAAAATTACTTTAATATTTTCGGTATATTTATTAACTTTTCAATCCGTCGAGTTTTCTTCAGCAGTCTTTGTATGTCCACACAATGGTACGTAGGCAATTAACCTCTTGTTTTTATTTTACACAGGATGAGTTTTTTTGGAAAAGATTTGCAGTTTTACTGGCACAATTTAATGACACTTTCGGATTTTTGTAAAAAGTCATGGCTTACTAGATATTTTGAAAAAACGAAATTCTGTCGATTTAGTCAAATCCCTCTAGCTCCTTTGTTTTTGATTTTGTAAAAAAGTGTAAGTATCAAAATTGAAGGGAATTGTATCGCGAAGATGATTGTCATATCCTCGTTTGCGTGACAGCTCTCGTTTTCGAGATATGACACAAACTTATCTTTTTTTGAATGGAAACCATATGACGTCAAAAAATCGGACATTTTACTCGATATAGTTATTCATAAAAATAACGGAGTAATGGATGCTTTTCTCTCTTATTTTCACTTTTAACGTAAAAGATTGTGGAAAAGATTGTTTTCACTTTGACGTTTCCTCATTTGAGAGTAATTTCATTAGTAGTGCTGAACTGACAGTCGCTATTGACAAGTTTTCGTGATAAAATGGAATATTCTAACAAAGAAAAACTGAATATGGTGGAATGTTATATCACAGTTTCTATTAAAGGTGTTATGGTCAGATGAAACTAGATTTACTAACTGCGGGATGTTCAATAAACACAATGAGCATATCTGGGCTAAAGAAAACCCTTTCCATGTAGAACAAAGACGATCCCAGATAAAATTTGGTTTTAATGTTTGGTGTGGTATCATAGGGTCTACTATTCTAGGGCCTTTTATCTATGACGAATCATTTACTGGGGAGCGCTACTTGCATTTCTTTTCAAGACATGTTGCATAATATGAATTTGAGATCTCGTTTAGAAATTGAGTGGTTCCAACATGATGGAGCACCTGCTCATAACTAGTTATTAGTAAGACAACACTTAGATAATATCTATCCAAACTCTTGGATAGGAAGAAATGGCCCACGCGAATGGCCACCCCGGTCTCCTGATTTGGCAGTTATAGACTTCTATTTATGGGGTGCGCTAAAAAACAAACTATACAAAAGAAAGTATCATACAGTTGGTGACCTGAGGGAGGCGGTATTACAAGCAATTGAAGAAATTGATAGGCGGTCTGTGAGGAAAGCGGTAATGTTAATCTTAAAAAGATGCAATTTTTGTCTAAATAACAATGGTGGACTTTTCGAACATAAATTGTAACCATTATTATTTACTTTAATTTCTTAAGTTTTTAGTAAGTACCTACTTATTTAGTTTTTTCGTTATATCTGTTATACATAATAAAAACTCGTTCAATGTTTTTTGGAATAGTTATTAATAAATCAATCTATTTCATGGCTAACTACGTTAAAAGTGAAAATAAGAGAGAAAAACATCCATAACTCCGTTATTTTTATGAATAACTATATCGAGTGTTATATATATCATTGAAAAGCTCTAAAAATGTCCGATTTTTTGAGGTCATAGCCAACTATGGTTTCCATTTAAAAAAAGTTTGTGTCATATCTCGAAAACGACAGCTGTCTCGCAAACGAGGACATATTCGGGATACAATTCCCTTCAATTTTGATATTTACACTTTTTTTATAAAATCAAAAACAAAGGAGCTAGAGGGATTTGACTATTGACTATTGAATTTCGTTTTTCAAAATATCTAGTAAGCCATGACTTTTTACAAAAATCCGAAAGTGTCATTAAATTGGGCCAGTAAAACTGCAAATCTTTCCCTATTTAACCATTGCTCTATCTCCGCTAGTTTCCGAGATCCCCATATTGATCATCAAAAAACACTCACCCTGTATAACATTATACAAAATCGATGATGTTCATACTCAACTAATAAAAATTTTGCTCTACAATTCTATAATAAACTTCGGAGGCGTAAATTTTCATTATCACTGACAATTAACGTCAAAAATCTTTGATGAAATATAGGACGACGCGTGTAAATGTGATCAAAGATATATGTCAAATAAATATTTTGTCAAAGATTAAGTATTAACACTATCAAATATTTTTAACAAAGATGTTTGTGGAAATTTATCATCGATTTTTATTTATGTGCTATAGTTTTTGTTTTCGCTAAATATGTACTAGGTTTCTCTTTGTTTCAGGGTATCTTCAGTTAGCGAGTATCACTTGGTTTCAAAGCATAAGTCTGACGTAGATTTAAATCGTAAAGCTGCTGTTAGTGGACCGTCTCGAGTCAAACAACTCGGAAAAAAAATTAAGTGTACTGAATGCGACTATATCACAAAATCTTACAAGTTTTTGACGCAACATTCTTTGGTACATAAAAGTTTAAGTGAAGTGAAAACTTTCAGTTGCAATGAATGTTCGTATATAACAAAATTTAAAAGGAGCTTGAAACGACACTTGTTAATCCATAAGAGTATACAGGATGTAACAATATTCCAATGCACTGAATGCTCTTACGTCTCCAAATATGAGTCGTATCTGCGCCGACATGTTCTAAAACACAAGACTTCTGATGAAGTAGTAGTTTTTAGCTGTGCTAAATGCTCCTATGTCACAAACTACAAGTACTGCATGAATAAGCATGAACTGATTCACAAGAGCTTGCACGAAATTCAAACGTTCAAATTAAAATGCAAAGAATGCTCTTACGAGACAATTCGGAAAGGTGATTTAAATAGACACGTTTTAATACATAAAAGCCCTAGCGAATTACAGATGTTTAAATGTTCTGAGTGCCCATTTACAACGAAACATAAACATATAATTCGTTTTCACGAAAAACTTCACAGTAATACAAGGCAAATGACGAAATGGAAGTGTACAGAATGTGATTATATAACGCCATATAAAACTACCATGAAAAACCATCTGCTCGTTCATAAAAAAATTAGTGAGGTATCAGTATTCAAATGCGCTGATTGCGCATACGTTACAAAGCATAAACAAAGTATGAAAAGGCACGTCTTAGTTCACAACAATAAACTGACAAGATAGATTATTTTTATATAACAAAAAACAAGTTTTGATAAACATGTACTACATTGACAAGATTTGCAACATAGTAAACTACTGACAGTATATTAAATTAAACAAAGATAGGACTTCACCCCAGAGCGAGATTTTTTCGTCTCGCAAAACAACACGAGACGTTTTGGAAAATATTATGGCTGATACCGAAACCACATGCAGTGCAACCCGAGATTTTTTTTATGAAGTTTTTATTCGAAAATTTAGAAAAGATATACATAGAAAACAATATATTTTACAATATATAAAATCTGTAAGTAATTTCGAAAAGATTGTTGAGGAGGTCTTGAATTATTTTGTCTATTCATTGGGTTTTCTCTCCTCCAAATTTTTTCCTGTAACAGATAAGTATTTAATTTTACGAAATTGCCTTACTACACTTTGTTCTACATATACAATTTTTAAATACTTATCTGTTACAGGAAAAAATTTGGAGGAGAGAAAACCCAATGAATAGACAAAATAATATAAAATCTGGTCAAATATTTTATAGCAAACTTTAAAAAACTCTTAAGCAAGTATGATTTTTCACATTTTTACTTGTTAACGCTTCTTATAGGAACGTATCTCTTATCATAAATATTTATCCTGGCAGATTTTTATTTTTAAAGTTTGAATGATTTTTTTAACACATCATTGGGTTACCTTACTCTCCGTTGAGGATATGTGTCTATATTAAACTGAAGAGTAATAAACGTATAAACTATTAAAACGGTTTCTTGGGCTCGAAATGTTCTACCTGGCTTATTTACAGCCGAACAGTAAACTTGTCCTATATACGACTGATCGCATTATAACTTCAATACTTAAGGGACAACTTTTATTACCTCTAACTACCGATGTTTTGAAAATTTTCTCTGGATTTCTACATCTGGAGAATTTTTTTGTTTTTTCTTGTATTTTTGTAGTCGAGATGTGAACAATTATTGTATACATCCGTGGAAGTATATATAATAGAACCGGCCAAATACGCAAGTATTTGGTAATAAACTTATTATTTTGTAGAGATATAATTTATGTCAAACTGCATTACCAAAAATTGAGAAAAACATAGTACATAGTTGCATAGTTGAAAGATGATGTGATGCAAGCGTTATTATGTTTAAATTCTTGGTCATCTAGTAATTTAAAAGATAAAATTAAGAGTTTTATTTATGTACTTGTTAAAATATTTTTGTATAATAGCTTAATAAATGTAGCTTTAGGAAAATATTTATTATTAATTACTATTGAGTTTATATAATATTTATTATCATTATATAAACTTAAACGAGACGAGATGGGACATCTGGCAACGAGACGAGACACCTGGTAACGAGACGAGAACAATACTTAATTTTTTAGCAATTGACGAGACCGAGACGAGATTTTTGATAGTCTCATCTACTCTCGTCTCTTGTGAAGCTCTAAAGAAAGTTTAGACAAATTTAGTTGAGAACCCAAAATATTGGGTCTCCAAAGCACTTAGTAACTCATTCCACACTATAATAACTTGCGATACCTCGCCTTTTTAGTACTACACTTATTCATTATAGTACTAATTATAGTACTATATTTTTATATAGGGTTACACAAAACACCTGAATTTATATGTTATAACTTTATTGATGCACCGACTTTCATTAAATTTGACTTGTTTGAGAGTCAATTGAGAGTGTCAAAGTGTTAAAATCATTTTTAAAAGCAAAATGAAGGACTTGTTTCAACTTGACAGACGTTAAAACATGCTGGTACTTTAGCTGTGTAGCTTTAAAGATAACTTACCTATGACAAGTTAAAGGTATGTTTTATCATCTTGACATCTAATTTCCCTTATTTTGCAAAACAAAATATAAACTATAAAATTTTATTAAATATTAAAGGGTACAGAGTGAGTCAAGTCCTGGTACAGTTCCCTGCTGGGCGTTGTAAAAACAGTACCGCAATAATTTTCCGAATTCAGCTTCACTTCTTTAATAACAATCAACCGCGTGTAGTTTTCGGTTTTCCCACAGATTTTGTAGTATCTACCTGTATTTGTCCATTTCTCTAAACAATCGGTTTAATGGTGTTTTACTTTTTTTTGGTTGAATAATATCCTTTTGTGCATTTATTATGAAATTTTTTTCGTCAGTTAACCATATTGTTGGATCTCTCTTATCTTCAAATTTATTTAAAATGTTTCTGTACATAAATAGTCGCCTAGCTTTAACTTCGGGAGTAAGTTTAAACACTATTATTCGAGTATTTTTGGGTCCTCTTAACAAAGGCCTTCTTTGAGAACTAACTGCTAAATTCAGAATATGCAGAATATTTTTCAAAAAGTTAGGTAAATCAAAATAATAATTGCTTAAACGCCGTACTTGCGTTATATATTTTACTCTTTGAACGCCCGCTTCCTTCGCGCCTGTGGCTATTGATTGTGTTAGGTGAATTGTGAAATTGTAGCAAGATTTGTCTTCCCCTGTATCCTCCCAAAAGTTTTTAATTTTTCTTATTATCATGCCATCATTTTGACAGTCAATAAATTTAAATACTACTGGGGTACCCATCGAATCAAAGTTAATTATTACTCCTAATTAATTTTGCAAAATAAGAGAAATTAGCCGTCAGGATTTTGAAACATCTTCGGATGTGCGACCTCTTGTTTTATTCAAGATTTAAAAATCTAACTGTTAAAGCTATACTGAGTGACTCAAGAAAGTACTAGCATGTTTTAAAGTTTGCCAAAGTTTAGACATGCTCATCTTTTTGTTTTTAAAACTGAATTTACAAATATGAACTCAGCACTCAGACATCTTCAATTGTCTCTTAAATAAGCGTAATTATTTATTTTAATTCAAATCGGTCTATAAACTAAAAAAAATAACATGAAATTTTTTTTAACAACCCTTTATTCTATACAAAATGTAAGAATTTGAAATTTGGTATCAATGTATAGTTTGGTGACCCGATCAGGAGTACATATCGTAAAAGAAAAAAATTTGATTTTAGGGGTACTTCTGGGGGAAAAACTAAAAAAATCGACCGTTCCCCCCTCTGATCTCCGAAACTACTGAGCCTACAATTTTGAAAAAATAGGAAATATAGAGCGTTGCCCGAACTTTACAGGAAAATTAAGGAGAAACCATTAATGTTAATTTTGGGAGGCAAATTATAGAATTAAATAAAAATTTAAAAATAAATAAATTCAAACGCATCATGTAATATATCAAATGAAAGGTCTCAT
The DNA here is from genome assembly GCA_034190945.1 of Octodonta nipae. Lineage (NCBI taxonomy): Eukaryota > Metazoa > Arthropoda > Insecta > Coleoptera > Chrysomelidae > Octodonta > Octodonta nipae. The sequence continues at coordinate 24,612,893 of CM067223.1, forward strand.
TCTGAGGAACACAAAGATATTTTTTTCATATTTAAAAAATAGATATTTAAAAAGATATTAACGAAAATATACCAAAATTTACCCATTCCCCCCCTATCTCCGAAACTATAAAACGTATAGTTTTGAAAAAAATTTTACAGAATTAAATGGAAAATATAAAATTAAAATTGTTTCTAAAGCCATCATGTTATATATCAAATGAAAGGGCTCATTACGACGAAAACAAATATTATTTTTTCATATTTTTAAAATAAATTAATTAAAAGATATTAACAAAAATATAAAAAAATGTACTCATTCCCCCCCTTATCTCCGAAACCATAAGCTGGAAAATTTTGAAAAAAATGGAGGTGTAGCCCCTCACCTGAACTTTACTGGAAAATTAAGTAGAAAGCCCTAATATTTATTTGGGGGGGGGGGGGGCAAATTATAGAACTAAATGGAAAATTTAAATTAAAATTGTTTCTAACCCATCATGTTATATATCAAATGAAAGGGCTCAGTATGACGAAAACAAATATATTTTTTTCATATTATTAAAATAAATTAATTAAAAGATATTAACAAAAATATAAAAAAAATTACCCATCCCCCCCTATCTCCGAAACCATAAGCTGGAAAATTTTGAAAAACTGGAAGTATAGCCCCTCACCTGAACTTTACTGGAAAAATAAGAAGAAACCCCTAATATTTAATAATCTTAATATCTTTGACAAAGATAGTTAATATCGAAACGCGTCAGAAAAGGTTTTTTAAAAAACCAAATAGAGTGGAAAGTGCAATTCAAGGTGATTTTAGTTCAGTGAAATGAATTTCCAACAAGTATCGTCTGAATCAATCCAGCATAATATAATAACCTAACTACACAATTATATAATTAATATCATGAAATTATTTATATCTTCATAAAAATAGCTACTATCTCAGCTTTTTTCCTGTTGACACTTCTGTTCCGCTATTAGTTCCTTTGATGCCGATTTACCATAATAAATAATATAATTAAAATTTCGCAGAATCGCTCCCCTTGGCCCACTAGCGACACCAAAGGACATTAATCAGATTTTAAAATGTCGGGGAAAACGTCCAAATGAACATTGCTATTATAAGGTCGTTCGGCATAAATAATTTTTTTAGAGTGGTAACAATGGAACTTTTCTACAGCTACAGTAACATATCAAACTATTTAACATTTTTAGCAGGAACTGAAGGAATTGGTGGTGTGTACGCTATAAAAAGGATGCCGAAGAAGAAATGAGATCTCTGTTGTTATAGCCTCCTTAGGAATCCCTCTAAATTATAATCCTTGCACAAATAGGTGTTTTCTTTGTGTTTATTACTGAAATTTATAAACTTTTACGATTTTATTATTACTTCAGTATAAAGTTAAACGACAAATTTGAATTGTCAGCTTTAGAGTTTATTGCTGAAGCAACTTATTCGACATTCATATATTGCATGAATGCTATAAAATATATGTATGAACAATCTGTCCAATTTTTTAATTGACAACGATGTAATTCTAGAGGTCGTTTAAGCCATGCTAGCTAGGGTAACTGCCTATTGCAAAAAATGACTGTCTTATTGAAAAGTTGTTATACATTTATGTCACATCTGTACAGGTAACCATGAATTTGTAATGAGGGATAACATGTTGTCCATTATTATTATCAGCTTTTATAAATAATTGTTGAAAGCAAAACACATTGTTACATACCACCGTTGAAAATATCTACTGCTCTTATTTTATAACACACGACGCTAAAATGAACCTGGAGCGCTCTCGATGAAGGCATTTTTTAATTTCTTAGGTCCTTCATTTGTTATGATTTCGCCAGCAAGTTGTTAACTAATATTTTATTTTTGAATAAAAATATGTAGTAAACTAAATGTACCTTATATGCAGTAGGTGGGTATATCTTCATATTTTATATACACTATTTTAAAATGTCAATGCTTATTTTAGGTAAAAGTTACCTTGTTCACGTAACATGTTCAACACCTGGGGCTCGAAGTGATTAAAAAGTCATCTTGTCTTAGAAGTTAGAATTTTGCATAAATACGCAGGTGGGATAGTCTAATGCACATCAGTGCATACAACGCTAGAACAGAGTATCACACATTTTATATTTTAATATTGTTACGAGAATTCATCCGACAGCTGGTGCAATCGGCCATCAACCAATTCGTGGAAGGCACATTATTCCGATAATTCTGGGAATCCGAAATGTTTGCTTCTCAAGGCCGACTGCTGCCGTTACTGGGAATTCCCTTAAAGCTTCCAGAACATGAAAGAGTTTCCCGATGGTTCGTGGACTTACCAGACAATTCGGAGAGAAATATATAAATATGAACAGCTGGCGATAGGAGGCATTCAGTTTTCGACGGTCGTTTTGTATAGTTAAGATAAAATGTAAATATTTTCTGTGAATATAAATTGTGTTAAAGTAGTGGAAATAAATTAGAGTGAGTTGGACTGTGTTTTTAAATAAATCCAAGAACTGAAGAGAACCCGTGTGTGAAAATATAAACATTACAGTGGTGTCAGGTGTGGGGTGAATTCTCGTAACATTGCCCCCTCCTTAAGACCATTTCGTCCCGGAATGTCCTAGAATCCTGCCTGGTGTGACGATATTTGCAGGACTCTCCATTTCGACAACGGGAAGTTTGGTGGAAGTTACATTCAATTTAAGACTAAATAAAATATTCGACTATGAAAATCATTCGAGTATTCCGATTATGGAATCATAGTATTCGAATGAAAAATAATCCATTATTTAACACTAAACTTTCACCGAATGACCAGGACGAGCGATACTGCGTTGGAGTTATAATTCTAATAATTTCCTTGGGAATCCAAATGTACTTTTCTGCCATTCGGGGTTCTATAGAGGCACTTTCCTTCGTTCTTGGTTTCCGCTCTTATGCAGTCAATTGTTTCCGTCTTTCATTGGACAGGAGACACATGTAAATACTGAATTTTGCTATTGCAACGCGAAGTAATTTAATGATTTGTCTGTTAATGTAAATTAAGGAGCATTATATTGCTCTTTTTTCGTATGTACAGAACTCTTCTACTTTCTTAGATGTGTTACGCGCTTATAGAATTTCAGAAAATGATATCCTAGTTAGCTTCTCACCACCGTACCAATTTTAGAAACGTTAAATATTCTAAAAACAAAACACAATTCTTCTGACATCATGAAACTTGTACATCACTGTTTTTCCAACACGTATTTTCATTACAAAACACTCTGTTTAAACAAGTCCATGGAGCCCCTATAGGGTCACCTCTTTCTCCACTGCTTACTAACATTTTCATGGAACAAATCGAAACTTAGGGTTTAAACTCCTCTACTTTAAGACGATCTTGTTGGCTTAGAAATGTTGATGTCAGTTTTGTCATTCAGCCTCATAGCAGAGATTCATTAGACTGCTTTCTAACATTGAGTTTACAATGGAAATCGACACCGATTCTTCTCTCCCGTTTGTTGGAGGAGCCTGGCACAGACTATTTATTTAAGCAACTAATATGATGTTTATAAAGAGCAAGAACATGAGTTTTGCACGAACTGCAGTTGTCTTTGCAAAATGGCGTCCAAACATGTATAATAAACAATATTAATATAGCTTATTTTAGAGATACCAAAGACTCGCATAGTTTTTTCCGCATTTTGTAATCTTCAATATGCCTATTAGTGTAATATATAGGCAGGGGCGGATCCAGGATTGTCATTTGGGGGGCTTGACGTCACTGAAGGTTGATTTTAGCCCAATAAACACTAAAAAAAGCGTACCACTCAGCCCCTTAGCCCACATCCTAGATCCGCCAGTGTATATAGGTATTATTCTGATTCTGTAACAACGATTTTATGTGACTTTTGAATCGCAGTGACTGGTCGATGATCAGGTAATACCACTGAACAATTCTACTACCACACCATGTCTTAGATGGATCAGAATTGTCAAGTAGTTGTGTATCATCCGCATATTCTTGGATTTCAGTGTTAATTATTTGCGCAGCTATATCTACTGTATATAATAAGGATCGTAAGAGGCCCAAAATGACACCATTCTTTTATAAAAACGATCAAGTAGTATTGTCTGCTTCATAAAATTTAAATTTTTCAATTATATCTAATTGTGGCTTTTGAGATATTAAATCAGCTTATGTTTTTTGTCAATCTCATGAATCACATTATCAGTTAAGTTTAAGTTCTTGCGTACAAGGAAATAAAACATTGAAAACTGAATTTTTTTGACAGGTGCAACAGACCTGAGAATTTTACTGTGTAGTTGTAGCCTAGGATATACGTGGGGACAGTTGTGAAATGGAACTGGTTCGGATATCGAACTTCAACTTTCTTGTGCCTTTGAAAGTTGATGATGTCGAACATAACATCTCGTCATCATCATATTCAACAATATGTTGAGGAAGGTTTTTTCAACTTGAAACAAAAAATATTTATAGGGCGCGGCATTGACAGTGGTCCACACCAACTTTCTTATTTTAAATGCAAACCCCTGTATATGATTTAATTTTTAGACATAATTTATGTACAATGTCCTACACCTATCTTCAATTGTTCCGGAAATATGAAGTGTTTTCAGATTTATTACGAAAATTAACATTAAGAACGAAAATTATTTTATTTCACAAATTAGCTATATTTCACTAAAAACCTAGTAAGTAATACTCACTATTTCTTAATAATATAAAAAAAAACAACAATAAAATGTCTTCTAACGTTACTCAACATCTCAGGGTCTAATCGCAAGCGTGATTCGTCTTTTAAGGTCATCTAAGGTTAGGGATTTAGTTTTGTATCTAGTACTTTTGACATATCTCGACAAAAAGTATTCCAATGGCGTTAAATCAGGAGATCATGCTGGCCATTCTATCGATCCGCACCTTCCAAACCACCGATTTGGAAAAATTTGGTTCTGGTACTGCCGGACATTGATTTCGAAATGGGGTGGTGCCTTATCGTGCTGAAACCATGTTGTTTTGGCAGGAAATTGTGGGTTTACTGGATCAGGATATAAGTTTGTCAAAATAATGTCGGGCTAACATTATTTTGGAGCAGTTCTCAATTTTTATCTCCATTCAAGTTACCATCAATAAAAAAGGGACATGCAATATGATTTCCAACAATTCCTGCCCAAACATTGGCTTTTCTGTTAAATGAAGTATTTTTCTGATATTATTACGTACAGTTAACAAAATTTAAACGACAACGACTGGTCACCACTATCATGCAAGAGGACAACAACATGCTAAGGCTATGAGTTTTGACCAAAATAAACAAAACTGTAAAAAGAAACTCAGTAATGGTTTTTGCTTACTATCTCAATATCAAAGCTAAATCGGAATTAAGTATTGAGTGTAATGTAGCGAATTTGTGAAATAGAATAATTATGTCTAGAATTTTCTGGAGAATCCACAAAATAAATAATATACAGGGGCTTGTATTTAAAATAAGAAATTTGGAATTTGCCACTGTCACATGACACACCCTATATAATTTTTTTGGTTGAAAAAATGCGGATTTTTTTTATTGGTTATCGAATTTACTCCATTTGGCTGTTTCACACTGTATATACTGTTTTGAGTATTTACCGAATTGAGAACATTTTGTTTTTTTTTATTCTGCAAGCTGTTATTAAATTAATGTTATGAAACTTTTCCTTTTCCAATTTTGATTTTTAAATTTACCGATTTTAACTTGTTTTTGTGCTGAACTATCATTTTGTTTCAGGGGAGCTTCCGTAAGTCCACTACATCTGGTGTCGAATCACAACTCTCACCTACATAAATTTGGCTCGAAAGCTCAAACTACCGGTGAATCATTTCTACATAAGCAACCTGCAGAATTTAAATGTACCGAATGCAAATACGTTACAAAATTTCACCGGTATTTGAAAGCACATGCTTTAGTTCATAAAAGTTTAAGTGAAGTAAAAAATTTCTGTTGTACTGAGTGTTCCTATCGAACAAAAAATAAAAGAAATTTGAGACAACACCTGTTAACCCACAAGAGTCTCCGAGAGGTAACACCATTGGAATTCAAATGTACTGAATGCCCTTTCGTTACGAAACAAAAGCGCAACCTGAACCTACATGCTGTCATGCACAAAAGGCTTAATGAATTGTTATTTTATAGCTGTTCTAAATGTCTGTTTGTAACGAAACACAAGCAGAATTTGAAGAAACATGAAATTGTCCACAAGAGCGTGCATGAAATTGAAACTTTTAAATGTCATGAATGTGGTTTTGTTGCAAAACGTAAACATTATTTAAAGTCTCATGTCTTATTACACCGAAGTACGAATGATATGCAAAAGTTTAATTGCGATAAGTGCTCATATACAACAATACGTAAACGAAATTTGAAAACACACGAATTAACTCACAAGAATAAAGAAGAAATAAAAACTTTCAAATGTAGTGAATGTTGTTATGAGACAAAACAAAAAGTACACTTAAAAAGACACGTTGTATTACATAAGCGGTCTAACGAATAGCAGATGTTTAAATGTAACAAATGCCCATTTTAATTTTAAACATTACATAAAATAGATTATGTTTTTCTTCCACTTCACAGTAATACACATATATATTGTTCTTTTGTTACAAAGGATAAATACACAATATCCAGTCATGTCACCAGTGACGAAACAGTAACTGATGTGAAGTTATTCAATTGCGCAGAATGCTCTTACATCACGCAATATTACCTCAAAAAAGTGTTTTAATTCACGGTAAAAACTGCAAAATTTCCTGTTGTGTTACATGTTTGAATGTTACAAAATGCAAATTAAATTTAAAACACCACCTTTGTATTGACTTATCTCTGAATAAAAACAATATTTTTGGTGTCGGCTATTAAAATATTGATGCACAAGTATTCTAGACAATTTATGAGTCATATCATAATCAATTCAAAAATAAAATGCCACTTACTATGTTTTCTTTTAATGTTTGCTTTCAGTTGTCATGTCCTTGATTCAGAAGCAAATACAGCATCAAGGGCCTCGTTAGGCAGGGGCAGGGGACATTTCTCCCCAGACCCCTCTTGTCGGATCATTGGCGCTTCGTTGTTTGTGAGATAAACCATATAATTGCCGACTCCTCCCTAAAACCCAAAACCCACCATTTCTGGCTCGGCACTTGTACCAGCATATTAATTAATAACAATAAATATGCTTATTATTATTAGAGTTTGTTATTAACGAACTTCAGTATTCGTTACTATGGGCCCCGAATCTGCTACCCCAATCTAGCACAGCAAAATCAACACAATTTGATAAAAAAACTTGGGAATTTGTTGCTTTTTCTGGTTTGTTGCGTGTTCCTATATTGCATACTTTATTGTTCTTTATATTGTATTGAAACTGAGAAGTTAATAAACGTCTTATTATTATTATTATTATAAATAATACTATAGAAAAGAAAAGTAAAAATCAAACATTTCAAAATCTTTATCTGACTTTACATAACTGAAAAATTATAGTGTGAATTCTGATTGTAATGCTATTGTTAATGACCCTTTTTCAACCGAGATTTGTTAGCAAATATGAATTTTGTTTTACCTTTATTTTTGATAATATCCAAAATAGTTAACAAACAGAAGCAATTAGAATTCATAACTGCATCTTATTACGCAATTGCACTAATAATTGTATAATAAATATTCATGAAAATTTTTAACTGTATAGAAAAAATATCAATTTTACATATTTTTATGATATCTCAAACTGTTATCAGCAAAGTGAGAACGGAGTTATCAGCAAAGTTTACTAAAATTCAAAATTGTATCCAATTGTGCTATATAACTAAAAATTTTATGATGAATAATTTTTTTATGTATATAATGATTTGTTATAAAATGCTGAAGAGAGACTATTAAATGAATGGAATTAAATCAAAATGTCATGTCTGATTTAAGGAACTTAAAAAAATTGAAGGTTGTCAAATCATCTAGGGTACAATTGATCCACCTAAGTTGGAATCATATGCAAGACTTTCTTAATACATATAACTATTTAAATAATTTGGTCAAGTGCGAGTTGGACTCGCATACTTAGGGTTCCGTACCACCTTCAAAATTCGAATATTCCATTTTCAGACAAGCAGGGAATGAGTGCATTTTCTTATACTTACCTTTATCTCTTTTAAAGGAAGCGTTTTAAATTTATAAAAAATATACACTTTGATTTTCCACACATTAGAGTTTTATTTTACTAATAAACTTTCAGAAATGCCTTTTATAATCTACTATCTGAGTTTTGAGGCTCCGTAGATTGGAAGAAAAACGGCAAAATAGGTCAAAGTTTAAATTATAAATTATTAAATCTGTTATTCAAATTATTTAAAAATATAAATAAAATATATTTTTCAAATTTTAAATAGTGTAGTTTCTAAAGTGGGAATTAAGTCGATGTTTAATATTTTTAATATTTTTTATACAAATGATTTAAAAATATGATATATTTGTAATTCACATAATGAGTCTTTTATCTGATATATTACATGATGCGTGTGAAAATTGAATCTTTATTTTCCATTTAATTATATAATTTGTCCCTAAAATTACTATGGGGGTTTTCTAGTAATTTATTTTCCGTTTAATTCTATTATTTGGAGGCCAAATAATAGAATTAGGTATTTTTTTCATATTTTTCCTATAAACAAAAAAAAATGAGGTCTTAGAGTTTGGGGAATAACGGGGAAAATGGGTAATTTTTTTAAAATATTTTTTTAATATATTTTAAAATATTCATTAAAAAAAAGTAAAAAATTATATTTGTACCTATTCGTCATAATGATATATTATATGACCCCTTTGAAACAATTATAATTTTTTATTTTCCATTTAATTCTATAATTTGCCCCCCAAAATGAATATTAGGGGTTTCTTCTTATTTTTCCAATAAAGCCCAGGTGAGGGGCTATACTTCCAGTTTTTCAAAATTTCTCAGCTTATGGTTTCGGAGATAAGGGGGGAATGGGTAAAATTTTTTATATTTTTGTTAATATCTTTTAATTAATTTATTTTGTAAATATGGAAAAATATATTTGTTTTCTTCATCCTGAGCCCTTTTATTTGGTATATAACATGCTGGGTTAGAAACAATTTTAATTTTATATTTTCCATTTAATTCTATAATTCGCCCCAAAAAAAAATATTAGGGGTTTTTCCTTATTTTTCCAGTAAAGTTGAGGTGAGGGGCTATACCTCCATTGTTTTTTCAAAATTTTCCAGCTTATGGTTTCAGAGATAGGGGGGGATGGGTAATTTTTTTTATATTTTTGTTAATATCTTTTAATTAATTTATTTTAAAAATATGAAAAAAAAATATATTTGTTTTCGTCATAATGAGCCCTTTCATTTGATATATAACATGATAGGTTAGAAACAATTTTAATTTTAATTTTCCATTTAATTCTATAATTTGCCCCCCAAAATAAATATTAGGGGTTTCTCCTTAATTTTCCAGTAAAGTTCAGGTGAAGGGCTATACCTCCATTTTTTTCAAAATTTTCCAGCTTATGGTTTCGGAGATAAGGGGGGGGAATGGGTATTTTTTTTATACTTCTGTTAATATCTTTTAATTAATTTATTTTAAAAATATGAAAAAAATATATTTGTTTTCGTCGTAATGAGTCCTTTCATTTGATATATAACATGATGGGTTAGAAACAATTTTAATTTTATATTTTCCATTTAATTCTGTAATTGGCCCCCAAAATTAAAAGTAGAGGTTTCTCCTTATTTTTCCAGTAAACTTCAGGTTAGAACCTATAAATCTATTTTTTTTCAAAACTTTACGTTTTATAGTTTCGGAGATAAAGGGGGAATGGGTAAATTTTGGTATATTTTCGTTAATATATTTTTAAATAATTTTTTTTAACTATGAAAAAAATATATTTGTGTTCCTCAGAATGAGACCTTTTATTTGATATATTACATGATGCGTTTGAAAAATTTTTTACTTTTAAATTTTTATTTAATTCTATAATTTGCCTCCCAAAATTAACATTAATGGTTTCTCCTTAATTTTCCTGTAAAGTTCGGACAACGCTCTATGTTTCCTATTTTTTTCAAACTTTTAGGCTCAGTAGTTTCGGAGATCAAGGGGGGGGACGGTCGATTTTTTTAGTTTTTCTCCCCAGAAGTACCCCTAAAATCAAAATTTTTTTTTTACGATATGTACTCCTGATCGGGTCACCAAACTATACATTGATACCAAATTTCAACGTTTTCCTTCCAGTAGTTTAGGAGAAAATTGCTGTGATGTGACAGAGGCAGAAATCCGGAGTGATATTATATTGTATATACGGAACTCTAAAAACATGTACTCTATTCTTTTCAATAGCAAACGAAATTAGTCTAAATAATGAATCTTGCTTTAAAGTAAAATACCTCATTTTCTGCAAAAAAACGGTAATTGCATTTGAAAACTGGATTCAATTAAGTCATTACATCACTAAAAATTGTAAAATAAATACAGTAATAAAACCAGAATCGATTTCAAAAAACGAAGTTAACTAAAAACAAATTTTTTTCCTGGACTTTCCAAGTGCCAAGTTAAAGTGAAAATAATTTGGGAAGTATTTTTATGAGTTGTATGTACTTTGCAACTTTGGTGTTTAACTGAGCATCGACTTCAGAAAAGGTATTTAATTGTTTCACACACATCCTTTGCGCGAACCGAGGATATGGAATTGCCCTTCAGCAGCTCCCTTGCTATCCACTTAACTCCGGTCCTCACGCTATTGCAGTTTTCCTTCTGCATTATCGCTCAATACTTGTTGGGATAGCTCTTGGCAAGTGTCTTATTTGTGGTTCGTGGCTCATTCTTTGCTACGATATATAGCGAATTGTACCCTTATGTGGGCGGGCACGTTGTCGTTTTTTTTGGGTGTGTGTTCGTTTGTCTTCTCTTTGCTTGGTGTGGTTGATTTCCCCTCGGGTGCTCTTGTTGTCTCCTGAAAAATATAATATTTTGTACTTCATTTTATACTCACCTGTCTACTTCTGGGCTTCGTCATCATCTTCTTCGCTAAGGCAGAGCTGGTTCTTAGTTCGTTTGTATCTGTCAATAAATTTGGGGTCATAGTTTATTAGCTGTCGTAGATGAAAGTTTGGGTGCTGTTCCAGTTTGGTGTAAGGCTCTCTCGCCCTCTTATTCATTTCTGCAAACACTGGTTGGTGTCGTAAATCGTTGAAAATCACCGTATTAGTAACGAACTAGGGTGCCTCGACTGCCAGGCAAAGTGCTGGTGTGTACTATTGAAGCGTACACATTGGCAATATGACTGTCTTGATGAGAGTCAGCTTGTTTAAAAGTGCCAGCTTGCTTACTCGTCCTATTAAGGAGTAAAGTCTGGCACGGGCAGCCTGGACTTTGTTACGTCAGTGACTTGCTGCAGTCGCCTCAAGGCTCACTTTAATCTAAAAGATTGGCATCCAATGGCGGTATCGTCTTCGAACTGTAGATTGAAAATATCATCGGGAACAGGACTGCTCCTTGGGGACCCCTAGCTCAGTGATCCGGTATCTCTAACTCTTCGGTATCTCAAAAAGGAGCCCACTAGCTGGATGACGTTAATGGAAAATCCTTATTGAGCCATCTTGATCGATAGTCGGCCATGCCATACTCAGTCGAAGGCTTTTGCTACATCCAAGAAGATGAATGCTGTTCTTCGATTCCGGTAGAGGTATATCTGAGGCATATTATACCAGGCGTCGAACTTGGTGTTCGGTGGCGTGTCGATGTCTGAATCCAAATTGCTGGTCTGGAATCACGTTCGGTTCATCTATAGCCTCTTGGAGTCGATTCGTGAAGATCCTTTCTGCTACTTTACTTATGGCTGGTAGTAGACTAATAGGGCGATAGTTTTGTGGGATACTACCGTCGTTATTGGGCTTTGACAGCATGAAAATGTCGGCATACTTGCATTTCTTCGGGTAGTATCTAAGTCCTGGTAAACTGTTTGCCTATCATGTTCGATATACGGGCATGTCCAGGTGCTTTTCATTGCTTAAGTCGTCTGATCTGGTCCCGTACCTCTTCCTGGGTTTGTGGTCGTCTTCGTCGTCATCGTCGTGTTGCAACAAAGAAAAGTCTAGGGAGAGAGTGTAGACTGACTACACTGTCTATAGGCTGTCAGCGAATGTTTCTGCCTTTTCTTTGTTGCAGGAAAAATATTTTTTGCTTTTTAGTTAAGATCCGTGTTTGTTTTTTTTAAAGTGTTTCTTGCTGCCTAGACACTGCCAAAAAATATTGTTTAATCATTAAATTAGTATGTTGCAATTACTACCAGCTAAAACACATACTGGTAATGATTGAAATCTGGCGTGTTTTGTTTGTCGACAAAAAAGTTATTACTCTACACTCACAGAGCCAGCGAAAAACGAACGTTGAAAATCAGCTAGGAACGGGGAAGTCACAACTTGCTAAGCAAAAAGGCAAATCAGCTCAACATAAAAAAAATATCTATCATTTACATACCCAATAAAGAAATCGTATCGGCATTGATTTTTAATAAAAGTCGACTTAATAATAAATACTTAGACTGAACCTTGATTTAATCTGTTTGTCTTTTAAAACTTTACTCATCGATCAAAATTGGTGAATTCACTGAAATTCAATATGAAGTACATGTAACTACGTGAAAAATAAATTTATATTAATTATAACGTGTTTGGTTTAGTTTTAAGTTTATTTTTTCTTTGTTTTAAAGTTCATTTCATTGTAATTTTCATGTATGCCTGTTTTAATGTTACAGTTATTGTAATTTTAATAATAAAAATTAACATTTTGGTTTGTAATATTTGTTTGTACCAAATCCCAAATAGCGACTTTTCGAAATTTTGTCTACATATTTTATTCTTTCCATTTTGTTAAGAGTTATTCTATTATTTGCTTTTTTATGTATTTTCACTAATTAATCACTCTATAATATATATATATATATATATATATATATATATATATATAATAATGTTTTAGGTGGTTTCCGGGAATTCATCCGCGTAGTTGATAACTGATGCCTGCCGGAATCGATGGTAAAATGACAACGTTTCGGCAAAGTCACATCTGCCCTCTTCAGGTCGGTTCACATAATTCTCGTAGCCTTCTGCTTTCGCTTCTAGTTACTCGAATACTAAGATTTTCTGAAGCGCGCGTGCTGTTATATAGTCGCGGCTTGGCGCCTATCAGTTGGCACCGTGAACGGCTGCGTGTGATTGGCTCTTGGCGCTCAGTGAGCACGGCTCTAGCCTGGAGATTTGTTATTTCCGGTTGAGTTGTTATTATTATCAATTCGATAAGTTCTGAATTTCACTGCGTGCGTTTAGACTGTGAGGCCTCTTCGCTATTTCAATTGCCTCTCTTACGAGTCTTGATTTCGGGTGTTCTATATTTGCCAGTACTCTGGTGTTCTTAAAGTCTATTCGGTGTGGTGGCGTGTTCCGCAATGGATGTTGTTTTTTCCTGCTTTCTTACAACGTTCTGGTTTTCATCACGTCTAGCTTGAATTCTTCTATTAGTTTGCCCCACATAGGTTTTATGACTGTCTGCACATGGAATCTCGTACACTCCCTGTTGTTCTAAAGGGATCCTCGTCTTCGGAGTCCTCAACACCGTGCTTATTTTTCTGTCTGTATTGAAAATAGTATCGATATTGTGTCTCCGTAGAATTCTTGCAATACTGTCCGTGGTTCCCTTGACATACGGTAAATAAGCCTTGGTTATTGGTGTCTCATGCTCCTCGTCTGTTTGTCTCGGTTTTGACTTTAGAGCTCTTTGTATATTTCGGTCTGTAAATCCGTTTTGTCTCAGAGCTGTTTTTAAACTGTCCATTTCCTGTTTGATGTTATCCTGCTCAGCTAGCCTTTGTGATCTGGTTACTAATCTTGACGACGGCTTGTATTTGGGCTGGGTGGTGATGAGAATTAACATGAAGGTATCTGTTGGTGTGAGTTGCTTTCCTATATACTGTATGGCCAAGTGTTCCATCTTGCTTCCTATTTATGAGAATATCAAGGAATGGCAGTTGATTGTTAGCTTCAACCTCCATGGTACATTTTATTTTGTGATGGATGCCATTAAGGTGATCTAAAAAAGTATTGAGGTGTTCCCTCCCATGAGGCCAAATCACAAATGTATCATCTACATATCGCAACCATAAACTGGGTTTAAGAGTTGTTGTTCTTAGTGCCAACTCCTCAAAGTTCTCCATAAAAAGGTTCGCTATAACTGGTGAGAGTGGCGATCCCATTGGAGCTCATTCCACTTATTTGTATCGTTGGTTCTCGTAAATAAAATAGGTGTTCATCAGACAGTGCCTTGTTAAGTCTACAAGGTGTTGAGGTGGTTTGTATTTTTCTATTATGATATCCAAGGCTTCGTCGATAGGGATGTTGGTGAAAAGGGACACTACGTCAAAACTTACAAGAAGACACTCTGGTTGTAAGACCGTTTTTCTAAGTATTTCGATGAAATGTGTCGAATTTTTTACATATGAGTTTGCCCCCTCTGCAAACGGTTGAAGTTGTTGGGCTAGGTATTTGACTAGGTGTTTTGTTGGGGATCCAACTGAGCTTACTGTTGACCTCAAAGGTGCACCTTCTTTATGTACTTTTGGCAACCCATAGAATTTCGGACATCTCGATGACTTTTCACGCGGAATGAGTTGCAGTTGGAGTCAAGATATGTCACATGTTTTAAGAAAGTCTAAACCACCCAAAAGGCACCTATCTATAGAAGAAAATGAGGCCTTGAAATAACTGCGCCTTAACAAGGACATTGTCATTCTACCTGCTGATAAAGGAAATACGACTGTAATTTTAGATACAGCGGATTATTCAAACAAAATTCAAATATTGCTACAAGATCCAGCATATAAACAAATTACTACTGACCCAACAACTTTGCAGGAGAAAACAACCAAGGCCAAAATCCAAGCAAGTAGGATCGACAAAAATCTCCAACTGCAACTCATTCCGTGTAAAAAGTCATCGACATGTCCGAAATTCTATGGGTTGCCAAAATTACATAAAGAAGGTGCACCTTTGAGGCCAATAGTAAGCTCAGTTGGATCCCCAACACAACACCTAGCCAAATACCTAGCCCAACAACTTCAATCGGTTGCAGAGGGGGCAGACTCATATGTGAAAAATTCGACACATTTCATCGAAATTCTTAGAAAAATGGTCTTACAACCAGAGTGTCTTCTTGTAAGTTTTGACATAGTGTCCCTTTTCACCAACATCCCTATCGACAAAGCCTTGGATATCATAATAGAAAAATACAAACAACCTCAACACCTTGTAGACTTAACAAAGCACTGTCTGATGAACACCTATTTTATTTACGAGAACCAACGATAAAAACAAGTGGAAGGAGCTCCAATGGGATCGCCACTCTCACCAGTTATAGCGAACCTTTTTATGGAGAACTTTGAGGAGTTGGCACTAAGAACAACAACTCTTAAACACAGTTTATGGTTGCGATATGTGGATGATACATTTGTGATTTGGCCTCATGGGAGGGAACACCTAAATACTGTTTTAGATCACCTTAATGGCATCCATCACAAAATAAAATTTACCATGGAGGTTGAAGCCAACAATCAACTGCTATTTCTTGATATTCTCATAAATAGGAAGCAAGATGGAACCCTTGGCCATACAGTATATAGGAAAGCAACTCACACCAACAGATACCTTCATGCTAATTCTCATCAACACCCAGCCCAACTACAAGCCGTCGTCAAGACTTTAGTAACCAGATCACAAAGGCTTGCTGACCAGGTTAACATCAAACAGGAAATGGACAGTTTAAAAACAGCTCTGAGACAAAACGGATTTACAGACCGAAATATACAAAGAGTCAAAACCGAAACAAACAGACGAGGAGCATGAGACACCAATAACCAAGGCTTATTTACCGTATGTCAAAGGGACCACGGACAGTATTGCAAGAATTCTACGGAGACACAATATCGATACTATTTTCAATACAGACATAAAAATAAGCACGGTGTTGAGGACTCCGAAGCCGAGGATCCCTTTAGAACAACAGGGAGTGTACGAGATTCCATGTGCAGACTGTCATAAAACCTATGTGGGGCGAACTAATAGAAGAATTCAAGCTAGACGTGATGAACACCAGAACTCTGTAAGAAAGCAGGAAAAAACAACATCCATTGCGGAACACGCCACCACGATGTCACACCGAATAGACTTTGAGAACACCAGAGTACTGGCAAATATAGAACACCCGAAATCAAGACTCGTAAGAGAGGCAATTGAAATAGCGAAGAGGCCTCACAGTCTAAACGCACGCAATGAAATTCAGAACTTATCGAATTGTTGGAAAATTCTATTAAACACCGTGCCGGCCCGAACCAGTCCAATAACAACTCAACCGGAAATAACAAAACAGCAGGCTGGAGTCGTGCCCACTGAGCGCCAAGGGTCAATTACAGGCAGCCGTTCACGGTGCCAACCGATAGGCGCCGAGCCGCGACTATATAACAGCGCGCGCGCTTCAGAAAATCTTAGTATTCGAGTAACTAGAAGTGAAAGCAGAAGGCTACGAGAATTATGCGAATCAGTTATCAACTACGCGGCTGAATTCCCGGAAACCACCTAAAACATTTAGTGCCCGCGAAAACTTAAAAACAAATATATATATATATATATATATATATATATATATATATACTGATGATCACTATTCGAGTAACTAGAAGCGAAAGCAGAAGGCTACGAGAATTATGCGAAGTGACTCTGCCGAAACGTCGTCATTTTACCATCGATTCCGGCAGGGATCAGTTATCAACTACGCGGATGAATTCCCTGAAACCATCTAATACATTTACTGCCCGCGAAAACTTAAAAACAAATATATATATATATATATATATATATATATTTATATATATATATATATATATATATATATATATATATATATATATGTTATATAAGTTTATACTATGAACTTATATCGCAACGACAGTTCAACACTCCCAGCTGACTCAGCGACACATGTGGTGTCATATTACGGCGCCGCCGACATCCGTGAGAATCGCCATGTCAACAATGCCTATTCAGCATCTTTAAACTTATATATTGTAAAATTTCTCTTCTACTTTATTCAGTATTACTCTGTCTGTAGTTAGTTTCTATTGTTATTTTCCATTTATATTTTGAAGTTTATATTTTTTTGTACAAGTTAAATAAATCTTTTTTTAAAAACTTAATTTTGGGAAGTGTGATATAACATATATATATATATATATATATATATATATATATATATATATATACATTAAACCTTTTTATTCATTCTATGGAAGATGTAGTAATATGAATATAAACAGTGTACAGAGAGAGAGTTGCGATAAAGTTCTGAACAAAACTCATAAATCAATTTCTTTTTAATCGGAAAAGGCCAAAACATGTCAGGCGATTGTAAAAGGACATTCTTTCTGCAAATGGCAACTTCGTTGAATCAGGGGATGACCTAATAGTTTTTAATAGAAACTAATAACCAAACACATTTACCATTATTTTAATAATAATGCATTTTAGTGAATAAAAATAAATAATGTATGTATTTAACATTTTTTGCATAAGTTGTTCACATTGTTCAATTTGACAACGACCTACTCGATGGTCGATGATATATTGCATGAACTGCATTCTGCATCATTTCGGGATCACGGTATTCGCATCTTGTCTAATGCCTTCCATCAAATCTTGCAAACTTTTCGACCTTGTGACATAAACTCGATTCCTTAAATGGTCTCATAAGAAGAAATCCGTTGGGTCAAATAAGGAGCTCTTGTTGGCCATTCAGCTGGTCCACATCTACCAATCTATCTCCCATTAAAGGTGGAGCCCAGAAACCTTCTTACTTGGACACCTTAATGAGGTAGGGTGTGATCTTGTTGGATAATTCATCGAGAATTTAAATGTTCAGCATTGTTCGGTTCTGAGAACGGTTGAACTAAGGCGGGGAGAATTGATATTAATAAAAGATGTAATTATCGTATAGCTTTGACAATGTCATCAAAAAAGTAAGGCCCTATCAATCTGCTGTAAACTAAGCAGGCTCAATCATTGTTTTTGTTATGGATTCTGGGTATGTGCTGTTTAAACTCAGTGGGATGTTTTCTGAGATCAGTATTTCCAAGTGTGACGATTTACTAAACTAATTTAAACAAAATATAACCTATTCGGAAAACATCCTCTGATTGAAAATTTCGGGATCCTCCCCACGTTGCCGCATAAAAATTTCAGAATATCTTAAGATCATCTGCTATCAGCTTATGAATGAGGTGCACCTTATAAAGATAGAATTTTACTTTCTATAAATATTTTGCAATAAACCACTGCCTTACATTTTCTTATGAGGAGTTTGGTTTGTTGTTGTATTTTTTGCACATCTCAGTTAATCTTTGACATTTTACCATGGACTGGGTTTAATAAGACACATGTTTCTTTATGGATTCGTAATTTATTTCCGTAACTCACTATATGTAAATTTATGTACGTTCTCTCTCCCACTCTTCGATAAATGACATTTTATTTAAACAAGAAAATGATGAATAAAAACTAACATCACTATTATTAGACTAAGAATTGATAAAGAAAGAATTCTTGAAATAAATAAAACAGGTTATTTACAAAAATTACAAATGAACCCCCGGATTGAAGCATGCTGTATTTTGCAGAAAATTTCCCTCCATTTAAAGGCTCAACGAACATTGTCAATTATTACTTTTTTTGACATACGTCATTAGAATAGTAAAAAATTAATTGAAACATTTCAAGTTTCAATATTTTTCGACAAAAAAAAAGACAAAAAATGTCCGAATTATAAATTTTTAGCAGAACTTTATCATAAAACTGCTTGGCGTAAAATTATGTCAAAAAAGAATATTCACTAAAAACAGTTCACCATAGGCAAAGATACCAGTTAGCATGCATAGTGAAGAAATCAAGTATTGAAGACCTCCTTTTTTAGGGTCTGCTATTTGGAGGATCGTTATAAGACCTTTCCATTTTATCAATATTGATTATTAAATTTACTGATTTTGATTTGTTTTTATTTTGAGCTCTCATTTTGTTGCAGGGTATTTTCCGTAAGCCTTCGTCATCTGGTATCAAAACACAACTCTCACCTGAATCAAATTGATTCAAGCGCTGAAACTACCCGTGAATCGTTTCCACAACATGAAGGACTCGAATTTACTGAATGCAACTTTGTCACAAAACATCACAGCTGGTTGAAGAGGCATGCTGTGGTTCACCGAAGTTTAAATGAAAATTTGGTGAGACACGTGTTAACCCACAAGAGTAAACCAGAGAAAAAAACCTTCAACTGTACTGAATGCAACTTCGTTACAAAATGTCCCAGCTGGTTGAAAAGACATGCTGTGGTTCACAGAAGTTTAAATGAGATCGAACATTTCAGTTGTGCTGAATGTTCCTATCGAACAAAAGCCAAAAGATATTTGGCCCAACACGTGTTAACCCACAAGACGATACGAGATGTAAAAACATTCAAATGTAAAGAATGCAATTTCGTAACAAACTTTTCTGGATATTTGAAGGTGCATGCTTTGGTTCACAGAAGTTTTAGTGAGGTGGAAAATTTCAGTTGTGCTGAATGTTCCTATCTAACAAAATCTAAGAGAAATTTGAGAAGTCACGTGTTTATCCACAAGGGTATACGAGAGGTAAAAACATTCGAATGTACGGAATGTACGTTCTTTACAAAATATCAGAGTTCTTTGAAGTTGCATTCTTTGAGACACAAAAATTTAAGTGACGTTGAAAATTTCAGTTGTACTGAATGTTCCTATCGAACAAAATCTAAGAAATATTTGAGAAAACACGAATTAACTCACAAGAATATACGAGATAAATTCAAATTCAAATGTACGGAATGTTCTTACGTAACGAAACATAAGCCAAACCTGTGTCGACATGCCTTAATCCACAAAAGTTCAAATGATTTGCAATGCAAGACCACAAAAAATGTAAAAACATTCAAATGTAATGAATGTTTATACGAGGTAAAGCAAAAAGAAACTTTGAAAAAACATGTTTTATTACATAAGCGTTCTAATGTCCTCGATTACAAAACCCTTACTGATGAGCTAGTATTCAGATGCGCTGATTGCTTTTACATAACGAAGTATAAACATTTCCTCAAAAAGCACGTTTTAGTTCACAGTAAAAAAAATTAAGATCCTTCACTTGTGGTAAATGTTTGTATGTAACAAAATGCTAATCAAGTTTGAAATCATGTTAATTTGATTCATTTTTTGAATAAAAAATATTTACAGTTTTGATATTTAATTATGCCTTGATAGAATAGAATAGGTTCTTTCTAGCAATCCTTTAGAAATGTTGGAAGCAACTTGGCAAGTGCATAGTTTCATATTTCCATTCTAACTTAATAATGTTGGTAACATTTTGCAACAGGTGTGTTTTCCAGCAAGTGTTCGGAACATGTATACCTTGTTGGCAACTACTTTAATGGTTGTGAATTTTCTTAAACAATTAAAGTGGTTTTAAACATTTTAAATCAATGATTGCCAACCAGTCGTCGGTAGGAGCCAAAATGTGGTACACGAATGATTTAAACTTGGGGATGAAACGATACGAGTAAATACAAGTACATACTCGAAACTTTTCTCCGATACCAAGTACTTTTAGTATCGATGCTTTGCAATTAAGTATCGAGTAGGTATCGGTCAAAAGCAGTGAGTAACTATACTCACTGCTCAAAATACTTTACTCACTAGTCAAAAGTACTCATATACCCATGCGAATGTCACTATTTCATTTAAACATTGATAAAAAATTGCATTCTTAAATTCTTAGGGCATACACCTTCTAGAGGTAGCCTGCAGTAAACAAATGTCATGCCACGGATAGAAAAAGAGGGCAATAGAGACTCAGTGGAGCCAATGAGCTTATTGGATGCAGTTCCCAATCGAGTGAAATAGCCTGTTACCCTCTATATTGCCATCTCTTTCTAGCGTTGCCACGATTATTTTCGTTCGGTCGGTATTAACACTGTTAACCTAAATAGTACTGACATTAGTCGGTGTTTGTTTTACTTAGATCATTTACCATCTAGATATAGCCTGTCAAGCATAAAATCGTGGCAATGCTAGAAAGAGAGGGCAATAGAGACAGTAAGAGGCTATTTCACTTAGTGGGTGGAAGCAGCCAATGAACAACAACATGCTGAACGTATTTCATTGGAAGCAGCTCCCAACTGAGTGAAATAGCCTCTTGCCCTCTCTATTGCCCTCTCTCTCCTTAGTCTTACCATGACATTTGTGCCTGCAGGCTATCTCTAGAAAGTAAATGCTCTAAGTTTGTTTATGTTTAAAGCATTTTAATTTTTTGACTGATTGAAAATGGGGCCTCCGAATTCTAATGTGTGACTGTGACTATATTTTACTAAAAACGATGACAAAATCGCAAGCTGCAAAAAATCCTTTAAAACCGTGTAGTTATGTGGCAATACTTACTCTGATTCGATATGAGTAAGTATCGATACTTTTCAATTGATACAGAGTAAGTATCGATACTTGACGACCGATACGGTATCGAGTAAAAGTATCGATACCTTGGTGGTATCGTTTCATCCCTATTTAAAATTTAGTGGACGGTAACTGATTACTCACCGTGCAATGACCGAGAAGAGTGGGGATAGTGAGGGCGCGCGAGAGCTTCGCGTGGCCGCCAGCTTGCCGAGAGAAGGCTACCCAAGGATATTTTATACAGGATTGCTTGATCAGTGTTAAAATATTTCGAATAAAACCTGACCACCTTGTGACGTATCACCGAATCTTGGTCCCGCGAGTGAAGTTTTGTGTCTGTTGACAGTTGAAGCTGAATAGTTTTTGTCGGTTTGTTTGATCTCATTAATGTGTTATTTTTAATAACTGTTCACTTAGTTTAATGAAAAACAATTCAAAATTAAAGTTAATGTAACTACAGACATTTGTGCGCTTCAAATGTTAATTTTAAAGGTTCGATTAATTATTGATTGTTTTTGAGGTCTGTATGTCACTTGATGCCGTAGCCAGGTGCGTATTAAATTATAGTTTCAATTTGTAATTAGGTGAAAACACAGCATTCAAGTGAATACTAAATTATTTAGAAACACATATTTTAAATATAACATTTATATTTCATCCATTAATGGCATTTCTACTTGATAAACATGTTCATTTCTTTGTGCTGTTTTTTAATTATGATGTATCAGTGTAAACTTGCTGGTTAACAAATAAATAATATATATGCATTAGGTCTGAAATTGAAGATATTTTATTATTAATTCTATTTTCAAAGTTTAGATTAATGGCCTTCCAAAAATTAATCAGTACATTCAAGGGCGTCATCAGAAATCTAGGGTTTATTTCACATATAATGAAGGTCAAATGATCCACAAGAGATGTCTAGGAACACATGAAAGGCGACACCCTTGAATATATATAATACATCCTAATTTGTTCGATTATATTGTAATTAAGATGGGTAATCAAAAATTAACATTTAGAAAATAAATTATATTAATTATTCATTTAAAGTGTTGTTAATTATTGCCAAACATAAACGTTTTTCTCAGTTTGCCAAGTGAAAATAAGTGTTGTCAGTAAGTGTTATCTTATTAAATATATTGTTGACTTATCGCATTCAATAAATAATTCAAGAAAGGCTAAATTACTTGGTATTTTTTTTACTTTAAATTATGAAATTATTTAATATTTATTGCATAGATGACAACATCAAAAAAGTCAATATATGTATACTTATATTATTAACACATATGTTGCTTAAATAGAACCCATATTTAACTCCACTAGTCTGAAAAACAAAGTATGGCGAATTTTTTAATTACTAAGATATTAACAAACCTATATTTTTCATATTCATTCTTGTTTTCACTCTTCAAATTTGAGGAGTGATATCTCAGAATGACGATCTAAGCTAATCATGTTGCTCCTCAAAAAAGTAATGGTGCAAATATTTTTTCCTACTCCGGCCCTGAGCCACTTTGTGACGTCTGCTTTCGGAAAAATTTACATCTATCTAACCTTTGTAAATTATCCTTGAAGAGTTTTGCGCTATATTTGAGTGTGAGTAAAATAATAGCACAATAGTATTTCGTATTACTGAACTGTGCCCGGAAGTGAATCAGTCATTACTAACCGTTGTTCTTAACCTTATTTCTGTTGAATTTGTTCGCAAATGATATTAGTAATTGTACATTTTGTTTTGATAAACCCTTTCCTGAAAACTTATCGTTTTCGGGCCGTTATTAATTTAATATTTTCCACACGTCTATTTTTGTTTTTCTTTTGGCGGGATCTTACTTATGACAAAGTAGTATATTGTTTGTAAAGTAAAACCTAGTTTACACGATTAGATTGTAATACCTAAACTTGCGATTTTATTTCTTCTGTTTGTATTCTCGGTTTCCTTTTTTGTATATTATTTTCAAAAGATGGCACCTAAGAAAAAATATGAACGACAATAGTTATATCAAATTTGGTTTCACCTCGATAGAAAGTAACTGAGAAATAAAACCACAGTGCGTTATATGCGCCACCGTTTTCGCAAATAACACATTGAAACCATCAAAACTGAAACGCCACTTGGAAACAATACATCCAAATTTATCTGATAGTCCAATAAAATTCATTAAAGGAAATTAGAGAATTTAAAAAAATGAAACTCGGGCCTAGTGGTACTAGATTTGCAACATCGGAAAATTTATTTGTACCATCGTTTGAGATTTCTAAATTAATAGCTCAATCTAAAAAACCTGACACAGTCGGAGAAACTCTTGTGAAACCGTGTTTGATCGAAGGCGTCGAAGAAGTTTTGGGTTTAGATACCAAGAAAAAAATACAGGATATACTAATAACACGGTCAAAGCTCGAACTGAAATTTTGTCAAATGACATAGAGGAGCAATTTGTTTCAAGAATCAAAACGTCGCCATTTTTCAACTCCTTGTATTTGATCGCTTTTTAGATGATGGCAACATAATTAGAGAAGAATTATTGATTTCACGGGAACTGGAAACAACATCAAACGGTATCGACGTAATGAACACAATATCGGATTATTTTAAGAAACATAATCTTATGTGGGATAAACTCGTTGCTCTCTATACTGATGGTGCTCCAGCAATGTTGGGATCACGTTCCGTACTAGCGACGTTAGTTAAACAGAAAAATCCTAACGTAATATCAACTTAATGATACACTGCAAATAGCCATAAAAGTTCTAAATGTTATCAAAAGCAGCGCCTTAAATACGCGCGCCTTTTTAAAAAACTGTGCACTGAAGTGGACTCTGACCATGAGGCTTTTCTCTTTCACACTGAAGTTCGCTGTTTATCGAAAGGTAATATGTTAAGCGTATTATATGAACAGAGAGCAGAGGTCGGTCGAGATTTTTCTGGTTGACAAAAAAATGAATCTTGTGAAACAGTTTACTAATCTGACATGTCAGCTGAATTTGACTTATCTTGTGGATATTTTCCCACACTTAAATAAATTGAATATGCAACTGCAGGGTTCCGGAAATAAACAATTAGAAAACGTCGCAAATATATTCAATTTCGAAGATAAACTTTTATTTGCAAACTTCAGTTGTGATTACGTAAAATTGAAGGAAATAATTATTCTGCTTTTGCTACATTAAAACTACTTGTGGAAGACAAAAAGTATGATGCTAGTAACGCAAATATACGAGAAAACATCAAGACTCATTTACAAATGTGATTGATGAATTCAATCGTTACTTCCCAGAATATACCGAAGAAGCTAAAATTGATCAAAAACTGATTCGTAACCCTTTTAACACGGACGCTGTTGAAGTTACTGAAGGACTCCAGGAAGAACGCATTGAATTACAAAATGACAGGAACTGCAAAGAGGCTTTTGAATCGAATTCACTTGAGTCGTTTTGGAGAAAAAAGCAATTTCTTATACGAAACTTCGAGAAATTGCCTTGTGTTTTATGGTTTTCCCAACAACTTATTTGTATGAGCAAGGGTTTTCTGCTTTGTTGGTAATTAAAAACAAGACGAGGAATCGTTTGAAAGTAAGCGATGATTTGCGTGTAGCATTGAATAACAATATTAGTCCTAGGATAGCCGATCTCGTGAAGAAGATACAAGCTCAGAAATGACATTAACAGAAGTACGGAAGTTTTCTTGTTATGGAATTTTCTATTAAGTTTTTATTAAAGTGTCAGATTGATTACTATAGTTTATTTTTATTATGACTTCATAGTGGTGCCTGCTCACAAGACGAATATGAAAATAAAAAAAAAGAAAAGTTTGGGACCCCCGATTTTAAATCATAACCTAACTTTTATTCATTAGAAATAAGACGCTGCAGATTTATACTGTGACACGTGTATTGGTACATTCAGTGCGCATGTGTGTTTAATTGAAAAAAACACCAAAATGATGACGTTTCGGCAGAGTGACATCTACCCTCTTCAGGTTCTTCGGCTTACACTTCTAAATACTCGAATAACTAGAAGCGTAAGCTGAAGGACACCAGAATTATGTGAACCGACGAATCGTAATAAATAAATCAGGTTATTTACAAATATTAGAAAATATTAGGTAACCCCCGGATTGCAGTACGCTGTCTTTTGCACAAAATTTCCCTCCATTTAATCCCGCAAACAAAATTATAGCTTATTATTTTTTGACTGTGTCATTATAAGAGTAAAAAATAATCGCTTGAGATACAATACATATCCAGATTATGAATTATATGAATTATACTATAGAATTATTTACTATAAACAATTGTCCATCGGCAATGATACCACTTAGCATACATAGTAAAAGAAACAAGAACTGCAGACCTTATTTTTTGAGGTCTGCTAGAATGTACATCAAGCTGCTCTTTGAAAGGCCGTTATGCCATTTTTCCCTATTGTTAATTTTGATTAATAAACTTCTTGATTTTGATTTGGTTTTGTTCTGAGCTTTAATTTTGTTGCAGGGTATTTTCCGCAAGCCTTCCTCATCTGGTATCAAAACACAACTCTCATCTAGATCAAATTGATTCAAACGCTCGAAATACCTGTGAATTACTTCTGCTCAAGCAACATGAAGGGAAAGCGGGCTCAAACAAATTCAAATG
The DNA here is from genome assembly GCA_034190945.1 of Octodonta nipae. NCBI lineage: Eukaryota > Metazoa > Arthropoda > Insecta > Coleoptera > Chrysomelidae > Octodonta > Octodonta nipae. Next base: position 24,639,119 of record CM067223.1, read on the forward strand.
TACGAAATGTAACTATGTTACAAGAAATCAAAGCTATTTGAAGACCCATGGTTTGGTACACATAAATTTAAGGAAAGTTCAAAATTTCAGTTGTGATGAATGTTCCTATCGAACAAAATCTAAGAGTAATTTGAAAATGCACCTGTTAACCCACAAGAGTCTAGGAGAGATAAAAACATTCGCATGTGCGGAATGTACATTCATTACAAAATATCAGAGCTCTTTGAAGGAGCATACTTTGAGACACAAAAGTTTAAGTGAGGTCCAAAATTTCAGTTGTACTGAATGTTCCTTTCGAACAATGTTTAGGAGAAATTTGAATATTCACCTATTAATCCACAAGAGTTTGGGAGAAATAAAAACATTCAAATGTACGGAATGTGCGTTCATTACAAAATATCAGGGCTCTTTGAAGGTGCATACTTTGACACACAGAAGTTTAAGTGAGGTCGAGTTTTTCAGTTGTACTGTATGTTCCTATCGAACAAAATCTAAGAACTGTTTGAGAAAACACGAGTTGACTCACAAGGATATACGAGATAAATTTAAATTCAAATGTACGGAATGTTCTTACGTTACGAATCGTCAGCCATACCTGTGCCGACATGCCTTAACACACAAAAATTCAAATGATTTGCAAAGCAAGAGTTTAAAAGAAGTAAAAACATTCATATGTAATGAATGTTTGTATGAGGTAAAACAAAAAGGAAATTTAAAAAAACATGTTTTATTACATAAGCGTTCTAATGTCATCGATTACAAAACAAATGAGCAAGTATTCAAATGCCCTGATTGCTTTTACATAACGAAGTATAAACATTTCCTCAAGAAGCACGTTTTAGTTCACAGTAAAAAAAAATAGATCCTCCAGTTGTAGGATATGTTTGTATGTAACAAAATGCCAATCAAGTTTGAGAAATTATGTAATTTGAGTCATTTCTGAATAAAAAATATTTAATAGTTTTGGTATTTAGTTATGCCATGATAGTTATTAATTAATAAGTAATATTTTTTCCAAATACTGAATTGATTCGGCCTGTACTTGATGGAAATTCAATATAATAATTAACTGATAACAATCGCAATTGTAGTGTTATCAGTTAATTATAATATTTTTTTCCAGCAAGTCGTTAGCAATGTTGGAAGCAACTTGGCGCATGCGTAGTGACAAATTTCCGTTCCAAAGTAATAATGTTGTAATAACATTTTGTAACTGTTGTCTTTTTCCGTACGTGTTCAGAAAATGTATGAAAATTGATATTGGTGACGATTTGATTATGGAATGAGTATTTTCATCGGACCATATATGATTATTGTGAAAAAAAAAGACAGAACAGAACAGCGCGAGCGCTTCTGTAAATCTCAGTATTCGAGTAACTAGAAGCGAAAGCAGAAGGCTACGACAATTATGCGAACCGACCTGAAGAGGGCAGATGTGATCAGTATGGGGATCTCGGAAACTAGCGGAGATAGACCAATGGTTAAATTGTGAAAGATTTGCACTTTTACTGGCCGAATTTAATCGTGGATTTAGTCAAATCCCTCTAGCTCCTTTGTTTTTCATTTTATAAAAAAAGTGTAAATATCAAAATTAAAGGGAATTGTATCCCGAATATGATAGTCCTCGTTTGCGTAACAGCTCTCGTTTTCGAGATATGACACAAACTTATCTTTTTTTGAATGGAAACCATAGTTGGCTATCACCTCAAAAAACCGGACATTTTAACAGCTTTTCAACGATATAATACTCGATATAGTTATTCATAAAAATTACGGAGTTATGGATGCTTTTCTCTCTTATTTTCAATTTTAAAGTAGTTAGCCATGAAATAGATTGATTTATTAATAACTATTCCAAAAAACATTGAACGATTTTTTTATTAGGTATATCAGATATAACGAAAAAACTAAATAAGTAGGTTCTTACTAAAAACTTAAGAAATTAAAGTACATAATAATGGTTACAATTTATGTTCGAAAAGTCCACCATTGTTATTTAGACAAAAATTGCATTTTTTTAAGATTGACATTACCGCTTTCCTCACAGACCGCCTATCAGTTTCTTCAATTGCTTGTAATACCGCCTCCCTTAGGTCACCAACTGTCTCATACTTTCTTTTGTATACTTTGTTTTTTAGCGCACCTCATAAATAGAAGTCTATAACTGCCAAATCGGGAGACCGGGGTGGCCATTCGCGTGGGTCATTTCTTCCTATTCAAGAGTTTGGATAAATATTATCTAAGTGTTGTCTTACTAATAACGAGTTATGAGCAGGTGCTCCATCATGTTGGAACCACTCAATTTCTAGACGAGTTTTCAAATTCAAATTATGCAACATGTCTTGAAAAGTGTATTGCAAGAAATGCAATTAGCGCTCCCCAGTAAGTGATTCGTCATAGATAAAAGGCCCCAGAATAGTAGACCCTATTATACCACACCAAACATTAAAACCAAATTTTATCTGGGGTCGTCTTTGTTCTACATGGAAAGGGATTTCCTTAGCCCAGATATGCCCATTGTGTCTATTGAACATACCGCAGTTAGTAAATCTAGTTTCATCTGACTATAACACCTTTAATGGAAACTGTGGATTGTCAAGGCACATGACTCTAAACCATGTACAAAACAAAATACGTCGATGTTCGTCATTAGCATGCAAAGTTTAAAAAACTGAAAATTTGTAGGGGTGGAACTTGTGCGCTTTTAGTACCTTAACTACAGTTCGTTGAGATGTGCCAGCTTCTGCCGCAATCTCACTAGTTGATGTAGATGGATTTTGATTTACCATTGCCAAAACATTTATTTGTGCTGCTTCGTTAATTTGTTTACGTTCCTTTGGTGGTTTAGTAAAAGATCCATATCTGCGTAAACTATCGTAAAGCCTCTTAAATGTACATAGTACAGGTTGACGACTATTAAAATATCTATGAAAGTATTCCTCAGCTACACGAACTGAATTTTTATGGCTTATGATATAACATTCTACCATATTCAGTTTTTCTTCGTTAGAATATTCCATTTTATCACGAAAACTTGTCAATATCGACTGTCAGCTCAGCACTACTAATAGAATTACTCTCAAATGAGGAAACGTCAAAGTGAAAACAATCTTTTTCATGGCTACCTACATTAAAAGTGAAAATAAGAGAGAAAAGCATCTATAACTCCGTTATTTCTATGAATAACTATATCGAGTATTATATCGTTGCAAAGCTCTAAAAATGTCCGATTTTTTTGAGGTCATAGTCAACTATGGTTTCCATTCAAAAAAAGATAAGTTTGTGTCATATCTCGAAAACGAGAGCTGTCACGCAAACGAGGACGTTTGGAATATACAGCAATTTTCTTAATTGTGGTGTTATTTTCCAAGAAGTACTTAGACAATCATACATGCTTTGGTTCACAGAAGTTTAAGTGAGGTGGAAAATTTCAGATGTGCTGAATGTTCCTATCGAACAAAATCTAAGAGATACTTGAAAAGGCACGTGCTAACCCGTAAAAGTATACCTACCAGAGGTAAAATTCTTCAAATGTACAGAATGCAATTTCGTTACAAAATCACAGTACTTTCTGAAGAGACATACTTTGCTTCACAAAAGTTTAAATGAGCTAGAAAATTTCACTTGTAGTGAATGTTTCTATCGAACAAAATTTAAAAGTTATTTAAAACATCACATGTTAATCCACAAGAGAGAAGAAGAGATGAAAACATTCAAATGTACGGAATGTAACTACGTTACAAAAAATCACAGCTACCTGAAGTATTATGCTTTGGTTCACAGAAGTTTAAGTGAGGTGGCAAAAAACATTCGGATGTACGGAATATACATTCTTTACACAATATCAGATCTCTTTGAAGTTGCATTCTTTGAAACACAAAAATTTAAGTGAAGTTGAAAATTTCGGTTGTACTGAATGTTCCTATCGAACAAAATCTAAGAAATTTTTGAGGAAACACGAATTAACCCACAAGAATATACAAGATAAATTAAAATGTTCGGAATGTTCTTACGTAACGAAACATAAGCCAAACCTGTGTCGACATGCTTTAATCCACAAAAGTTCAAATGATTTGCAATGCAAGACTACAGGAAACGTAAAAACATTCAAATGTAATCAATGTTTGTACGAGGTAAAGCAAAAAGAAAATTTGAAAAAACATGTTTTATCACATATAATCTAATGTCTTCAATTACAAAACCCTAACTGATGAGCTAGTATTCAGATGCGCTGATTGCTCTTACATAACGAAGTATAAAAAATTAAAATCCCTCACTTGTGGTAAATGTTTGTATGTAACAAAATGCCAATGAAGTTTGAAATCATGTTAATTTGACTCATTTTTTCAATAAAAAATATTTACAGTTTTGCTATTTAGTTATGCCTTGATAGGTTTTTTCCAGCAATCCGTTAGAAATGGTGGAAGCAACTTAAAATTTGGTAACATTTTGCAACAGGTGTGTTTTCCAGCAAGTGTTCGGAACATGTATACCTTGTTGGCAACTACTTTAATTGTTTGTGAATTTTCTCAAACAATTAAAGTGCTTTTAACAATTTTAAGAGCGTGGATAGTGAGGGCGCTCGGGCGGAACGCGTGGCCGCCGGCTCGCCGAGAGAAGACTACCTACGTTTTGTGCTGCATCTGCCCTCTTCCGGTTCCTCGGCTTACACTTCTAAATACTCGAATAACTAGACGCGTAAGCTGAAGGAGACCAAAATTATGTGAACCGACGAATCGTAATAAATAAATCAGGTTATTTACAAATATTAGAAAATATTAGGTAACCCCCGGATTGCAGTACGCTGTCTTTTGCAGAACATTTCCCTTCGTTTAATCCCGCAAACAAAATTATAGCTTATTATTTTTTGACTGTGTCATTAGAAGAGTAAAAAATAATCGCTTGAGATGTTTCAATGTTTTTCGAAAAAAAGACAATAAATATCCAGATTATGAATTTTGAGCAGAACTTTATCATAAGACTGTCTTTCGTATAATTATACTATAGAGTTATTTACCATAAACAGTTCACCATCGGCAAAGATACCACTTAGCATACATAGTAAAAGAGACAAGAATTGAAGACCTTCTAATTTTTTGAGGTCTGCTAAAATGTGAATCAAGCTGCTCTTTGGAAAGCCGTTATGGCACTTTTCCCTTTTGTTAATTTTGATTAATGAACTTGTTGATTTTGATTTGGTTTTGTTCTGAGCTTTCATTTTGTTGCAGGGTATTTTCCGTAAGCCTTCGTCATCTGGTATCAAAACACAACTCTCATCTAGATCAAATTGATTCAAACGCTGAAACTACCGGCGAATTACTTCTGCTCAAGCAACATGAAGGAAAAACGGGCTCAAACAAATTCAAATGTACGAAATGTAACTATGTTACAAAAAATCAAAGCTATTTGAAGACCCATAGTTTGGTTCACAGAAATTTAAGTGAGGTTGAAAATTTCAGTTGTGATGAATGTTCCTATCGAACAAAATATAAACGTGGTTTGAAACAACACGTGGTAACCCACAAGAGTGTACGAGAAAAATTTGAATTCAAATGTACTCTATGCAGTTTTGCCACACAAGATAAGCGCAAACTACGACAACATGCTTCATGTCACAAAATTTATCAGTGTGCTAAATGTCACTTTTTAACAAAACACAAGCAGGGTTTAAAGAAACATCAAATTGTTCACCAAAGCATGCGTGACGTTGAAACATTTAGGTGTTCTGAATGTGTTTTTGTTACAAAACATAAAGGTTCTTTACATGCTCATGTCCTTTTACATAAGCGTTCAAAGGATGTGCAAAAGTATAATTGCGATAGGTGCGGATATTCAACAGTAGTTAAATATAAACTGAAAGCACACGAGTCAACTCACAAAAATATAAAAGATGTAAAAACCTTCAAATGTAGTGAATGTTTTTATGAGTCAAAACAAAAAGTACATTTAAAAAGGCACGTTTTATTACATAAACGTTCTAATGAAGGAAATATGTTTAATTGTACCAAATGCCCCTTTAAAACAAAATATAAGAAAGGATTGAGCGCACATAACCAAATTCACGGTCGTATGGTGTATAATTGTTCAGAATGTGCTTTTGTCACCAAGAATAAATACAAATTGTCCGTTCATGTACGCGGTCACGTCGTAAAGACTGATGTGCAAGTATTCAAATGCGCTGATTGCTCTTACGTAACGAAGTACAAACATTGTCTCAAAAAGCACGTTTTGGTTCACAGTAAAAACAGAACATACCGTTGTGATATATGTTTGTATGTAACAATATGTAAATCAGATATGAAAAACCACGTTAAGTTGACTCATTTCTGAATATTAAATATTACAATAAACTCCGTGGGCTCAAAATTAATTAACCTAAAAACTGATCTTCACTGTCACTTTCTAGGAACTTTATTCACACATAAAAATTCAGTATTTACAACAGCTGATTTCGATAAACCATTTACACAGAATATAATCTCAACTTGCTAAGCTGTACTAACTAAGTTAGAAATTCTGTATTGCTTTATACATCGAATTTTCTGTTCGTTCTGGATGGATATTACTTTTGTTCGTACAGCGTCGATATCAGCAGTTGCCCCATTCCTTCAAAAATTCCAGTTCTTTTTTTCTTATTCCAGAGATTGATGCCTTATCGGAATGAATAACATTTTTAACCGACTTCCAAAAAGGAGGAGGTTATCAATTCGTCGTGTATTTTTTAGCTTTTTTTTTGTATGTATGTTACCTGATTTCTTCTCCTGTGGTGCACCGTTTTGAATGAATATGGTCTTGTTTAATAGAGTGTATATCCGAATTGGTGAAACTTCAAATTTTAGAAAAGAATTCTATTGGTAAAGTGATAAAATTTGTGAATGAACACATGCGTGCATGGAAATTGACCAATATCCCTAATATTTTAGTCGATTTTTCGATAACTCCTTATGGTTGTGTATAGTTTTTTAACGTTTAATCTATTAAGGAAGATCCTTAGGTGATCTCATATACTTTTCTGCGACGTGCAACTTGCAGTTTTGCAGATAATCGCCGAAAATTCCAAAATTCTTATCAAAAATTTCATCGAAATGACATAACAGACATTTCCTCATAAATATTTTAATTCCAACGTAATAGTGCGGTAATTTTAGGCACTGAAAGTTTTAATTGCGAATTTGAAAATTTTCTATGTACATTTCAACCATATAGGTAGTAAAGCATAGTATTTTCGGCTCCTTAAATCAATGAGTACCAAGCTCGTTTTGTTTGTATACCAGGTAAATACCTATTTAAATGCAAATTTTTCCATTTTGCGAAGACGGTACTTTTTGTTGTCTCATTCTCCCGCCTAATAGAAAATTCAGTGACAACAAATGTCAAACTTTAAACTGGTACTTGGTGGCCTATAGACAGGGTGTTTAGTTATAGCAAACAAAATCACAAAGTAAAGTGGCAGAAGGAGTTGCATTTATATGAAAATTGAAATATAGGACGGACTAGAATGATAGTGGTCCGTAGGCAGCCGTATATACAGGATGGTTGGAATATAGGGTGGACTGGACGTTTGGTGGTATAAAAATGTTGAAAAAAATGTGAAATTAAAATTATATAGGGTGATTAAAAAACTGTTACATGATGTGGACATAAGCAAATCATATACAGGATGGTTGAAATATATGCTGGAGTTGAATTATATTTATAAAGTGTGATTAAAAAATTATTTCTTTTATAGCCTATAAGAAATTGCATAAAGTGTGGAGAGGAATTAATATTACACAGGGCGATAACATAAAATGTTAAAATTAAATAATTTATGGGGTAGCCCACAAGGAATTATATACTATGGTTGAAATATAGGACGGATTTGACTCCGTAAATATAGGATGGATTCTACTCTGTCCTATACTTTACAGAAGACAGCTAACAAATTTATGCTTGTCCGTGGGCAGTCGTATGTACAGGATGGTTGGTACATAGGTTGGAGTGGAATTATCTATAGTTATACAGGGTTGTCAAAAAAGTTGAAGAAAAGTTACATGGCGTAGTCCATAAGGCATAAATATATTTTGGGCTTATTAAGTCAACGCGTACTGGTACATTTTGTTCGTAAAGATTTACCTGTTAATTTAAATGATAAATTATCATTGTGTAATGTTGAGGCACTCAATGTTACCTGGTTCTGTCTATTAAGGTTATACATACAAAATAAAGAATGAAAACTACCTGAGTTCAAAAAAACTAAAAAGTTGAAAATAAAACATTTTTTAAAAAAAATATAACCGATTTCTACCTATAACTAAAAAGCTAAAAATAATTATATCAAAATACAACTCTAGCAAATAAATAACACATTCAATGTTGTAAGGTACCTACCCAGGAAGTAACAAATGTAAACATTAAAAGGTGCTCATTCTGTACAAATTAATTACCTACCAATCTAGTATATTTTTGAAGTCGGTGCCAAGCAACAATCAAGTTTGATGAATTAGTAGATAAGTACGCAATGAAGCATTTTAGATTTGCTTGGCACAGACTTCAAAAATATACTAGATTGGTAGGTAATTAATTTGTACAGAATGAGCACCCTTTAATGTTTACATTTGTTACTTCCTGGGTAGGTACCTTACAACATTGAATGTGTTATTTATTTGCTAGAGTTGTATTTTGATATAATTATTTTTAGCTTTTTAGTTATAGGTAGAAGTCGGTTATATTTTTTTTAAAAATGTTTTATACGTTGCTTTAGTCAGGGATGGCAGAGATAAATTTTATAACACTATGTTCTTGATTTTTAATTATGTTACTGTCCATATTAGAATGATGAACAGGAACAGTAGAAAATTTTTGAGTATTATAAACAGTTCAAAAAATAAATGGTCAGTTAACTTTTTACGTTTTCTTTGAATATATTTTCACTACTAGCTTAGTTAACATGTACATTTTTAAGTACATTTCAGCGGCTTTACCGGTTAAAATTGGAATTGCCAGGTTGCCCAAAAATCCGGGATTTTACCGGAAATTTGCATCTTTTCCCGTATATATATATATATATATATATATATATATATATATAAACAGGCAAAGATAAAACAGTTTCAGTACCATTTTCTTCTGTCTTTCTCAACCGATTTTCTGTATTATGTTTTTGTTTAGTAGCTATTGACGAACCTTTCGTGCAGAATGCTACAATTTACTTATAATATGGGTTCATTTATTTAATAAAATAAAACATTCATTGTTTACTTCATAATGCCAATCTCAAACACATAATAGTAACAGTACTGCCAGATTTCTTAAAGAGCAAATCGTAAGATGGATTGACTAGAGTGCGGAAGACAACTTAAATGAAAGGTTAAATAACAAATTTTATCACTTCACTTAAATTATTCTTATGCTATTATATAATAATCGCCATTTGTTGCTTTATGGTTATGTCAACTAAATTCAGAAGATATGTTGCAACTATTCAATTATTTCTGATACAATGTTATTAATTTTGACATACTTCTAATTTAGTTTTTTTATAATTTTTTACCGGATGCAATTTAAATAAGATTACAAAAATCGTAAAATAATGCACAGATCGTAAAATTCAAGATCTGGCTGTCTGATAGAAGATGACAATAAATCTGATATGCTTGGCCATCTTTGTACCGAATTTGATTTGAATTTTGACATTTCATAAAATTGTTAGCTATTCGGTTAAGGTAGCTAAGGTTTCAATCCACTGAGAAAAGTTGTCATATTATTTTCAAGATTTCAATTTTTATTAACTGGGGAAAGATTTTAACTAATCCATATTAGTTTTAAATAATATATATATGTATTATTTAATACTATCTAACATCAGGTGCATTATATTTCTTTATATTTGCATTTAAATTAATGACTTTGTTATAACATTCATTTTACTCTGCCAAAAGTTAAGATGCTACTCAATCTAATAATAAAATTGTGAATACAATTAAAAAATCGATAGAATATAAAAACAAAAGCAAGAAAGGGAGTCCCGAACAGTTCAATTGATAGCAAGGGCGTTTCAATTTCATTTCCTGAATGGAATACTATTCACTCTGACCTACCAGAAGTGATCACCGAATTCTCGGTGATACCTATTTAAGCACGATTGTCTTATGGGGCAGCAGTTTTATAATGAGTGTCACGTGAATTGAATCCACAGAGCGATGCGATTAAGTGTTTCGATATTAGTTAGTTCTATTTGGTAAATAAGTGAGTTTATTTTGGTCGAATAAAGACTTTTGTGAGTCTAAAAAATTTTAATCAGTTGAACGTTGAACCTACGGAGTCTACTACAATATTATATTGAATCTTAAGATATGTAGTTTAAGTATTATTAATATGTTCTTTATGTATTATAATTCTTTGTAATGTAAAAGTGTTGCACCTTAATAATACCTTTTGAATTAATTTCTTGCATTTTCTTCATAGTTGGAATTTTAACTGTGAAATATCTGATTTAAAGATTTTAATTTCGTTTTATTACTCACCACTTACACTTTAAGACCATCGGAATATTTTAGTCTCAAGCCGCAATATTAGTATTACCTATATTTGAATATTATATTTTACAATCAAAATATCTCAATTATAAGAAATGGTATAGAGATTAAATTTAGTAGAGGTATATAAAGTAAGGATATATGTATTAAAAGTTTAGGAAATTGGGAATGACTTAACAGCAGATGCAAGAAATTTTCAATTTTTGGACAGATATATCCTGTGTTTCAAAGTTTCAAAATTGACATAACCTCTAATTCGAAATTTAACAAGCTCTCTGAGAAATAACCTAGAAGATTGGTAGACAGTGTTCGTTGACGCAGATAACCTTAAAATGTGATGAGAAAAGTGGATAACATAAAATTATGTGCTTAGAGAAATTGCAAGCAGTATACAGGGTGAGTTTTTTTTTGATGATTATTGTGGGGATCTCGGAAACTAGCGGAGGTAGAGCAATGGTTAAATTGGGAAAGATTTGCAGTTTTACTGGCCCAATTTAATGATACTTTCGGATTTTTGTAAAAAGTCATGACTTACTAGATATTTTGAAAAAACGAAATTCTGTCGATTTAGTCAAATCCCTCTAGCTACTTTGTTTTTGATTTTATAAAAAAAGTGTGAATATCAAAATTGAAGGGAATTGTATCCCGAATATGATTGTCATATCCTCGTTTGCGTGATAGCTCTCGTTTTCGAGATATGACACAAACTTATCTTTTTTTGAATGGAAACCATAGTTGGCTATGACCTCAAAAAATCGGACATTTTTAGAGCTTTTCAACGATATAATACTCGATATAGTTATTCATAAAAATAACTGAGTTATGGATGCTTTTCTGTCTTATTTTCACTTTTAACTTAGGTAGCCATGAAAAAGATTGTTTTCCTGTTTTCCTCATTTGAGAGCAATTCCATTAGTAGTGCTGAGCTGACAGTCGATATTGACAAGTTTTGATAAAATTGAACATTCTAACGAAGAAAAACTGAATATGGTGGAATGTTATATCATATGCCATAAAAATTCAGTTCGTGCAGCTGAGGAATGCTTTCATATATATTTTAATCGTCGTCAACCTGCTCTATGTACATTTAAGAGGCTTTACGATAGTTTACGCAAATATGGATCTTTTACTAAACCACCAAAGGAACGTAAACAAATTAACAAAGCAGCACAAATAAATGTTTTGGCAATGGTAAATCAAAATCCATCTACATCAACTCGTGCGATTGCGGCAGAAGCTGGCACATCTCAACGAACTGTAGTTAAGGTACTGAAAGCGTACAAGTTCCACCCGTACAAACTCTCAGTTTCTCAAACTTTGCATGCTGGTGACAAACATCGATGTATTTTTTTTTGTACATGGTTTAGAGTCATGTGCCTTGACAATCCACAGTTTCCATTAAAGGTGTTATGGTCACATGAAACTAGATTTACTAACTGCGGTATGTTCAATAGACCCAATGAGCATATCTGAGCTAAAGAAAACCCTTTCCATGAAGAACAAAGACGACCCCAGATAAAATTTGGTTTTAATGTTTGGTGTGGTATCATAGGGTCTACGATTCTGGGGTATTTTATCTATGACGAATCTCTTACTGGGGAAATTGAGTGGTTCCAACATGATAGAGCACCTGCTCATAACTCGTTATTAGTAAGACAACACTTAGTTAATATCTATCCAAACTCTTGGATGGGAAGAAATGGCCCATGCGAATGGCCACCCCGGTCTCCCGATTTGGCAGTTATAGACTTCTATTTATGGGGTGCGCTAAAAAACAAAGTATACAAAAGAAAGTATAAGACAGTCGGTGACCTAACGGAGGCAGTATTACAAGCAATTGAAGAAATTAATAGGCGGTCTGTGAGGAAAGGGGTAATATGCAATTTTTGTCTAAATAACAAAGGTGGACTTTTCGAACATAAATTGTATCCATTATTATGGACTTTAATTTCTTAAGTTTTTAGTAAGTAAATCAATCTATTTCATGAGAGAAAAGCATCCATATCTCCGTTATTTTTATGAATAACTATATCGAGTTATATCGTTGAAAAGCTCTAAAAATGTCCGATTTTTTGAGGTTATAGCCAATTATGGTTTCCATTCAAGAAAAGATAAGTTTGTGTCATATCTCGAAAACGAGAGCTGTCACGCAAGCGAGGAGATGACAATCATATTCGGGATACAATTCCCTTCAATTTTTATATTTACACTTTTTTATAAAATCAAAAACAAAGGAGCTACAGGGATTTGAGTAAATCGACAGAATTTCGTTTTTTCAAGTATATTTAGTAAGCCGTGACTTTTTAGAAAAATCCGAAAGTGTCATTAAATTGGGCCAGTAAAACTGCAAATTTTTCCCAATTGAACCCTTGCTCTATCTCCGCTAGTTTCCGAGATCCCCATACTGATCATAAAAAAAAACTCACCCTGTAGAAATAACGTAGATTGAAAAAGATATTAATATAAGTGTTTATGAAACTTTAGATGACAGTAGCTCATAAAATTTGTGTGTATGTAATAACATGTAGTTTTTGACTTTTAATGTAACTTTTCTGAAGTTGGGTATTTTTCTTATTTTTCTATAAGGATTAGGTTGTATAATTTAGGTCCAAAGTAGAATAACCACCTTTGTCTTAGTGTTTTATTTTCTATTATCCAGATAACTCTCGAACTCTCGAATTCTTTTAAAAAATTGCGAATACGATAATATAAACCGGCCGAATATAAAAACAAGAGCGAGAAAGGGAGACCAGAACAACTCGATTGATACCAAAAAAAGTTTCATTTCCAGAATGGAATACTGACATACCAGAAGTGACCATCGAATTTTCGAAAATAAGTGAGTTTATTTTGGTTGACTAAAGACATTTATTCTTAGTATAATTTTTTAAAATTAATTGATCCCACATATTCTAGTCCAATATTAGATAGAATATTAAGATATGTGGTTTAAATTTTATAAATGTGTACTTTTTGTATTGTAATTGTTTGTAATATAATAGTGTTGCAGATTTATATATTCACTAACCAAGAAATCGCAACACCCAGAAGAAGATGTTTAAATTTAATATTGTTTTGGTAAAACATAGGTGCTCTAGTAAGGAATAAATGATTAAAATTTGGTAAAGTTTGATGAATGTTTTTTTTTCACGTACATTTTTGATCAATTAAATATGGTAGTCGTTTTTTACATTTTTTCTTTCTTTCTGAACACCGAATGTCTTGCCAGCTAACTCAATTTGAAAGAGGTCAAATTCATTTCGAGAAATCGTTAACCTCACGAACAGAAATCCAACTACTGTTATGATAATACTCAAAATCGGAGAAGAGTAGGCACCGGACGTCGAAGAGGCACAAACGAAGTTCAAGATCGACGTCCAAGACTTATTGCAATTTGGCTGATGATTGGTTAGATGAGCAAGGCCATCTTATTAGTGTCCAAATGGTTTGTCGCCGTATAAGGTATGGGGTGCTATTTCACATGGAAGTAGGTAACCTTTAGTCTTTTGTCATGTCGGGCAACATTATCTTCAGGAACTAGAGGGCCCGTATATATTCCATTACCTTAACGGGCTTATGGATCCCATATTTCAACAAGATAATGCTCGCTCTCATGCCTCAATAGGTAGCGTGAGATAGTAATCTTCGAGAAGAAATAGACAACTGTATTGAATCAATGCCAAGACGTGTTGGGAAGTGTATAGCTAACCCCGATGGAAAAATTTAAACTACTGGGTATTTTTTATTCAAATTTTAATCATTTACTCCTTACTGTAGCATCTATGTTTTACCAAAACAATATTATACTCAAACATCTCGTTCTGGGTGTTGAGATTTCTTTGTCAATGAGTATATTATGTTCTGAATTGGTTTCTAGCAATTTCTTACTAGTTGAAATCTTAAATGTGAAATATCTTAATAAAACCAATCCTTGACATCTGCTTGGCAGTTTTACCAACTGAAGCATTTTAACTTCCCCAGGGTTTTCGTCACTCCCGGATATCCTCCGGTTGTACCGTCATATAGTTCTCGCAAAACCTCCGAACTCCTATTTCTGGGCATTACAATCTGTTTTCTGTTCTTGTCCTCCTCTGGAGTTTCCAGCACACGCTTCAGAAGTCCGTCCTCCAGGATTAGGGAGTTCCACTGACCCCAGTATGACTTTATTGTGGGTGAGAAATGGGAAATCTTCTACCACATAGGTTTGCGGTCTTCTGCCTTCCACCGGTTAACTTCTTTTAACTTCGGATCTAATTTCTGTTTTTGTTATCTCTTTAGATTGCCAACGATCATTTACGGCGGTAGTTGTACAGAGAACAGCCCAGTTTCTTTCAGCTCGGCCATGTCTACAATTATCCGAGCCTAGTTTCTTCGTTAAGGCATCAGCATTCTTATGGCTCGTTCCAACGCGATGTTTCGACGAGGAAGTCGGTACTTCGTTTCTACCCTTGCAACTCGTTATATGTCCTACCTTACCACACTTCCGACCGCTCTGCTTCTCTGTGGTAAGGACGTCCTCTACTACCTTCCTTACAGGTAATTCATAATTTCCGCTATCTTCTGATTCTCTTTCTCTGCCCTGGCCTCTACAGGTATTTTTCCCAGCCTCAAATTCCAGAGCTCGAGCCAGTGCATCCACTAATTGAGTCGGTCGAGCTAATATCAATGCTTGTCTGGCTTCCTGGTCTCGGGGTACATCCAAAACGCTTGGACTGCTAACTTTTCCATAACATTTTCCGTGTTGCTGGATAGGAAACCCAGACGGGCAATATCAGCTTCCAACTATTGTAAAGATTTTTTCGCTTTCTGGTGACGATTATTCTGTTGGGAGTGGTAAACGTGCTCCAAATGTGCCTCTTTATACCTCCGTTCTAAATGTTTGACCAGTTGCTCGGAGTCTCCTTGCTCAGAGGTATTCAACGTTTGCAAAATATCTGTAGCGTATCCTTTTAGGGTTAGAGCTAATGCCTTCTCCTCTGCCGAGCATCCATTTAACTTTCCACTAACTACTTCTGGACTGTTTCTTCTTTCGATTTTTGATTGTGTTTTTTCTTTTTGTATTTTGACTATTTGTTTTCTTATTGTGCTGATCTCACCCTCCATACTTTGTTTTAGCTCTTCTACCCGCGTTTCATTTTTGACTGTCGTCTGCTTTAGCTCTTCGACGATTATCTGCTTTAGCTCTTCCATCCGAGCTTCATTTTCAAGTATACTCTCTTGGAGCAGCTCTGAATTTTGTTGTACCATGCTTTTCAAATTTTCTTCTAAGGCCTTAGAATTTTCCAGTAATTTATCTTCTAGTGTCTTAGAATTCCCTTGTAAGGTTTCTAGTAATTTGTCTTCTAGGGTTTTAGAGTTTTCTAGTAATTTGTCTTCTAGGGTTTTAGAATCTTCTATTAATTGGTCCAAATTCACCGCTTTAAACATTGTCAGTCTATTTATTTTCCATTTTCAAAGCTCCACAAATACACCTAGACCTGTCACCTTTGTAATGTTTTTATTTTCACACTCTGGTTCAATTCAGTTCTTGGATTTATGTAAAAACACAGTCCAACTGACTAATTTATTTCCACTACTTTAATTTATATTCACAGAACTATTTACAATTTATCTTTACTATACGGCAGTCCAATACTGATTGAAGGCTTCCTCAGCTCTCCGTATTTATATAAATCTCCAGAACGTCAAAGCGGCCGCGAGACTACACAAGAATTCTTCGAGAACTACATCAAAGCAAGACGCCGACCACGATGCGCCAGACGAACAATATTTCGGATTCCCCGAAATATCGGATGAATGCCGCTTCCACGACTTATGGGATGAATTCCCGTCGCAATTTTTAAGTAAAGTATACCTTAGTTAAAAATTATTGAAAGGTGATATTTCTGTATATATAGAACAGAAATTAATGTACTTAAACTTAATTGATCATCACTAAACTATCTGCTACATGCAAAAGGTGCGTGAACATACAAAATATCAAAATTGGCATGTCACTTTGTGCTGACGTTTTCGCCTTGTATGCAATGTTCGCATTGATTGAAAGAAATTATTTTTTCGCTCCACTCTGAAAGTGCCGGATACTAAAATGTCTGAAATCAAGCATTTATGGAAAAATTAAACGTATTCAAAACTGAACTAAACATTTGAAAATATTAACCAAACAGAACACTACACAATAAGCACCTATGTAGGTATCATTATTAAGGATTTTTTTTTTAATTTTTGTTATTCCAAATTTATATAAATATTAATAATTAGATACAAAAATTCAATTTTAAAAACATATATACAATAATAGTAAATTCTCAATTCGATTAATATTGAAATTGAGAATCTTTTCGTTTTATGAAGTCTGCCAAAAAATTGTTTTGCATGCTGCTATTTTAAACCTTATTCGTATTTCGTATTGTTTTAAGATTATTTACAATATAGGATTTTTTTTAAATTTGATGTTGTTCAGAATCTAATACTTTATTTTTTTACAGGGTTGTTTCTGTAAGCCTACCTCGTCTGACATCAAATCACAACTGTCACAAAGATCAATTTAGTTCAAACTCTCAAACTACCATTGAATCACTTGTGCTCAAGCAAGTTGAAGCAAAAGCTGGTTCAAATAAATTTCAATGTACCGAATGTACCTATGATATAAGTAATCAAATGTATTTGAAGGCCCATGGTTTGGCTCGCAGAAAATTAAGTGAAAATTTCAGTTGTACTGAATGTTCCTATCGAGCAAAATATAAAAGTCGTTTGAAACGACACATGGTAACCCACAAGAGTGTAAGAGAAAAATTCAAATTTAAATGTACTCTATGCAATTTTGCTACAGAAGATAAGCGCAAACTGCAACAACATGCTTCATCTCACAAAATTTATCGGTGTGCTAAATGTCACTTTTTAACAACACACAAGCAGGATTTAAAGAAACATCAAATTGTTCACCAAAGCATGCGTGAAGTTCAACTATTTAAGTGTTCTGAATGTGCATTTGGTACAAAACATAAAGCATCGTTAACGGCTCATTTCCTTGTACACAAACGTTCAAATAATTTGAAAACGTATAATTGCGACAGGTGCTCATATACGTCAATACGTAAACGAAATTTGCAAAGACACAAATTAACTCACAAGCATAAAGAAGAATTAAAAACCTTCAAATGTAATGAATGTTTTTATGAGTCAAAACAAAAAACGCATTTAATAACACATGTTTTATTACATCAACGCTTTAATGAAGGGCCGATCTTTAAATGTACCATATGCCCATTTAAAGCAAACTCTAAGAGAGGATTGGGTTCACATAAAAAAATTCACAGTACGGTGTATAATTGTTCAGAATGTCCCTTTGTCACCAATAATAAAAGGAAATTGTCATTTCATGTACGCGTTCACAACATAAAGACTGAGGTGCAAGTATTCAAATGCGCTGATTGCTCTTACATCACTATGTATAAACAATGGCTCAAAAAACACGTTTTAGTTCACAGTAAAAACAGAACTTACAGGTGTGATATATGTTTGTATGTAACAAAATGTAAATTAGATATGAAAAATCACGTTAAATTGACTCATTTCTGAAATATATATATGTATATATATATATATATATATATATATATATATATACAGGGTGTAAATAGTTTGACTGCATATATTTTAGGTGCAGATAGTACCCACCAAACAAAACAAAAACTCTTATAACACTATGGTCTAAAGGCCTTAATAAGCAAGAAAATTTGAAATACATGTTAAGTAAATTATTGTCAATGTGGCAACGTCGCGCTAAAACTCAGATTTGCTTGTGCCGTGAATAATAAAGGAATGAGTCACCACAACGAAATGAACACCTGTTATTTTTTTGTATTAAATAATTTCATAGTTTCGAGTGCCGGTAGATTTATTTAGGTACATAAAATTTTATGAAATATTATTTTCAAAAATGTACCCTTTTAATATCTATGTATTGAAATGAATATTTATATTTGGCGATTTATTTTATGCATCAAGTTGAAGAAGGGAGGATACAAAGTTGTTTACATTATGATTCAAAAATAATGCGATACAAAGTATATTAAACAAAACATTTCTTATATGTAGTTCTTTTATGTGTTAAATTCTTCGAGAAATAATTGTTACTAAGAAATTAATATTACTTACCTTAGACAAATAAAAACCTTTGACCTGCAGGATGTCATTATGATAGAGCAAACGGATTATTTATAGTAAATATTCAAAATTCTTGTTATTACATTTGCTTTCCCCACAAATTAATAGTATGTCAGGTCTTTACCTAATTGTATAATTGTCACTGTTTGTCACAAAATAATACACTTGAACTCACAATTCACAACAGATTTTATTTATTTTTCCAATTTATATTTTAAAATGAAAATCAAATAACTTACGCTATGTCGAATGTCACGCAAAAATCACTTTCGCTTTCTTAAAAGAACCGGGCAGCAAAAAAGCATTCATGGTAGCGGCCAGCTGTAGTACTGAGTATATGCTATGTTGCCACAACTGATCGGAGAAACGTAGGGCAAATTATAACAGAATATTTAGAGTTTAAATAATAATTTTCTTTGTTAATACAGTTATTAAAGGTGTATACGCTATTGAGTATTTACATATTTAGCTTTAGAATCATTTTGAAGCCGGAAATAATCTATTATACACTGTAATAAAGGCTACAGAACTTCTAACTTTTTCATTTTTTTTTTTTGGCAAAACTATAGTTTATTTCTGAAAATGTTATAAAGCTTTTTGATTTGTTTTGACCTGAAGTATTGATCCTCAAAATCTTTGCACTCAAACCGTTTACACCCTGTATATATATATATATATATATATATATATATATTAGTATTTAGGTTAAGGGATATTGACTAATTATTGTTTCGTCAGGGTTATGTAATTATGAGGTGATATATATTGTTGTTGTAAATAACGAATGAAATAAAACTTAAGAGGTTATGTGGAATGTCATTGTCAGCATAAAACACTGAAAACCATCAACACAAACACAAACAATGGAACATCTAATTCACTGGTCTGTTTTTTTTAATGAGCTCCACTTTTCATGACAGTTTAGGGAGGCATATGTCCAATAGATGATTCATCACAAATGTTGCTAATATGGGACTTAAACTTGAGCCCATTGCACAACCTGTTTTTTGTGTGTAGAACTTTTGTTGGAAGCAGAAGTAGTTGTTATTAAGAGTGAATTTCAACATTTCCATAAACAGATTATGAGAAACATTGCAATTTCGTTTCGTTCAGTTGTTCATGCAGACTTCCAAATAAGTTTGTAACATCCAATGATGCTAATACAACATTCTCTGCCAAAGCGAGGTTATTAGCGACTTCTGCAAAATGGAAACTGTCCCTTATATAGTAAGTGTTGTCAATGTTGTATGTTCTGTTAAATATTCCGCAATATTGTTACGTGGACTATTAATGCCTGAAATGATTGGTCTTAGTGGAACATTAATTTTGTGTATTTTTTGGTTTCCATATATCTTTGGGCATGTAGAATTGTAAGTCTTCATCTGTTTACCTTTACCTTGTTCTATTGCTTTGCATTGTTCTAATCTTGAGACATAAGCATTGCATTTGTTTTGGATGGTTGTAGTAGGATCTCTTGGAATTTCTTTAAAATCCTCTGTGTTTACAATGTTGTGCATTTTATCTATGTATTTTTCCATTATAACTGTGACTCCTCCCTTGTCACTATTTAGTACTATTAGATTATTATTTGTTTTTAAGAATTGTCTTGCCTGATTAAAAGTTTTGTTTATCTTGTATGTGGTATTCTGATATTTGTGAATGTAAATGGTGATTACGCTAGTTGCTAGTCCTCTGTATATGTCTCTATTTTATTCAGGTAACTTTTGTATTATATCTTCAACATTTGTAACTGTCACTGGTGTACTAAACTTGGGATCCAAAGATAAAAATTTTAGTATATTATTTGGTATAGGTGTGTTGGATAAGTTCTTCAACCATTTTTCTTGGGTACTATATTCTGCTGGTAATTGACTTGTTATGTTGTACAGTTTTTTTAATGTTATTTGCCTTTATTAGTTGGAATTTCTTATCATATGTGATTTTTTGTCTTCTCTCATACTCGTTTATTACGTTCTTGGGTAATTTACTTTCTATTAGTTGTATATTATTCTGTATTGCTTTTTTTACCTGATTAATCTTAATATTCGTCTGTTTTATTTCCAGTTCTATAATTGTAGTCTTTATTTTATTATATATCACCAAACTTTTTACATTTTTTTGAAGACTTATTCACTTCTAGCCTAGCTAACATGTACATTTTTGAGTATATGTCAGCGGATTTTACCGATTAAAATCAGTGATTGTCCCATCTTTTCGTCTTTTTCGGTAACCAGTAATCTATATATAGATTACTGGTGGCAAAGATAGAAAAGTTTCAGTACCATTTTCGCCTGTCTTCCTTAACCGATTTTCTTTATTATTATTTTTTTTTTTAGTAGGTATTGGCGATCTTTAGTGCATACTTTTTTTCATTTATGAGTTTTTAACTAAAATCAGAAATATGTTACAACTATTCAATTTATTTCTGATAGTATGTTATTGATTTTAACGTACTTTTAATTTAGTTTAATTTAATTTTTACCGGATACAATTGAACTAAGACTACAAAAGTCGTAAAATTATGCACAGAGCATAATATTCAAGATAAATAGTTAGATCTGGCAGCCTTGATAGAAAATGGTAATAAATATGATATCATTGTAGTATTTGATTTAAATTTCGACATTTCATAAAATTGTTGGCTGTTAGGTTAAT
This sequence comes from Octodonta nipae, assembly GCA_034190945.1. NCBI lineage: Eukaryota > Metazoa > Arthropoda > Insecta > Coleoptera > Chrysomelidae > Octodonta > Octodonta nipae. Next base: position 24,660,460 of record CM067223.1, read on the forward strand.
GTACCTAAATGGATGTAGGTTTTCGTGGCCAGTGTTATAGCTGATTCTGCTTTTTCCGGATTAATTTCTTACAAACATGGCTATATGTAATATGTATATGTATAAGTTTAATAAAGTGAAGTGTGTTGTGAGAAAATGACTAAACGAATGTAGTCCCCGCCAGGTAAGCAACATTTGTATTTCTTATCCTCAAAAAAGCGCCATACACGTGTGGACGAAACGTCGGAAAACTGTCTATATGTTGGTTCAGATGTAGAAATAAATTAATTTGAAAAAATGACACGGTCCAACTCCGGAAAAGGCACAATTCTAAGATGTAAATTAAAATATTTGACAATGTGTATTATTATTACGTCAAAAATCAAATAATACACATTGTCAAATATTTTAATTTACATCTTAGAATTGTGCCTTTTTTAATCCGTAGTTTCAGCAATTTTCTTTAAACTGTGGTGTTATGCCACAAGTATCATTCAGAAAACAACGACAGAAACGTATTTGAACAACTTTTTGATAATTTTTGTACAGAAAGAAGAAATAATTCTCTTGTAGACTTCAACATAATTAAACATACTAATGATAATCTCATATTCGGTCTGCATAAAAATATTATTTATTTAGTACCAGAAGATGAATCTAGAGACTACCCTCATATTTTAACTATAATCGATGATATTTGTACCAATTCTGAAGAACAAAGTCTAAATTTGTCACAATTTTTAATTGTCAAAAATAGTTTAAATGTTTAAAATAGAAAATACTATATAGTTCAATTACCGACAAGGAAAATTGAGTCTTTAAGTTTGAAAAATTGTTTTAGATCTATATCTAACAATTCTCATTTTGTTGCAGGGCAGCTTCTATAAACCAATTTCACTTGGTGTCAACTCAAAACACTCACCCAGAAAAATTTGGTGTTAAATATAAAAAGGCTGAAGGATCAGGTCTACATAAATGTACCCAATGTCGATACGTTACGGTATATCATCATTATTTGCAATTACACTTGTTATCCCATAAGCCTGTACAAAAGAAAGACGAGTCATTCAAATGTACACAATGTTCCTACATAACAAAACGCAAGTGCCATTTCGATAAACATAATATAGTTCACAAGGGGGTGCATGAAACTGAAACATTTGAATGCAGTGAATGTGGTTATGTGACAAAATATAAAGGATCTTTAAAAACCCATATCCTCTTGCACAGAAGTTCAGAAGATTTACAAAAGTTTAATTGCGATAATTGCCAGTACACAACAAAATTTAAACGCTATTTAAAAAAGCACGAATTGACCCACAAGAATAAAACAGATTTAGAAACATTCAAATGTAATGAATGTCACTATGAAGCAAAACAGAAATTTTCTTTAAAAATACACGTTCTAAGACATAAGCGTCCTGAAGAAGAATTTAAATGTTCCGATTGTTCATTTTCAACAAAATTTAAAGCTGCATTTCAAGCACATAAAAGAGCTTATAGTTGTACAATGTTGAGTTGTTCAGACTGTGCTTATGTCTCTAACAGGAAATCCAAAATGTCACGTCATGTCCTTGTTCACAAAAAAATAAGTGACATAGAAGTGTTCAAATGTGGTGAATGCTCTTACGTTACGATACGTAAATATCATCTCAAAAGGCATTCTTTGATCCACAACTATTAATTAAGGAAAGCAAGATAATTCAGTCATTCGGGCCGAAATAAAAATAAGTTACCTGGAAAGTTTTCCGGGAGTTTTTAAAGTGGCTAATTATATAGAAGACTCGGATGTGCTGATTCCGAATTTCAACTGTAGTCCAGTCAATGAAGGCAAAATACGGTAATACTGGGTAATTTGTCCAAGCAGTATCGATTTTCCCAAAAATTTTAATTTCTACTTACTCTCTACTTCAAAGTTGACCCTGTGCCGGGGGTGAATTCCAAAAAGTTTTTTCTTAGAGTCAATTCTTTTCGAGTTCATCGCAAGTGAGAGTATGGATTTTTCAAGCAAAAAAAAAACATGTTTCATACAGTTTTTCGTAAATAACTTTAAAAATATTCACTTTACGAAAAAAAAACATTTGGATGAAAAATGTAGCCTATAAGAAAAGCAAAAAAAAAATGTTGAGTTTCCAGTTTCTGTAGTACAACGGAGTTATAGCTTGTTGAATTTTTGTTTTTATTTGTCACAACAAAAATTGAAAGGTTTATCGTGAAACAACTGAAAAAAATGCATTTTTCTATAAAAGTTTGTAAATACTTTTTTAAAATGGTTAAAAAATCCTGTAATTTGGTATTTTATAAGTCTCTAGCATAAGCGAGTTATGACATAAATAAGGTTTCTTTTGTTTTTTGATAAAAAAATGCACAACTTACCCCCTAAATACCAACCCAGTTCGTGAAAAATAATAATTTTTTCTCACCTGATCGCCATGAATTTTTGCCAAATGACGACCATATATGAACTTTTATCAAAGAAATTATTTATTGTATTACTTTAGAAAATGTTGTGCTAAATTTTCAAAAGTTCTGTGCAAAAAAGGGTTGTTACTGGTTGCCATTATTAGTAATAGAAATATATATTAATTTTAGATAAGATAAAATGACTTAATTATTCAACATATGGAACTGAGTGAAATAAATGTTAAATCATATGTCTAGTTGTTGGTCTATTTCTGTTATTTTTATCATTAATTATAGGTGGCTGCTATACACATATCATATATACAACGTATCTTATGTAATATATGAAATTAGGATTCTTTTTTTTTGCAATTAATACGTTATCCTCTACTTTACTAAAAGTGGAGGCATAATCACTATACTTTAGTTACCATATTCACTCAGCACTGTGTGAAACCTTTATCAACCAGAACTAAATCAACATCTTCCAAGAACCTACTCTGTACTAATTTAATTGTTACTTTTTCAACCTCTTGTTTCCTTAGATTTCAAACAAACCAACCCATCAGGTGTATTTCCTACCAAAATCTTTATGATCTAATTTCTAGAAGCCTTTAGTGTCCTTAATATAAATGTGCTACGAGAATGTTCGGAATAGGATAATAAACTTGGCTATTAAATGCTTGCCGACGTTTCGCTTTCATTAATTGAAAGCTTCATCAGGGCTTGCAATTAATAGACGTCGGCAAGCATTTAATACCCAATTTTATTGTCCTATCACATTTATTATCTAAACTTGATAAACTTAAAACATTCTGTAAAAATAGTTAAAAGTGCTTACGAATATTGCATTTTACGTGAGAGTTCGTACCAGAGAGAGACAGAAGAAAATATGGTGAGGGTTCTCACCTGCGGGTTGCTGACTACTGGGTTCAAGTGAATTTACATTAATGCTGCAGGTAAAACTTAAAGTTTTCGATGCACTAATAGAAAATTCTTGTTCTATGTTTTATTGTCATGTATGTCTTACACATTTTAATATATTATCGCTAAGCTATTCACCTCGACTGTAATGAATTGCATGTCTAAATGAGTAGATTCATATTAGTGTATATTAAGGTCATGATAATTTATTGAGCATTTTACGTACTGAAATATGCAATATACTTAATTATTTCTAAAATATCCTAATCGGATTCTTTTAATGAAGAAAAAGATTGCTCAGTACATAAATATTATAATTAAGTAGTTTCTAAATGATTGAGGAGGCAAATAGTTATTTTGGATGTGCATCTGGGTTTTCACTCCTCACAATGGTTTCTGAAAAAACACAGATAAGTAAAGTAATTGAAAATCAAAGTGTAGTATTTAAGAGTAGTTTGTGGAAACTGCCCGGAGCGCTAGTTGCCTTCTTATAGAACAACTCTCTCGCAGGATTAACTGTGAGAAAGTAGGTCTACGGATTTGTCAACTAGTATTCCTGTATAATATGTCGGGATGCATTTTATGTGATACTTATCTGATGTGACTTTTCGATTCCTTATCAGGAATCGTTGTCGAACAATGTAGTTTGAAATAATTTACACAATATTATTGCTTGACATTTTGGCAATGTCAATTGCTTGATTAATTGACTTGAAGTTTCCCTTTTGATGTTCATTTGCTAGGAGCCGTTGCCATGGCATTTCTACAGAAGGTGTTCCAATTTCTTCATTATTCAACATCATGCAGATACTTTCTTTGATTTTTCTGTTTTTGGTGTGCTCTTTTTTAAAGTAATATTTTTGTCTTATTCCATTCCATTTTGTGTATATCATTTTCCCTGAGTACATGGTTTACCAATCTTGATCTGTCTATATGTCTTCTTGAAACGTTGTACTGGTGCTCTTTTGTTCTAATTTGGAGAGGTCTTGATGTTTCACTGGTATATGTTTTTGGAACTTTGAGTTACTTTTTTTTCAAATTTGATCTTAATGTATTATTTGTTTTAAAAATCGTTTTTACTTGGTATTTATCTCTAATACGTTTAATTTTTTCGGAGAGTCCGGAGACATAGGGTATAATGTTTATAATTGTAGGGTTAATATTAGTTTGTGTGTTGTTATTTAAACTGGAAGTATTTTGTTTTGTTTGTGTACTTTATGCCTACGGAAAAACACATACCGGTGAAACATATGAAGACATATAGACTGATCAAGATTGGTAAACCATGTACTCAGGGTAAACACAAAATGGAATGGAATAATACAAAAATATGACTTAAAGAAGAGCACACCAAAAAGAGAAAAATCAAAGGAAGTGTCTGCATGATGTTGAATAATGAAGAAATTGAAACATCCTCTTTAGGGATACCGGTGTCATCAATAAAAATAAAAATTCACCACATTTTTTAAATGACCAAACTGATACAAATATGTCTCCTTTGCTTAATCTTAATATACAAAATTAATAATACAAAATTCAAAATTATATTAATATATTTACCTTCACTAATATTATACAGTAAACATATTGTACTCTCTACCTATATACTCATTATTATCTTACAACACCATATAACATATTCAGATGTTTAGCATTTAGTTTAATATTTAATTCTGACGAAGCCTGTTATCAGAGCGAAACAATTGTGAAGAAAATAATAAATTTGTGAAAATTACCACAGTGGTTAGTGTTTTAATGTAATTAAAATATGAATTTTCACCAAGGAATGACCGAAACAATCATTAGATTAATGTTTTAATTTGTAATTCAACAAATTTACGAATTTTTGATAATAAATAATTTTTTGTCGATTTTTCTAGCTTTTCTCGGCAGAAAATACCCCTATCAGAACCTATAAACGCTCATTTTGAAAGCTTTCCAATTCACTACAACTTTTCCATTGCCAAGATCATAATTCCTTCTCAATAAAAAACCAAAACCAAAAAAAACACATATGTTTGCTAGTTTTTATTGTTTGAATAAATCATGTCTACGAATTTGCTGTTAAAATCATGTAAAATATCACCTATGAACTATAGGGAAGCGATAGCATCGGCGGTTTGCTGTAGAATTTTATGTCTCAAAATGCCTTCAATTTTCCTCTATTGACTGATATATATCAGAATATATATATATATATATATATATATATATATATATATATATAGCGACTGTTTTACAACCTTGGCCATTTTTGTTTATTTTGCCTGGAGACTATTTCAATACCTCTTCTACTCATGGCTATATTAATTCCTTTTTCCCAGGACTTATTTGGTCTTTCTTTCCGTCTTCTTCTTTTTGGTAATCTCTCATTGCTCATTCGTCTCATGTGTCCGTACCAAGAAAGTTGTTTTTTCTCAATAGTATCTGTTAATGTTGTTTCTATCTTCATCATCTGTTTGATTCTGTCTGTTCTTACATAGTCCTGTAGTGTTAGCCTACAGCACCTACGCCAAAAATTATTGAAGTGAAAACTTCTTTAGCGGCGCTGAGCACTTTTTTTTGTATGGGTAAAAATTTCCAAACTCGCGTCAGGGTCACGTGATGCTGATCGAAAAAGCGTAAGATCGAGGGGAAGGGAGAGGAACTAGTATCTCCCACTCTTTCTACCGTGCCTGAGTGTGTTGCTCCGTTTAGGCGGCACAGGGCGCTTGCGCGAATGTCCGTGTGTGTTTATGTACAGCGTGCCACGCGTATCTAAGGATGGTGACAGCTGTCGGCTTGACTGTTGTGTATTCGTATATGTGAATTGTTTAAATTATGGAAATTGAACAAAGTGCATCTATTAATGAAAAAAGTGATGATGAAGTAGTGAAAGAAAATGAGTGAGTACTTTATAAATATACTAAATGAAAAACTCTTACTTGGCTTTAGCCCGTAACTGCCGTCAAGAAAACCAGCTATAAGCTGAGCACTATAAAACGTAAAAAAAGAATAATAATAATAGTAATAAATACAATTTTAATAATAAGATTAGGTTTCGATCGAGTCTGTATTTACACATAATAGATGTAGTATTTGTAATATGTTTATACTTTATAGCATTAACCTACATTTTCATGACACCACAATAAGCCCATTTGCGGTGTAGGTTTACCAAAAAAATAATTTCGACTAAAAATAAATGAAATAAGATAATAATAAATAATCGGTGTAGGTTTTTAATAAATATTGTATTCTACCTCATAAATGATAGTACTTTTGTACTTATAATTAAACACAACGTTAATATTGAAGTTTTCACTTCTGCCGGCACTCCCGGAGTGCTTTTTTTTTCTACAGCATCAACTCTGTTTTGCAATCTCTTATTTATTGTCCAGATTTCTGAGTCTTAGGTAACTGTGCTTTCTATCAACGTTGTAAATCTTTTTTTTTGTTTTTTTCCGAACGTCTTTACTCTATAATATTGAGTTTACCTGGCTTGTGATAGCTCTCCCTCTACCTATTTATGTAATATGTCTTTTTCATCATTTTCATCTTCCGTCAATGTAACTCCCAGGTATTTATATTCTCTGGTATTTCTTATAATTTTGCCATCTATGTTTAAGCTTTCTCGGGCGCTTCCTATTGCCATATATTCTGTTTTTTTTTTCTGTATTTAATTCAAGACCCCACTTATTATATTCTTCCACTAGTTTTCGAATTATATATGTCATATCTTCAACATCCTCTGCTAGGACCACTTGATCATCTGCAACTAGTAAAATAGTTATGGTTTCACCAAGTTGTAATCCCATTCTACAACATTTTGCAAACCATTGTTTCAAAGCTGTGTTTATGTAAATTTTGAAGAGTGTTGGTGAGAGACAACATCCTTGCCTTAGACCTTTATTAATGATGTATATGAGAATATACTTTTTTTAATAAAAATTTTTTATATTTTTTTGTTTAGTGTATTGTGTTTGTCCACGTATCAATACCATATTTCTGATCCATTATTTATAATTTCATGTTGAAATGTTTATTTCCAGTTTACTTGCTAAATTTGCGGTTCTTAGATTACTGTTGTTCACAGGCTAACAACTTTTATTTTGTTGCAGGTCAGTAGCAAAAAGGCAAAGTCATCTATCAAATCGCAACTCCCATATAGATAAATTTGGTTTTAACCGTAAAACTGCTAAGAAATTGACTCTACTCAAGCAACTTAAAGTAGTTAGTAAATCAAAAAGGTTTAAATGTACGGAATGCAAATACTGTACAAATTACCACCACAATTTCAAGCAACATACCTTGGTACACAAAAGCATCACTGAGGTGCAAACGTTCGGTTGCAATGAATGTTCCTACGTAACGAAATTTAAAAATTGCTTGAAACGACACGAGTTAACCCACAAAACTATTCAGGAGGTAACAACTTTCAAATGTACGGAATGTCCTTACGTGGCGAAATACAAGCAATACCTTCGTCGACATGCTTTAACACACAAAAATTCAAATGAAGTGTCACTCTTTCATTGTGCTTCATGCCCGTACGTGACGAAACACAAGGACGACTTCAGAAAGCACCACATAATTCACAAGAGCATGGATGAAATTGCAACGTTCAAATGTACGGAATGCTCTTATGTCTCAAAATATAAAAGTCATGTAAAGGAACATGTTTTGTTACACAAAAATTTTAATGAGTTGCAAACTTTTAAATGCTACAGCTGCCCTTATACAACAAAATTTAAACGTCATTTGAAACAGCACCAATTAACCCACAAGAAGATGCAAGAACTAAACACATTCAAATGTACTGAATGTTTCTACGAAGCCAAGCGAAAATTCCATTTAAATAGACACGTTTTAGTTCATAGGAATTCTGGTGAAGTACCGATGTTTCAATGTACCGAGTGCCCATTTAAAACAAAACATAAAGATTCTTTACGTTCACACCGAAAACTTCACGGTAATACAAAGGATACGGATAAGTTAAAATGTACAGAATGTGTTGATGTAACTACTTGCACTCATTTACAAGATCACCAAAATTTAAGCGAACCACAAGTATTTAAATGTGCAGAATGCTCTTATGTCGCAAAGCGTCAAACTAGTCTCAACAGGCACGTTTTAGTTCACAGAAATTAATTAAAGACTTCAATTTTGTAATAACATGTCAAACAAATTTGAAGAAACTTAAAATACAATTTCCTTCACGAGGATATCAACTCATTTAGTACTTTTACATCTTTAGTACCCATATTCCTAGTTTAACTATGACATCTTGTTTCTTCTTTTTAAGAAAATTTTACAGCTTTGTTTGAAAAAATGGCAGTAAGACATTTATCTCAGTCAGAAATTGTTGATCTGATAAGTACACTTAGACCGTCAACTGGTGACCATTTTCTCAGATTCGAGAAAATGGTCACCAGTTGACGGTGAAGGCAGATACTGCCTGTGCCATCACATTAAGAATGATTTGTAGTGATATTTTACTACCTTTTCCACTCACAACTATGGTTTTTTACTTTATTATAAACAATTGAAACAAGAAAATTGCGAAAATGAAAAATAATAAACTAATCTCAATGGTGTCAACAGGTGAATTGTAAAGCAGAGAAATACCAATGAAATGAGCCCAGGATCTATCCGATAAGATCTTTAGTAACAGGGAAAAACAAAAAATACTGGAAAATTTAGCGGCTTTCTTTATATTATCATAACTCCGTCACTATCGAAGTTGTAGAACTGGGCTTGTGGGAAATGATAGTAATTGATATCTACCTTATGCGTGACTAAACCAGGCGCTATCGATTTATTAATTTTTGAATAATTGCGATCTGAAATTTTTAGTCCACTATTCTTGCAGTGTGTCTCCATGCGACATGGATCGTCAAATATCAGTTCAGAATAGAGATGTTGAAAGTAGAGATATCATTCTACAACGCCTCTATTTTCATTTTTCATTAAATGTCTGTGAAATATACGAAAAATCTTAGCAAAAATTACCAAAATTCGGTGAGCGTATGAATGTGTTCGAGTAGTGGGGGAACACGGTTGTTGAGGGGAACTGCTAACAATAATTATTATCGATAGTAACTGTCACTCTGACAGATGGTGAAAGAATCTAATCGCTAAAAAAACTTCTATACAGAGTGATTTGTTCGATTTTATTATATCAAATGAGAACTGTTTGTTTATTAATATATTTATATGTAAATGGTTTCTCTTTGCTTTAATTTGTGGATTTTGGGTTTACGGAACATCGAAAGAGAGCGGTCATTAGAAAAATTCTTACTGGTGAGGATTTTAAATATTAAAATGATCTATTTATGGGCCTCTACAATATATTACTATACGCTTCCCCTCAACAACCGTGTTTCCCCCACTCCTTGGATTCATTCATACGCTCCCCCATTTTTTGTCATGTTTGCTAACATTTTTTAGATATTTCGCAGACATTTCGTGAAAATGAGAATAGAGGCTTTGTAGAATGACACCTCTATTTTCAACAACTTTTATCAAAATTGAAATTTGATTATCTATGGCGCATAGGGACACAATGCAAAAATAGTGTACAGAAAACTTTATATCACAATTGCTCAAAAACTAATAAACAGGTAGCGTCTGATTTTGGCATACATAAAATAGATGTAAATTACTATCAGTTCCTACAAGCACAGTTCTACAGCTTTTAAAGTGACAAAGATACGATTTTTTTAAATGCTACATTTTTCTTTTCAGTATTTTTTGTTTTTCCCTGTTACTACTGATCCAATTGGATCGAGCCTGGGCTCATTTCATTGGTATTTTCAAGCTTCACAATTGACCTGTTGATGCCATTGAGAGGTTTATTATTTTTGATTTTATAAACATGCTAAGAAAAAAAACGTAATTTTCTTGCTTCAATTGTTTATAACAAAGTAAAAAGCCATAGTTGCGAGTGGAAAACATTGCAAAATATCACTAGGAATCTTTGTTAATGTGATGGCAGAGTTGGTATCCTGATAGTATTTTTTACACACTATCAGTTAATTTTTGCTCTATTGATTGGTCTAAATTACAATTGTGGTAACTGTACCGGATTATTATAAATAAGGTTGAGTATTTTTTAAAGTACAAATCCAAAATGAACATCTTTATACCAATGGAAAAAGGAAGTTTCAAATTTTTTTAGAATACATTATAAATGTTCAATGTGTTCACCTTCTGCTGCACAACAAAAATCTATGCGGTAGCCGAACTCGTCCCATACACGAGCAAGTGTATTTACTGTTACTGACTGCAGATCATCCAGAGTTATTGGTATAGGTGGGACGTAAACAGCTTAACATAACCCCATAAGAAGTAGTCACCTGGGGTGAGATCAGCAGATCTCGGTGGCCAGAAGTGTAGAGCCAGGTCCATTTCTCCTTCAACCTATCGAGCGGTGAGGAAGGGAGGCATTCAAAAATCCTTGTACATTAATGGGCGGAGCTGCGTCCTATAGGAAAATGAAGTCATCTTCACAATTGATTGGGGTATTCCAAGTCCCCTACTAGCTCTGTTGGTAGACTTACCTGGACTGTGAACAAAACTGTCTTCAATACGTCTGACATCATCTTCTAACACACGCAGGCGCGGTCGACCTGTTCTTTTCTGTTAGTCTGTTGAGTTTGCTTACACCAATGCTTAATGTTTTTTCTAGGTGGTGGTTCAATACCTAATTTTGTTCGAAATGCCTGCTACACTAGAATAGAACACAGAACATCTTGTGCTCCACGGTAGCGATCTCTCTCGAATGCCGGCCAATTAACGCGCGAACTCTACCGGTCTTCTGGAAGCATCATTGCCCGCCAAAACTTTGAAACTTCCTCTTTCCATTAGTATACTGATTGTTCATTTTGGATTTGTACTTTAATTACTACGAATTTTTAAAACTGTGTCCATCATTTGTAATAAGCCTCAACTTTGGTAGCCCTGGTATGCATGCTTTACCAGTATATAACTTGCAATCCTTTGAGATTACGTTTGCTGGTAGCCCTTTACTTTATATTGCACTATCAGAGATAAAGAGGTAAAGGAGTTATTCAAAACCGTCCACTTCGCTCTATATTGGAGCTGCTATACTAGGCAAGTAAAAGCAGTTGACCGAAATCTTGCGTTTATAAAATGAATGATTCTGAAAAAGCATTTATACAATTATCTTCAAATTCTGCAAAATGGTATATTAAAAACGATATTCAAAAGAAACGTAAATTCTGTGCATATCCTTTCAACATATTTCAAAGTATAATTTAAATCTTACATTTGTCACAGTCCTATTAGGGAACAGATGCCAAGAAATGAATAAGTTAATATATTTTTTCAATGAAGTGGACTTTTGTACGGTTGCTGAAAATTAAAATATAAAAAAACTTGTGAATCATCCCACAATTTGGCCAGAACAAATCTATTGTGGTGATTTTTATTTCTTTGGTCCTAGAAACTAATTAATTTATCAATATCAATTTTCTTTAACATACGCGTAATAAAATTCAATATTTGAAAGCACCATAGCAAAATAAAACTTAAATAAATGCTCATCCACTGTATCTAGCCTAAACCAATAACTAATAAAAGCAAATAAATGTAAACATAAAAGTGCAGATCTACTCACATCTTCAACATAAACACCTATATTATATTTTATGATTTTTTTCCTAACCTATCCACTTTTTATTCAGTATTAATTTATTTAACAACACTTACCTGCCCATGTAATTGCAGAATTGTTAATGAAAATGTAGGAATTATATTTTAATTTTAACCTAATTAATATTAATAACTTCTTACATGATGAAAAAAAAACAACTAAGTTATGAATTAATCTTTTTAATAAAAAATATCAATTTCTAATTTCAATTCAATACATTTATTTTTATTAAAAGTAAAAATGGAATAAAAGGTACAAAAACTACAATTTATAATTTTAATCATCTTCTTCCTCTTCTTCGTCGTCTTCCAGCTGCTGGTAAATTTCAAACTGGTCTTCATTACTGTCTTCAACGACATTTGTCTCAAGTTCTTCCATGATTTCGGAGTCAAAGGTTCCATCTTCGTTAATGTCGCTCTGATATGGTAGAGCATTGAGAGAAGCTTGCCCATTACATTGGCCACACGCTAAAAAGCATTGCAAGCCCGCTTTCCTGCATCCGCATCGCGAACCACAACTACTCTTGCAGTTGCAGAAAATTGTATTTAGCAAATCTTCTGGAGCAGGTGGTAAAATTGTCATGATAGGCTGCAGAAAATCGTTTCGTATTGCCCAACCCCATACCTGGGGTTACAAATCATGCCCTAACCAAGTTTGAACTTGATAGTATACACGTTTGAAATGTTGATGAGCAGCTGCACTTGTTGGTGGAATATTTGAAAGCTGCACAGGTTTATTAAGTTTTGTAGACTTGACGTAATGCATATAACGAAGATGATCGATACTTTTCACAGATTTCGGAGCATTATAGACTGCCAATATAGACTGCCGAACAATTTTCTTCCTCAAATGCTGCAGCTAGTTCATGCAAATAAAGTCAGTTTCTCAAAAACTTTTAAAAATGATTTTTTTCCCTTTTTAAAAAGCGCAGAAGTTGTGTCACAGTTGTCTTGCGTTCAATAGATTTAAAAAATTCAAAAAGATAATGAAAACGAAATTGTTATAGACCCGGTACAGATTCTCTGAAAAGTACCGAGTTGCTCATAAGAAAACTGACATTCTAAGGTCTTATTAGAGAAATCGCTCTGGATTTCAGCGCCCAGCAGTAACGACTTTATAAAATCTTTAAGGGACGAACGCGCTTAACAACATTTAATTCACCTGATTATAAAATTTGTTTTTTTGTGATTGTGTCATATTAAAATTGTTAACTAGGTCAAACAATGAATTTCAAATCTGTTTTATTACTGAAAAATATAGTTCCCTAGACAATGAGTTCTGGTGCAGTGCTAAAAACATTTGGATTTTTATATATACTGCTTTTATACCCAAATGTGGTGGTTCCCCCTACAAAAAAAAAACAAAAAAGTAGATGCCCCAAATAACTTTTAGATAACAGTGCTATGATTCCATATACGTTTGGTTGTATTTAATATCCCGGTAAACTGTTGGGCTCTGGGCTCATTGGTCGAATTACTATTCTTGTTATAATATTTATGTGCAAATGTCGTACTGAAATTTCACGGGTTCGTTCAATTTAATCATTTCAAGTTTTGCAATTACTTCCTGTAAAAAAATCACACATCATGTGGCTTTCATTATAAATGTATACCTAGTTGGTCATGTTTAAATAATACGTTCAAACATAATTTAATATTTACTAATTTTTTTATTATTAAATTTATTAATTATGTATTTTCGAGTTTGAGAATATAAATTCAAAATTTTCGTTTGTTATAGGCTAGTGTAAGAACATCTGTATTAGTTCTATTAATCTAATAAATATATTTTCAAACAGCTATGTTAATTAAACTTTGTCAAATTATAAATAGACCTTAAAAAACAAATCTCTCAAATATTAAGCTTATTTTTATAAAACTATAATTTATAAAATTTCTGGAAAAATAACTGTTTAGTTTACTTCTTGATGATGACAATTTAGAGTAGTTGAAACGGCGTTGAGTGTTTTAAAGAAAGGTTCGGTATTATGGTGCAAAACTGTATTTTATACATTTGTGACACACTAAAATGCCATAGCACTTCCAATATATTGTACAAATTATTTACGAACGTATTATGTTCTAATTCTACCAGTGTCATTTCATGGTACGTTTCCTCGTGTTTTATTTTATTTTTAACAGTTTTAAGTCTTTTAACATTTTATTTTAGCTGCCAAAATTATTCGTCTTCAATAAAAATTAATTCTGCGAATAAACAAACTTATGCTAAAAACAAATTCTCTGAACGTACAAGTTTTGATAAAAAAGTACCAAAAATCTCCATCGTGTCCCTGAATAAGGAATTATACAGGTTAACAGGCCAGAATCACTACGGGAAAGATCAAGAACAACAACGATGTGATTAAAAAGCTGACATGCAGCAATATTTCAGTTCAGTAGATACCTTCGTGGGTGATTTGGAAGTGATTTCATTGATCTTTTAAAAAGTAAATCTGTTGTAGTCGAATTTATTGTGAAAATAAAGACGATTATGTTTGGTGTAAACATATTTTTAACACACCCAGTCCGTTATTTTATTTCCATGTTTGGTTGTGCATTTTGAATCGGTAGGTATATGTAACATTTTCTTCATGGAATCTGCTCAGACGAGTATTTTGTGGCTATGAATTTTTTGCCACATAATATTTTCCTCTTTCAGCTGTCTAGGACATTGTAAACTGTTTTGCGTGAACTTTGTGCAATATGATTATTATTCTGCTCCTCTGTAAATTTAAGCTCATTTTGCTTGCTAATTAATTTTTCCTATCAATGAATTTATAATTCAAAAAAAAAATAGTTCAGTTATTTTTTATTCTATTCTTAGCATTTCCACGGTAATATTTCGGAAACATAAACAAAAACTTCATAGTGTTCCTGAATGATACTTTTGTCCACTTAACTTAGTTTATACACTTATTAGGACTAACACCAGAATTGTAATAAAACTAACTTTCTTACGTACAACGTCAAAATATTCCATTCAACCTTCCGCAATAATTCATTTATTAAAGTCTGCGCTTAATGAACAAAAACAAATTGAATTCCATGTTGCCATTTCTATTTCATTGATTCTGTGGAAAATTTCAATTATTTTCGTTTTAAATATCCCTTCATTTAATAAGAATGGTAGATTAATTTGTTTATTCTCCTGTTCAGTTGATAAATTTGTTTTAGTTTTGAAAATAATTGAGTAAATACACACGTGTGTGCTTACTTTCGTTGTCAACTTGAATTAAACATTTTTTTTTGAAAACCAAATTTTTTCTTATTTATACTGATCAGTTCTATCATCTGTCAAGATATCTGCACTGCGTACCATGTATATATTGGTCCTAGTTATATTTCTATCTCTTGTTTTTCAGCTGACATTATTTCATCATAAATCATACTATTATTAATACGTAAAGAGCTAAACGCACTCCCCTTTTTCAGCCTTTATTTTGAAAGGAGGTTAATGAAACGTATAACATTCGAAATATAAAGAATCTTTATTTATTTCTTTTAAAATAAGTAAATTAAATATAAATTATTGATAAAAATCAAGTAAGATGGCGCTCACTATGAACAACTACCTTATCCCTTAAAATCCAAAGTTCGAAATTTGACAGCAGTCGACTAAACCCCAATCGAGTAGCGAAGTATAAATATTGCTTATATAATGGACATTTACTTTTTCCTCGAAGTTTCTTTGGACTTCCATCGTTTTAAAGTGGTTGATCTCACAACGTTTTTAGCTGTGTATCTGCTATCGTCATCAGGTGAATGATAGGAAATTCAGAGTATCGGTCGTATTTATATTATACCCTTCACCTGTCATGCGTCGCCGGTTATGGTCATTGGGTCTTATCTGGACCAATCAGTGTCGTCGTACCTGGAGGTTGGTTGCCGGTGATGCATAGCGGCAGAGGCCGAAGAAGAGGTCTCCAAATATTTTTAATTTGGACGCTGGGCTCGCTAATTACATTTCCGTTCGAGATTATATATGCCGTCTCTATGAATTTTCTTTTGTACCAGAGCTCCTCCTTGTGAATTGCTCTAGCCTGGTCCCAGTTGATATTATGGTGTTCGGTCCATGCGTGATTAGCTAACCCAGACTTCGTTACCTCTACCCTTTGAATAGCTGTGCGGTGTTCCTTAATCCTGTTGTCCAGCGGTCGCTTTGTCTCTCCAATGTAAATATTGCCACATTCACACGGTATGCTGTACATACAGTTATTTGGTATTGCTGGTGCGTCGGGCCTCGTTCTTGTTATCATGCTCTTCAAGGTTTCGTTGCTTTTGAAGACAATTCTGATTCCATAGCTGTGTGCAATTCTTCTAAGTTTCTCCGACAGGCCTTTAGTATACGGTAATAGTAGAGTTGCTACCGTGGTGTCCTCTTCCAGCCTAGTTGGTTTGTCCAGCTCTTCAAACGCCTTGGTAATGATCGTTTCCGGATATCCATTCGCCAAAAGGTCTTCTCTAAGTTTCACTTGTTCTTCTTTGAGGGCTTCTGGTGTGCTGCAGATATTTTTGGCTCTATGGATTAGTGTTTTGATGATGCCAGTTTTCGTTGCTGATGGGTGGTTGGAATTGTAGTGAAGGTATAATCCTGTATGCGTAGCGTAGATGTTGTTTGGATTCCGGTCCTAGTCCTTTGACACTTTACGTCAAGGAATGGTAGGCACCCACTCTCTTCCATCTCCATGGTGAATCTAATGAATGGTTGGGATTGGTTCAGGTGCTCCAGGAATGCCTGTAGTTCTGTCTCTCCATGTTGCCAAATAATAAAGGTGTCATCGACATACCTCAACCATAGCTTAGGCTGCTTTTCGAAACTCCTCAGTGCATGTTCTTCGAACCAGTCCATGTAGATGTTGGCGATGGATGGTGATAACGGGGAACCCATAGCCAATCCATCTTCTTGCATGAAGAACCGGTCCTTCTCCTGAAAGTAGCAGTACTTGAGGCAACATTCAAGCAAGTCCATGATTGAGTCTTTTGGCAGCTCCGTCCTCTTCATCAGGGTTTCGTCTTCAGTAAGTTTCTTTTTCACTATGTTGAGAGATTCGTCTAGTGGTACGTTCGTGAATAGGTTTTCAACGTCGAAACTTACTAAGCCATGTTCTGGCTCAAGTTCCATGGATCCGATGATTTCGACAAAGTGCTTTGAGTCCTTGACGTGCGATGATGTTTTGCCCTCCAAAGGTTGGATGATTGGTAGAAGGAATTTAGATAGTGCTGCTGTTGGTGAGTTGCGTGAACTTGTAATCGGTCTGAGAGGTACTCCAGCCTTGTGTATATTGGGTAGTCCATAAAGATGTGGTGGTTTGCTGTGATGTGGCGTCAGTTTTCTCCTTGTCTCGGGTAGGATGTATTCAGCATGATCTCTGAGAGTGTTGTAAGTTTTCCGTTCTATTTTGGATGTTGGATCAGTAGGCAGTGGCTTGTATTTCCCCTTCGACAGTACTTTTACTTACTATGATGTGTGCTCTAAAAACCTTGTTTGCTATTCAATTATGAAGTTACTTTTTTACAAAAACCTTACCTTCAGAAACTATTGTGTTGTGATCGAATTTAATGTGTTTTTAAAATAAATTTGCGCATTTACAGAAGAATTCAGAGGCAAAGTTTTACGTAAGTACAATAACTATTTAGAGATTCTAAAGCTAATTGATACATTTTATTTCCGACCAATCTTTCAAATAAATTTTAAGATGTCATCTGAAATAGCAGTCGGTCAAAAATGGTTTAATGTTCTTTTAACGAGATGTGATATATATGCTGCAAATATATTTTACTTATTTATCTAATAACATAATACATATAATGTTTGTTTATTTTATCATTTTGTCGAAATTCCATTTTGGGGTTTTGGCATCTACAAATCGATTCCTCCGGAAACATTGTATTACCGAGAAAGGATGAGACTGTTACAGTTATGACAGCTTTGTTCAATACAGGGTGATTTGGTGACCTACTTGAGAATAAAACTGCTATGAAAAATTCTATCAATGCAAATTGGTGTGTAGGATCTTATGAAAATTTCATTACTGTTTTCCTAGCATTACGTTTTTATTGCTGAACCTTTCAAAATTTTAAAGTAAAAAGTGCTAAAAAGTTATATGTTTTCATATTAATTTGAGGCACACAATAAAGTTGTCTTGGGGTCGTTACATATGCTTATATAAATAGACTGAGATATAAGGCGCAGTAGATTCCAGACATGTTAGAAACCAAATGTTTTATTGGGTGGCCCAGTTGCACGTTCAGACTATTTAGAATATTGAGTAGAGTGCAATTATAGTTAAGCAGGGTGTTTAGAAAAAAAGAATTATACAGGTATGTTGGAAATATGCTGGAGAAGAATCATAGTAATACTGTGTGGTTTAAAAATGCAACATTTCGTATCCCACAAGCAGTTGCATATATATGATAGATATAATATAGTGTGAGAGGAACTATAGTTATACAAGGTAATTACAAAAAAATAGAAAAGAAAATGGTATATGAGTTGCATATATATGATGACTGAAATATATTTATAGAAGATAGTTTAAAAATTTACAAACAAAAAGAGTAAATATGGTGGCTCATAGGCAGTCGCACATATAGAATGGTTGGAGTGGAATTATAGTTTTAGTATATAAACGGTGGTGGAAATATAATATTAAGTGGACTTATTATAATGAGTAGCTTAATAAATGTTAGAGAATTGAAATTAAACTGAAATATGTCATCTTGAGAAAAAATAGTTTATACAGCAAATGTCCGATTATATGGATATATGTACCAAAAGTTTTGATGAATCCTTGAATTTACGAGTAAAGTTCGGTCATCCATGTACTATTTATTAAATGTACAAATGGAAATTGAACAAGTATTAGTAATAAATTAAAACAGATTATTTTGTAATTTTCTACATATGCGATTTCTACTTCATAACTATTCAATATGTTCAAATGGAATTGTCATTTACCTTAATTATATTTTCAATATTATTCTACCGATTAAAAGGTGAATTATTTAATTCTAAGAAATTTCGTAGTAACTAAATTTTTGTGATTAATTTCCACTTACTGTCTCTTTTCATATTAAATTGAGAACTATGAATTACAACACAAATAAAGTCCTATTTATTATATATGAACAAGAAGTTGAATTTCATTACTCACTGACACAATTTGTCGAATTTCGACCACAGGCGATTCTAGTGAGGCATTAAAATCCTATCATTTGTTTACGTTTTTCTCATAAACTCCCACGAACTTCTTATTGTATCTGTTTAAAAATTAATAACTTTTATTTCCTTGCAGATCAATATCAGCGAGGAACTCACAGTTGAACAGACTCTGTTTAAAACGTAAAACTCCAGGGAAAGGAACTTTGGTAAAAAATCAAGAAGAACAAAAATTCAAATGTACCGAATGCAACTTTGTTACAACACGTCGATATTATTTAAAGCCTCATTCTCTATTACATAAAAGTACAAGTGAAGTGCCAATGTATAGATGCAGTACATGTTCTCATGCAACAAAATTTAAACGTGATTTGAAAAAACATGAATTAATCCACAAGGACATAAATGACGTCAAATCGTTCAAATGTTCGGAATGCTCGTTTGTTACAAAATACAAACGCCATTTAGCAGACCATGCCTTAAGACACAGAAGTTCGAATGAAGTGCAAACATTTACTTGCAATCTGTGTCCTTATTCAACTAAATTTCGACGTTATTTGGGATACCACAAAATGGTTCACAAAAATAAGGAAGATTTGAAAACATTCAAATGTAGTCGGTGCCCTTTCGAAGCAAAACGTAAATGTGATTTGAATAGACACGATTTAGTGCATAAAAGCCCGAGTGAATTGCAGATGTTTAAATGTTCCGAATGTTCGTTTACAACAAAAGAAAAAGCTGGACTGCGAGCACACCAGAAACGACACGTGTATCCAAAGGAGTTACAGGAAAGTCATATTGTCGTGCTTAACAAAAAAACAAGTGAGGTGCAACTATTTAACTGCGCAGATTGCTCTTTTGTTTCAAAGTACAAAACTAATCTAAAGCTACACGTAAAAAGACATAGTAAAAAATAGGACTAGGATAGTACCTGTAATTTACTACACTACTACAGCACGTGTAATGTAAGCAATTTTTAATGACCATAAGATCATTGGCGTTGTTCGTGCTCTCTCTAGCTCAATCGAATATTACTTCAAGGATATTGCAACTAACCATGAAGACAGAAACAGAACGAACGACGAGGAAAATGATAGCGTCTTCACTTGGTTGCGTCAACTACTCAGTCTATGGTAATAATCTAAGTTCCAACCTGACAATTGTGATGTCTGGAGATTTAGGTGGCCATTCTATAAAAGGTCTACTACGACCTTTCCATGCATACATTTGGAAACAGCTTGATCAGCCTAGTTTTAGATATTTTTCATGACCGTACGGGCCGGGGGGGGTTACTTACCTCCATGCTTGTCAAATTATTTTTCTCTTTGTTAGGTTACATAAACCTTTTGCGTAGTTAAGCTTCCTGAAAAAGAAGTCTAAAATTGTGAGCTTTGAATATCTAGATGGTCATCCTATAAACGGCGTACTACGCCCACTCTATTCCATTCACTGAGAAAGTGTTTGTTCACCCATTGCCTCCGAACTGTCATTCAATGAACTGGTTGTCCATATAACTAAACAACTAAATCTTATTTTGTATTATCAGTTAGATCCAATTAATTCTTTATTCGGAAAGCTTAAAATTTTCAATAATTTTACACATTAAAGATCTTCTTTCTTCACTTTAGGCATTTGTAAGAGATATACAACACTTTGTAACTATTGAAAATTGTAAATTTGTTTAATTGAATAGAATATAGCAGTCAAATATTTCCGAAAAGTTTATAAATAAAACTTCAAACCCTGTCAATATTCAAAATTTATCCATCGCAGTGCAACATCGGACGGTGGAAGTTTCACAAGAAATATATCCACAGTTCATGAAATTAAAAAAGGAATATCGCAAAATAAATCAATAATTGTGTTAAAAACCGATTACACAAGTGAAATGTCAAGTAAAATAACCATAGAATAACTCTAATTAGTATAAGCAAGAAGTTTGGAACAGCAATTAAAAACAATAAAATGGTATAAAATTAATAAAATGGAGCATGGTAGGAAAAACACCACTAGACTTGAAGAGGAATTAAAAGGATTTGGAAGAATAGAAGTTACCTTAACCTTCTACTTATAAAAGGATGAGGTTATAAAAATGTATGTAACAAAATAGATTGTGTGTTCTATTATTAGATATAATATGATTTAATATAGTTTAATAATTTTGGTATGGATTAATGTAAATTAACTAAATACTCCACATCAACTTATTTAATATTAGATTTTTAAGAACTTTTTACAGATTTGTTATTATGTCGAATCTTGTTTCAATAAGCATTTTCAAATTATATAAATAAAAGGTATTTCTATAATAACATTTATTTCACTCAGAAAAGAAAACAACTAGTTTTAGCAAGAGTATTAAATATTTCAACTAAATAAATAATTTGTATATCGATATAATAACTATATTGATACAATCCATTTAAGAATAGAAAACAAATACTAGAATTTAATATTTACATAGGGCAAATAAAATACAAAACTTTAAAATGAACAAATTTTAAAAAGGTAAGTAAATTATAATAATTTTATAATAATTTGAACTTGGCGATCATTATTGAAGCACCTCATATAAATGTGTGTATACATGTTTTCTGAAGGATACTTGTGGCATCTTTTTCAATGTCTAAGTGTTTATTGGGAAATAACACCACACTTTAAAGGAAATTGCTGTATATTCCAAACGTTTCTTAAAAAGGTACAATTCCAAGATGTAAATTGAAATATTTAAATTTACATCTTGGAATTGTACCTTTTTAATGCGTAGTTTCTTAGCCATTGACAACGGGGTCTGATCTAAACCCCGAAACGTTTGGAATATACAGCAATTTCCTTTAAAGTGTGGTGTTATTTCCCCATAAACACTTAGACATTGTGTGTATACATGTTGCACTATTTTGCATTTTTCGTATATTGTTTCCAAGAACTTTCACCCTTCGTTATTTAATATAAGAGTAGATTAGTTGTAAATTGTACTTTTTCTTTACTTTTGAATTTTTTGATTAAACACATTATTTCTATTATCATTAAACATAGTGTAAACTCTATAGTGTCTCTAATTCAATATAAGATAACAAAAAAATACTATGGGTTGATACATTTTTTTACTTTCCCATTATCTTTATGTAGAATTTAACAACAATTTTTTGTTGCAGGATTTTAGTTGCTCCTTTTAAGGAGGAACCAACAAAATTACCAACTGATAACACTGGCTTTGGCCTAAAATTTAGATTTATAGGCATATCTATACTTCACACAAGTAAAGTGCAAACGTTTAAATGTAATGTCTGTCCACATTTATCAAAAACTGAACACGCTTTGAAAAAATATGAATTAACTCACAAGAACATTGCTTTTTTATTTCCAAATATAAAGCCGACGTAAAACGCCACGCGCTTCGTCATAGAGATTTGAGTGAACTGGAAGCATTTAATTGCGTCGGCTGTCCATATTCAACGAAATTTAAACAATACTTGACACGACATCAAATTGTTCACAAGCATATTCAAGAGTTAAAAACATTCAAATGTAGTGAATGTCCAACAAAAACCCCAATTAACTCAGCATGTTTTAAAACATAAGAATTCTGCTGATATAGAAATCTTCAAATGTGACGAATGCCCTTACAGATCAAAGCGCAAAGCTAATTTCAAATAACACGTTTTAGCTCAAAAAGATGAAACTGCAGCTTTAAAGTGTCAAATATGTAACTATGTTGCTAATCGTCCTTTCTATATAAAACAACATTTAACAAAACATGGTATAGAGTATTCTTGAGATAGAAAATGTACGTATATTAAAATGAAAAACCACATCTTTTGGAAATCACAAGAAGTAAACCATGATTTTAGTTATATTAGTTAGTTTTTTGCTATTTCCCCACAGTTTTCCCGTAAACTTCAACCCTATCAAAATAAATAAATAATGGTTGGTGGCTCTTTTTTATTCCATAAGCAAAAATTATTTATTTAATTGACTTACCCTTAGAAGTAATTAAATGTTGAATATAGGATTTTTGTTCAAACACTATACAGTTTTCAGGAATACTAAGAACCCATTGACCAGGTGGTTATACCTCAAGTATTTCATTTCCCTAAAATTATTATTTAATTTTGAAAATTTCCAAAAATTAGGTTTTTATAAAACAACATTTTTAAGATTTTTTAACATTCATTCGGTAAATAAACGGTTTATTTAAAAGATTGGTTTGTACGCTTTGTTATGCCTACACTTTCTATGATTATGCAAATTTCACTCTTAAATTAGAGTTTAATTTTGTTGATTAATCATCTACAGTTTACATCAATCCTAAAAAATATATATTTTATATGTTTTGTTTATATTGTGAAAAGTGATGATTCATTTAATATGCCCACAATGGAAAAGTTTTGGTGAATCGGACAATCTTCAAAATTAGTGTCTTTCATGGGGGAAAGGTTGAAAAACCGAATTAAGGCAATGGTTTTTTATAATGAATGCTAAAATCTTAATATTGAATTGTTGTGGCTGATACTTAATGTGTATCCATGATGAGAAACACAAAAACAAAAATGCACTTCGAGATTTACACTTTATTTTGAGAAAACGACAAGTGGAAAGTGTAGTTTCGTTTTTGTGTTTCTTAAAATCTTAATCTTTCTCCTAAAGATATCGTTGAGATTAATTGGACGTAAGATGGATATTGTCCGTTAAGTAAATCTTGTTAAATTTAATTTAATATTTTTTAGAAATATTTTGCAGACGTATAATATTAACCACGATCGTTCGAAACGGATATGCAACATGTGTTTTAAAAGCTCACAAAATGTACTTCATTTAAACGACTGCCCCTTACTTTTCTTCAGATCTTCAGTCTTGACAGTAGGGTTTCCAGCCAGTAGAAAATAACAGTGAACACTATACAGGTAACCACTAACCTAACAACCCAATAGACAATAGGTCAATTTGTGCAGATAAGATAAGTAGAATAGATGAACTGGTTCTGTCGATAGGCAGAACTGTAGATATTGGGCACCTGTAAACCCTCACTAGGTGACGGAAGCACATACACCATGCCCACAGAAGTTCAACGTATGATGAGGGATTGTCGGCATTGCAGTCATAGGTCCGTGTTTTATTGAAGGTGCACTTAATGGTGCGAATTATTTCGAATTAATACAGCAAACAATTGGATTGGTAGGAGAGGGCCGACTGAATGGCCTGCTAGATCTCCGGACCTAACTCCGCCCGATTTTACGTCAACCAACCAAATGGTACTGAAGATTTAAACATAAGAATGATGGAAGAAATCAGACTAATCACTCGTCAAGTGTTAACTAATGTTAAAAAAGAATTTGAAAATCGGATTGCTCATTGTCAGCTAATACGCGGTGACCAATTTGAACACTTAGTCTGATTTTTTTCTTCTTCTTTTGTAACATTTATACTGTTTAGTTATTTCTCTATAAAACGGATTTGAAATTGTATGACGTCATGCAGACCACATTAATGACGTCATGAGAAATCTATTTATGTCCAAATTTGCCCATTAGTAAATTAAGGTTGACTTTTATCTGGATAGATTTTATTTGATATGTTCCATACTTTATGTGCACATTGTATATTATCACAAGGCTTTAGATAGTATAAAAAATTACTCTTTTTAACAACTATGAATAATGGTGTTCTAAGATATATAGACAACTCAAAAATTCGCGTCAATATTGAACAGGATTTGAAAACGTTTTAGATAAGAAAGAGGAGTACGCTAGGATGTATTTCTTAAACTCTTGATGTTAGGTCTGGAAGTCATTTTTAAGAAACTGGACAGTACACCTATTCTGTAAGTCGCTATAATTATAACAATACGATAGAACGCAAAATTGTTACGTTTTGTGACTCTGAATCGTCTTTGCGTTATAATGACATATGATTTGTTGGGAAAGACCACCTCCAGTAATTCCAACGGTTTGAAAAGTCCGCGAATCAGCGATCTCGAGAGTTGCCTATGCTAGTCTCTACGAACAAATAACAAATATATTAATTTCGTTCCGTTTCAACCTTCACGAGTTACATAATCCCAATGCTGGGCAAACAGTGGAATTAACATCGACGGAAGATATTTGAGTTATCTTCGATTTGCTGTTGATGTGATACTCATGGTACAACTGATCTCCCAGCAGATTTATTTGATGAACTAAAGTCTGTTCCAATTTGAGGTTAATTTTTAAATGTGCCGCCATTTATATTTTTTGTACTAGAATGTCATATGTTATTTGATAGATGATTAGTAGGAATATTCCTGTTCTTAAAAATGGAGAAATATTAGATTGATCAACGCGTGTTTATTATTAAAAAATATTTTAAATTTGGTGAAAGTTCTGCAGAAGTTGGAAGAAAACTTCGTACAGAATATGGAAGAGAAAATTGTCCGTCAAATGTTACCATTGGAAAAATTGGTCAAAAATGTGTGGAAACTGTTTCAGTAAAAGATGAAAAAAGCAAAACATAACATATCATAAGAAAATATTGCAGCTGTTACTGCTAGTGTTGTGGAACAACCAAAAACGTCAATTCGTCATCGTGCACATAGCAATTGAACATTCCAAAAACCACTTTATTCAGAATTTTGCACAAAGATCTTCATTTAAAGGCTTACAAGATTCAGATAACGCAAGAAATAAAGCCAACAAACTTTGGTTTTCGTCGTCAATTCGTAAAGTAGGCCATACAATAGAAACTTGAAAATGTGAACTTTTTCAACAAAAGCATCTTCAGCGATGAAGCACTTTTTGAATTGGGTGGATTTGTTAACAAGCAAAATTGTCGAATCTGGGGTGAAGCAAATTCATAAGAAATAATGGATAGACGAACGCATCCACAAAAAGTAACGGTTTAGTTTGGTTTTTGGGCTGGTAGAGTGATTGGTCTATACTTTTTTGAAGATGACAATGGAAATGCTGTCACTGTGAATGGTGATCGATATTGATGTGCAAAATGCAAAATACATGGTTCCAACAGGACGGTGCAACATGTCATTCTGCAGCAGAAACAATCAAATCTTTTGAAACAGAAATTTGGTAATCGAATAATTGCTCGAAGAGGAAACATTAATTGACCCTCTAGATCTTGCGATCTAACACCTCTAGATTTTTTCCTATGGAACCATTTAAAAGAAAAGATCTATGCCAACGATCCACATACAATTGATGACCTAAAGGAGAACATTATTGACTGTTTTCAAGTAATTGAACCGCAGTTATGCCAGAAAGTTATCGAAAATTTTGGCAAAAGATTTGAAGCTTGTCATACAGCAGCAAGATATTGTGTATTTTATTAAAAATTTAAAAATTAACCTCAAATTGGAACACCCTTTATGAAGAAACAAAAGTTATAAGTGAAAATGTAGGTTCATAAAATAGAATTTGAAAAAGAAATTAAGGCACAGTATTATGGTCGACAAAGAAAAATAACCACTAGAGGTCTAGAGAGGAACAACTGTAACTCGGGTTGCTTTTCCAGGTTTACTGGAATATGTGTCGCAGACTTATTCGAGTAAACCTGGCGAGAAAAGTCTACGATAGTTGTATTTTGCCAGTCACGACCTATGGGATGGAACCCATGATATTAACTCAGAACAACTCAAACGGATGAATGAATTAAGACGCAGGACAAAGATAACGGATGTTTCAGAGCGATGGGCAATTGAGTCAGGATATAAACATGTGGACATGTATTGTAAATTGGAGGCTGCAACAAACGAAAAAGAACCCTTGGTAGACTTTAATAACGAGTTGTTGATATTAAGAAGATAGCAGACAAGCTCAGGATCGAAATACATGGAAAATTATGGAATATGCCTTTACCCCAGGGGGGAGGGATTAGGGCAGAGAAATGAAGAGTATTATTTTTCTCAGACTTGTGTTTTCCTGACAGGTCTTTGCAGTTTACCCTGATGGATTTTGAAATGAAACACTTAACTTTTGCAATAGTAGTATAAATTTTACTAAGTAAACACGACCAACAAGTAAATTCTCAAGAGATGACAACAATTTCGAATTAACTTAGGAAACCATATATTTCGCCATTTTTAATACTAATTTTTTCTCTTGTTGCAGGCTTATTATTACAGAAAGCCCCAAAACATTAATAGAAGTTCTTGAAGAAAAATATCAAATAATAAATAAATATGTTTCAAGCAACAACAGCCTGGACGAAACCTTAAAGCAATCAAAGACCTACAAATGTTTGAAATGCCCTTATATGGCAAAGCAAAATTATCTTCTATTGCGACATGATGTGATTCATAAGAACATTGACCAAATTGAAATATATAAATGTACAGAGTGTCCTCATGTTACAAAATATAAATGTGCTTTAAAAAAGCATGCTCTGATACATAAAAGCTTTGACGAAGTTGAAGTATTCAAATGTGAACAATGTGCTTACGTTACCAAAGATAAATTGCATTTCAGTCGGCATCGTTTGGTTCATAAAAATATCGACGAGATTAAAAGCTACAAGTGTGCCGAATGCTCTTATGTGGCAAAAAGAAAATCAGATCTGATAAATCATCTTTTAGTACATAAAAGCATAAAAGATATTGAAGCTTTCAAATGCACAGAATGCCCTTATATTGCAAAACAGAGAAGGTATATGAAAAAACATTCTTTGACTCATAAGAATCTAAACGAGATTCAAGTATTTCAATGCAATGATTGCTCTTATGTAGCAAAATACAAATCTGATTTAAAAACTCACACGTTAATTCACAGAAACATGTCAGAGTTAACTACATTCAAATGTACAGAGTGTCCTTATGAAGCAAAACGTAAAACTCATCTCACAAAACACATTTCGGTTCACCATAATATTAGTGAATTCAAATGCAATGATTGTTCTTATATTGCAAAATGCAAAGCTTACTTAAACGCTAACATTGTGATTCACAAAAATTTAGATGAGGTAAAAACTTTCAAATGTCCAGACTGTACTTATGTAGCAAAACGTAAGTACCATATCAAAAAACATGCTTTGGTTCATGAAAAATATAAGTATAACAGCTCAAATGCACAAACATAGCGAATTGCCACAATTAGAATACTCTTCCACTTTGTACAATTTTTTTTAAGTTGGTAATAAAGATACCATATTTGACGAGTATTGTTTCTGTATGTTAACTATTGATACCAGCCTTGCTTATCAAAGGGAGGATAAAGTTAAAGACAATTTTTGAGATAGTTTGTTTTGTGTACTATAGTTGTTGCATTTGTAGTTTGTATTTTTATTATTTCTCCAAACTCCAAACATTTCAGGGTTTAAATCAGACCCCGTTTTCAATGGCAATAGAAAATTAATACAACTAAATAAAGAAAGAGAATTTACTGCTAGTTTGACATATACAGGGTAGCATAAAAAATTCTAAATCTTATGTGAAATAACAAAACTTCTTTAAAATTGGAAGAATTTGAAAGATTTATCTTCGGAATTTCATTTGATGATTTTGTTATAAGTGTGGTTGAAGTACATTCGCCAAAAATTAGATCAAAGAAATTATGATGTTCCAGAGATCGCATCAAAATCATAAGTAGCAAAAGTCATTTACGGAGAATAAGACCTTTTGGTGACAAAATTAATAGTAGAACAGAACCGACATCAAAGTGTTCTAATGATAAAACTTGACCAATCAACATTTTTTATCGATGCGTTTTTGTTTTTTAACACAAAAACAGTGAAAAATCTGTAACAATTTAATTTTTTACTTTTTACACAAAATCCACCGATAAAACCTTGTTTGCTACTATGGGCAATGTTGAAGAGAACTGAAAAACATACAAAATGAGCTACTATACGCTCAACTTTGTTAATGGATATTGGAACATATACCCAAATTTCCAAAAAAATAAATAATCGTTTATATATTTTTTTATTTTATAGCTAAAACATTTTTATTAACTATAGCGATAGATCTTCTCATACACAATTTATGTTCTGAAAAAAAAATACATTTACACACAGACTGATGATAATGATAGAGCAATCATTTTTAATATAGAAAAGACGTACTTATTTTAAATTTAAATAAAAAACGAAAAAATGCCTTCTCTATTCACTGATTTTTAAAAACATAAGTAAATAATAGTAGGTTCATTTGTTTACTCTTTTAGTACATTTCATATTTTATTATTATATAAAAGTGAAACGCTCATACTAATTGATAATTGTTAATAATACAAGACAAAAAATGTTATTCTTCATATAGTTAACAATGCAATTTTTATAAAAATAACAGGAATCTGAATTGAGATTCTTGTAATTTTTTTGTTAATAAATACTAATTAATGACATGCCAAATTCCTCGAAAATCCTAGATGTCGGTCTTATATCTCGCGTCAAGCCAAATTTCTTTAGATATATAGGTATGTATTGAGCTTTTATTGAAACATTTACAAATGGAAAAATCCCTTGCAATAGCCTTCGCATTTAGCATAATATTATGATTGCTCCGTCATTATCATCTGTGGCTTAATTTATTTATTTAAAGAGTACGGCCCCCCTACAGACAGTCGCAGCTGCCCTATTAATAGAATATAGGTATTCCATTTTGCTAAATTTATTACAGAAATCCATATTATGCAAGAAATATAAATATGTGTCTGCTTAAAATTAAAATTTGCATTAAGAGTATTTATTATAAGAATATACTGGCACCCCTTAGCAATTTTTTGAAAAATATTTTTTTACGAACTGGTCAAATATATTCAATACTTATATGTATTTATACTTTAAATTTTGGAAAAATGAGATGAGGGATCACTAGACCAACTCGTCTACTTTCCAACGGTTATTTATTCATAATGATAGGGTTATCCGGTGAGATAATATGGCCTTTCAAAGAAATATGTCTTCCATAGTATTGACTGAAATTTTGCAAAAACTACCGGAGCTACAGTATGTATTTTTAGAACATAAATTGGATATGAGAAGACCTATCGTTTCAGTTAATAAGAATGTTTTAGCTATGAAATAAATATATATATAAACGATTTTTTATTTTTTGGAATTTTGGGTAAATGTTCCATTATCTAAGAAACCAATTAACGAAATTGTGTAGTAGCTCATTTTGTAGGTTTTTCATTTTTCTTCAGCATTGCCCATAGTAGCAAACACCGTTTTATCGGTGGATTTTGTGTAAAAGGTAAAAAAGTAAATTGTTACCGATTTTTCGCTGTTTTTTTTGTTAAAAAACAAAAACGCATCGATAAAAAATGTTGAATTTTATGTAAGTTAGTTAAGTTTTATCCTTAGAACACGTTGATGAAGGTTTTATTTTACTATTAATTTTGTCATGTAATTTCGTAAATGACCTGATACAGGGATGTTCAAAAGTACATTACCATTATTAATTTCATCCCTGATTATTGTTAACCAGGGACAACTGAATGCTACAGAAGTACTAGCTATACAATCGCTTTCATTTAATAAAATTAAAGCAGACCCTTTCAGCTTCCGTTTCGTATTGTGTTCTTCTTTGTGTAATGTAGTTGAATTTTGAAATTGTATGTTATGACCAAGGTTCTAGGCATGTTCAGATATTTTTTATTTTTCAAATTGTCATTTCTTTATATAATCTTTGTGTTCATTTATTCGAACATTCATAGGTCTAGAGGTTTCTCCAATATAATAAAAGAAATCTTATAAATACATTTTCTTGAGTATTGGGTTGCGCTATTTAGTTTAGTTTTTGATTTAATTGATTTCAGTGGATTGCTTATTTTGACTGTGGTTTTAATATCTGTTGCCCCCTCTTTTCAGTTTTTCTGAAAGGCCCCATATTTATTAGGATTGTTTGGAGGCTAAATATTAGTGATTGTTTTGTGTTTAACTTTACTTTATTTATTGCAATATATTCTGTGGGTTCAGATTGACAAATATTCACACTCACCTTCAAACGTCTTTATTGTAACAAAATAAATTTACATGTTTACACACCAAAAATTACTAATGATATCTAAACAGTTAAACTCTTATTATACGACAGTCGCATTAAATATTTAGGGAGGAAAATACCAGAATCCGATAGTCACTTCTGATTTACCACTGTATGCGTATTTCATTCAGAAATCTTATCGAACTTAGTTCTATCATTAATGGAAGTTTACTGGGCTGCTGTTTTTACTCTTGTTTTTAGATTCGCCGGTTTTTGTGTCGTATTCGCAATGTTTTTATCAGATTGATTAATTTCTAGAAAATTTCTTCATTTTTGGCTACGTAAAATAAATGTTATAACAATATAAAGATTTAATGGTGCACTTTTTACGATATTTCGATGTTTAGAGTTAAAATTGAGATATCTATTAGTCTGAGTCTGTAAATTTCGGTATCAAATGACGATTGTGTTTTTGTTATTATAATGTCTGAGAAAGGTAGTGTGGTGTTACTCCGCTCAATTTTTAATGTGAATTGTAGGGTTGTTGTATGGTTGGTTTTTTGTTATTGATGTCGTTCAATAATGCATGTATGTCTTTAACAGTCCCAAATAGTTGATATATCGTCGACATAACGCCACTAAATGAAAGGTTTATTCTCTTTGTACAAATTTCTCCATGACATTGTTGCTTATAGGCAAGGGACCGACGAAAATCTATGGCCAAGCCAATATCTTTGTGGTAGAAATCATCGTTCAGTTGAAAATATGTTGTTTTCCTACAAAATGTTAGTCATTTTATTATTCTGTATCATTTATTAGTACTCAAGTAACTAGAAGCGTGAGCAGAGGGCTACGAGAATTATGTAACCCAACCTGAAGAGGCCAGGTGTGATTCTGCAGAAACATTGTCATTTTACCATCGATCCCGACAGGGATCAGTTATCAATTACGCGGATGAATTCCTGGAAACCACTTAGCAAATTTAGTACCCGCGAAAACTTGAAAAACAAATATATATGTTGGAAAACACGCTTGGACACGTCGATTTATGTTTTTAAATGAGCATTTTTTAAACAAGAACAAAATTTTATAGGGTGTGTCATGTGACAGTGGTTAATACCAATACGATCTCCTGATTTGACGCCATTGTGCTATTTTGTGTGGGGATATAAAGACGAATCACGCTTGCGATTAGATCTGTCACGTCTGCGATGTTGAGTAACGTTAGAAGACATTTCTATACCAGATTAGCATGTTGCCAAGACGTTCGCAGCGAGCATTTTGAACATTTTTTATATTGACATTAATGTCTTTTTCTGTTTTTTTATATTATTAAGACATAATCAGTATTACTTATTAGGTTTTTAATGTATTGTAGCGAATTTGTGAAATAAAATATTTTTTTAATATTATTTTTTGTTATAAATCTGAAAACACTTAATATTTCCGAAACAGTTGAAGATAGGTGTAGGACATTGTACATGAATTATGTCTAGAATTTTCTGGATAATCCAAAAAATAAATAATATACAGGGCCTGCATTTAATTTAAGAAAGTTATTTTTTTTGTTGAAAAAAAGCACATTTAAAAATTCAAATCGATTTCATTCCATTTCCTGTTCCTGACTGTAGAAGAACCATATAACGCGTAGAATTGTTGTAAAAAGTAATAATCAGAATTCATTTATTTATATATTTATATCTTTGTAACACTAAAAAAATGTTTGTTTATTATATGACATTGAGTTATATTCACATACATTTTAGTTATTTCCGTTTTATACGAAAAATATACTTATATTGAGCAAATGAAGTTTTATTAGTAGTAAACTAAAATTATACAGGAATTTAAAAGGTTATTTTTATTTCGACCATCAAACCAGTAACATATAGTTTAATAAAATAGTCTGTCTAGCTCTCTGTTAGAGCGATGACCCAATGTAAACAGGCTTACTCCTCTATCAGTGGACAAGTCAGCAGAATTCGTTGGCAAAATACATTTTATGTTAAATAAAGGAATCCCAGTACTCACAAAGGAAGAATACACAAAATGTCTACACAATCAGCATCAACTATTTCGCCATAACTTTACTATTAAATAAAATTTTATTAGAGTACTTATCTTTTCTGTTGTTGCAGGTTTGCTATTGGACCCCAAAAGTCATTAGTACAATTTTTGGAAGTAAATCCTCAAATTCCCATTGACAAAGCTTCAACATACAACAAAAAATTAATGCAGCAAAACACATACAAGTGTTCAGAATGCCCTTATGTAGCAAAAATTAGTTCTACTCTAAAGCAACATGTCTTAGTTCATAAGACACTGGATGAGACTCAAGCCTACAAATGCACCGAATGTCCACATGTTACAAAATATAAATACGCTTTGAAAATCCATGCTCTGACCCATAAGAGTTTTGACGAGGTAGAAGTTTTCAAATGTGAACAATGTACCTATGCCACTAAAATTAAATGGCATTTCAAAAGGCATCGTTTGGTTCATAAAAACATTAACGAGATTGTGAGTTTCAAGTGTACACAATGTCCTTACGCCACAAAAAGAAAGGCACACATGAAAGACCATCTCCTGGTTCATAAAGACATAAATGACATTGAAACTTTCAAATGCACAGAATGCCCTTATGTAGGAAAACAAAAAAGGTATTTGAAAAAGCATATTTTGACTCATAAGAATTTAAGCGAGATTCAAGTATTTAAATGCAACGAATGCTCCTATGTAGCAAAATACAAATCTGATTTGAAAACTCATCAATTGATTCACAAAAACATAAGTGAGATAACATCCTTTAAATGCACGGAGTGCTGTTATGTAGCTAAACGAAAACAGCATTTCAAAAGACACATTTTAATTCATAAAAATATACAATGAAAAACCAGTGTTCTAATAATTTATTTTGACGAACAATATGCATTGCCGACGCAATAATGAAGATAATCCATGCTACTAATTTTATATTTTTTTAATTAAGTTTTATTATTACATTTCTATAAATTCAAAATTCCTTTTACAGACCAGCTATTTTTAATTTAATTTCTATTTCGTGTAGGCAATATTTAAATACCCTAAATATCCAGATGATTGAATTATTTATTGTAGATTAAATTATTTACATGTAATTTACACACTTATTTATATAATTAGATCCATAACTTTACAAATAAAGAAGTACTATTTCATAATCGCCTTTAAGTGTGGTAAGAAAATTTCGGATTAATGGTACATATATCGGGAAAAATCGGTGAACCGTCATAGATCACCGGAGGGGGGAGGTGAGGAAATGTGTATTTTAGGGGTAAAACGTGGTTTTATGATTACTGGGAAAAGGATATTTTCTGTCGAAAAAACATTTAATGCAAGAATTGTACATAGTTAAAATATCTATAACAATTGCTTAAATCATAGCTGGTTCTGCTTTTTCCGGATTTGAACCGCGTTACTTTCAAATTGTGTTTGTGAGAGAAAGATTAAATGAATGGAGTTGCCGCAAGGTAAGTAAGATTTGTTTTGTTTTTTCTCATCCTTGAAAAAGGCCCTTATAAGTGTGGGCGAAAGGTCGGAAAACTTTGTTTATATGTCGGTTTAGGTATATAAATAAAAAATGTCAAAAAAATGACGTAGTCCTAATCCGAAAAAAGCAGAATCATCTATGACTCTGGCCGTGAAAACCGACGTTCTCAATTGTTTAAATCGTTTAAACATAATGTCTAAGATATTGAGAAAAATGCTAAAAACCAATTTTCTAGTCTCCCATTTTTATCTGCCTCATAAATGAGTCAAATCATGAAATTCGGTAAAAACGTACATGTTTGTCTCTCAAATATGTAGTAATTTTTCTAAAGTGATATATTGGACTATTTTGTTTTTTTTTTCAAATTCATTTAAACAAGGCCCAATTTTCAGTCGAAAAGTTTTTTGTGAAAATTTCAGTATAGCCTTTTTTTAAATTATACTATTAGAATATATATCAACAAAAATAAAATAAAAACAAAAAATTTTTTTTGAGAAATTGTGCGATTTTTGTTCGTTGAAAAGATGTGTCAAAAGTCTTGCAGTGCAGTTTAAGGTCTTTAAGTATTTCTTGGGAGATAACACCACAAGTTACGAAAATTAAAAATTTTATGACTTGTGGTGTTATTTCCTAAAAAGTACTTAAATACTGAAAAATATGCCACAAATATATATATGAGTTTTGACGAAAATGAACAAACCTGTTTTTTTAATGTTAATTTTTGTAATAAAACTGAAAACACTTAATATTTCCGAAACAGTTGAAGATAGGTGTAGGACATTGTAATTATATCTAGAATTTTCTGGAGAATCCAAAAAACAAATAATATACATTAGCTTGCATTTAAAATAAGAAAGTTGGTATTGCCCATTGTCACATGACACACCCTATATATTTTTTTGTTGAAAAAATGGGCATTTAAAAATACAAATCGACGTGCCCAAGCGTTTTTCCCTACAAGCCCTCCTTTATTCGTTATCGAATTTATTCCATTTAGCTGTTCCACACTGTATAGCTCAGGCAAGGTGATACCCTTACTAGTAAAATGTGGTCAAAGCATAACAGCTGCCAGCTTGCAGTGGCTTGTGGCTTCCCCTCAGTTGTAGTCAAATCGAGGAAGTAGAAGGTACTGTGGCGTATGATTAACAAATCTCTAAATTGAAAATTTTATTATTTGTGGGGCAATTTAAGGTACGTAATACTTTTATATTAATAAATTACCATGAGATTTCATGTTTTCTTGTCAAAATTTTGCGAATTTTGTTGGGTTAATACAATTTTAGAGTGAATTATGCCCGAAAACCTACGTGGCAAATTGATCACGGACGAAGTAGGTCATCAAATTTTCCCCATTCTCAGTTACTAATTTATTTTTTTATTTTTTTAGATAAATTACAAAAGAAAAGAACAACTAAACCGGTCCAATGGAATGAAGATAGTATGATGCAATGCAGGTATTTCTGTAGAAACACCGCCAAAAATGGTTTAGATTAAGCCACTCTTTGTTTACATTGGGAAATAAACAGAGGTAAAAAATATTTTTAAAAACTCTTTAAGAACTTGCATTTAACTAACAAAAAGCATCTGACAGAACTTTCATTTAACTAACAAAAAGCAGCTCACAGCTTAAAATTAAATTTATTTTAACAGGAGGCATTACTAAGATTACTTAGAAACAACACACTTCTTTAAATTTTCACTTTTTATTTTTTTTAAATTTGACATATGTTTCGCCAAGTCTAGCTTCATTAGAAATTGGAAATACAATGCATGCCAAATTTATTTTTCTTACAAAGAAACTACAGGTAAGGTAATAAAATAATTAAGGTTTTAATTCTAGGTAATTTCGGAGGGAGTGAGCTTATATTTATATATTATACATTTATGAAATTGTTGACAATAGATATTAATAATATTTAACAGAAGTGTTTCTTATTTTTAAGTAATCTCAAAAATGAATTTTCATCAAGTGAAGATTGAAACAATCATCAGGAGGCATTACATTTTTTCATTCTACCATTTTATTGACAATAGATATTGACAAATTCAAGTCTTAAAATTTCATATAATTTATTTTATTTATGAACATGTCTTAGTTTTCAAATAAAAATTTGTACTTTCTTTCTTTGCCCTCTCTATTTAGTGCAATGTTAAATTAGATTTTATCTGAAAATTTGACAACGTTCTGGACACAGTTAAAGTAAATAGGGTGAACTACTTTGTAAATAAAAAGGGTAGACAAAAGAATTTGAGACTTATTTTGAACATATCAATTATTTTCAGGAAAATATTTTTTTGGCTGTTTATTTTTTTTATATTTTAATAAAATAATTTTATAAAAAATGTTTTACAAGTTTTTATTCTTTTTGCTACAATCTTTTCTCCTCCATCATCCAACTTAATGTGCAAACATTTCAGGTCAGCTACACAACAGGTCAAATGTAATGTGTAACATCAATAGGATAAAATTACACTAAATAAAACTTAAAAAATTGTTATATAATATAGTATTTAATTTTTAGATTTAGTATTAGTTTTAAGT
The DNA here is from genome assembly GCA_034190945.1 of Octodonta nipae. NCBI lineage: Eukaryota > Metazoa > Arthropoda > Insecta > Coleoptera > Chrysomelidae > Octodonta > Octodonta nipae. The sequence continues at coordinate 24,697,559 of CM067223.1, forward strand.
ATTGTGAAATTGCATTTTATAATGTTATAAATTACTGTTACTTTTGAACAAACACCAGAGAGTAGACGGAGAACGGTTAAAAGCTAAAAAAATGTTTTTTAGACTGATGATTATAATAATAATTATAAGTATTTTTGCCACAAAACATCCTATTAAAACTATATCGATAAATTTACAAATGCGTATTTAAAAATACTACGTTGATTATGGATCTAGTGAAAATATATGTAGAAGTGAAGATTTCAGAACTTTCTGTTATTTAAAATTTCATTTCAAAACCCATGTCTTTTCCAATTGCCGGTGGATTTCTATAAAAAAAGTACCGTATGACATTTGAAATGTTTTCTGTCTATTTTCAATTATAAGCGAAATATTCTCAAATAACGAAAACTGGAAAAATCGAACTTTTGTTCATAACTCATAATCAAAAGGTGATAACCAATTCTGGATTTCACCATGGAGGTTTTCCTAGAAAATAGTTCCAGAATCTGAGGTTCATTTTTATACAGGGTTTATCACGTATTATGCGATTAGTGAACCAAGGTGTGTACAGCATATCATGCGGAGACTGCCCCAAATAATACGTCGAGATGAACATAAAGTAAACACAACGAACAAACATGCTGCTACCTTGACAATATTCACACATGAAGAAGAAACAAGACATAAAATAGACCTGAGTAGCTGTACAGAACGTGACAACTTCAAAAACTACAAAATCTGAATGATTAGAGATGCCATTGAGATAGAAACCTCAATAAAAGAGACCAATTGCAAAACATTAATCTCATATCAAATTAATACATTGAAAAAGAACAAAAACCGACATAAAAAATAACTAAAAAGCATGAAATAATTTATTGCTACAACAATTAAATACTTTTTATGAAGTCGGTGCCAAGATAAAGTAAAACTATTTTACTTCCCAACTTGGCTGTTCACATTGGCAATGACTTCAGAAAAAATATTTAATTGTAGTAGCAAAAAAATGTTTCATGTCTTTTACTTAATTTTTTTAAGTCGGTATTGGTTTTTTCTTAATTTATTTATTTTACAATTTTTAGTGAGGCAATGGCTTAATTGGATGCGGTTTTCAAATCTAATTAACTTTTTTTCGATATTGTCTAAAATAAGGTATTTTAATTTCATTTATTAGCTTGACCAACCTCGCTTACTGTTGAATAGAAAAACTTAATTTCTAGATATGTATTAGGAAAGTTTTGTATATGATTCCAACGTAGGTGAACCACAATATTGTAGACGATTTGAGTATCATCATTCTTTAGGTCTGTTAATTATACTGACATTCATTTAATATTGAAATCTTATAGTAAAGCGTTATACAGTTTTAATTGTTATAGCGTAATAGGACGTAGTTTTCATTTCTAATTAACTTTGTCTGATAACAATTTAAGTTATTATTAAAAATAAAGGTACTTAACTCAAACCAAATTTATATTCTTTATCAAACCTAATTCACAATTTGGAAAAGTGACATGAAGATCTATTATACAATTATTAGTGATGTGGCAAAATTAGATGCATTTTAGAAATCCTATTACCCCTGTTTCATAAGACTTTTATATATGAAAAATTTTACTTTTAGGCAAAATTCATATTTGCTGACAAACCTCGTATACAGTTGAAAAAGTGACGTGTAATCATTACAGTATACATTTCCGACCATGCAAATATTTTTGTGAAGAATAATTTTTTCTCTATACTCATAAGAACGTTTTCTATTTGAATTCAACTTTTGAAGACACACTGCATATAGAAACCAATTGAAAACCTCCCCCTTGAAGTTGATTAACTGACATTTATTTCGATTTATTTCCAATCATCTTTCCATTTATTACAATTTTTAACCGACTTCCAAAAAGGAGGAGGTTATCAATTCGTCGCGTATTTTTTTTGCTTTTTTGTATGTATGTTACCTGATTTCTTCTCCTGTGGTGAACCGTTTTGAATGAATATGGTCTTGTTTAATAGAGTATATATCCAGATTGGTGAAACTTCAAATCCATAATACCCCCATATTCCGAACAGAATTTTTTTCCATATGTTTAATACCAGCCACTTCACCAAATTTTACTGTGTGAGAAAGTCGTCAAAATTTTTTTCCCGATTTTCTACGAAACGGTATAAGCAATGTTTATGAAAAAAATATGAGACCACTTCGGGATATCTCGGAACACAACCAGGATACAACAAAACCATCAATAATCCTGAAATATCAGAGTAATCAAATAATCCACCAAATCCCCAATCCCCTTAATTTCAACCCATCGGTTATCTTAAATTAATAAACACGACAAAGTACTTGGGGTTTTAAGCACCAATGACGGCATAGGAGGCAGGTATAGATTGAGATCTAGAACACCAATTTCGTAGGTACTTAGTACGTACTAAAGATGGACCAAGTTTATCTCATGCGAACTTAACACTTTAAGTTGCAGCTAACAAGCAGAAACATACTTCCATTTTCACTGAAGTGAAGTGAAGTGAAATTTATAGGAATTATGAAGACAGTACAACGTAAAAAGTATTTTCGACCCATACAAATTTCCACTGAGCAGATTTCTGTTGCTACTTTGTTAATCTCTGGTCGAAGATCTTGATGGAACACTTGTCGAAACTTTACCGGATCTAATAGGAAACAGTCTAACTCTATTGCAATATTCTAGGATTATTTGCGGTGCTACTCTATACACCGGTCAAGTATATTTATGTTGGTTGCATGTTTGTATACCAAAGCTTATTGAACGAAGTATTGATGCTGGGTAATTTTTGTTGATTACTTTAATAAAGGATGATCAAGAAGAATATGTGTTTTATTTACTATGTAATTAGACTTTTCATTTTTTTTATGAATGTAAAGATCATACGGTCCCAATGGTACCGGAACAACTAAATATATCACACGTATTGCGTTTGAGAGAAAAGTGTTTCAAGCAACGCTATAGAATTTTTCCTTGGCTGTTCGGTGACGAACTTGTTTTGACATTCACCTTGACCTTCAAAATCATTTACAAGGTCAAGTTTTGATTCTTAAATGGGACCCCCTATTTTTTATTACAAATTTGGAAAATTTTACGTTTGATATAATCATGACAGTGACCTTCAACGTCACCCCCAAGAATATTTTAAGGTTTATATAATTTCTTTCAGTGAGCTCGCTCAGATTGCATTTTACAGAAAAATGTTCCGGACAAAGGTAACTGTCAACGTCAAAACCAAACTACCCACCGTGAAACCAGGGAAAAACACTATTGTTCGTTCTTGAGGTCAGTCAAAATAAACCGGAATTATTGTTTGACAATAGAACTCGAAGCATTTTTTCATGCTTTATACTTTAGTAGTTCCAAAGACAATCGATTTATTTTACAACATAGGTCCAAAAATGTCATTACAATATTTTCAGACCCCTTGAAGCGGATTCTTTTAAACAACTCCAATAATGGAAATTTTCATAATTTTAATTCATAATTGAAACACGCTAGCAAGGGCGTACCCAGTTTTTGGTTTAAGGAGGGGCAAAATTGGGAAAGAAGTTGGTCTAGAGAGAGGAACAAATCTGAAATTTTTTGGTACGGGGGAGGGGCAAGCCAGCAAATTTATGGGCAGCTTTAATGACTCATGGCAGGTTTTTCCGGTTCAGGGGGCAGCTGCCCCACCCCCCTCTCTCGGTACGCTAGTATACCTTGGCGACAGTTTCAACCGAATTACAGAGTCGACAAAAGTTGTGTGAATAGTTCACTTTGGAGCAACTCACGATCAGTTAAGTGATGAGTAGAACGCTAAAGTAATTTTTCTTAGTCCACTAAAAAATTGAATAACGTTACTGAAGTTAAGGTACTCTCCACAGATTTCGTTCAAGTTTTGTTAATTATCAAAACTTGTCAACTAAACTTGACCCGTGACAACGCGAATGTTTTCCATCTAATCACACATCGAGTATTTCAGATGAACGTCTTGGATAGGAACGGTTTACTTTTACTCCAGGGAAATTGTTATTTTCCATTGTAAAAAAATTCCACAGGAGATTGAGTGGGTTTTCTTCATGAAAGTACATAACATAATACATAATTTTTTTATTTCTTAATTAATTATACGGGGTGTTTAAAGTTGCAAAAATCCCGATTTGGTGGTTTTTGCAACGTTTCAGCAACAGAATGAAAAGTCTCAAAGCTAAGTTTGCTTTATACGTATTTTCAATAGCTACTAAATGATAGGTTGATCTAGCAGATTGGATAATTAATTATAATTAATTGAGCTAAAAACGGGCATTTTCAATCCACCATAGTTATTGTTTAAAACACACTAGAACTCTGAAGCTTGGCAACAAGTTTCATGACTGGTAAGAATCCCAACTTCACCCCTTTGAAAGTTTTCTAAGGCGTTACTTTAGGTGAAGTTTCAGTACAATTCTTTTTTGATTTTGTTCTATTGTATGTAAATTCAGTTTGAAAGCTTGTATTTAGGCGTTCGGAATCAGATAAAAATTAATGGTGGGAAAAAATCGCTTTCCTAGCTTCACAACTACATATCAAACTGATATTCCTTTTAAAATGTTTTCTCATTGAAACATATATTTGTGTTTTTTTATAGATTTATATGTACTCATTATTTTTTAATTAGATGATTGTAATAAAGAATTAACTCCCAATCATAATTCATATAAAATTATATAAACTTTGAGATTTATACCAGCTTTTATTATTCTCCTTATATAAATGCCATATCAACCATTAAAAATAAGGCTGACAGCTCAGGTTCGAAAAGCGATAGCTATCGTAATATATTAATGGTATTGACTCTCATTACCAGATATTTTTTTTTTCGTTTTTATAGTTTAAACTTTGGTATAGCGTCGTTTTAGCTGTAGGACTTTACATCCTTGGAAAAATTTTTCGATTAGGCTATCATTTTATTTAACTTTAGTCACTGAATTAAACAAAAGTATTTTCAGGTCGAATGACCCAGTTATTAATCGTGTAAAAAGGTAATGCACTATAAGTACAAAATTGCGGAGCATTATAATATAAAAATCATGGAAGTATGGTGCAGAATAACAGGTAAGTAGTAGCTTGTGTAGATACACATATTATATGAATTTATAACATTAAATTCTAATACATTAAAAGTACAATAAGATAAATGTTTTGAGATCCTGAGATTTAAAATTGGCTCGACACGAAAAATACGTTATTTGACATGACATTTAATTACTATGCTATGTTCCTTTCAGATGTTTGTAAAATTAATTTGTCGTAAAACGGGAGAGTTGTAAAGTTTACGTAAAATAATAAGCACTCGAAAAAAATCACTTTTGCCAGAAAATACAAGTTATGATTCTGATTAGTTATATACCTCATTAAATTGAATCTTTTTGCCAAGAATCAGATTTCTAATGTGTTTTAACAATAACTGTGAGGGATTGAAAAATGCCCATTTTTACAGTTTGTTGCAAATAAGTCAATAATTAATTATCCAATCGTCTAGATGAACTACTGAATTAGTAGCTATTGAAAATAAGAATAAAATAATGCCAAATTTGCGATTTTTGAAACTTTAAATATCCCGTATAATTAATTAAGAAATAACAATTTGCTAAGCACAGTTTTTATGTGTGATGCTGTATAGCTTCTTTAAAAGAACTAATTAAATACCTGTACAATCTTTTTGCAAACATGGGCTTAAATAATTCTAAGTTATGTAGTCTAATTCTGCTATCGTTATGACCCAATGACGTCAGGGTATTATCGTAGTCATGTTATTGTTTTCAAAATCTTATCAGTTTGTTTATACTTATTAATGAAAAAATATAATTTTTTTCTCATCAACTATGAATAACATTTATTAACTTTTAAAATAAATTAATAAAAGGATTTTTTTTTCTTTCTTCTTTTTTTTCCAGAACTCAATTGTGTTTAAATTATTTTGGCAAATTGATGCTAATATTCAAAAACCATTTTATATATCTTTTTAGATAACTAACCTTTGTTTTTATTTCAGATTTAATAAAAAGCAACGCCAATCGCTTAAAGGATATGAAGAAAATTGTCAGGTTATAAAAAGCAACCTAACTGCGGATAAAGTACCTATAGTTTACAATAACGTTGTCCAGCTAAGGATATTTAAATGCCCAATATGTCCTTACGTAGGTAAACGCAAGTCAGAATTGAGACTACACGATTTGGTTCATCAAAATATCAATGATATTGAAACATTTAAATGCGCCCAATGTCCTTATGTCGCAAAAAGGAAATATTACATGAAAAGACACGTTCTGATTCATAAAAGCATATATGAACTTGAACCTTTCAAGTGTACAGAATGTGCGTACGTCTCAAAAACCCAGTCGCAACTCAACCGACATCAGTTGGTGCACAAAGATATAAAAGATGTTCAACAGTTCACATGCGCAGAATGTTCTTTCGTGACAACTCGTAAATCCTGTCTTAAAGTACATATTAGGAGTCACAGAAGCATTGACGAGGTTAAAGTATTCAAATGCACAGAATGTTCTCATGTTACAAAGTATAAAGCAGGTTTGCAAGCTCATCTTCTGCTTCATAAAAGCATAGACGAACTTGAACTATTCAAATGCGAACAGTGTGATTATGTCACAAAAGTTAAGTCACAACTCAAAAAACACAGTATCATTCATAAAAAATTAAATGAGGTTGAGGTTTACAAATGTGCTGAATGTCCTTTCGTAACTAAGAAAAAATGGTATGTGAAAGTTCATGCTTTGATTCATAAAAATATGAATGAGATTGAAGTATTTAAATGTACAGAATGCCCTTATGTTGCAAAAAGGAAAGTATCCATGTCAAGACATCTTCTCAATCATAAAACTTCAGATGACATTAAAAAAAAGTTCAAATGCAATGAATGTTCTTATGCAACACCACACAAGTCTCATTTAAGAACTCATGTTTTGACTCATAAAAACTTTCATGAGGTAGAAACATTCAAATGTACAGAGTGTCCATACGTATCAAAACTCAAAGGTAATCTCGCAACTCATATCTTGAGTCATAAAAATAAAAATAAGGTTAGCCACTTCCAATGCACCCAGTGCTCTTACACAGCTAAACGCAAGGAAAATCTTAGAAAACACATTTCCGCTGTTCATAATAACAGTAACCCAATATTAGAAGTAGGTGATTTTGAGGAAAAAACTGGTTAATTTTAAATTAAGTCTATTAAGAAATTGCTGGTTGGGAACAAGAGCCCAGAAATACAGTTAAGCACATTGTTTCACAAATTTTTGATTAATTAATTAATGCTGTGAGTTTAAGATCTGTGCACCTTTATTTTTCTCTTCTTAGTCGTATTCTGATGTTGAGAAATTATGATCTCATAAAATCAGGTGTATATATTTACTTAAGATGAATAAAATAAAATTGAACAGCAAATCGCCGATGCCATCACTTTATGAGTAGTTCATAGGTGAGATCTTACATGATCGTTACAGCAAATAATAAATATAAATAATAATTTATTTAAACAATAAAAACTAGCAAAAAAATGGGTTATTTTGTACTTTGTTTTCGGCTTGTATTGAGAAAAACAGTGAAGGAAACGTGATCTTGTCAATGGAAAAGTTGTATAAAATTAGTAAACCTTCAAAATGAGTCTTTATAAGTTTCTAGCGAGAAAAATTGGAGAAATCGGGGAAAATTGATTTATTTTCAAAAATTCATAACTTTGTTATGTTAGTTACGGCATATATATATATATATATATACCAGTTTTTACAGCAAAATTGAACTCATTTTCGGATATAAAATTCAACATCAATTTGCTTATACCATAACGTCAGTAACATCTTGTAAAGAATAATTGTTAAGATTTTAACAGCAAAATCGTAGAAGTAAACTCTTTATATAATAAAAACCAGCAAAAATTCGACTTTCTTTTGTTTTTTTTTTTGCTTATAGGTATAGTAAAAAGTAATGAAGGAATCGTAATGCTATCTACAGAAAAGTTGTAGAGCATCAGAAATCCGTCTTAATGAGCGTTTACATATTTAGATTGGATCATTTTTCACCGAGTAGACGCAGAAAAACTGATTACAAGTCGATTTTTTTTTCAAAAAATGAAAACTTTCTGGGAACTAAAACTAGAACATTAATCATCGTCAAAATCATAGCTTATGATATTAAGTTTTTATGGGCTCAAGATCGATATTGTTGAAGAAGTAGTTTTTGAGGAATCAGAATTTCAATGAATTTAGAGAGATATTTTTCACATCCTACCGTTTTAACGAGACTAGCCCAATCGCTACATACTAAAGATATTTTGAAAGGTCATAAATTCCACTTCAATCTATCTATCTTGGATTTTCGCTATAAGGCCTAGTTTAAAATAATAGTAAATATTATATTAAAAGTATGAATATGCGACAGCCAGCCAGCGGTGCACCGACAATAGCTGTCAAGGCTCATGGACGGATCTAGGATTTTCTTGAGATAGGGGCTCAAGATGAAAATGATAGTAAATTGTATTATTATATATTTTTTTTCAACAGTTTATTAGGTTTTTAATTACATAACTTTTGTCTATTGCTCTGTTTTTCCATTGGTGTATTAAGTCAATGGTTACCTGTTTACTGTTTAGTGTTATTAATTAGTACTTGTTCCACTGTCAAGAGATCTAGAGAGAGCTAAAATCCACAAGCAGTGTTAACACATTTTACGGCACTATAACGGAAATACACGATGTACGAAGTGAAGTGCTATTTACGAGCTTACAAAATTTATTTTTTATATCCTTATGGATCTATCGTAGTTAATACGATACGTTCTGCAAACTATTTCTATAAATTATTGAAATTGCAATTCTCCAAGATCTACTTAACAGACAATATCGATCTTCAGGCTTATTAATTTTAACGTTATAAGCTATCATTAGGGTGTAGATTAAGGTTCCAGCTGTTATTACAACCCAGCTATAAATTTTTTAAAAACACTCACTTTTTGTCAGTTTTCCCAGCTTTTCTTTATGAAGAATGCTGCGATCAACATTTGCAAACACTCATTTTGAGGATTTTCTGATTCTCTCAAATTTTTCTATTGACGGCATTACGAACGAAAATACTCCATATTATTTGGGGTTTTTAAGGCTCAAACTTCTACGATTTTACTGTTAAAATTATGTCAGTTATGACTTACAGGCCATTATTTATGTGATGGCGTAAGCGGTTTGTTGTTGAGTTTATTTTGTCTCCATTGATTGGTCCGAATATATTTCAGCAGAAATGCTATTATGTTCGCTGCATAATTCACCAGAAACTTGTCGTGTTTTACATGTTTTAGTAAAGTATTTCTATTGTAGATATTGTTTTTACGCTTCCTTGTGCACAATTTCGTTAATTGCCTTCAAAACTTAGAATGAATGAATTTATATTTTTCATTTAATAATTACATATAAAGGAGGGAATGACGAAAAACCTTTATTTTCATAACAGCACTGAAAAAGCACTATGAAATATTTGTTATCTAGATTGTCTATTTTAAAACAGAGGCTATGAGGCTAAGTACCGCAAAAATTGAAATGGCGGTTTCAGAACATGGCTCTTTCATATCAATCTTCTGTAAAGGAACATATTTTCACATTGTTAGTAAATATTTTAGATCATGTTAGTTAGATATTACCATTAGATGTTTTTTTGGTCAATTTTAATTAGATACCTGATGTAAATTAGTACCGTAATGCTTAGGACATGTTTTGTAGTTTCTACGAATGACAAATTGGCGGTGCAAACATTCTAAACGAATTTACTGATGTTTACAATAGTCGTTTGTCTTCTAAACGTTGTTTGTGGCATATTCTTGATTACTTTTATGTTTTTTTTTGGGCAATAACACGACAATCGAAATAAAACTACTTATATTGATTTATCAATAAATATAAAGCCATTGACAACGAAGTCAGAATAGACTTTGAAACGTTTGGTTTTCCTTCAATATACGTCGTTTTATTTCGATTGTGGTGTTATTGCCCAAAAAAACATAAAAGTAACAAAAGTCGTGTTCCAACACGACATAAAACCGATAAGCAACCGGAAATCGTATTGCGCACGAAGATTATGGGTTGTGTATCGGTAATTCGTTCTGTTATAACGAACCTAATGGTAACCGATTTGCGGTTAGATAATTATCTACGTGTTTTCTAATTACTTTAATTATATTATAATATAATTAATGTAATTTATATATGTATTAATGAATTGCCTTGACTCGCCCTGTTTTCTGAAGTGTCTTCAAACACTCGTAATTCTTATTGTTTATTAATTAAAAATATGATCTAAATGATCTATAATGTAATAACGAAAATATCAAATAATAAAATACACAATAAAAATATTTGTACTTATTTGCGTTTATTAAATTTTATCTGTGATTTACCCGGTTTGCTTCCTTTTTAGGGTTGTCATAATATATCTCAACTGATTGATATTGCGACAAAAGTCAAACCTATGAATATTGTACAAATTGCTTTAAAAAAACTTGTTTGACAACATTTCTTGATAAAGAATAGAAACTTCACATCACACAGATAAGTATCATACAAAATACATGCAAACATATTATACAGGAAAACTAATTCCTACACCTACTTCCTCTCAGTTAATCCTGCGAGAAAGTTTTTTCTATAAGAAGGCAACTAGTGTTCCGGGCAGTTTCCAGAAACTGCCCTTAAGTACTACACCTTGTCTTTGAATAATTAAGTTATCTGTATTTTTCAGAAACCATTGTGAGTAGTGAAAACCCAAATTAACATCCAAAATAATGTTTGGGTGGAATAATGGACTTCCATGTAAAAGAACCCTATATTTTTGAAGAACATTTAACATATTAGTATATTTACATTTTTTGAGAAACGAGTTGCCAATATTGCTTGAAGATTTAACTTTAACGATAAGAGAATCCTTATGGTTTTAATATGATGGAATTAAGTAGCCAGCCAGATCACCCGACTTATGGCCACTAGATTTTTTTCTATGGGCCCATGTTAAAGAAGAAGACTATAGAGAGGTTCCGACCACACCGGAAAATATGAAGACGACAATCACTAACTTTTTTCGCAACATATCAGAACAACCTTTGAGAAGGTGAAACCTTGATTTATGGAAAGAAAAAGAAATGTACTTTCATCAAAATGGTGCTCTAGTTGAACACAAGAACATATCTTAATAATTTTAAAAGATGTTATTATGTAACTAAATTTCTTGATTAATTTTCTTATTGGGATAATAGTACTGTTATGTCATTATTAATGGTTGCGACTGATTTAGTAATTACTTTTTCTGTTTCTTGAAATATCTCTAATGAATACCCAAAAGTTTCAGGTCTTAATTTTATTTTATATTTTATCGCGAAATGAATGCCGACATTCAGAAGTTTCAGTGTAACTCCGTTTCCCTATGATTCCTAGGATAGAAATCACATGAAAAAAATCATAGGTTTACTAAAACCTGTTAATGAAATTACGATACTAATTTTATTTTCTCATATTTACTGGGCCACTTACACTTAACTTGTAAATACTGGATTATACGGCAGTAAGTTTGAGAAGTTCGGCAAACTTTGTTTCATTTATGATGGAGTTATGGCCACCTAATAGCAGCTAATGAATAACAAACAGCTTAAGTTCAGTATAATCTTATTAGAGTAAACAAACTTTACTTTCGCGACTAATTTACTAAAAATGTATTTGCCAGAAAGACATCATGTTGGTATTGTTTGAAAGTTTGGAATGGTATCATTAATACGAAAGTAACATTTACAAGTTGAATACAGGCGTATTTGACCACCCTGTATAACAGTAAACATTTTAAACAAATTACAAACGGATATTGTATTCAAGGATATGTTGTGTTTTATGGAATATTTGGTTTTTCCATACCTTTAGTTAATTTTAAAAATTGTTCAACTGTGAATTTTTTCAACTTTAACCGCGTCCCATTCCCTTAGTTAAAGTTTTAGACCCTATATCAAAACGATAGTAATGAACAGGAGAATCACCTGAAATAATAAGCACCTTTAATTATTTATATTTTTTAATTTGTTTGTAGGAACCTGACAACAGTGAATGTGCTATTTATTATCTAGTCTTATGTTTTTGTTAATTATTTTCAAAGTTTAAGTTCCACTAAGAAGTTTTTTGACCTTTTATTTTTATTAATTTTTCATTTTCAGCTTTTTAGTTCTACATAAATTTGTTATTTTGTATGTAACTGTATTAGACCGGGACCAGCCGGGACACCGAAGCCCTAAGACTACAAGACTGATACATTTCCGTTTAAATTGACAGGTTATAGTTATACTTACAAAATGAATTTAGTACGCGTTGACTTAACAAGTCAAAAATATGTTTAATTAAATTAATTAATATTACTTTGGCGTTTATCACTTTACTCGATGATTTTGTTGTCAAAAGTGGTGTTGGGTTTTATGACTCTTTTTAGTGAGCCGGCTCATTTCGTTCACCTCACCAAAAGGAGTCGTTCAATTGAACGATCTCCTAAAACCCAGCCGTTTATCCTCAGGCGGATTTATAAAATGTCTCTATTTGTCTAGTTTACTGCTCAAACTAATATTAAAGTTTTGTTTTGTCATAATTTAAAGATCATAAATTTACGTAAATACAAAATTTTTATTTTTGTATTATTTGGTAACAAAAATAAGAAAAAACTCTAAACATTAAAAACAAATAAAATTATTATGCTTACTTATAACCCAAATAGAAATTTATATAACAAAAACACTGCAAACAATAACAATCCTGTGCCTTAGTGCCTGTCATAATAAAAATTTAAAATACCCATTCATCGGTTTTCACATACCTGTTCTACTTTTTTGTGAAACTCAGGATGGCCATATCAGATTTTGTTTCCATTTATAAGATACAGGGCGATTATGATAATTTATACTTTTTGGACCCCTTCTATATCTACGAAGTTATTAGAAATACTCTTGCGCTAAGAACTACGTCTAATAGAAAATTTTGCATAGAATCCAGTGGAGTACTCAATTTTTTTTTCCGAGTATGGTTTTGAAGATACTACACAACATTATATATTTTTAAATGGAACACCCTGTATTTTATTATTTCATTGAATTCGTTATTTTTTTCCCTTTAAAATAATGTATAATACAATACACATGGTATTATTAGAAATGCTAAAAAACACTAAAAAGCTTAGTTTTTTGCTAGTAGGCCATGTATTTTCCATTTAAAAGGAGAATCAAACACATAATTCCATTTGAGATTTTTTATAGGAGTTTATCAGCAAACAAAAATAATGTTAACAATAATTCAATAACATTAAACACGAAATTTAGGTACCTAAAAGCAACTAATAAATAGTTATACATCGTTCATTATGTATAACAAATAGAACAAGTATTACAAATCAAATATCTATCTTAAAATTAATTTTGGACATTATTTATTACCTTATTGATTTAATTGTTCAAATTATTGTCCATTTTTTATTAACACATAATTGGCAAACCTTTCCATCTCGCATGAATCTATTTAAAATTATTATAGAATTCCGCCTTTCGGAATAATATTTTATATAGTGAGCGCTGGAGAGAAAAACGCAAATCTGATCAAGCTTTTTAGTGTTTTTTAGCATTTCTAATAATACTATGTGTATTGTATTACACATTATTTTAAAGAGAAAAAAATATCGAATTCAATGAAATAATAAAATACAGGGTGTTCCATTTAAAAATATATAATGTCGTGTAGTATCTTCAAAACCATACTCGGAAAAAAAAATTGAGTACTCCACTGGATTCTATGCAAAATTTTCTATTAGACGTAGTTCTTAGCGCAAGAGTATTTCTAATAACTTCGTAGATATAGAAGGGGTCCAAAAAGTATAAATTATCAAAATCGCCCTGTATCTTATAAATGGACACACTTATGCAAAATCTGATATGGCCATCCTGAGTTTCACAAAAAAGTAGAACAGGTATGTGAAAACCGCGAGACTCTATCTTCAATAACAACCGAGTAACCTGGCAATCTCAACCAAAATGGGATGCACTGTACACAGAAATTCAAGATCTGCAATGTCTACAGGTCCAGCACTGTTATATTGGAATTTAATATTTACGGCGAGTTTTTGAACATATGCATATTACATGCCACAGAATAAAATATGAGACCAACTCGGGATTTTCCTTAATAGAATGCAATTTAAAAAAACTATACAAATCGGTATGGGTTTTTGACAAAATCGACCAAGATAATTGGTGTATTGGTCGATTTCTATGCAGATATTTCTTCACTCCTTTTACGAATGGAAATTTTCACATATTGTAGATTTCACCAATACGGATATACACTCTATTAAATTAAAATTAATTATTAAAATCTTTTCACAACTCGAGAATAAATCAAGTAACATACATACAAAAAATACATGCTTAATTATTAACTTCCTCTTTTTTGGGAATTAATTAAAAAAGCAACTGAAGCTTTAAATTTTCTGTTATGATCCAAATGTATGAGATTAGTCACAGTCAGAATACATGAAACGGTTGTCGAACCGATATTAACCTATGGAGCAGAATGCTAGCAAATGAAAAAAAAAATGATAAGAGAAAATAAATATAGAAAGAAATAGACACAATTGAAATGGATTTCTTAAGAAGAGTGAGCAGAGTTTCCAGAATAAAGCACATCAGAAGTGAAGAAATAAGGAGGAAAATTGAAAGAGTATTTAGCAGCATGAACAGAATAGGAAGCAAACTGATATGGCATGGGCATGTACAGATAATGAAGCATGAGAGCTGTAATATATACAACGAAATATAGAAAAAAAGAGGAAGAATTATGACATCATGGAATATTGGAATTAGCAGCATAATGAGAAGCAGGCCACCGGATGTATTGTTGTGCAACAATAAAGATAAATGATGATCGAAACACCCCATATATATATTATGTTGGACGTGTCTTCCGTTGTAAAAGGTTGGTGTTGCATCTTACCACAATGCTGAAATGCAGCCTCCTCCTCATTAATCCAGCTCGCTCTGGAGTTATGGGAAACTGTTGTGGAAATTTGTGTTTTCCAGAACTGCTCGATTGCCCTTTTACTGGGATAACTAGGGGTTTCATTATTATTGATGTTGTTGAGTTTTCTATAAAACCCTTTTTCTGATTTTCGGAATAGTGCGTTTCCATTTCTGCTTGGATTGTCTCAAGCAGGTCATCGTTGGCTGGCTGTTCTTGTTGAAGTTCTTGAATCTCGTCCGCTCCAAAGGTGTTTCTTCAGGCTCTGGATCTATTGTATTTCGACCAAATAATTCGCGCTCAACTTCGCTCTTTATTTCATCCAGTTGATAAGGCGAAAAATGGCCATTTCTCTCGGTGACACGATATTGATCTGCGACTCTCTGTTCGGTAACTTGAAGCTCTGGGTACTCACGACAGAACTCTTGATGCAGTATTTGGCGATATCTAGTCTTGTCCTGGCCAAGGTTAGTCACTCTGTAAAACATGCGCATTAGAAATTTATTCATGGCGCTAGTCCATTTCATGCGCTGTCTTATCAGTCCCGTTTGAGTGAGCGCTGGCTGTTGATCCTGCGCAACACTTTCTGCGGGTGGAGTTCTCGTTTGACTCTGTTGGTGATGGTCACGTTGTTGCTGTGACTATATTGGTGAGTGGCGTTGTGGTTCTTGTGGTTCTTGAGCTGTAGCTCTTTGGACGACAGGGGCCCGCCTCCTCAGCACCCTGCCCCCGACGTCCCGCCTGCTGTTATGTCCAGTACTGGCTCCAGACATGCCCTGGCGATCCCCAGGCAGCGGCTCTTTTCCGAGGCCTCTACTGCGTAGCTCCATTTTCATAGGTGGTGCCACCAATTGACCCTGGTGACCCGGGTAACTCGGAACCGTGGGGTTGTCAGTTCCCAGATGAAATGATTTAAACCAGATCATCCCGGGCGGGTTTTGGGGAAGGGAGAAAGGCTAGGTGGTAGGTCAGCGGACAGCTGCCCCTTTAGTCGCCTCGTACGACAGGCGGTAGATACCATGGTGCTATTCTAACCCAGACACGACACGGGAATCAAGTCGGGCTAAATGGTGATCGAAACACCCCATATAGATATAACACTAATGTTGAATTTCCTCCAGCTATATTCTTAGTCGAAAATTACCTTTTTTCAAACGACTATTAGTAACTTTAGTATTTCTTAGCATGTTGTATTTCCTTCAAATTTTTCGTCCGAATTTTTTAATTTTTATTTCAATAGTTTTTTGTTGTTATAGGTTTGCTACATCGCAACATCCATCGGTCCAAGTTATTAGAGAAATTAATGTAGTAACACAATCTGATTTAAGCAACAAAATTATGGATACGGCGTCATTAAGTTACAAACACTTGAACCATTTAAAGACAAGGAAATGTACAGAATGTCCGTTCGTAGCACAATCTAACTCACAATTAAAACTGCACCAGTTGGATCATAAAAATATAAATAACATCGATAAAAATAAACCATATGTAAAAACAAATTCAACAACGCATAAGAGTGTATGTGATAATGAACCATTTAAATGCAACGAATGTTCTTTTGTAACAAAACGTAAATTTGCTTTAAATAAACACATTCTGGTTCACAAATCCTTAAAAGAGATACAAACATTCAAATGTGCACAATGTCCCTATGAAACAAACCGTAAATCTAATCTGGTGAAGCACATAAATATTCATTCACTACATTGCAAATATTGTTCTTATGTTGCAAAAAGTCAATATGAATTAGAAACACACATAGAGGGTCACAAAAAATTGAATGCCGAGATAGCCTTCAGATGCCCAGAGTGTCCTTACGTGGGAAAGAATAAAAACTATCTCACAAAACATTCTTTGGTTCACAAAAATATTCGTGAGACTAAAACATTCAAATGCGCGGAATGTTCTTATGCTTCAAAATGGAAAGCCAACATGAAGCAGCACGCTTTGTCTCATAAAAACACAAACGAGATTCAAGGATTCAAATGCAACGACTGTCCTTACGTAGCAAAACTTAAAACAAATCTCACAAGGCATGTTTTACTTCATAAAAATCTTCAGCCACTAAAATGCAAATATTGCTCTTATGCTGCACAAGACGCACGTGATTTAAAAACTCACATGTCGGTACATAAGAGCGAATTAGGAGCTTACAAGTGTACAAAGTGTTCTTACAGAGCTAAACAGAAACATCATCTCAAGAATCATGCATTGGTTCATAAAAATATCCGTAAGATTGAAACATTCAAATGCACAGAATGCCCTTATCTATCAAAATGGAAGGGAAACATGAAACAGCACGCTTTGACTCATAAGAACATAAACGAGATTCAAGGATACAAATGCAATGAATGTCCTTATGTAGCAAAACTTAAAACTAACCTGGCAAGGCATGCTTTACTTCACAAAACTGTTCAGCCACTGGAATGCAAATATTGTTCTTATGTTGCACAAGGCCCGCTTTATTTAAAAACTCACATGTCGACACACAAAAGTGAATTAGGAACTTTCAAATGTACAAAGTGTCCTTACATAGCTATTCAGAAAGAGCGTCTCGCGAAACATGTTTTGGTTCATAAAAATATTTGTGAGATTAAAACATTCAAATGCGCAGAATGTTCTTATGTATCAAAATGGAAAGGGAACATGAAATTGCATGCTTTGTCTCATAAAGACAAAAGCGAGATCCAAGGATTCAAATGCAACGACTGTCCTTATGTTGCAAAACTTAAAACTGATCTCGCAATGCATGCTTTACGTCATAAAAATATTTAGCCACTAAAAGACAAGGGCACACTTGAGTTAAACACTCACATGTCGGTACATAAAAGTGAATTAGGAACTTTCAAATGTACAAAGTGTTTTTACATAGTTATACAGAAACATCATCTCAAAAAACGATTTGGTTGATAAAAATAAATTGATGTATACTTTTCAAATGCCCCATGCTCTTAGAGAACGAAGCTCAAAACGAATCTAAAATGGCGCATTTTACTTCACAAAAACAAGTAGTAATATAGTATTGTAATTATGAAACCAAATTTGTTGTTATTAATTTGTATTCTAATAAAATCTCATTTACATTGCAGACTTATATACCATTTTTATTGTAATATTTGGTGAAATAATATTCTTTTGCATTTTATGTGAAACATTAATTCCATTTTTTTTAAATCCCATTTTATCCATCCTAAAACTTTGTTTTATTGTTTATCAGGTACACGTATTTTATGGATTATTAAACATAAACACAAATGTTTAAAAATCAGTATATTCTGACTTGTGCTCCAATTATTATATTATCTCATTTTTTAAATCCTAGCAAACTGGGACTCGATAAAAATTGTTCCTTTTTTTTTGTTGATCAGCTAGTGAGCGTTCATAAAATACGTAACACTTAATTTGGACTTTGCGGACCCCTCCCTACCCTTTCCCCACTCTGCTTGACACTTTCTGTGACACCCCTTCCAAATATTACGTCACAAAAGCCAGAACTCCCCCACATGCGACACATCGTACAATATCTTATATATTACTTTTAAAATATATATTATTTTAATAATAAAATTTAAATAAATGATCAAACATCTATAATACCGATGTTGTAGTATCTTCTTCTTTGCAACTTGATTGTACAGGAGCAACCACCTTTTTTTTCTTTCCGGTTTTTCTATTTTTTATTGTTATTTATTATTATTCAAATTCGACTGATAGTTCAAAGATTGGTGCCTTCAAACAAAAAACAAACTCTGCAGCTTAACTGTATTAACAAATACCCAACGTTTTATAAATATTCGACTAAATATATACAGGGTGTAAATAGTTTGACTGCATATATTTTAGGTGCAGATAGTACCCACCAAACAAAACAAAAAACTCTTATAACACTATGGTCTAAAGGCCTTAATAAGCAAGAAAATTTGAAATACATGTTAAGTAAATTATTGTCAATGTGGCAACGTCGCGCTAAAACTCAGATTTGCTTGTGCCGTGAATAATAAAGGAATGAGTCACCACAACGAAATGAACACCTGTTATTTTTTTGTATTAAATAATTTCATAGTTTCGAGTGCCGGTAGATTTATTTAGGTACATAAAATTTTATGAAATATTATTTTCAAAAATGTACCCTTTTAATATCTATGTATTGAAATGAATATTTATATTTGGCGATTTATTTTATGCATCAAGTTGAAGAAGGGAGGATACAAAGTTGTTTACATTATGATTCAAAAATAATGCGATACAAAGTATATTAAACAAAACATTTCTTATATGTAGTTCTTTTATGTGTTAAATTCTTCGAGAAATAATTGTTACTAAGAAATTAGTATTACTTACCTTAGACAAATAAAAACCTTTGACCTGCAGGATGTCATTATGATAGAGCAAACGGATTATTTATAGTAAATATTCAAAATTCTTGTTATTACATTTGCTTTCCCCACAAATTAATAGTATGTCAGGTCTTTACCTAATTGTATAATTGTCACTGTTTGTCACAAAATAATACACTTGAACTCACAATTCACAACAGATTTTATTTATTTTTCCAATTTATATTTTAAAATGAAAATCAAATAACTTACGCTATGTCGAATGTCACGCAAAAATCACTTTCGCTTTCTTAAAAGAACCGGGCAGCAAAAAAGCATTCATGGTAGCGGCCAGCTGTAGTACTGAGTATAAGCTATGTTGCCACATCTGATCGGAGAAACGTAGGGCAAATTATAACAGAATATTTAGAGTTTAAATAATAATTTTCTTTGTTAATACAGTTATTAAAGGTGTATACGCTATTGAGTATTTATATATGTAGCTTTAGAATAATTTTGAAGCCGGAAATAATCTATTATACACTGTAATAAAGGCTACAGAACTTCTAACTTTTTCATTTTTTTTTGGCAAAACTATAGTTTATTTCTGAAAATGTTATAAAGCTTTTTGATTTGTTTTGACCTGAAGTATTGATCCTCAAAATCTTTGCACTCAAACCGTTTACACCCTGTATATATTGATATTTTTTATCGACGAAAACGAAAAGATTTTAAAAATTGGACAATGAATCAAACACTGTATAAACATGTGCGTATACAATTGGAAAACATTTAAATTACTTTAATTTGTGTATACAGGGCTTTCATTTCAAAACTAGACTCCCAAAATATCTTTTAAAATATATTCAAAAGAAAAAGACAAAAAAATCCGTTAAATTATATTTACGTGGGACACATTTTACATATATCGGTCACCCTGCAGTTTCAACCCTTAAGCGGGTATGAATTTCAGTTTAAATACAAAGGTGTGTCATCTGATACCTCGTTTTAAAACTCTCTTTTTTCCCAATTTTTTGACATAATTTTTTCAAATAAGATTATTTTTTACAAAGTAATGATCTAGAAACCGTATAACATTTTATTTTTGAAAATAATTGCCAATTACACCAAAATTGGTTCAGGGTGGTTTTTAGGGTCTCTGATCTGATGAAGTCAGATTTGCAAAATTCAAAATGGCGGATCCAAGATGGCGGATGAAAATTTTTCTTTGGGTTGGCTGACCACAAATCCGATCGACAAAATTGAAGATGAGGATCCAATGTGAACGATGAAAATAACCCCATTGGACGAAAATTTCGTCCGGCATCTTGAATTTTGTAAATTCCGAACTCATGATCAGAGACCCCAACATTCCGTATATATCTACCCATTTGGGCGTATATCGGTTGATTTTAAAAATTTTCACACATGGATCCGCCATTTTGAATTTTGCAAATCTGACCTGGGATTAGTGATCAGAGACCCTGAAAACCACCCTGAACCAATTTTGGTGTGATTAGCAATTATTTTCAAACATTTATTTTTTACGGTTTCTAGGCCATTACTCTGTAAAAAATAATCTTTTTTAAACAATTATGTACCAAAAGGTAAATATATATTAACGTCTTGAAAGACCTCTATGATAATAGCTACGGCCTCCCGCCACATGCCGCCGTAGCTAGCAGTAAATTTTAAGTCTCAAGTAAAGAAGCTGATAGCCTTACTTTGCAGAATAAAAGTTACTTGCCAGAATAAGTGTATATTCACTCCTTGGGAATATTAATCCTACTCATAGCGACATTTACTGTCAGCTTAATTTACTTAAAAAATTCACTGACATGTAAATATGTACTTGAAACATAATATGTCAGTAATTACCTAGAATTATATGAAATTTTATTAACATTTTTTGGCTTATTCTCTATTTGGCTTATCCTGACACATACGTTCCAAATACCACAATACGACAAATTTTTGCTGTTTTATGCATGAGAGTTGCCAAATCTGTAGAAACTCTTAAATATTCAAAACAAACATGTACACTTTGTAAAGAAATTTAAATACACAATAGATGGAATAATAGTAGTGCAAGTTTTTTAAAGAATGTGGAAACAAAATAAGGGTGATTCAAGGAGCTAAATAATTACGGGAATATCCTTAAGCATCACCAATGCGTATAAATTAGTATATTGACTGAAGGTAAGAAATTTATTATTAAATGATCAAAATGTTAATATCATTTTACACTTTTAGTGAAAGAATTAAATCAAGGAAGACCTAATATCCGCAAACACAGATGAAAACATCTTTTATAAACATCTTAGTAATCAGAAAACCTTCAGAGATTGAAGCTGAAGTATACCAGTGTAGTGTAATACCAAAATTAAACATATAATTTATTTCATCAGAGGTCATAAAATTATTCACAATTTCTAATTTGATCTTTCAAATACTGAAATGTGTTATGGGAAGCTTATGAAAAAATTATAGCATATGTACATTCATGTGAAGAAATATTTAACGTTATGATTGACCTTCCTTGTTAATAATAATGGTAAAGTAATTTATGATTAAGTTGTTTGTGGCATATTCTTGATTATTTTTATGTTTTTTTGGGCAATAATACAACAATCGAAATAAATCGACGTATATTGCAGGAATACCAAACGTTTCAAAGTCTATTCTGACTTCGTTGTGGCTTTATATTTATTGGTTTTCCATCAATATACGTCGTTTTATTTCGCAAACATAAAAATAAATTTAAATATATGATCATACGTTCTTTATTCTGCAAACACTTCAAACTAACAAGTGAACGCTGTCAGATAATTCCTCATACATTTGTCTCCAATTTAACAATTGTAAAACTCTCTTTACAATATTTTATTCAATAAATGACTGAATTTACGGTATGTTTTTTGTTATATCTACAATAAATGACTTTCGCCGCTAATAACTTTTGGCCCTAATATCTAAAACAAAATGGATGAAATTCCTATATGAATTTCAAACATATTTGGAAGTGATATCAAAAGGTAAGTATTGTTTTTGTTTACCTATTATAAACTAATATTTATGTCAATATGATCTTGATAAGCAAATTTAATTTAAACTTGTCGTTTTTGGTATTAGGAACGTATGTGTTTTCAGGATACGCCACATAGATGATTACCCATTTTTTGTTATAACTTTTGAATAAAATATTAATGACGATATCGTTATCGAAAAAATGATTGGTGAAGATATAAAACATGTGCAGTCTAAATATAACGCAATAGATTTCAACGATATAAACATATTGAATCAATTTGTAGTATATGACTATTTTCATTATCCTCTGTAAAATTAATATTATATAATATTCGCAATTTTAACTTTTTTTTTTCTTACTTGTTTGATAATTTTGAAATAATCACAAAACGGCAATTGTCTTTCAAGTGTTTAGTTTAATGGCGACATTATTTTTGTCTATTGTTTATTAACTGAAAAAAGTGTATGATGTGGGATGTACGTATAGAATAGTAATATGCAGTGGCGTAACTAGCATTAGTGGCACCAGGGGCAGATATGGTATCTAACGAAAAGACGAAGTGCTTCTAGTTTTATGGCTATTTGATCATTACTTTGTAATCATCTTTTTAATACAAAAGTTCTATAATTTGCAAATAAAATAAAACTAATATATGATTATATTTTGCATCCCTGCCATTTTTTTTTGTTCAAGCGCGCGAAAAAGGTTCCTAAAAGGATAGGTTTCGCCTGGGTGGAGATTAACAACTATATCCATCTTAGTGTGTAGACTGAAACAAATGTGATTATCAATTTATTGTGCTTTTGACACCAATTTGAGTGAAAAAAACCTACTAGGCAGTAGACACCTACATAGTATTGTTAAATAAATTATTTTACTAGTGGCAGTTATGCAATCTGCTACAGTTTTACTAATTTTTATAGGTGGCAGTACTAATGTTCACGGTCGGGCCACCCTGCCACTGGTAATATAATAATAAATATAAAAAAGGGCTTTGATCTCGTTCCACATGACTGGCTCATTCAGGTATTGAAACTCCATAAAATCAATAACTGTATGATTAACTTTTTAGAATATGCCATGTCACCTGTCAAACCAAAACCTTTCTGAATGAGGCCGACTGTACAATACAAACTGACCTCATTCCGATCAAAAGGGGTACATTTCAGAGAGACTCTCGTAGCCCGCTGTGGTTTTGCTTTGCCATGAACCCTCTCTCAAACAAATTGAACTTAACTAACCTTGGGTTCAGCTACAGATAAAGATAGATGGGCAACTCAATGTTATAAAATGTGTTCACATTTCGTCCCCTGCTAGGTTAGAATATGCATAAAAAGCATCTACAGAACTCCTTCAAGTACTAAATTTGACGTTTTGTTGAATTTGACAGATCATCACCAACTAACAAGACGGAATCTGCAGTTTCTAGTCCCAAATGTCACCAATAGAGGGCTGTACCATCGAATTATTTTTATGCGTTCTTCGGAAATAACACCACAATCCAAACAAAATTCTGTATATTCAAGGAAAAATCAAACGTTTCCAGGTCTATTCTGACTTCGTTTTTAAAGGCTTGACAGCATGTATGGAAAATATAAAATGCAAAATGAAAGTTTGATTAAATGTCATATATCAAACTTTCATTTTGCATCTTATATTTTCAATAAATTTTAAAGTCATTGAAAACGAGGTCAGAATAGACCTGGAAACGTTTGATTTTTCCTTGAATACAGATGTCTGTTTCGATTGTGATGTTATTTCCTAAGAACACATAAAAATAATCAAGAATATGCCACAAATAACATTCAGAAGACAACGTACCATCAAAATAAATTAAACTAATATTGAAATTAAATTTATTTATTTACAAAAGATAAATGAACAAATACAGTTGAAAATGGCACTAGTTATTTATGTATTAAAATGATTCATAGTTAAAACTAACAAAAACAGTATAAATATCAATATTATATGTACGGTGGGGGATGTGTTGGTAGAAACAATTACATCATTTTATAAAAAAAATGCACAAATGGTTGAAGTTTTCAATTTTTAATTTTGCTTGTGTTGTGACTGTTACAGAAAAACTAATCACACTATTATTACTTAACACAATTTCAAATTTTCACATATACTTCCATAAACATTCTTTCAACATAAAAACTAATGCATGGACTGCAAAGTGCATGTGCCGATCACCATTACCAAAATCTACAATTCCAACCATATGATTTTTTGAAAAAGGTAAGGCCACAACTTTAAGACACTTCATCAAACATTAGAATACAATATTTCTCTTTTCTGTTAGTTTATCAACAATTCTGTTTAAATATTGGAAGATATGTTCATTATAGCTGCAATTAAAAGGAACAGTAGTTACAAGATTACTAAGATTCTTAGGAGATGGCAAACTAAAACTTTTGATAGAAATCTATAACATTTGGCACTTTGTTTATACAGAGATAATGCAAATATTTTATCATCTAATGAAAATTCCTTTTGGTTTTAATTTTTGATTCCTGATTTGACTCAAAAAGAAATTTGTAGTTGTGCTATTATTCAAATACCTCATTTCACATTTCTTCTGATGTAATAGCGGTAAACGATTTGTTTGTGTTCATTTTAGTAGCCCTTCTTGCTATTCTCTTCCACTTCAATAGTTGTTTTCAAAGGTTCTGGGCATTGTGGCTATTTGCAGTTGAAGACTTCTTTCTTATCATCCACTTTGTTGGCGTCCTGTCAAATACATCAAAAGTTATAAATTATTAAACAATCACTAAAAAAATGCTTACCCTTGTGTACTTGTTTCTTATAATATTCTATTACTGCTACAAATTATTCAATACCTTAAAACAATGTATAAATACTCCAAGAATGGGATTTAATACAAAATTCCACTCGAAATAAGAAAAATTACAGAGCGATTAATGGTTTCACCTTTCACAGACAAAAATCACATTAGTAATGGCCGACAAAAACAATTAATCAAGCTTGATCTTGATTCCTTGCCTTGCAGCTCGGTCGATAAAGAAGATCACATTGTGTCACCTGGATATATTCGATTAGCTGTCAAGAAATAGTACTTGAAGGAGTTCTGAAGGGGGCTACGTTTACAGTTCACCGACAGCTGGACCAACATTGCCTATCTGAGTTACCACCCCCTGGGTTCAGCCTCAAACACAACAACGTACAAGCATTAAAGATAAACCATTTGTTGTACATGGATGAGTAAAAGTTGATGTCAGTTCTGGAAAGATTTATATAATGAAATATTAGTGCCATAGAGTAATCTCGAGGACTCTCGAATGTAAAAACTGTATATAAATAGGTGTTCTGTGAGCGTTAGAGTTAGTCTTGTCATAAGTTCAGTTCATTATCAAGTGGTAAAGTATATGCTTTAAGCAAACGTCAGTGTGAATTGTCTTTTGTGTTGCTTGTGTAAAATGTGATTTTTTATAGGTGGCAGTACTAAAGTTCACGGTCGGGCCACCTTGCCACTGGTATTATAATAATAAATATAAATACATTAAGTATTTAACGAATAAATTTATTACTAAATTCAACTCAAAACATTTATGTTATGAAAATAAACACTTAAGGAAACTGAAAACCAGGTATTTTTTCTAACAAATAATGTAACAATTTCCAAAAATATATAATCACTCTCTGTGTGTCAACAAATAGCCCCAAATGTATGTACTTTTATAATAGCATCGTATAATAAAAACGCAATAATAATTACATTACTCTACATCGCATATGTTGACTACAAAAAGGTCTTTGATCCCGTTCCCGTCCCATGCTTGGCTCATTCAGGTATTGAACAATATGGTAAACAGTTCTGGCCTAAAGAAGCACTTAACTTCATTTGCTTTTTCTAACAGCAATAACAGATCGGCCCAAAACTAAACGACTGAAAAAGCAGTTGTTCTGTTTCGAAGGATAAAACAAATAGCAGATAGTAGTGGTGGAATGTCTTCGATGCACATTCCATAGAGAATATTCAAAAAAATGTATGAATTAGATGTTGCGGTTTTAGTTCAATGCTGGTTCAATGCAAGTATATAATTGACGAAGGACCTTTAGCGGAACATTCAATAAACACGTGCCGTCACATAAACGAATCACCAAATAAAAGTTATCACTAACCTTTAAGTCGAAGCTCTGGTGTTTTCTTGGTTCTTCTTTCTTCTGAGGCTAGCCCCGTAAGCAGGAACAGTTTCTTAGAGCTTCGTCTAGACAACACGTTACACAAAAAATAGCGACGTAATGTTCATTGATTGAGCATACAAATGCGGGTTTAACAACAAATGATGCGCTTTTGTAAACACTAAAGAAACAAAATGAAAGCGGTTTAGCGGTCGTTACGAACGAAGCTACTAACTCGCGAAATCGTAACGCAAAAAACAACAATAAGCGTCGTCTCTTCAGAGGAATCAAAGCGACCGAAAAGTTCGGAGCACAATACACAAAAAATCCCAAGCGTCCACATAGCTAGGGATCCGAAACACGAATGTCGAATACTGTCTATATTTTACACGCAAAAAAAACATTTAAAATTAGCATTAGCGCGACGGAATGTTTTAGAAAAGGTGCAGAAGTTTAAAAATCAATGAAGTAATTCAATCAAATTGAACACAATACACTAAACAAATTGCGGGAACGCACCAAGTGGTATATTATATATTTTTGGATTTTCCAGAAAATTCTAGACATAATTCATGTTCAGCTGTTTCGGAAATAGACTTATTACAAAAATTAACATAAAAAAAAAGAAAATTATTTTATTTCACAAATTCGCTACCTTATACTCAATACTTAAATCCCATTTAGCTTTTGATATTGAGATAGTAAGCAAAAACCATTCCTGAGTTCCTTTTTACTGATTTGAAAAAAAAATAGTTTTGTTTATTTTTGTCAAAACTCATATTTTTAGCATTTTCTTGTCTACCTGCATGACAGTGGTGATCAGATTCAGTGCTATTTTCGTTTCAATTTCGTTAACTCTAAGTAATAATATCAGAAAAATGGTTCAATAACAAAAATGTACAAAAAAACCATTTTACCAATGATTGGTTATGGAGATAACATACGGACACAAATTACAGTTTTACGCTGATTTGATGAAAATTCTCCAAATTTGCCGCCTGTATCCCCAGGAACAATTAGCAAAATAGAAAAGCAATTTCGCGAGCTTGGGCATGTAAGACAGACAAAAAAGTAGCTGCCAATGCTCTAGTGGTAATACGAAATTGGATATTATGCTTGAGTTTCAAGAAAACCCACATAATTCTGTTCGAAAAGCAGCTACGTTAGCTACACATCAATTTTTCAAGTATTAAAGGAAAGTAAAATGCATCCCTATAAAATGATGCCAACTCAGGAGCTCATGGAAGACTATTTCGATAGGAGAACGTATTGCTCTGAACAAATGATGTTAAGGTTAGATAACAATGAGATCCAATTAGAAGATGTTTGGTTTTCTGACATTTACACTTCACGGGTATGTTAATCGTCAAAATTGTCGCTATTGGTCTAGTGAGAATCCCCACTGGATGACAAAGAAACATACGCAATATCCTGAAAAAGTTAATTTTTGGGCAGGTGTTGTTGGAAATCATATCGTAGGTCCCTTTTTTATAAGGTTAGATAACAATGAGAACTAATTAGAAGATGTTTTGTTTTCTGATGAGAGCAAATTTACACTTCACGGTCGTGTTAATCGTCAAAATTGCCGCTATTGGTCTAAGAAAAATCCTCACTGGATGATAGAGAAACATACGCCGTTTCCTTAAAAAGTGCATGTTTGGACAAGAATTGTTGGAAATCATATCGTAGGTCCCCTTTTCATTGATTGCAACTTGAATGGAGATAACTATTTAGTACTGCTCCAAAATAATGTCGAGCCAACTTTGAAAAACTTATATCCTGATCCAGTAAACCCATAAGTTCCTGCCAATACAATATGGTTTCACAAGATGGAACACCGCCCCATTACAAAATCAATGTCTGACAGCACCTGAACCAAATTTTTCCAAATCGGTGGAACGGGAGGCGCGGATCGATAGAATGGCCTGCACGATCTTCTAATTTGACGCCATTAGACTACTTTTTGAGGGGATATGTCAAACGTACTGTATACAAAACTAAACTTAGATAACCTAAAAAGACGAATCACGCTTGCGATTAGATAAGTCACGCCTTAGATGTTGACTAACGTTAGAAGACATTTCTGTACCGGATTAGCATGTTGCCAAGACGTTCGGGCATTTTGAACATTTCCTGCATTAAAATTAATGTTTTTATTGTATTTTTTGTACTATTAAGAAATAATCAGTATTAATTATTAGGTTTTTAGTGTAATGTAGCAAATGTGTGAAATAAAATTGTTTTCTTTTTTTTTGGTAATAAATTTAAAAACACTTAATATTTCCGAAGATAGGTGTAGGACATTGTAAATGAATTAGAATTAGAATTTTCTGGAGAATCCATTAAATAAATAATGTAAAGGGGCTTACAGTTAAAATAAGAAAGTTGGTATTGGCCACTGCCACATGACACATCCTATTTTTTTTTTTGTTGAAAAAATGCGCATTTAAAATACCAATCGACACGTCCTAGCGTTTTTTCCAACACGCCCTCCTTTATTTGTTATCGAATTTATTCCATTTAACTCTTCGACACTGTATAATAAACAAATGTAATTATCAAGAATCCGAGTCAACGTTAGAACCTTAATTTCAGCGAATATTCAAAGGTCAATACGGCATTTGATTTCTCACTCTGGTATTAAAATTACATGTATATACAATTTAAAGTCTTGTGTTAACTGTTATTAACTTTACTGAACACATCCCACCAATGTTGGGTTTCGTCCAGTAATATTCTTCACTTGACATAAAATAAGCAAATCATCAAATAAAATTGTATTTCAACACTCAACTTTTTTATTTGTTACAGGCTTGATATACCTCAACAGCACTATCCAGCAGGCCAAGTTATTAGTAACTATGATTTAAGCAGCAACGATATGGATGCAGTGGCATTGTCTTACAAAAACTTAAACCAGTTAAAGACATTCAAATGCCCGGAATGTCAAGTCGTAGCAAAATCAAAATCTCAATTAAAACGTCATCAGTTGATTCATAAAAACATAAGTGATAAAAATCCAACAGACGATAATGTTCTGCAGTTAAAGACCTTCAAATGCCCACAATGTCCTTATGTGGGAAAACGAAGGTGGTATTTTAGACTACACGAATTGACTCATAAAAACATAAATGAAACTGAAACATTCAAATGCCCAGAATGTCCTTACATCGCAAAACATATATCTTATGTCAGGAAACATGCAATAATGCATAAGAATATATGTGATATTCAACCATTTAAATGCAACGAATGTTCTTTTGTAACAAAACGTAAATTATCTTTAAATAGGCACATTTTAGCGCACAAAACCTTAAATGAGAGAAACACATTCAAATGTGCACAGTGTCCCTTTGAAGCAATACGTAAATTTGATCTCAAGAAACATGTTTCGATCCACAAAAATATTCATTTATTAACATGCGAATATTGTTCTTACAATGCAAAAAGCAGAAATGAATTAAAAACACACAAATTGACTCACAAGAAAGTTAACGAGGTGTTCAAGTGTCCAGAGTGTTCTTACGTAGGAAAGTGTAAAAATTATCTCTCAAAACATGCTTTGGTTCATAAAAATATAAATGAGATTAAAACATTCAAATGCACAGAATGTTCTTATGTATCAAAATCGAAAGGAAACATAAACCGGCATGCTTTGTCTCATAACAGAAGCGAGAGTCAAGGACTCAAATGCAATGAGTGTCCTTATGTAGCAACATTTAAACCCAATCTCGCAAGGCATGCTTTACTTCATAAAATTATTCAGCCACTAAAATGCATATATTGTACTTATGTTGCACAAAATTCACTTGATTTGAAAGCTCACAGGTCGGTTCATGAACGTGAATTAGCAAAATTCAAATGCGCAGAATGCCCTTATGTATCAAAATCAAAATGGAACTTCAACAGACATACTTTGTCTCATAAGAGCAGAAGTGAGATTCAAGAATTCAAATGCAATAGCTGTCCTTATGTAACAACATTTAAACGTAATCTCACAATGCATGCATTAAATCACAAAACTATTCAGCCACTGGAATGCAAATATTGTTCTCATGTTGCACAAGACTCACTTGATTTGAAAACTCACATATCGGTACATGAAAGTGAATTAGCAAAATTCAAATGCGCAAAATGTCCTTATGTATCGAAATCGAGATGGAACTTCAAGAGGCATACTTTGTCTCATAAGAGCAGAAGTGAGATTCGAGAGTTCAAATGCAATAGCTGTCCTTATGTAACAAAATTTAAACGTAATCTTACAAGGCATGCTTTACTTCACAAAACTATTCAGCCACTGGAATGCAAATATTGTTCTCATGTTGCACAAGACTCACTTGATTTGAAAACTCACATATCGGTACATGAAAGAGAATTAGCAAAATTCAAGTGCGCAGAATGTCCTTATGTATCAAAATCGAAGTTTAACTTCAACAGGCATGCTTTGTCTCATAAGAACATAAGTGAGATTCAAGGATTCAAATGCAACGACTGTCCTTATGTAGCAAAATGTAAACGTAATCTCGCAAGGCATGCTCTACTTCACAAAACTATTCAGCCACTAAAATGCAAATTGTGTTCTTATCTTGCACAAAACTCACTTGATTTGAAAACTCACATATCGGTGCATAAAAGTGAATTAGGAAAATTTAAATGCGCAGATTGTTCTTATGTATCAAAATCGAAATGGAACTTCAACAGGCATGCTTTGTCTCATAAAAACATAAGTGAGATTCAAGGATTCAAATGCAGTCAGTGTCCTTATGTAGCAAAATGTAAACGTAATCTCACAAGGCATGCTTTACTTCACAAAAGTATTCAGCTACTGGAATGCAAATATTGTTCTTATGTTGCACAAGACTCACTTGATTTGAAAACTCACATATCGGTACATGAAAGTGAATTAGCAAAATTCAAATGCCCAGATTGTCCTTATGTATCGAAATTGAAAGGAAACATCAAAAGGCACGCCTTGTCTCATAAGAACATTCAAGGATTTAAATGCAAGGACTGTCCATATGTAGGAAAATTTAAACGTAATCTGACAAGGCATTCTTTACTTCACAAAACTAATCAGCCACTAAAATGCTGATTTGGTTCTTATGTTGCACACTTGATTTGAAAACTCTCATGTCGGTACATGAAAGTGACTAAGAACTTTTCAAGTGTACACAGTGTTCCTACATAGCTATACAGAAACATTATCTCACAAGGCATATTTTGGTTCATAAAAACGTAAATGAAGGAGAACAATTCAAATGCCTACAATGCTCTTACTTATTGAAGCACAAAGTAAGTCTCAAGAGGCATATATTAATTCACAAACCACTTTCAATATTATAGTATTGTTATATACTTCGTGGCTTCAATTAAAATTTAAAAATATTCACTACCACTTTCTAGAACCTTTATTTACATCGAATATATAAAACAGCTGATTCGAATATCACAATAACAATTCTACATAAGCTCTTCGCTGCACTAACTAACAGCCGCGATTATGAGTCGCTTCTTTTTAAACCAGAATCGTACAATCCATTATCAATTCTACAGCTGCCGAGCCATTTCGAGATCAATTTTTTGTCCTAAAAGCGATCAATGTTGTACTGGAATGAAACCAGAGCCGTCTTAGGGAAATTTCGATACACCGGTTACTCCATGGTAGGGAGCGAGTCGATCTAAATGGGCCACCTTCAACTTAGCCCTGGGGTTTCGACGGATCCGGTAAACGACGTCATTAAGCCTCTTGACCACTTCGTATGGTGTAAGCTTCAACAGATACTGCTCTCGAGAGCAGAAGGCTACGAGAATTATGCGAACCGACCTGAAGAGGGCAGATGTGACTCTGCCGAAACGTCGTCATTTTGCCATCGATCCCGGCAGGGATCAGTTATCAACCATAGATAAGAGATTTATATATGTATATAGATGGGCAACTCACCGTGCAAAACACGTTCACTAGATTACAGCGCTCAAGTGAGTGGTTGAAAAAACATACATTTTTTTAATTCTTAGTCATCCTGATTTCTGACTACATCTTTTACCAAGATGCAATCAGAAATGTAGGATGACTATTTATTATGTTTAAAATGTTATAAAAGGAAAGGAAATATAATAGTAAACAATTTTTATTGAAGGTTTCATAGTTTGTCTTTATTCCAATCGAACTTTTTTTATTGATCCATGATCTTGCCTTTAACAGTTCTTAGAAGGTGAGATGGCCTCCTAATATCCCGATAAAAATATACTTATATATTAAAAAAAATTAAACTGTAGTAATATTTTTACCCCTTATATTTTTGCTGTTGATATATTTACATGTTCAAAATTAGCACCACGTGGTGTTGCAAAAGATAAATCTAAGCAAATATTATCCTATTCACTTTCCAAATCCGGGTTAACATTCTCCTTAGTTTTCTCATCTAAAAAATTTTACAATAATGTACTGTACTGACATCAAAACTATTATGAAATAAATTACATACCATGATTATGAAATAATGAAGGAATGGCACCAAATTTCAAGTTCGATTTCCTTCTTGTTAAGCCCCAACAAATCTTGCTTTCTGGGGAAAAGTGAGCATCACACACTCTGGGCGTTTTGTTCAACAGTTTACTGCTATTAATCTGGTTGCCCAAATTTGAAGTAACTGCAAATATATTTCTTTTATTATACAAAATATAAATATTATTTAGTAAATACAGTTACATATTTTCAAATAATTATTTTAGTTACCTCAGTTTCTTTTGGGAACCGATGCACCACTGTTTTTGAACTAGTATTTCCACAAAAGGAAACACAGCAATAGCTTACCATGATTTCAATGACTACAAAATAAAATGAAATTTGAGAGCATCAACTTAACTAACATCAATTCAGAATTCAATAAACAGAAATTGAAAATTGAGAAAATAAAACAGAACACGGAACAAGTTTACCTACACTTTCACAAAACAGTAGTTTCTTTATTTCTAAATGTTTGTCCTTTATTGTCTATATAAAAGTAAGAGATAAATATATTCATGGACTCAATCCACGCAACCATTAATAACAGAAAACTTATTCTACTTGTCAAATAGCGGCGACTGAGGTTTTTGACAAAGATCGATATAATTGGGTGTATATCTGTCTTTATCAACCGACTGGTTGAAACTCTGAACGGACAATTCCTATATTACCCGTGCATGGTTTTATCAACTACGGAGATGAATTCCGGAAACCACCTAAAACATTTAGTGCCCGCGAAAACTTAAAAACAAATATATATATATATATATAGCTTTTGTATTAGTTAATAATTAAGAACCTCTCATATAGAAATAAAAATTATAATAAAAAGTGTTATTTATTTAAGAGAGCATAAAAATTGACATATTGCAGGAAATATAGTTGGTTTTGTAAACTTTGTTATGTATCTACATTGTTTGACTTTTCTCCTCTAACAAAATGAGCACAGCAAATCCTTGAATTTGTTCCTGATTGCCGTGACTTTTCATACCTCCTGTAATAAAAAAGTTGCTTTTTGTCTTTATTCTTAAAAGAAGGTATTAAATAAAAAATTAAAAATTATGTTAACGTTAAATTCCAATTTATTTTGGAAAGAAAAGAGTATTTATATGATTAATTTTTCTGATTACAAGAGTTATTGAATCTTATTTTTGTTAACAGAACAACAATTGTGATTTATTTTATGTATTTAGTAATGACTAAAAACGTGGAAATTTAATTTAATTGCTCTTAACGACGAACTGCTGTAATCCATTTTTACCTCCTCTCTGATTCATATGGAAATCCAGGAAAACGGTAGAATTGTAATTTTGGATTTTTCCTTGATATATTCACACAATCAACTACACCGCACTTTCGGTTTGATGTTTTCCTTTCGATTTTATGGAATAACTATTTTTTAATCTATAACACAGCAAACATAAATTACGGGTTTGACACAACCAAAGTCTAAAAATAAAACACGAGATGGCCCAAATGCCTATTGTCAAAGATACTTTACTAGCGTTATGGTCGATATAAAAAAAAATGAAATAGTAGTAGTAGAATAGTACCTATAATTAATTAATATTGAATATTTGTTAACTTTTTTTCAGTGAACTGAAATTAAAATCTTGAATATAATGCATTGGCAATTTTTCTGTTTGAATTGAAAACTTTTAACTTAATGAAAGTAAAGAAATGTCAAAATGCAAATAAAATTCCATAGAAAGAAGCTGGCCATGATCAGTACAATGTTGCCAGATCTGACTATTTAAATTGAATCTTACGATCTGTAATCTTAGTCAGATTATATGGAACTTATCCTGTGAAAATAAAAAGAAACTAAATTAAAAGCATAAGGTTAAAATTAATAAAATGTTAACAAAAATATATAGAGTTGCAACATAATTCTGATTTTAGTTGACAAACTATATTTACAACGGAATGTAAGTTGCAAACTTGAGAGAGCCCAATAAATGACGAATATTATGTAATATATTTTTTGTGGGTTCCAGTTCAATAGAATGATAGTGTAGAATAACTTAAGGGAAGTTCAAAATGTGTTTGTGTTAGTTTTAATGTAGTTTGTCTTTCACTTTCGAGTGAATCGATCTTTATGATTTTCTATCCAAGCAATCTGGAGGCAATGTTATTGACATTGACAGTATGGATGTAAAAAATGTCTTTTTTTGCTTTGCCTATTTATATGTAGACTAGTGCTCGCCCAGTGGTCGAAATTGGATCCTATTTCATGAAATTGTAAAAAGTATATTTTTATAAGAAATAGAATTGTGGTAAAATCGGAGAAGTAAATATAATGATCAAAATTGTTCGCTCATATTGACAAATCTATTGCAATAAAAAAAATGTAGTCAAATATCGGTATTCGAAATATTTTTGACAAATGAAGGACCCCCAAATTTTTGATTGGAACCGCTCCTGGCAAAATATTCGATATAATAATTGGAAGATTGTTCCTTGCAACCTAAAAGTTTTCGCCATTTGCGGTTTTAATCAAGTTCAGGAATATTAAAGAAAAGAGGACCAACAACCCTACGACAACTTAAATATTTAATACATTCTCTATTGTCCGCTGTCTGACAACTTTTTACATAACACCTTCGGAAAGGTTGTGATAATAATATATTAATCAAATAATTAAATTCACATTAAAAACAGAATATTTAATATGAAAGTTACTGCAACGCGTCCGAAAAATCAATACTGATCTACTACATTGACTATTTTACCACTAAACACTAACAACGCTTGTTTGCCACTTCCAGAAGTGCATAGCTCAAAGAATATAACAGCATATAACGATCGCTCCCTCCATATATAATTACTCAATGTTTTGAGTTTTGACCGTCTGGCGGCGGCGGCACTGTCAGTTGTTTGTTGTTGACAGTATGGACGTAAATAATGAATTTTTATTATACGAGTATTTTATTTAATGACTGAACCAATATTATAAATTAATATTAGCATTCTGCACTAAAGGTCGTCAGTAGCTACTAAACAAAACAAAAATGAAGAAAATCGGTTGAAAGACAGAGGAGAAAATGATATTATCATTGTGAAACTCATATTAAAATTCGAATATTAGTTAAGTGTTAAAGTTTTGAAAAACTGGGATTAATTTAAATTTTTCGACACGTTGGACGAGCAAATAAAATTTTTAAATTAGTGAAATTTAACCAATTTGGTGAAAACATTTGAAAGTAAGTATCGATTTATTAATATGAATTTTGTACTTGCTTTACAAGCAGTCTTTATTAATAAGTATCTATGTTAACTAACGTACGTACGTAAACGCTTATTTGAATTCGATAACTTATTCAACGTATTTTATATTGACCAAATCCGTTTACAAATTTTTAAAATTGTTTCAGGTGTTATTAAAGATTGTCAAAAGGGAACCGTTGTGAAAATGTACCAAAAAGAATTTGCCAATATCGCCCTATTTATAGCGGTAGGGAAAACAGTAGAAGATGTCGCCGATTTTTATATGGTAGCCGATGTTGTTTGCTTTAAAGTATTGAACGCTAATAAATAAACTTAAATAAACAGTAATCATAACATAGTAAAAAGACTTCGTTTCATTTGCTAGATACTGCAATATACTCGTAATTCCTAAGAATTAATAACTAAATGGAAGAACTATTATCTGAATTAACATTTTGGAACATTATACTTTTCAATTTTGCAAATGCATAGGCTTGCCTTCAGAAATTTTTTATTGTATGTGTGATATTAAAAAACAGCTGATGAGAATGATTACCGATCATTTGGCAATACTATAAGCTAATCTATATTATGACATTCCTCTATTTCAACAAAATAATTATTTCATTTTAGTAAATAATATTTAAAAATATCAATCATTACCGCATATACTCCCTGACAAAGAAATCGCAATACTCCGAAGGAGATATTTAATTTAAGATTGTTTTGGTAAAACATAGATGAAATAGTAAGTAGTAAATGATTAAAATTTGAATAAAAAATACAAAGGAGTTAAAATTTTTTTTATTAACTTTGTTAATGTGTTTTGTCCACCGCGGTTATCTATTCACTCCGCAACACGTCTTGGCGTTGATTCAATAAGTTGGTCTATTTCTTCTTGAGGAATACTATCCCAAGCTACCTGTATTTCATGTCTTAGAACCTCCAAAGTCCGAGCCTTCTACCCATCATATCCCAAACATGTTCTATGGGCGAAAGATCGGAGATCTAGGCGGCCATGGCA
Source organism: Octodonta nipae (assembly GCA_034190945.1). Taxonomy (NCBI): domain Eukaryota; kingdom Metazoa; phylum Arthropoda; class Insecta; order Coleoptera; family Chrysomelidae; genus Octodonta; species Octodonta nipae. Next base: position 24,734,845 of record CM067223.1, read on the forward strand.
ACAGATTCACGAGGGTCTCTTCAAAAAAGTTCAAACTGACTCGATCAATGAGCCGATTAAGGTAAACATGAACAAACAGCTCCACTGCTTCCTGAAGATAACGTTGCGGTAAGGTTGACGTCTTTCTCTTCGATGTCGTCTGACCCTTGTATGGCCTCATGTCCACCCACAGACAATCGAGATTCATCAGCGAAGACGACCTGATGCCATTCCACATTTCAAGGTTGTTGTTCTCTGCGCAACTGTAGTCCATGCTCAGCGGTCAGAGGTAGCACAAGATGGGGTCAATCATGCTGCACTCCAAAAGACTTATACGGGGGTGTACCGTTCGAACACTTACAAGATGAGCTTGTTTGCCCCTTCTACGTCCGGTGCGTACTCTTCTCCGACTTTGGGTATTATCAAACCACGCTTGATAACATCGCATAACAGTAGCTGCATTTCGTTTCGTGAGGTTAGCGAGTTCTCGAAATGAACCCCAATAATTCGACCTCTTGCAAGTTCACTTAGCTGACGATACATTCAGCGTACATGTGCTCTAAGCTTTTAACATTATTAAACATCAATTTTGGATTCTCTCAACCAATTTTTTTGGGAAATTAAAAGAAATGTAAAAACGACTACAATGTTAATTGATCACTTCCGCAATTTTAGCTGCTCTAAAGCAACTGAAGCCTAAGTACACAAAAGGTCCCCTGATCAGATTCCAGCCTTTATAATTCGCGATTGTGTAGCTGTTCTTGCTACTCCTTTGACAAAGATATTTAATCTTTCTTTAATAACCAGTGAGTTTCCTACTGTTTGGAAACTGTCGAGGATTTGTCCAGTACTGAAAAAAAGGAGACAAAAGCAATATTGAAAATTATAGACCTATTACTATCATCTGTAATTTTGCCAAAGTTCTTGAGATGATTAGAAAATGTAAATGATTGTTTTAGGCTACAGAAAAGTCTTGACAATGTGAATGCCTGGTGTAAAATGCCGTTAAATGCATCAAAGTGTCACGCCGTGACTTTTACCAGACGGCAAACTTCTATTTTGTTAGACTACAAGATAGAGGGTGTTACTTTCTCAAGACCGAACAATATTAGAGATCTTTGTGTAGGTTGATAGCAAATTTTATAGTTTAATTTGCATGTTGGAAATACTGTACAGCTTATAAAAGTCTTAGTTTTATAATTCGAAACTCTGAGGGCTTCTCAGACTCAAGCACTCTGATTTTACTTTATAACGCCTTTGTGCAATCTCGGCTTGAATCCGCTGCTTTGGTTTGGCACCCAGGGTATAATAAGTACAGTGAGATGGTCAAAAATATTCAGAGGCGATTTTTGAAATTTCTAGCTTTTAAAATTGACGGTTCATATCCTCCCATAGGTTTTCCTCAATCTGAGCTGCTGAAGAGATTATCGCTTCTCTGCACGATCGGAGGAGAGTTCACTCAGTTGTCTTTCTAAGCAAGTTGTTTAGAAACCAAATAAATTGCATTTATATCAATTACCTCTGATTGTTCCTCGACCAAGCTCGCGTACTGATAATACATTTTATTTACCAAAACCAAGAACTAATATTATAAAGTTTTCTCCTCTCTATTTTATGTGCGAAAGTTGTAACTCTGAAAAATTTAATTCCTTCATAAGTGTAACATTTTCTATTAATCTGGTATAATGTTTAGTAACGAATTGTCCTTATTTTTTATATTTATATGTTTTGTCCCTTACCTATGATTGGTTTTTGTACTGTTCAATAGTGTAATAATAAAATATAAATAAAATAAAATACAAAAACGTTTACATGAAAAAACATTCACTCTACTTTACCAAATTTTAATCGTTTACTCCTGTAATGTCTTCGATGGCACATTATATATAATATTCAGAAAAAATGTATGAATTAGGTGTTGCGGTTTTACTTCAATGCTGGTTCCATGCAAGTATATAATTGACGAAGGACCTTTAGCGGAACAATCAATAAAACATTGTATCGTCGCGTAAATTAAATCACCAAATAAAAGTTTATCACTGATCTTTTACGTCGAAGCTCTGCAGGTGCAGGTTTTCTTGGTTCTTCTTTCTTCAGAGGCTAGCCCCGCAACAGCAGGGACTGAGTTTAGAGCTTCGTCTGGACAACACGTTATACAAACAATAGCGAAACTATAACTCGCGAAATTTTCTTTATTTTACACGCAAAAAACACTTAAAAGGTTTTGGAAAAGGTGCAATGAAGTAATTCAATCAAATTTAAACAATACACTAAACAAATTGCGGGAACGCAACAACTCCTTATTATAGCATCTATATTTTACCTAAACAATATTAAATTTAAACAGTTCCTTCTAAGTGTTGTGATTTCTTTATCAGTGAGTATATTTAAATTGGAATAAGCTTGTATATATTTCAAACAAAATACTCCGAAGTTAAAGGAAAATTATGAAGGAATTAACAGGTAAATTGTAAATTGTTCAAATTTTCAAGGAAGTTAATAGAATATCATATATATTTTTTGAATTAGTTTCAGGCAAAGTCCGCTCAAATACCAAATCAATCAATCCATGTAGCAGGATCCCCTTCAAACACGTTTGATAGTTAATCCTATAGTCTTTGGCATAACTGGAACCAAGTAGATTCTAAATTTACTTTTTATCAGTACAGCACTAAATTAACTAATCCAAATTTTCGAAAGATCATTCTATTTAAAATTAAATTGCATTTTTGTAAAATCTAAATAATTATAAAGTAATTTTTTGCAAAATTAAGAGATTTTCAATGTAACGTTGTTTTGATTTTTAAAAACAAAAAAGGATACTTATCTTACTGCTTCTTAAATTGTATAGTCAATAAGTATTTAAACATCATCCGGTAAAAACTATATTTTAACAAAATTGAAAGATGTGTTTTCCTCAATTTTGGAACATCTCATGTGTTGGCGCCCACGTTGTTATCTTTAACAGCACTGGCGGATACATAACTAGAACTAAAAACAGCTTGTATCTGGATACAAATTAACTTCATAGTTGAATCAGTTTTACTTACAACCTAGACTAAGAAAATAATATATTTTTTTATACTTACTGACATGTGTTGTAATCACTTGAAGTAGAAGTATTAAGAAATTATTTATTTGCATTTTTAAATTTTTATTTTAACTTTTTTATTTTGTTGCAGGCGTCTTAGAAGATATAAGCGACAAGTTTCTGAAGAAAATTATCAAATTCCAAATTCAAACAGCAAAGTTCTGAACACAGCATCGCTATTAAAGCTTCACGGTATAAGTGGTAAAGGGTTATTTAAATGCATAGCATGTCCTTATGTCGCAAAAAGGGAATCTGCTATTAGAAAACATGTTTTAAAGCACAGAAATATACAAGAACCTCAACTGTTTAAATGCGATGAATGCTCTTATGTGTCCCAATACAGATCTGCATTAAAAACACACGTTTTGATTCATAGAAACTTGAATGAGATAAAAACATTCAAGTGTGCACAGTGTCCCTATGAAGCAAAACGTAAAACACACCTCACGAAGCATCTTTTGGTTCATAAAAATATTGACCCAATAAAATGCAAACGTTGTTCTTATGTTGCAACATGTAAATTTGAACTAAATACTCACATGTTGATTCATAAGAATGAAGTGAGAACATTCAAATGTACACAGTGTTCTTACGTGGCTAAACATAACTATCATCTCACTGCGCATGCTTTGGTTCATAAAAATATTGACGAGATTGTAACATACAAGTGCCCACAATGTCCTTATATAGCAAAAACAAATAAGGCCGTGAAAACGCATACTTTGACACATAAGGATTTAAATGAGGTTGAAGTTTTCAAATGCAGCGAATGTTCTTATGTTACAAAATACAAAGCCGATTTGAAGACTCACGATTTAACTCATCGAAGCCTATATGAGGTAAGAACATTCAAATGTTTGCAGTGCCCCTATGAAGCTAAACGTAGATGTCATCTCAAAATTCATGAATCAGTTCATCAAAATATCCAGACAATACAATGTGAACATTGTTCTTATGTTGCACAGAGCAGATTTGAGTTCAGAACTCACATGCTGGTACATAAAGAAGAATTAAGTACGTTTAGATGTACACAGTGTTCTTACGTAGCTAAACGTAAATATCATCTCAAAATACACGTTTTGACTCACAAAAATATAAATGAGGTACCTCAATTCAAATGTACACAATGCTCTTATGTAGCAAAACGCAATGGGCATCTCAAGAGGCATATGTTAATTCACAAAAACGAAACCAAAATTATAATTATGTAATTTTGTATATACAATTCTTATTATCTACTAGAGATGGGACGAACCAGGATTTTTCCGTAACAGGTACAACTGATTTCACTTCCAATCTCGTAGATTCTTCCTAGATCTGCCGACATTTCAAGTAAACAATACCAGTACCATCTTAAAGAAATCAATCTATCAATTCTTATTCACGTATTACAGTACTTGGTTTCTCTACCTTTACCCCATCCAATAATTGAATTTTTGCGAAATTAGTATAACCTATTCTATACATTTCACCAGAAAAGGCTACATACAAATTTTTACCCCTTTATCATTTTCTGTTTCTATAAACTAACATACTTTACCTTCCTCTAAGATTACTTGAAATGATTGGTCTCACAACGTTTGGATCTGCTATCGTCATCAGGTGAATAATGGGAAATTCAGATTATCCGTCATATTTATACCCTCAACCGGTCATGCTCATTGGGTCGCTTAATCCCCTGTCTCGTCCAATCAGCGTCGCCTGACGGTTGATTACCGGAGATGCGTACCGGCAGCGATAATCTGAATTTGCCACCTGATGACGATAGCAGATCCAAAACTATTGAAACGTTGTGAAATCAATCATTTCAAGACGGTGGAAGTTCAAGGAAACTTTGAGGAACGAGTTATATTGTCTACCAGCTTCAGACTACCTACCTCTTTATACAGTGAGGACGCGTGGGTTGGAACAAATTCATTTACAATTAGGTGTAGGTATTTTGGAAAAACGCTCGGACACGTCGGTTTTTTTTTGGACTGCGGTTTTTATGATGATAAACTCATTTATACAGGGCCGGCCAGAAATAAATTTGTTTTTTATTTTATTTTTGAAATCTGCATTGAATTCTACGCATTTTTATGTACAATGTCCTATACTGAAAATTAACAGTTATTAAAAAAATTAAATTTCTTCAATTCAAAATTGAAGGAAAAAAAAAACGTCAACGTATCAAATTAAATGTTCAAATTGTTGACCATTAGCTTTCTGACAACAGAAGAATCCTAAGACGGTTTTCAAATTCTCGCAACAATTCATTTAGCGTTTGTGGCAGGAATCGTTGTATTTCGTCCCTAATTCTATTCTTTAATTCCTCGATATTTTCCGGCCTATTGAAGTAGACTTTCGATTTTACGTATCCTCAAAGATAAAAATATAACGGGCTTAGATGGAGACCTAGCTGGCTATTCGATATTACCTCTCCTTTCGATTCAGAAACTCGCAGAATTCTTGGGAAATTATTGTCAAGATAATCTCGTACTGGTCTCGAATAGTGCGGAGGCGCTCCATCCTGTTAAAACCATACCGAATCTGCCAGTAAATTGGGGTTTTCATCATTCGGGTAAAGATTATTTTTATGTTTTTTTTTGGGGCAATAACACCACAATAGAAATAAAACGACGTATATTGCAGGAATACCAAAAGTTTCAAAGTCTATTCTGACTTCGTTGTCAAGGGCTTTATATTTATTGATGTAGATTGCAAAATGAAAATTTGATTTATGACATCAAAAATGTCAATTTATTTCTATGGAAATAAACAACTGTTAAAACTCCAACATTAAAAAGTTTTCCATTCATGCGACTAAAATACCGCCAACGATCATAAAAACCAGACGTAAATAAATGGGTTCAAACAAACAAATACCTTATTTTTACCGAGCATTATTCCAAAAAAATAACACTTGAATTTTAAATGAATTTGTTCTTCATCTAATACTATAATATAAGCAATGTTTGTATATATATATATATATATATATATATATATATATATATGTAATTGAGTTCTGGAAAACGGCTCTAACGATTTCCATGAAAATTTCCCATTTAGAAGTTTCGATGGATAGAAATCGATTGGCGAAGGTCTCATCTTTGGGAAAAATCGGTTTACTGAGAAATTAAATTATTAAAAAATTTATTGACAGTTTATGACAATTAAGGCGGCGACTTTGTAATTTCAAGGCGTTCAAAACAGGGTGATTTGGTAACCTACGTAAGAGTGACTCCTGTTGTAAAAATTCTTTCAATACAGTGTGATTTGGTGACCTATTTGAGAGCGAAACTTTTTTTAAACATTCTTTCAATAAAAATTGTGTTTGTATGTTCCGAACATGTAACTATTTTATGCCTCCGTCATATTTTCCTAGCAATATATTTTTATACCTAGACATTTCAAGTTTTCGAGGTAGAAAAGTTAGCACGGTAGGCAATTTTTGGTTGAGTAAGATCTCATGATTTCGCATGTTAATTTGATGCATATGATATGTATTGGTGATGTAAAATTATAAATATACAGGGTCTTTCAAAATATGTTAGATGGTCCATAAGAGTTGCTATGCAGGATGGTTAAAATATAGCGTCAAATGGAATTATAGTATAGTTAGAAAAAAATCGAGAAAAAAATAATTTTATAGGGTACCCCATAAGCAGTAAGAAATTAATGATAGCTGACATACAGTGCGGAGTAAAAGTATTGTTATGCAGGGTCGCTAAAAAAATTTTAATAGAATGTTGTAGCTATAGGGTAGCTTATTAGCATTTTTATTTACAGGTTGGTTGCATTATAGGATGCACTGGAATTATAATATTGTATTTGTATGTTCCGAACATTTAACTATTTTATGCCTCCGTCATAGGTATTTTCCTAGCATTATATTTTTATACCTAGACATTTCAAGTTTTCAAGGTGAAAAAATTGGCATGTTAGGCAATTTTTGGATGACTAAGATTTCACGATTTCACATGTTAATTTGATGCATATAATATGAATTGATGGTATAAAATTATAATTATACAGGGTCTATGATAATATGTTAGATGGTTCATAAGAGTTGCTATACAGGATGGTTAAAATATAGCATCAAATGGAATTATAGTATGGCTAGGAAAAAGCGAGAAAAAAAAATTGTGTAGGGTACCCGATACGCAATTGGAAATTAATGATACCTGACATACAGGGCGGAGTAAAAGTATTGTTATGCTGGTCGCTCAAAAAATGTTAATAGAATGTTTTGCCTAGAGGGTAGCTAATCAGCATTTGCATTTACAGGGTGGTTGCAATATAGGATGTACTGGAATTATAATTATACATGGTGGTTTAAAAAAAACAATAGGTGGCGAGAAACAAATGCATATACAGGGTAGTTAATACAAATGGTGGTGTGAAATTTTAGTTATACAGTGAGATTTAAAATAAGTTATAGTTGGTAGCCTGTAAAAAGTTGCATCTATAGGGTGGAGTGGAATTATAGTTATACGAAGTGTTTGTAGAATGGCCAAAAGCGGTCGCATATACAGGGTTGCTGGAATATGGAATCGAGTGGTATTGTAGCGTGATTAAAAAAATGTTAGAAAAAAATGTTTGGATGGGTTTTTCATAAGAAGTTGCATATATAGGGGGTTGAAATATAGGGGGAGTAGAATTGTAGTAACACCATGTAAATAAGAAATGTAAGAAAAAAATATTATGTTAGGGAAGTTAAATTAGTTTACATAGCAAATGTCCGATTATTTGGATATAAAATTTGTTTATGATAAAACTTTGCATTTACGAGGGAAGCTCGGTCACCCAGGTACTTGTATATTAAACTAGTATACCCGGGGGATGCAAATCGGTGTTTTACTCTGGTGTAAATATTGTATTGTTTTTATTTTCACACTCGGGTTCGGTCCAGTTCTTAGATTTATTTAAAAACACAGTCCAACTCACTCTAATTTATTTCCACTACTTTAACAGAATTTATATTCACAGAAACTACTATTTACATTTTATCTTAACTGTACAATACGACCGTCAAAAACTGAATGCCTCCTAACGCCAGCTGTTCATATTTATATATTTCTCTTCGAATTGTCTGGTAAGTCCACGAACCATCGGAGAAACTCTTTCATGTTCTGGAAACTTTAAAGGAATTCCCAGTAACGGCAGCGGTCGGTCTGTTGAGAGAGAAAACATTTCGGATTCCCAGAAGTCTCGGAATATTGGCCCTACTACGAATTGGTTGATGGCCGATTGCACCAGCTGTCGGATGAATACTCGTAACAATATTGATAAAATTGTTTAAAAATTCCTAGAATCCGCTCGCAGCGTTACATATCGGGCTTAAGTTGAATGAATGAAGGTTGAATGACAAGTTCTAAAGTGAAATACTGGATGTAATACACAACAGTCAGTGTATTGAACCTAATAGATGTCGGTGACATCTACTGTCTAGTGAGTAATTTAAGTATGTGAAGGCATACTATGCTATAACATATACCATACTCTTGGCAGATGGTTCGAGTGTTTCATATAAAAACACATAAGTAAATATATATATACAGATATATATCACATATTTAAAATTATATCATTCAACGTATGAGAGCTGTTTCGAACCAGGAGTTCTCGTCAAATACGCTTTCTTGAATGACAAGTTCTAAAGTGAAATACTTGGATTGTGTATTACATCCAAGTTCTAAATATGTGGATATATATCTGTATATATATTTACTTATGTGTTTTTATTTAAAACATTCGAACCATCTGTCAAGAGTATGGTATATGTTATAGCACAGTATGCCTTCATATACTTAAATTACCCACTAGACGGTAGATGTCACCGACATCTATTAGGTTCAATACACTGACTGTTGTCTTACTGTGTGTCAACTTTCAACTACGAAACTGCGTTTCAGAATTAAATTCTCACCCTACTATTTTATCCATAGGTATCAACATGTTTTATGTTTATTATTATTATTAATCTATCTACTCATCGAATCGACAAAAGACATATAAACGTACTACAAATACAATGTGTCGGACGTCGGATTTTATCGACAGGTCACCACCCATATGACATTTTACTCTTATCATAATAAAATGTCCAACATTTTAATTTTAATACAGACTTGCATATTAATGTAGCTGTATCTCACCGTGTAGGAGTTCTAAAAATACACTCAAGGTCTCTATTGCTAGAATTGCATCTTGTAGTCAATATACCAATGTTAAATATTTAAAATATATATCTTATCAAGAAATTCGATAAAGTATATACAAAAAATACACAAATGTGTGGTTTCTTCTTTTTTTTTTTGAAAGACAAAGTTATTTTTTATTATTTTTTAAAAGATAATACAGGATATGTACTAAAAATAGACATTACAATCAAATTCCAGAATTTGATCATTTTGGAGTTTTAAGAATTTTAAACGATCCCGTAGAAAATGTGGCTATTATTTTAGTAGTTTCTTCGAGATGTCATTCTTTTTTACAAGACAATATATATGATATATATTGTTTCCGGTCGGGTACCTTCAGCAGTTGCCCTTCCCATAATAGAATGTCCTCTCGAACATTTATTTACGAATTTGATACATAACGGTAAATTTGTAGAGGCAAGATGTAAAGAGAGACATCTAGGATTTTCGCGGAAACTAGCACACAAAGGTTCCGAATCTAGAGCCGTTCCATGTAATTGCTGTTTTCCCGTAACTGCTAGGTTAGAATGTATCGATAAAATTTTCAGGTTACTCCACCTGTCAGAGATATTGAATACTCTCTTCGAGGTGTCATTCGTTTGTACGCGTAAGATTACTTTACGGAATCGTCCTTCACCTATTCGTCTCACGTGTCCGGACCATATCAGTTGTTGTTTTTCGATTTATTTTACTACTGTCCGTACTACTTTCATATGTCTCCGTATTTCTGGGTTTCTTATCTATACAAGTTTAGTTCTCTTTTTCAAAAATTTATTTCGACAGCACATAACTTTTTTCTTTCTGCTATATTTGCCAAATTTCCGCAAATAACGCGTAATTTAAGTTGTAATAATGAAATATTAAACAATGTTCAAAGGTCCTATTGTTATTTAAAAGCATTAAAATTAATTAAATGGATCATTGAAAAATGTCAAAAAGACATAAATAAAATATAGTATAGATGGAGTAAATACACAGATACTATAATAATCAGTCTAGGCAGTCATACAGACAGGCCTTTGAAACTATAAACAGATAGCTGTTAATCGTAAAAATGAGAAAAAAACAAGATCAAGAACAATTAATTGTCACTAAAAGAATTCCCACAGAGTACCGTAACCGGACCAAACTTTTTTGTAATATACATGAATGAAATAAATCAATGCATCGACAAAGCCATATTCAACTTTTTTCGGCCGACACATTAATATATTTGCTGCAGATGATGTGGATATAGTATATGTAACTATCTAAGTTCTGAGATGGATAATATGTCAAAATGGTTAACAAACAAATTATCTCAACCTCAATATCGACAAAACAAAGTTTATCATAGTGACAAATACGTATAGCTCTGTAAATCTGACACATCATCACAAGCAAGAAGTGAATACTTTAGGAAAGATTAGATGAACATTAAGTGAATGGTCAAAACTTCGAAAGGACCCTTCTTCAAGAGGACATATTGTAGACGCCACAGGAAGTAAGATACGCTCATAAAGTGAACAGTGTATTGAAATTATTCAGAAAGTCCAGTGGCTCTCCCGGACTAGGAGGAATAGATTTGGCCACGATTCTGAAATAATTACAAAAAAATTATGAAATCGAGTAATGATTGTGACAAAGAAGAAAGCCAGCCTCAAATGCATCCACGGATGCACTACTTATAAATAGGACAGCAACTTGATACCGTCCGGATATTTACAGCGTAGGCCATCACAAAAAACAAACCGAACGGACGCATTTTATGGTTTGTTAAATAACTCTATAATGTCATGCAAAAAAGAGAGAACACTAATATATATGTTCATATAAAGACAATGTTGAGATCAATGTTAAACAATAAATTTATTATAGCGTCTTAATATTTATATTCTAAATGATCCAGGTCTTTTTCCAGAGTATTTATTGGATCACTGTACAAAAAGTAGAAGACGTCGACAAATATAAATCACGAGGATAACTGTGCACAGAATATCATCAATACCTATCCCACAACATATAACCAATAAATTAAGTGGTTTTATTTAAAAACATCACAATTGGCACCTACAAAAAGTCTCAGATATCTATATTTACCATATATAAAAGGATTATTAATAAAAAGGCACGACATTACTATTCATAAAGGAACAAAAGAATAATGTTGTATATGAAATACGGTGTAGAAATGTGTACGTAGGCCATACATCCCAATGCCTTGAGAATCACATCAAGTCTCAGAAATACGACAAAAAACCAAACGGCAACAACCAATGCACAAAAATTCATTCAATTACGAAAAAAAAAAAAACTAAAGTGAGAAGAACTGAACCAAACACCATATCGAAATGGCCCGTACCAAGCAAACCGTTCGAAAATCGACTGGTGGTAAACCACCTAGAAAACAATTAGCAACAAAGGCAGCACGTAAAAGTTCACCCGCTACAGGCGGTGTTAAAAAACCACATCATTATAGACCCTGCACAGTAGCTCATCGTGAAATTCATCGCTACCAAAAAAGTACCGAATGGTTGATCAGAAAACTGCCATTCCAACGTCTTGTTAGGGAAATCGAACAGGATTTCAAGACCGACTTAAGATTTCAGAGCTCAGCAGTAATGGCTTAGCAAGAAGCTAGCGAAGCTTATCTGGTTGGTCTTTTCGAAGATTTGTGCTATACACGCGAAACGAGTAACCATCATGCCGAAGGACATACAGTTAGCAAAACGTATAAGTGGTGAACGCGCTTTAAAAAATATAATTATATGTTCTGCCCACAAAAAGAGAGTAATGGTACAGAAATTAAATGACAATAAATGATAGAAAATATGCGCAAAATGTAGGTACGCCGCTGCCAATATTATTGGAAACAAAATTTGTATATATGTATGTGAGACGCCATTCGTTTTTAAAATGTAAGATGAAGTACCATAAATGTGACAATTTAATTTATGTTTTCTGGTAAAAGAGTTGTTTTATATAAGTTCACGTGAATGTCTATTAGGCAAGTAAATTTTAAATTATATGTAATGATAAATTTTACAATTAGACCTTTTGTTATATATATTATTTATTGTTTCTGGTCGGAAACCTTCATGAGTTACGCTTCCCACAAGAGAATAATGCCTTTTCGAAAATTCTTTATACTTGCAACATATTGTTAAAAAACCAAACATGTCTAACATTACCTATTATATAAAGTATTTAGTCAGAAAGAATGTGAATATATGATATAATTGTATAAATCTGTATTTGTGTTAGAAATGCTACTAATAAAATTATTATTATTAAGAAAAGGTTTGGTGTTAAAGTGTAAAAATTTGAGTTTATACATCTCCTTATTATGTATAGATATTTATTGTTATAATATTGAAGTCGATGCCAAACAAGCCTGATATTAAGCATTTTCTAAACTTCTCATACTTACGAGGGTGAATCAAATATGAACCGGACTTTTGTTTTAAAAATTTTATTGGTACGATCAATACAAATTTTAATACATATTATTTTTCTACATAGTCTCCTCTCTTATGTATACATTTTTCCCACCGAATCGGAAGTTTTTTAATACCTTTCTCAAAGAATGAAACTGGTCGTGTCGATAACCAATTGCGCACAAACGTTTCTACACCTTCGTTGTCCTCAAAGTGGTGCCCTCCCAGTTCTTCTTTAAGTGGCCCAAACATGTAGTCACATGGCGACAAATCAGGACTGTAAGGCGGGTGTTCAAGGGTTTCCCAATGCATTTTGTTCAATTTTCCTTGAGTCAATGCAGCTGTATGTGGCCGAGCGTTGTCATGCAACAGAATCACACTTCGGATAGACATATCCCGCCTCTTTTGCCGAAAGGCAAGTTTCACTTGTTGGAATAGTTCGCAGTAATACTCAGCATTAATTGTACGGCGTTCGTGCAGAAAATCGATCAGCAGTACGCCTTTCGAATCCCAAAAAACTGTTGCAAGAATTTTCCCTGCAGAAAGACGGGTCTTGGCTTTCCGCGGTGCTGCCTCTCCAGGTTTTCTCCACTCCATGCTTGCACGTTTGGACCCCGGGGTATAATGATGCACCCATGACTCATCACAGGTGACAATATGGCTCAAAAACTCATCCCCCTCTGCTCGATATCTTGCTAACAGCCTTTCACATACGGCAAGACGGTTTGCTTTCTGATCTTCCCTTAGAAGGCGAGGAACCCATCTTGCACACACTTTTCGGTAACCCAACTCATCTGAAATGGTTGATTGAGCACTCCCGTATGATATTCCAACGTGTTCAGCAATTGCCAATACTGTAAGATGGCGGTCACCTTCAATCAGCTCACGAATTGCGTAGATATTCGCCTCATTGATGCTTGTCGTGGGACGGCGTGCATGAGGCTCATTTTCCACTGTCTCTCGGCCATCTGAAAACTTTTTGTGCCAGTCGTACACTTGGGTCCTTGAAAGTGTTTCATTGCCGAACTGTGCAGATAGTCGACGCAAAATTTCAGACGGTCTAACGCCCTCCCGCGCCAAAAATTTGATAACAACACGTTGCGCAACAGACGTATGCACCTCTTGCTCTGACATGATGCTACTAACAGCGCATCGACTACGCCTCGCCAAACCGACGAACTCCCCTCTTCTTAACATCCCTACCTAACATATATCGAGACGTCACGCCACTCGAATTACCTACAGGGCGAGAAACAGAAAAGTCCGGTTCATATTTGATTCACCCTCGTATATCACCACATTCTCAAATATTCCTTATTGTCATGAACACGAATTTATGAATTGACAATTGTTTGGCATCCATTTTAAAAACTTACTGGATAGGTTGGTAAAATTATTTTGTACATAATATTGTTTTTTGTATTTATAACATACCTAACAGCTGTAAATGTCCGATTAGTTCATATAGTTGTATGTAGATTATGTTGTGTTTTTGTTAATTATTTTCATCATTTTACTACATATTTGAAGTCGGCTCTTTAAAATAATTATTTCGTCTTTTTCTTCGTTCTATTTACCTCAATCCATTGGGATGTTGTTACTCTTTAGTTTACAGGGTTCTCTGGTGCTCTTTTGAACTATTCCTTCGTTCTCTCACTAATGTAATGTTATGTTATCGACTTTACTTTTTCGATCCATAAGTATTCTGCTAGCTCTTATGCTCACCACTATCATCTTTGTTGTCTCTAGTACTTGGTTTGGTTTCGAGGGTACTGTTTTTGCTGCTTTCAGGAATGGTCTCCTTATGTCCGCTTTAACATCCCTGTACCCTGAATATTTCTCTGCTGAGATAATTGAACTTCATTTCCTGTTGGGTCTGTTATTGTTTATCTTTATGTTCAATCTGAGTGGTGTTCTAGATGTAGTCATGCAGTTTTTGTCGCTGATTTACTAGTCCTTGTAAATCGTCTTAGCTAATGTCTAATTGGAACTAATAAACAATGTTCTGCAAAGAATCGAACATTTGTAGTTTTGGTATTGAATGCTGATAACGTTGACTTAATATTTCTATGGTGGAATTCTCGTTTTATTGTGTTTCAAAATGTGTTCCAGCTTTTTAGATATTTCTATCCATATACCTGATAAATAAGCCTTGTCATGCGCTCATTAAGAAAATTAACCATCAGAGCGTCCCGAGCTTGTGATTGAGTTTGGGGGGCAAATCAAAACAAAATAGGCCTATGGAATGACAAATTAGGAAACTTTTGGGTAAGGGAGCAAGTAAGCAACTATATTGGAAGCGGAGAAGACCCATGGCAGGTAATTCATGCCCAGGGGGAGAGGCATTAATAGAAATAACCTGTTTTAATAAGATATTTTACGGGAAACGGTATATTATGTTTATGTAGTTAGGTATTGTGAGTTAGAGAATAGATGAAGTTGTCTGGATCAAAAAAAATTAAACAAATTTTAAAATTTGTGTTTTTTTATTAGTAAACAACTTTTGATGTACGCCTATAAGCATACCTTGTTGGAAGCGGTAGGCTTTGATCTCTGGTTGGGTGTGTGCCGATAAGATTTGATTACCCCACATTTTGCTTGCTGTTTGCCTGCAGCGGGTCTTAGGGTATACTTGTAACTTTTCAGTGTGAAACAGCAAAATAGAATAAATTCCATAAGCAATAAAGGAGGACGTGTTGGGAAAAACGCTTGGACACGTC
This sequence comes from Octodonta nipae, assembly GCA_034190945.1. Lineage (NCBI taxonomy): Eukaryota > Metazoa > Arthropoda > Insecta > Coleoptera > Chrysomelidae > Octodonta > Octodonta nipae. Next base: position 24,750,236 of record CM067223.1, read on the forward strand.
GATTTGTATTTTTAAATGCGCAATTATATAGGATGTCATGTGACAGAGGTTAATACCAACTTTCTTATTTTAAATGCAAGCCCCTTTATATTATTTATTATTTGGATTCTTCAGAAAATTCTAGATATAATTCATGTACAATGTCCTACACATATCTTCAACTGTTTCGTAAATAATAACAGTAAAAAAATTTATTTTATTTGACAAATTCGCTTTTGCAACATGCTAATATGGTATAGAAATGTCTTCTAAGGTTACTCAACATCTCAGGCGTGACTGATCTAATCGCAAGCGTGATTCGTCTTTTTAGGTCATCTAATTTGAGGAGTTTAGTTTTGTATACAGTACTTTTGACATATCCCCACAAAAAGTAATGCTTTTCTATTTTGCTAATTATTCCTTGGGATACAGGCGGCAAATTTGGAAAATAAGCGAGAAACTTCCATTTGTGACAGTGTGTTAGCTCAATCATTTGTAGAATTGTTATTTTGTTCATTTCTGTTAAATGCTATTATTAGGTACAGTTAACGAAATTTAAACGACAATAGCACTCTCACTGACGAAAATAAACAAAACTGTTTTTTTTTCAAATCAGTAAAAAGGAACGCAGGAATGGTTTTTGCTTACTATGTCAATATCTATAGCTAAATGGGAATTAAGTATTGAGTGTAATGTAGAGAATTTGTGAAATAAAATAATTTTCCTTTTTTAATTTTAATTTTTGTAATAAATCTGAAAACACTTAATAGTAAGGAAACAGTTTAAGAATGGTTTAGGACATTGTATATGAATCATGTCTAGAATTTACTGGAGAATCCAAAAAATAAATAATATTCAGGGTCTTGCATTTAACATAAGAAAGTTGGTATTGGCCACTGTCACATGACACACCCTATATATTTGATTTGTTGAAAAATTTCGCATTCCCTACAAGCCCTCCTTTATACATCCTTTATCGAATTTATTCTATTTAGCTGTTCCACACGGTATGTTACAACTTCTTCCTACAGCAGAGCACCGTGAGTACCTAGCAATGGTACCGGTAGGGATGTCGGAAATATATCGATATATCGATATCTTTTGTTTTATATATCGATACTTTTACACGATATAATTTTATTCGATATATCGATATAAAAACCAAGTATCGAAAACGTATCAAAAACGATATTTTTTCGTATGTTTGTTCCGTGCTATATAAAATAAATACTGTTTTCCAATTACTAGAGCACAAAGTGTTTTTTTTTGTCGCTCTGTGCCGTAATTTTCCAGCGTTAATTTTCATGTTTTATAATTAAGTTCAAGTTTACTTAGTAAGGCTGTTTTCAATTACCGCACATTTGAGCACAGTGCGGCACAGTGCTAAGCACTGAGTGTTCCAATTACAGCACTGGCTCGCACAAATGGGCACAAGAAATAACTGTGCCTATGGGATGTTTTATGTAAGTTTACTAAGTAAACATAAAACTTTATCATAAAACATGAAATATGTTCCAATTAACGCCCGAAAATTACGGCACAGTGCGACACAAAAACACTTTGTGCCCTAGTAATTGGAAAACAGCTATTATTGAATTATTCTGTAAATAATTTACGTACATATAAACGTCAATTGATATCCTATGAATAATACACTTTTAACCTTATGGTGATCAGTGTAGTCTACCGGTTGGTTTTAATTAACATCCTAAAATTGCCGCACAGTGCGGCACAAAATCACTTTGTGCTCTGGTAATTGGAAAACAGCCTAAACTTACATAAAACATCCCAAAGGCACAGTTATTTCTTGTGCCCATCTTTGCGAACCAGTGCTGTAATTGGAACACTTAGTGCTCAGCACTGTGCCGCACTATGCGCAATTGTGCAGTAATTGGAAAACAGCCAATATTTTGTCAAACAAGTTGAGATACATGATCTTTGTACATAAAGATTAGTAGAATTCTTTCAAGTATAATTAATTTATTATATTTATGCTATGTGTTGCCTAAGTGCTTGAAGTTAAAATAAATTCTAAATATATTGCTGATAATGCATGATTAAAAAAATACTAAAAAAGGGGAGGTATATATGAGAGTGTATAAATTATCACTAGAACGACATCTAAATTTTCAGAAAATACGAGAAATAGTAGTATATAGTTAATTTAACAATATATTACTACCTTAAGCTGTAGAAAAATTTCAAAATAAAATATTTTTAAATTTTGTAATCCAATCTACCTACCGTCTATAAATTGTTTGCATATAACTTTATCATATACACTAGTTAAACAAATTAGTAAGTATATATATAGACTACTGTTCTAAATTAGTACCGATATATCGATATATCGATATTTTTTTCTCGATATATCAATATCGCTATTGATACTTTTAAAAAATATCGATACAATATATATCGATACTTTTTGACAATTCCGACATCCCTAGGTACCGGTAATCAAATGACGATTTGAATTTGCCTGCAGACATATTACCGTCAGTCGCGTGGTGACGATCGTCATACTTCCGTTCAACCAGATTAGGTACGTCTTTTAGGCAGTTGTTTAAGAATAAATGAGACTGTAAACAGTAACGTACGGTTAAAGTAACGTTTTATTTTACAGAATATTGCATAAATATTTTTACTAGGGTATTACGTACAGGCAATCAGAACTCGTCACATATCATCAGGGTAATCAAGCGCTCGTTTTACCATAATATTTAATTTAAATTAATTTTAAGTAACTATATTTTATCCTGTATTTTGTATAAACTTAGATTTATATGTTTTTTGTGTGTTTTGTGTTTTTTAGATTTAGTCTTAGTTTTAATGTTATTTTCTTTAAATTTTTTGTTTTGTATTTTTATGTAAATGGGGTTACCCGTATATGAGAATAAATAAATAAATAAATAAATAAAAAATTATTTTCAAATAATTAGAAATTGTTAGTGGGAATAGGGTAGAGTATAGATACTGATGTAAGATGGAATGCAGAGGAAATTTTGTACAACTATTGTATGATTCACTGCCTCAAATAACAATTTTAAACATCAAGAAGGTGTAAAAATATCCAGGTCTCACCAAATTTAGCTAACATATTTATTCTTGTATTTGATCTATCAACTTATGTGAGAATACTAAACAACGCCCTGTCGTGACTGACTCTCATACGAGACCTAGTATACTCTTGATTTTTGTGTTGCTGAATATGAACTCGAATGTCTGAATGGCGTTGAAGTTCAAATTATAAGATTTCGAAAAATGTGAAGAATTTCATATCTGTAGGTTATTGTGGTCATTGAATCTGGATCCGAAGGCGGTTTGTCTATATACTGAAATATCAGATTACACCAGAAAAACCTAAAAAAAATCGTGTGTTAGTTTTTGAGGTCGTTGAGTCCGAAAACCGTCTTAGATTTAAATTGGCGACCTTTAAAACCATCTTATGAAGTTTTTCAGATATGGAAACATGTTTTGTGAGGCGGTGTTATAATAATCTTCACCAGGAAATTTTAATTATAATTCTTTGGTTAGAGACGCACAAACTCTGTCTTTCCACTTAAGTTAAATAAATAGAATAAATTGTGTATGAATAATTTTAATATATTTGTCTACTTATTGGAGTCAATAAATATTGTTAATAATTACTCATGTTGTTTTAATCCACTTAGATGTTAGAGTAAACAAAGTATATGTATACTAGGGCAAATCCAGTGACTTTTAGATATAATAATTTAAGAGGAAAATTTAAGGTCCGAGTTGTGGATTTTCGTTTCAAATTACTAGAAAAGTAACTTGGTCTGGGGTGAATGTGTGGTTTGTAAACGTTAGTGGTGAGGATAGTGGCTAAAGGGTCGTCAAACGACCATATGAGTGGAATGCTTTTTAGGGGTGGGAAATTGAAATATAAGGTTTGTAAAGGCCATAATCCCACTAATCACTCCCGTTTTGTCTTCATAATACCTCAAGCCTGCGCATGGTCGTTTGTTCATCCCTTTGTTCTACAAGGGCAACAATCAACTCCTCAATTTGTCTCCATACCTCTCTTCATACAGTCCTTTGGTCATCCACCCCGTACCATTAAGGCAATAACCTCCACCACGTCGCATTGCTTTCAAAACACTTGTAGGTCAATAAACATTTCTCATCCCTAAAAATCAACCCTTTCAAATGGCCGTTTGATACCATTTTAGCCCCATTTACAGCTCTATTATACCCATGAAGGCCCGAAAACTGCTACGTCGACAAACCACACATTTTTAACTTATATTGACAAGTTTTTAATATTACATGCATGTTCCCAAATTGTTCACAGATAGCAGAGAAATGAATCTACTATACTTTAACTAACAAATCATTTTCTTTGATAGATTTACTTGGTGAATATTCATTTGAAATTCAAATTTTCACTAATACTATGTATTTTTTTAAACTTAATTGTCAATAACCCAAAAACTGCTAGTTTTGAATTACACTGTAACCTATATACTTTGCATTGCGGTCTACCCTTCCCTTACAATTATTTTCTGTTCTATTCTTATAAGAACAGAACAGAAAATAATTGTAAGGGAAGGGTAGACCGCAATGCAAAGTATATCACTCCTCACATACCTACCTACCCACAACGGCAAGAACGCCCGGCCTGCAACCAACCGGCCACCGTCCCCGGTCAGAACATTTTCACTGGTAAGATAGAGGCATGCATGTATTACGTCGTCCGGTAAATGTGTGGCGATGACCCGGATTCTCTTCTGTTCTTATAAGAACATAACAGAAACGGTAGGTCTCTGCCCGCCCTTAGCCAGATCTTAAATACTCAAGTTGGCTGCTACCCTTGCTCTACAGCTTGAACTTTCATGGCATGTCAATAATTTAATGTCAGTGGTGAAAGATGAGAATGCTCCAATGTAGCGTTATTAGTTGTAAAAATACAAGGAAAAGTAATTATTTTCAATTTTACAGATAACCCAAATTCATGTTCAAAAAACAGTTTGATGTCTATTCACAAAAAGAATTCTCACAAAAACAAAATATTCACTTCTCCTATTTATTTTTTAGAACAAAATGCACCTACAAGAGTATTTCAATATATACAATTCATAAAATACTCCAAGATCTTTAATATTATTTATAATATGTATTAAATTATGCTTAATGTAATTACTCTCTTGAGCAGGACAGTACTAAACACCAAGCAGAATATGTCTATAATGCCACAAAATAAATTCCTATTTTTGCGGATTTTTATTGTTTAAATAATGAATTTCTCCGAATTTGCTTTTAAAATCTTATCAGTTATATTACTATATAAACTGTTAGTGGCGTGATGCTGTTAAATTTTACGTCCAAAAATGAGTTCAGTTTTGCCCAGTAAACTGATCGAATCACGAATAGACTCATGCTCGCTGTCGGACATTACGTATATACGGTGGTGCTCATAATTATCCATTAGGGTAATTAATTCGAGATACTCGTTTTCGCAAACCAGCGGTTCCCAAACTTTGTATGTTGCCGGCGCTCTTAGAGGTTTTGTATTTTATCACAGCGCCTAGTCGTGTTTAGCCAAAATCATAGCGATGGTGTCGGTATTCCTACGCAACGAACGATTTATGCAGCCGCACGGGATTTGAAGTTGGATTCCGCAAAATAGAAATCAAGAGCGCCTCGCCTCACCGCGCCCCAGTTTGTCCTTCGCGGCGCACACTTTGGAAGCTCCTGCTCTAGACGATAACATGCATCCCATAAAATGTCGCACAGTCGATTGATGATTTGCATCAATTAGTCGTCCTGTTCAAACACTAAACTTGTGTTCATCTAGATTTACGTGCTTACAAAATTCAACTGATGCATCAATTGAAATCACACGATTATCGTCATGCTATTGTTCCACAATTTCATTTGGAAACCTTGGGCAGTGATTAAAAACACTTTTGGCTATGTTAGTAAGAAAAGCTGCGTTGATATTCCACAAGTCGTTGTGGAAACACATTACTTCCAGAAAACATCAACGTTTGGTGAGTTTTATGGATGGGTGGAATCATTGATGTATACGTCTTCAAAAATGATTATGGATAAAATGGTACAGTAGATGGTAAGCGCTACAAAGACACGATTATAATCTTTTTGATGCTTCAGTTGGAAGATATTAATTTTGCCGACATGTGGTGTCAACAGATCTTGGCAAACCAAAACAAAATTAACCTGCTAACGCCACCTCGTTCCTGTGATTTGTAGCCATTAGATTATTTACCCTGTGAATATGTAAAGTTGCACGTGTATGTCCAGAAACCAAAAATAATTGAGCATTGGGAAACCTGATTTACTCCGAAAAATGTCAAATGCCCCATATTCGCGCCATCTCACACCCAGATGAAATCGTACTCTATCTAACATTAATGGGAAAAAATAGTTTTCAAATAAAGGCAATTCTATGAACATTGCAAATTTTTTCTGCTTTTTATTTCAATTTAAAAAACATCCTCTGTTTAGAAGTGACTGTTAAAATATATAATCATATAGCAGCATTATGAAATTCATCATTTGTTTTCTTTTGTCAATTTATTCAGACTGAATCACAACAAAATGCGTGACCGAGTGCAGCTAATTATTTAATAAAAAATCAGTGAATTGTGCATTTTTTATTTTTATGCTCACATTTTATTTTGTTGCAGGATTAGTACAACGAAAAAACAGGATGAGTTGGCTCACGGTTTTAAAGAAAATCAACTTAGTTATGATTCAAGCTACACAGTTATGGATAAGGTGCAATCAGTCCAGAAAAATGTAAAATTATTCAAATGCTCAGAATGTTCTTACGTAGGAAAACGCAAGTTACTAAACCAACATCTTTTAGTTCACAAAAATATTGACGAGGTTCAATCATACAAATGCACGGAGTGCTCTTTTGTCTCGAAATATAAACACAATTTACAAACTCATCTTCGGGCGCATAAAAGTTTAGACGAGGTAGAAGTTTACAAATGTGAACAATGCCCTTACGTTACAAAAAACAAGGCGCATATGAACCAACATGTATTAGTTCATAAAGATATTAATGATGTACAAGGCTACAAATGTGCCCAATGTCCTTACGTTTCAAAAACAAAGCAGTACATAAAAATTCATGTTTTGATTCATAAAAATAAAAGTGACATACGGAACTTTAAATGCCCAGAATGCCCTTATGCAGCAAGAAAGAAATGGGATCTGAACAAACACAAATTGACACATAAGGATATCAATGAGGTTCAGACATTCAAATGCAAGGAATGTACTTATGTAACAAAACATAAATCTTATTTAACTTCTCACAGCTTAGTTCATAAAAATTTGAATGAAGTAACAACGTTCAAATGTACAGTTTGTTCTTATGAAACAAAACGTAAATGTCATATCACTAAACATGTTTTGATTCACAAAAATATTGAAGCTTTAAAATGCGGTGAGTGTTCTTATGTTGCCAAATGCAAATCTGATTTAAAAGTTCATAATGCAATTCATACAAAGGAAAGAACGTACAAATGTCCCGAGTGTACTTATGTAGCAAAACTTAAATATAATCTTACCACACATATGTTAATTCACAAAAACATAAATGAAGTACAACAATTCAAATGTACAGGATGCTCCTATATAGCAAAACACAAACGAAATCTCAAACGGCATTTATTGACCCACAAGAATATCGATCAAAAACTATAAAACTAGAATGTAAATTTAAACAAACAAATTGTAGCCTTCTAATGAAGAAACTCGAAAACAAGTCACTGTAATTTACGAGGTCTGGTTATTAACGAACGAGAGTGCACACAGAAGTCGTTTTAGCGAGGAGGGGGAGTTTTAGTCACTGCAGTCCTTATTTTTTCTATAGAGGTTAGAAACAAACTGTTTTTCCCCTCATGCCGAAAACAATATCTGACGAAAAACACTAGCAAGTTTCAAAGTGACAGTTTTCGTTTAGCAAAGTGGTTATAATTAACCACTTTGCTAAAGCTGGTTTGAACAAAAATTCTAAACATGAAATTGTTGCCAAAGTAAAATATTGCAGTCAGTTTACCGACAGAATCATTATCCAAGAATCATAGCATATTTAAAAATTAATGAAAATAATGTGTATTAGATTTTTTATTACTGTTCCACAACGCTACTCTCACAGAAAAAAAAACAATTTCGAATTTGAAATTTCTATAAAAGCAAATCAGTGCGATTGTTTGATTAAACCAAGTGCGGATCCAAACCCGTGCTTTCATGGAGACTGTCTCGTGCGTCCGGGGAAGATCCTGTCCTAAATTTACATTAATATAATTTTAAACACAGATTTATTGGACTTTTACACTAAAAATAGTCGATTTCAGATTTAAACCCATAGATTTTACCTTCTTCTAGGCTTTTGAAGGTCAGATTACCTTGTTCTAATATTAAATTTACTAACTTAGAGGCTCTCGGAAGGTGCGACTGCCCCCATGCCCCCCCCCCCACCCACTTGGATCCGCTCCTTCAAGTCCATGGACCTGCTTTTCTGCTTTGAGAAATCGTTGTGAGGAGAGGGAACCCATATAAACAACCCAAAGATATTTTTATATTTTCAGGTATTCAGAAATTAAATGAGATTTTAATTTATATTAATTTAAAAATTCAACATATGTAGAGCCTGTGGTACTTTTACTATGTGCAAAGAATTGTTAAACCTTACAATAGGTGTAAAATTTATAGTTTTTATAAAATTAATCAAGTAACACTTATACATTTTTAAATCTTTCTACACCGTGGAGTTTACAAATACTATAACTATGTCCCATTCAAGATAAGAAAATCTTTTGTCGTTTGAAGTTTGTATGGGTATATATATATATATATATATATATATATATATATATATATATATATTAAGGTTTACTTTATTCATTGTATCTTATTTTTAACAAGACTATATTCAACCGAAAAATGTTGGTAAGGCTATATGAAACTGTATCTCCAAAGAGAGTAATAGGTAACTTATGGCTAATAGTTATAACATATAATACATAAGAAATACATTTTTATTTCAATATTTTTAACACTTTCATTATATCAAGATGTTAAACAAACTATTATATTAATGAAAATAAACTATAATGTTCATCATAACAAGTGTTTATATATTTTTTTATGTTTTATCCCTAATAAACTATCTATTAGTGAATAATATTATTCTGAGTGAAATTATATCCCACATCTATTTGTTTTGAACGTTGATGTGTTAGATGTCATTAAATAGTAGGTACAATTTTATCAACAAAAACTAATTAATATTTTATGGAGAAAATTTCTCAGTTATATGTACTATATACATAAATAATTATGGGAGAATTCAACCAGTTGAGGATACCGTAACTCATGAAGGTTCTCGACTAGAAACAATATATTGCCTTGCGTTCAATGGATTGACAAATATCGAAAAGTTATTATTAAAAACTAGTTAGTTCTCTTTTCAAATTTCAAAAATAACTAACCTCTGAATAAGTTTCTGGTAAAATCATGTACTCTGCCTCACAAGTGCTTACTTCTATACAGGATTTTGTTTTGTAAAATCTGATTTGTGGACTATTAAGCGGCCAACAGACGACATGAACAACATACGCCAACTTCTGCATTTTGGACATTTTCAGGTCGTGCGTTGGCCAGCGTTCGTCTCGATTGCTGTATTTCTAGCTTACATAAATGGGAGCACATCCACAGATCATTGAGAGAAATCAAATCCCGGCTGTACAACAATCGTCAACGCTGCCGTATTCTGTAAAGGTAGCTACATACGTTACTGCAAGATTGACAAGCATCCATGCTCAATCTTTTTGTAGAAGCAAACTCTAGCGTGTATAGAAAAATTTTGCGCAACCATTAACGGTGCAAGCCGCTTGATGCGCCCGTCGTGAGTTTACTCTGTGTGTGACTGAGGTCTAGCCATTACCGTCGTCTTGCTATCTGAAGGTGAACCAAGAATTGCTGAAAGACTTCATTCGTGCAAACTAACCCCAGCCGTGCCTTTGGCCAATTAAATCAAAATATACGAAAAAAAATGCAGCATACAATATCTTATTATTAAAAAATATAGATTAATTGATGACAATACCGGCAATGATACAGAGGATATAGAAGAGAAAAGCACACCCAGAAATATAATAACTTTTTTTGTCTTTTGATTGGGCACTCTGTACTATACATCACGGGTCTACTTTTGTACGAGAGTGAATCAAATATGAACCGGACTTTTGTTTTAAAAATTTTATTGGTACGATCAATACAAATTTTAATACATATTATTTTACTACATAGTCTCCTCTCTTATGTATACATTTTTCCCACCGAATCGGAAGTTTTTTAATACCTTTCTCAAAGAATGAAACTGGTCGTGTCGATAACCAATTGCGCACAAACGTTTCTACACCTTCATTGTCCTCAAAGTGGTGGCCTCCCAGTTCTTCTTTAAGTGGCCCAAACATGTGGTAGTCACATGGCGATAAATCAGGACTGTAAGGCGGGTGTTCAAGGGTTTCCCAATGCATTTTGTTCATTTTTCCTTGAGTCAATGCAGCTGTATGTGGCCGAGCGTTGTCATGCAACAGAATCACACTTCGGATAGACATATCCCGCCTCTTTTGCCGATAGGCAAGTTTCACTTGTTGGAGTAGTTCGCAGTAATACTCAGCATTAATTGTACGGCGTTCGTGTAGAAAATCGATCAGCAGTACGCCTTTCGAAAAAACTGTTGCAAGAATTTTCCCTGCAGAAAGACGGGTATTGGCTTTCCGCGGTGCTGCCTTTCCAGGTTTTCGCCACTCCATGCTTGCACGTTTGGACTCCGGGGTATAATGATGCACCCATGTCTCATCACAGGTGACAATATGTCTCAAAAACTCATCCCCCTCTGCTCAATATCTTGCTAACAGCCTTTCACATACGGCAAGACGGTTTGCTTTCTGATATTCCCTTAGAAGGCGAGAAACCCATCTTGCACACACTTTTCGGTAACCCAACTCATCTGAAATGGTTGATTGAGCACTCCCGTATGATATTCCAACGTGTTCAGCAATTGCTAATACTGTAAGATGGCGGTCACCTTCAATCAGCTCACGAATTGTGTAGATATTCGCCTCATTGATGCTTGTCGTGGGACGGCGTGCATGAGGCTCATTTTCCACTATCTCTCGGCTTTTTGTACCAGTCATACACTTGGGTCCTTGAAAGTGTTTCATTGCCGAACTGTGCAGATAGTCGACGCAAAGTTTCAGACGATCTAACGCCCTCCCGCGCCAAAAATTTGATAACAACACGTTGCGCAACAGACGTATGCACCTCTTGCTCTGACATGATGCTACTAACAGCGCATCGACTACGCCTCGCCAAACCGACGAACTCCCCTCTTCTTAACATCCCTACCTAACATATATCGAGACGTCACGCCACTCGAATTACCTACAGGGCGAGAAACAGAAAAGTCCGGTTCATATTTGATTCACCCTCGTAGATATGAAAAAGGCGAAAACAGCTAAACATTTTCTGCACAAACTAATGATATTTTTTATTTGGTATATCAATAGTTTTAGGAGATATACTTTCATTTCGATATATCGATGTTAACACCAAATATCGAAGACGTACCAAAAACAATTTTTTCCCAATTGCAATAATAAATTATATAAGTAGTGTTGCATGGCTTTCTTCTAGTTTTACTTAGCTGAACTTGTATTAAAAGAAGGAAAGAAAACTTCCAGGGACTAAATTCATTAATTTCGAACCTACGGAATTATATATTTGAAAAACTACTGAATTTTAAAATAATCAGCTTGTTGAAGAAATAAAAAATACTGTCTGAATTTCGATATGGGTTTAATAAGTAAATGGGTACAAAATCATACACAGTAACTGTACGATTGAATTTAAACAAGAGTATACCACTTACAAAGGTTTGTCTGGCTATGGCTAATATATAATTTTGTTACAGTGGAAAAAGTATGCTACGTGTATATGAGATCATATACTTAATCTTTCATGAGACTATCTTTATTACTTTATGTTTTTTTAGGCAATAACACCATAAAGCCATTGACAACGAACTCAGAATAGACTTTGAAACGTTTGGTTGTCCTTCAATATACGTCGTTTTATTCCAATGTGGTGTTATTGCCCAAAAAAGACATAAAAGTAATTAAGACTATGCCACAAACAACATTTAGAAGACAACTAACTATCTTTATAACAGAAATCTATTGGTAATGTTGACATGAACCTGTATACTAGGCCCTCTACTATTTATTATGAAATGGTTAGTTTCGTATTTGGGGGCAATTGATAAATAATATTTGATAGAAGATTTTTGCCTCTAAATCAATGAATATGTATGTAAATAAACTTTACTTTCTTTAATTTAAATTTGAATGAAACCCCGCTATATTATTTATTACAATCTATCCGGTCGCCGGTAAGACAGATCGATATATAGACAGTTCGAGTGATAAGTCATAATCACAATTGTGAATTTTTATTCGTTTGCTCTTATCGTTGAATTGTATTTGGAATTAGTTGTAATTAGGAACTGACATTTAAATAACGAACATTAAATGTCGTTTCTTTATTTACAGGTGAGAATTTTGTAAGTTGCAAATAGTGTACATAATATAATAAACTTTATTTAAGGAGAAACCCAATTGTGTCTGTTTATGTCATAGTTTCTAATGCATCAAAATAAAAACACATTAAATGTATATATTACTAAAAATGGAATTGATGCAAGTAAAAATAATGATAATGAAATTTACAAATAGATATTTTGCATAATATTAGTTTTAAGATTACATTTGTAAGTTAAGTAAGATATTTTTATCTCCTGTAATAGAGTCTCCTTATAAATGGTTGTGTGATGTACTACAACTCTTTATTATCTAGTTAAATAAATAATGAATATTATTATAAAATACAGCTGTAGCTATCTTAACCGTTTAAAAAATTTGCCAGCAACTGAATGATATCGAGATCGCTGAAACCCGGAGAAGGTTTGAAACCGTTGGAGATATTGGAGGTGGTCTTTATCCAACAAACAAGAGCGTTCTATCGTAACCTTCTAATTATATCGACTTACAGAATACAGTTTCAGGCACGCCATTATTTGCCATTTTAACTGTTACCAAAGAGTATAATTTTATTCCAGAAAAAAGTAGTTCACTTTTCAAATTTTGCAAATATCTAACTTCATGAAAAGTTACTTTACCAGGAACTTTTCATGTACTTTATCTCACAAGTACTTAAGACTTCATACGTTTTTTCCTTTCCCCTGATATAACAAAACCACATCATAAAAATTAATATATTTTTTAAACTCACTGACTTCAAAGTGGAACTGAAAACTGGAAAATAATTAACAAATCATAAGACTAGACTATAATTAGCATTATCACTATTGTCCCTATAAACAAAGAAAAAAAATAAAGGGTGCTCAGTCTGTATATACGCTTTGCCTTACTAAGCCAAAAATAGGTTTTATCAGTTTACTTTATGGTTTTGTTTGCTATACCAAACACCCTGTGCATATTCGCACTGAACAGGGGCCGGATTCTCGAACCATTCGACTTTCCACGTAAGTCGCATGACAAATTGGCATATATGATGTCAACCTATATATTACACTTTATTTATGGCAATTTTCATGCGACATACGTCCTTCATCGAATGCTAGAGTCCAGGATGTATTGATTATGCAGTGACACTAATTTTGATTGCTTCACTGGTTATGTGAAAGAGGGCACACCCAAAAGGAATGCCGTTTTGATGTTTGTACAGGGTGTTCGAAACGGTTTCATTTTTATTAATTTGAAGTCAGCAGTTTCTGAGATAATTTAATTTATAGGAAAAGATCTCAATGCAACTGCAACTCAGAAATTCATAAAATATTAAAATTCTATTAGCTATGTTTGAGTCTGAAGACTATTTTTTTGTCTTATAAATTATCTGGGAAACTGTGAGTCCTAGACATAGGAAGTGGTTATAACCACATACCTTATATTTTTGAGTTTAAATGAATACATTCCAAAAATTGTACAATTCCATTTACAATATCAAAATTATAGTTAACCACTAGTATAACTGGAAGTGGCCAACTATTTGAAATTAAATTAAAGAAAAAGTGCTGTCTGGAAAATACCCTTAACAAAAAATTTCAAATCTCAAACATTTATTTATACAAGAAGTAGCTGAGCAACCAACCTTCTCTCATGATTTCAATGAAAATAGTTTCATCAAAAATTATCAAAATCAATTTCATTTATTTGTTGCTGCTAAAAACTCTGATTTATCAACCAGAGAATGAAACTATCAAGTGGTGAGTAATTTATTTTTAAAGTTACAAATATAAGTGTACTAAGAGATGTCTTAAAATGGTCAACCAGTATGACTGTATATAAATATTTATATACAGGAATACTGGTTAATCATTTTAAGACATCTTTTTCTCTCAGAATAACTGTGAGGACGAATTTCTCTACGGGCAGCCAGTAATCCGAGCAAATTTAAGAAATTGCCTTACTACACTTTGTTCTCCAAATACGATTTTAAATACGTATCTGTTACAGGAAAACCCCAATGAACAGGCAAAATAATATATGTTCAAGTCAATACAGCCATTTAGATTAGTATTAATAATTATTAATTATTATTGATTAATGTTGTAATTTTATTTCAGGATTACTACAACGAATAAACAGAATGTGTTGGTAGATGCTTTTGGAGAAAATCAACTTAGTAATGATTCAAGCCACACAGTTATGGATAAAGTGCAATCAATTCAAAAAAAAATATTTTTTTTCAAATGCTCAGAATGTCCTTATGTAGCAAAACGCGGGGCACTAAAACAACATCTTAGAGTTCATAAAAATATTGACGAGGTTCAATCATACAAATGCCCAGAATGCTCCTTTGTCTCAAAATATAAACATAATTTGCAAACTCATCTTCGGGTTCATAAAAGTTTAGATGAGGTAGAAGTTTTCAAATGTGAACAATGCCCTTACTTTACAAAAAACAAGTATCATATTAAACAACATTTGTTGGTTCATAAAAATATTAACGAGGTACAAAGTTACAAATGTGCACAATGTCCTTATGTTGGGAAAGAGAAGAGGTACATGAAAAACCACCTTTTGGTTCATAAAAATATAAACGATGTAAAATCCTTCAAATGCCCACAATGCCCTTATGTAGCAAAAACGAAAAGGTATCTGAAAAAACACGAATTGACTCACAAGAATATCAACGAGGTCGAAACATTCAAATGCAATCAATGTTCTTACTTTACAAAATATAAATCTTATTTAGAAACTCACAACAATTTAGTTCATAAAAGTTTGAATGAAGTAACAACGTTCAAATGTACAGTTTGTTCTTATGAAACAAAACGTAAATGTCATATCACTAAACATGTTTTGATTCACAAAAATATTGAAGCTTTAAAATGCGGAGAGTGTTCTTACGTTGCCAAGTGCAAATCTGATTTAAAAGTTCATAATGCAGTTCATACAAAGGAAAGAAGGTACAAATGTCCCGAGTGTACTTATGTAGCTAAACTTAAATATAATCTTACCACACATATGTTAATTCACAAAAATCTAAATGAAGTTCAACAATTCAAATGTACAGGATGCTCCTATATAGCAAAACACAAACGAAATCTCAAACGGCACTTATTGACCCACAAAAATATCGATCAAAAACTATAAATCTGAATGTAAAGTGTAGCGTTCCCATGAAGAAAATCGAAAACAAATCACTGTAATTTACGAGGTCTGGCTATTAACGAACGAGACTGTACACAGAAGGCGTCCTAGAAAGGAGGGGGAGTTTTAGTCACTGCACTCCTTCTTTTTTTCTATAGAGGTTAGAAACTAACGGTTTTTCTCCTCGTACCGAAAACAATGTATGACGAATAATACTAGCAAGTTTCAAAGTGACAGTTTTCGTATAATTAAAAAAAACTTCCACTGAATGCCATAAATTGATGAAGGAGGTCTATGTTGAGAATTCTCTACGTCTTAGTAGATCTGTTGTAGACAAGCTTTTGGTCGGAGAGATAGTTATCATAGGCTGGTTCCAACTCATCCCCTATTTTAGTTTTTTGGTACCAAGTAGTCATGTATAATTTTTCTTACCGTTTCTTTATCAGTTTATCAGCGTTTACAATCTCAGCGATCATTCGAAAGCTCATACGACCATCTCCGCTCATCATTTCCTTGATTCCCTTGATGTTGACCTGAACGTCGGTGCTCACTTGAGAAAACTTTTTATGCATTCGAAAATACGTTCACGAGATATAGAGTTCTCACCATCAAAGAGAAACATTTTTCCATTGCCCTTGTTTTTTGTTGCATATTGTAACAGGCACGAGGATAAAAACCAAAAACAAAAAAAAAGTTTGTTTTTAACCCCTATAGAAGAAATACTACTGCAACAACTAAAACGTGTGTTCGTACTGGAATAGAAGACACCAGCTATCCAACGTTGCATTCGTTTCCCTTCCTCCCCCTATAGAACACCTACTTCGCGCGCAGTCTACATATTTAATAGCCAGACCTAGTATATATCATGTGATAAACCCACTAACTTCTGGAGCTCTTCTAGGAATTGAGATTTATTTGGATTTATACCGAATTAATTCCATAGAATTAATTCCATATTTTGTTTTTTAATTCATCTGTGTCTAGGGGAGATGATCTTGCTGGGCAATATCAAATTACAGATGTTTAGAAAATTACAATAAGTGTGCTTTCTTATTTACCCATCACTTCCACATAATCATATGTAACTAGGGTTGCCAACCATACTATAATATAGAGTATTCTACTATATTTCGGGACTGCGTACAATATACAGTAAAGGAAAAAATACTCTATTTCAGAAGTATAGGGCAATCTTCTGTGCAACACCGAAACAAATAAAAAAACTAAATTGTCACTTTTTCCAATTTATGAAAGTTATTGCGCTTGCTACTATTTCTGCTTCGTTTTTGGTTGTTCTTTATTTAGGGATAACGACGCCGCGTTAAATTTATATCAATCAGTAACACCCACTAAAGCTAAAGATCCTCAGAATGTCTTTGATACAAAAAGTGCATCATATCTCATAACATATTCTGTCGAAAAAGTGTCATTTGGATCTTGTTTTGACTGTTATTTTGGTTGGTCAACTAATTAGCATTAGTATGGTGATTTAAAATTCATTACAGGTTAAACATGGTGAAACAAGGTAATATTTCTTAAAATTGAATTTTGCAATTTAAAAATGTTTGTCGGGCTTTTCCTTTCAACAGTCATGTATGCAATGAATTTTATAAAAATTAATGGAATAAAATAATATAAAATCTACACACATTTCTCTGTATATGAGGAAAAGAGATTAAAAACGTGTTAGTATTATTGAAGCTATTGAATCTGAATAGCAAGAGTTGAGAAAACATGCTGCTTAGGGACACGATATCGAATAGACAGTATCGATACTGTACTCATAACTAGTATCGAAAAAAAAAGTATCGTACTCGTAAAATATCGAATGAAAAGAATCGATACTTCATATTATCGAGTACATTTCTTAGAGCTTAATGTCCACAAAACTAGGGGTCAAGACTCAATGTCAGGCAGTAACGTCAGTTCAGCTTTAGCAGTAGTCTAGACTGTAGGCAGGAGCTTCGCTACCGATATCAAAATTTTTCCGATTCGGTTTTGTTTGCTGATTCTTTTGCAAAAAGGTCTCCTAAAAACAAATCCGAAGGTTGCCGAGCGGTAATCTGGTCGAGAAATTGTCTTGTGATGTTTTTTTCAAAGTTGATCGTTTTTTTGAGTTATCAGCCATTTAAATAGTTGGTAAAAAGACAAAAATTACAATTTTCAAAACTCTATAACTCGGATAAAAATTATCACAAAAAGCCAAATGAAAGTTTTAACATTTTGTTTTAAAATGTTAGGAACACCCGTAAGTGCGGTATCGATACTTACCAGGAATAATACAACTATTGAGTACTACATATGAATTTGTTTTCTGAATGATATTTGTGGCATATTTTTCAATGGGTGTAAGTCGGGGTCGAAGTCAGACCTCGTTGTCAATGGTTAATAAATTATGGATAAAAAAGGCATATGAATTTATTTTATTGTCAAATATCAATGGTTTATCAACTAATTTTCGATGTCGATAGATTGCAGAGTAGAATAGAAAGTGAAATAGCCTCTTGTCCTCCCTTTTTAGTCACAATATTTATGCATTACAGGCTATCTGTAGGAAGTAGATCGATCCTCTAAACCATAAAACATAAGCCTTAAAGGCAGGTTTTTGACAACAATTTTTTAAGATCTATTTGATACGATACTTACCTAAATGTACTCAATGAGTAAAAATTGCTTATAAAAAATATCGAGTACAAAAGTATCGGTTTCCAAAAAAAGTACTCGATACCACAAAGTATCGATATTTTTTTCGTGTCCCTTAATAATGCAGCTCGGGTTGAACTAGAAGCATTTGAGTTACCTATTATTTGATTAATTTAAGAGACGACTTTCCTATACTTATTGAATTTATTTTCGTGATTAATCAAATCTGTTTGAATTTGTGAATCATCTTTTGCATCTCATAAAACTGCTCGACACCTTTAAGATTATCATAAAACTGCTAGACACCTTTAAGGTCATACAATTGCAGATTTAGATATGTAGATATTATACCCACTTTGCTAAGTTGGTTTGATTTTTAACCAAAACAATTAGGTAAACATAATTTCAGAGTTTAAGTTGACGACTTTGAGACATTATGATAATCTGGGTATACGACAACAAAAATTAAACATCAAATTGTTACAAAAGTAAAATATTGCAGTCAGTTTATCGACAGAATCATTATGCAAAAATCATAGCATATTTAAAAATTAATGAAAATAATTTGTATTAGATCTTTTATTACTGTTTCACAACGCTACTCTCACAGAAAAAAAAAATCAATTTCGAATTTGAAATTTCTACAAAAGGAAATCAGTGCGATTGTATGATTAAACCATGTGCACATGGGGACTGTATCCTGCGTCAAGGCAAGATAATGTCCTAAATTTACATAAATATAATTTTAAACACAGATTTATTGGGCTTTTACACTAAAAATAGTCGATCTCAGATTTAAACCAATAAATGTTACCTTCTTCAACCGAAAAATGTTGGTAACTCTATATGAAACGGTATCTCAAAGAATGTAACAGGTAACTTATGGCTAACAGCTATAACATATAATACATAAGAAATACATTTTTATTTCACTATTTTTAACACTTTCATTACATCAAAATGTTAAACAAACTATTGTATTAATAAAAATAAACTATAATGTTCATAATAACAAGTGTTTATATATTTTTAGGGTTCCGTATATACAATATACGGATACCCTTATAATATCACTCAGGATTTCTGCCTCTGTCACATCACAGCCATTTTCTCCTAAACTACTGGACGGAAGAGATTGAAATTTGGTATCAATGTATAGTTTGGTGACCCGATCAGGAGTACATATCGTAAGAGAACAAATTTTGATTTTAGGGATACTTCTGGGGGGAAAAACTAAAAAAATCGACCATTCCCCCCCTGATCTCCGAAACTACTTAGCCTAAAATTTTGAACATAATAGGAAATATAGAGCGTTGCTCGAACTTTACAGGAAAATTAAGGAGAAACAATTAATATTAATTTTTGGGGGCAAATTATAGAATTAAATAAAAATTTAAAAATAAAAAAATTTTCAAACGCATCATGTAATATATCAAATGAAATGTCTCATTCTGAGGAACACAAATATATTTTTTTCATATTAAAAAAAATATATTTAAAAAGATATTAACGAAAATATACCAAAATTTACCCATCCCCCCCCCTATCTCCGAAACTATAAAACGTAAAGTTTTGAAAAAAAAATAGATTTATAGGTTCTGACCTGAAGTTTACTGAAAAAATAAGGAGAAACCTCTACTTTTAATTTTAGGGGGCCAATTACAGAATTAGACGGAAAATATAAAATTAAAATTGTTTCTAACCCATCATGTTATATATCAAATGAGAGGGCTCATTACGACGAAAACAAATATATTTTTTTCAAAATTTTAAATTATATAAATTAAAAGATATTAACAAAAATATAAAAAAATCGACCGTTCCCCCCCTGATCTCCGAAACTACTGAGCCTAAAATATAGAGCGCTGCCCGAACTTTACAGGAAAATTAAGGAGAAACCATTAATATTAATTTTGGGGGGCAAATTATAGAATTAAATAAAAATTTAAAAATAAAAAAATTTTCAAACGCATACTGTAATATATCCAATGAAAGGTCTCATTCTGAGGAACACAATATATTTTTTTCATATTTTAAAAAAAATTATTTAAAAGATATTAACGAAAATATACCAAAATTTACCCATCCCCCCCTTATCTCCGAAACTACAAAAAACGTAAAGTTTTGAAAAAAAAATAGATTTATAGGTTCTGACCTGAAGTTTACTGGAAAAATAAGGAGAAAACTCTACTTTTAATTTTGGGGGGGGGCAATTACAGAATTAAACGGAAAATTAAAATTAAAATTGTTTCTAACCCATCATGTTATATATCAAATGAAAGGGCTCATTATGATGAAAACAAATATATTTTTTTCATATTTTTAAAATAAATAAATTAAAAGATATTAACAAAAATATAAAAATTTTTACCCATCCCCCCCCTATCTCCGAAACCATAAGCTGGAAAATTTTGAAAAAACAATGGAGGTATAGCCCCTCACCTGAACTTTACTGGAAAAATAAGGAAAAACCCCTAATACTTTTTTTGGGGGGCAAATTATAGAATTAAATGGAAAATATAAAATTAAAATTGTTTCTAACCCAGCATGTTATATATCAAATAAAAGGGCTCATAATGAAGAAATCAAATATATTTTTTCCACATTTATAAAATAAATTAATTAAAAGATATTAACAAAAATATAAAAAATTTTACCGATTCCCCCCCCTTATCTCCGAAACCATAAGCTGAAAAATTTTGAAAAACTGGAAGTATAGCCCCTCACCTGAACTTTACTGGAAAAATAAGAAGAAACCTCTAATATTCATTTTGGGGGGCAAATTATAGAATTAAATGGAAAATAAAAAATTATATTTGTTTCTAGCGGGTCATGTAATATATCAAATCCCAGGGCTCATTATGACAAATAGGTACAAATATATTTTTTTAATTTTTTTAAAATGAATATTTTTAAATATATTAAAAAAATATTTTAAAAGAATTACCCATTCTCCCCGTTATTCTCCAAACTCTAAGACCTTTTTTTTGTTTATAGGAAAAATATGAAAAAAAATACCTAATTCTATTTCTTGGCCTTCAAATAATATAATTAAACGCAAAATAAATTACTAGAAAACCCCCATAATAATTTTAGGGACAAATTATACAATTAAATGGAAAATAAAGATTCAATTTTTAAACGCATCATGTAATATATCAGATAAAAGGCTCATTATGTGAATTACAAATACAACATATTTTTAAATCATTTGTATAAAATATATTAAAAATATTAAACATCGACTTAATTCCCACTTTAGAAACTACACTATTTAAAATTTGAAAAATATATTTTATTTATATTTTTAAATAATTTGAATAACAGATTTAATAATTTATAATTTAAACTTTGACCTATTTTGCCGTTTTTCTTCCAATCTACAGAGCCTCAAAACTCAGACAGTAGATTATAAAAGGCATTTCTGAAAGTTTATTAGTAAAATAAAACTCTAATGTTACTTTTTGGGGGCCAAATTAGAAAATTTAATACATATGTATTGTGATAAAAATCAAGCGAATCCTAAAGCAGATAAAATAAAAAGTCTATTTTTGGAAAATCAAAGTGTATATTTTTTATAAATTTAAAACGCTTCCTTTAAAAGATATAAGGGTAAGTATAAGAAAATGCACTCATTCCCTGCTTGTCTGAAACTGGAATATTCAAATCTTGAAGGTGGTACGGAACCCTGAGTATGCGAGTCCAACTCGCACTTTACCAAATTATTTTATGTTTTATCACTAATAAACTATTAGTGAGTAATATTATTCTGAGTGAAATTATATCCCACATCTATTTGTTTTGAACGTTGATGTGTTTGATGACATTAAATAGTACAATTTTATCAACAAAAAATAGTTAGTTCTCTTTTCAAATTTCAGAAATAAGTAACCTCTGGACAACAAGTTCTTGGTAAAGTAATGTACTCTGCCTCACAAGTGCTTCCGTCTATACAGAATTTTATTTTGTAAAATTTCATTTGTTATCTATTAAGCGGCCAACAGACGCCATAAAAAACATACGCCTACTTCTGCATTTCTAGACATTGTGAGGTCGTGCAGTGGCTGGCGTTAGTTTTACATTGCTGTATTTCTGGCATACATAAAAGAAATCAGGCCCACAGCGAAAAATCAGGTCGCGACTGTACAATATTCGTCAACGCTCCCGTGATCTGTAAAAGTAGCTACAGACATTACTAAAAGATTGACAAGTATGCATGATCTGTAGGAAAATTTTGCGCTACCATTAACTGCTCCAGCCGCTTTATGCTGAATTGAATTTGATTCATGCAAGTTTGGGCAGGCCGTATTTGTGCAAGCGAGATTGTAGAGGTAGCTTGCACAAACAAGTGCCAATCGTGAATTTACTCTGTATGTGACTGAGTTCTAGCGATTATTATCATGTCTTCCGATCTGAAGGTGAACCAAGAATTGCTGGAAGATTCTAACCTTACCTGTGCCTTCATCCAATTAGATCATCAGATACAAAAAAGGATGCAGCATAAAATATCTTATTAAAAAATATAGATTAATGGATAACAATGCCGGCAAGGGTGCAGTTATATATTTTGTATGGGTTAAACTTCATGTCTGCCCATGTCAAGTTCTACACTTGGGCCCCGATTCTTGAAATAATTCGACGGCTCAGTCATACGACATTCGCCCTTCGTCGAATGATTGCGCCGTCGAATTGTTTCAGTTAATATGTGATTAAACTTCATTTATATCAGTTTTCATACGACATACGCCCTTCGTCGAATTGTTTCAAGAATCAGGGCCCAAGTGTAGAACTTGACATGTGTTGTCACTGATTTTTCTATTAGACCGGAAGTCAATGACACAAAAAGTACTGTCATTGCCTTGGAAATCGATATTTAAGAGAAATACAAACAAAATGGTTCTCGTTGACTTATGGAACCGAAAATATGTTTAGAATAACTACTATACTATACTACCTACATGCTTGCGATGTACATAGAAAATTTTCAAAGTCGAAACTAAAACTTTTAGCGTCTACAGCTCCTGCACTATTACATCGAAATTAAAATATTTAGGAGAAAATATCAGTTAAGTTACTTCCATGGTATTTTTGATAACATAATCAATTTTTTGGCCATATTCTGAAAAAATGCATGTTACAAATCATATAAAAATATGTGAGACCATTTCTGTATCTTGCTTAAGAGAATGCAATTTATAAACTGTACAGATTGGTAAAGTATATGTTCAATCCCAAATTTCATCTTTTTACGAATTCTTTTCTCAAAGGACCAGTGGCCCGATTCTCGAACAGATCGACAGCTTTAGTATACGACTTTCGACGTAAGTCGCATGAAATGTTGAGGTAAATGAAGTTTAACCCATATATTAAACTTCATTTATGTCAGATTTCATACGACATACGTCCGAAGTCGAGTGGTAGAGCCGTCGAATAGTTTCAAGAATCGGGGCTATGGCACCTTTCTTATGGAAAAATGGATTTTCGTCAAATTGTTTGAAATGTTGGTATGTTGTAGAAGTTGATATTCTGACGATAAGATTCTATGAGTTTTCGAGATACACGATGTTAAAAATCGAAAATGCCGCATTTTATCAGATTTCGCATGATAGATGTGTTTTACTTCCGGGTAGTAGAGAAATTGTGATTTGTACATTATTGGACATACATACTTCACAAAACAATTGCCATCAATTTTTCTGGATTACAGGGTATTTGAAAAATAGGTAACATGTGCTTTTAGAAAAAATCTTTTTTTTATTACAACCTTGAAAACATAAGAAGATGTTTTTGCACAATTAATATCTCATTAAAGTAATAATTTCTTGGATATGCTTCATATAATATACAGTATGAGCCATGAATATAGCTAGAGAAGGCATATATTGTTTTTTCCTATTAATGAATCACCCTGTACGAACCATTCGTGCTGCAATTTTAATAAGACAATATGCAGATATATGATTCGTCTCTTGATACTCAACAGGATGTTAAACTCGTTGCAAAAACTATACATATTGAAAAAAGGTATTTTTTTATACTACCCTGTAGTTTTAAATTCTCTCCGTCAACTTTGTATGCTATAACATTTTTACGTTAACAAATTTTCAGTGTTTAACTGAGCAGAATATTGTTAAAATTGTATGACTAGTTTTCGAGATATAGGGTGTTAAACATAGGAAATGTCTTCTTTTTCTTATCAGATTTCTCATAACAGAGGTGTATTATTTCCGTATATTACAGAAAAGATAATTTTCGCATTATTTGACAAAAATATTGAATAAAACAATCTTTGATTACAGTGTGTTTCCAATATATGGAATATGTGTTTTCATAAAACTAATTTTTTGTTGCAACGTTGAATACATAAGATGTAATCGCACAATTAATAAGAAATGAATTCTTGAACGTGTTCATATATTATAGAGTGTAAGTCATAAATATAGCTATAGTGGGCATATACCATTTTTTACCATTAATGAGTAAACCTGTATCAACTACAATACTTTAAATTGTACAATTTTTGCAAACCTGTCGAATTTAGTGTGATGAGTCGTAGATTTGTATAATTTAATATAGAAATTCCAGGAGGCATGGTTTATACAGGGTTACATATTAATTGAAAAAATAATAGATGCCCACTTTAGCAATATTTACAACTCACACTGTCTAATAAACACGTCGAAAAATTAGTTTCTTTAACATTATATTAACTGAGCAATTAGATGTTCCTATATATTCAACGTTATAATAAAAAATGTGTTTTCTAAAAATCACACAATATGTCTATAGGAAACACCCTGTCATAAAAACTAATTAATAGTAATTTTTGTGCAATAATTTTATGTCAAAAAATGGGCAATAAAACACAAATATTTTGAGAAATCTGATACGATAAAGGTGACATTTCCGAAGTTTAACACAATATCTCGAAAACCAGTCATACAATTTTAACAATATTTGGCACAGTAAAACACTGAACATTTGTTAACGTAAGAATGTAATAACATACAAAGTTGACAGAGAGAATTTAAAACTACGGGGTGGTATTAAAAAATACATTTTTTCAATATGTATAGTTTTTGCAATCAGTTTAACATCCCGTTGAGTATAAAGAGACGGATAATATATATGTTTAATGTCTTATTGAAATTGCAGCTCGAATGGTTCGTACAGGGTGACTCATTAATAGGAAAAAATAATATATGCCTTCTCTAGCTATATTTATGGCTCACACTGAAGCACATCCAAGAAATTATTACTTTAACGAGATATTAATTCTGTTTACAACGTTGTAATAAAAAAACGATTTTTTCCAAAATCACATGTTGCGTATCTTTTAAATTGGTGGATTACAGGGATCCACCAAAACTTATGGCAATTGTTTTGTGAAATATTTATGCCCAATAATGTACAAATCACAATTTCTGAAATAACCGGAAATAAAGCACGTCTATCATTGGAAATCTGATATCAAAAATGCGGCATTTTCGATGTTTAACACTCTGTGTCTCGAAAACTAGTCATAGAATCTGTTTAAGCCCATGGACTCTTTTTGTCAGAACGTCAACTTCTACAACATACCAAAATTCCAAACAATTTGACGGAAGTCCATTTTGCCATAAGAAGGTTGCCTGGTTTTGAAATTTCACCAATTCGGATATATACCTACTCAATTAAACAAACAAAAATATTGACATCTGTTCACAACTGAGGTAGAAATCAGGTAACATACATTAAAAAAAAACCTCCTACATAGGATCTTGTTTTATAAAATGTGATTTGCTATCTGTTAATGGCATCATAAGCCTAATGGTGTATCCTTAAACTTCTGTTTTTTTCATTGGAATATTTTTCATAAGCTTCTAAAACTTGGCATAATTATTTAAGCATTGATTAACTCAATTAAGTAAATGACAATATAGGCAATATATGTTCAAGCCAATACAGCCATTTAGATTAATAGACTATTAATAATTATTAATTATTATTGATTAATGATTAATGTTGTAATTTTATTTCAGGGTTACTACAACGTATAATCAGAATGTGTTGGTATATGCTTTTGAAGAAAATCAATTGAGTGATGATTCAAGCCACACAGTTATGGATAAAGTGCAATCAATTCAGAAAAACTTAAATTTTTTCAAATGCTCAGAATGTCCTTATGTAGCAAAACGCGGGGTACTAAAACAACATCTTAGAGTTCATAAAAATATTGAGGAGGTTCAATCATACAAATGCACAGAATGCTCCTTTGTCTCAAAATATAAATACAATTTGCAAAATCATCTTCGGGTCCATAAAAGTTTAGATAAGGTAGAAGTTTTCAAATGTGAAAAATGCCCTTACGTTACAAAAAACAAGTATCATATTAAACAACATTTGTTGGTTCATAAAAATATTAACGAGGTACAAAGTTACAAATGTGCACAATGTCCTTATGTTGGAAAAGAGAAGAGGTACATGAAAAACCACCTTTTGGTTCATAAAAATATAAACGATGTAAAATCCTTCAAATGCCCACAATGCCCTTATGTAGCAAAAATGAAATGGTATCTGAAAAAACACGAATTGACTCACAAGAATATCAACGAGGTGGAAACATTCAAATGCAATCAATGTTCTTACTTTACAAAATATAAATCTTATTTAGAAACTCACAACAATTTAGTTCATAAAAGTTTGAATGAAGTGACAACTTACAAATGTACAGATTGTCCTTATGAAACAAAACGTAAATATCACATTACACAACACCTTTTGATTCACAAAAATGTTGTGGCTTTAAAATGCGGTGAGTGTTCTTATATTACAAAATGCAAGTATGATTTAATAGTTCATAATGCAATTCATACAAAAATAAAAATATTCAAATGTTCCGAGTGTATTTACGTAACAAAACGAAAATATAGTCTTACCACACATATGTTGGTTCACAAAAATATAAATGACGTACAACAATACAAATGTACACAATGCTCCTATATAGCAAAACAGAAACGAAGTCTCAAACGACACTTAGTTGTCCACAAAAATGTCGCTGAAAAGCCAAAAATCTAAAATTTTAGTTTAAGCATATTCAGGTTAAGAAGTTAATTAACATCGTATTTATTAATCGCAGCTTATAAATTTATAAACCACGTTATAACATACAAGAAGTAATCAAATTTTAAGTTCGCAGTGTTTCTTAATAGTGATGCCAGTGACGAAAGGTAGTTAATAAAAAAATAGGACACGAGCCACATTTAAAAGGTTCTTTAATTAAAGGCTGTTCCAGAAATTGAAATTTGGACTTATACCTCAGAATAATCTAACCCAGAAGCGAAACTATCCGTTCCCCCCAGATACAAATTTCTTTGCGCATGTGCGACAAACCATTATTTTGGCGGTAAATGCACAGAACAAGGCAGTATTATTGTTTTATCTCAGACACAGAATCATTAAACTGTCGACTATTTTGTGGGACAGATATTATTTCTACTATTTCTAGCTTAGAGTTTATTATTCTGGAGGTAGCCTGCAATGCACAAATATCGTGCCAAGACAATAGAAAGGGCAAGAGCCTATTTCAATGAATTAAGAGCTGCTTCTATTGAAATACGTCCAGCATGTAGTTTATTGACTGTTTCCAGCCACGAAGTGAAATAGCTTGTTACTATCTCTATTGTCCTCTCTTTCTAGTCTTGTCCTTGTACTTCCTCCAGAGGTATATGCTCTAAGATTTCTAGTGATGCCTTTGTTTGTACCAGGTTGGTACAGGTTATGAACAAAAAAATATTAATATTATATTAAAATAAATACACTGATGTAATTTTCACTTAAATTTATTTACTATTGACAATTGTTTCACCAGGTTACTGGCTTCTTCAGAATACAAGGCAAGACTAACAGTTAAATGCCTTAAACTATTACAAAGAACTATGGTTATGCAATTACAGAGGTATTTAGAGGATTATTGAAGCAGGTAGGAGGGGATTATCACTATTAAGAAAGTACAATATTATAATTGTTTTTTTAAAAATAGATAAATTATGGCTGTAATGAGTTTATATAATTCTATTGAAAAGATTAAGTAAGTAAGTAACTTAATCTGTGAAAGAAAGCATAGTAAATCATTCTTAGAGTATTATAGTTCATTATTTTAGATAATCTTGAGATTAAAAAAGGAATATATTGTTGTAAAGTCCGTGGGTTCGATTTAAAATTATAAAACTAATATTCACTTTCACTTTTCTAGAAACTTTTATTTACATCGAATGTACAACAGCTGATTCAAATATCACAATAACAATGTTACATATAAGCTCTTCGTTCCATCAACTGATTCGCGATAGTGGCCTCCTTCCTTTATAAAACCAGCATAGAAAATTCTCGTAAAAATCATCATCACTCCTACAGGTGCCGAGTCTTTTCGAGAACCATTTTTTATCTCAAAGAGTTTGTTGCCGTACTGAAATGAAACAGGGTCGGCTTTGGGTAAATTTCGTAACAATATTTTAATTTATTTAAAAGATATATCTGTTTGTCTCATTTTAAATGTGAGTCATAATAAATACCAAGATATTTAATTTTGTCTAGTTGCTCTAGCTCTTTATTTTTGATATGTATATGTAGATTGTTTGGGATGCTATCACAATAGCTATCAACATTCATATAAACCGTCTTTTGTACATTGTCAACAGCTAACTATCTGGAAATATCTAGCAGAAGTTTGTTCATTTTCTGTTCAACTCATTCCCAAGTATTATCAGAGGAAACAACTGCAGTGTCATCTGCATAAGAAAAAATCATGCCTTCTGGCATCATTTTTAAAAGATCATTTATGTATAATATAAAAAGAAGTGGACCAAGGATAGTACCTTGTGGGATACCCGTTGTGATGGTTTAAAAGTTTCTATAAATTTCATTAGTTTTAACTCTTTGCTGCCTATCAGAGAGATAACTTTTCACTAAAAAAAGTGCGTCCTTGTATTTAATTTAAATTTACCGCCCGAATTTACTGCCAAAGTAATGGCCGATTTTTGTTTAAGGTCACGAAATTATCACCCCCAAAACATCAAAGGTTCCGACAGAAGTTTCACTTCTGGGTTTAATAATTCTGTACTTATACCATCTAGGAAAATGTGCCGTATTTGGCAATTCATCAATGTCTGAGGGACACGATGTTGGTAGTCAATTTTGGAAACTATATTTGCTTAGACAATTAGAATACATAGACTTTCTTAATTACTTCCAACCGTTTCATAGGCAACTATTATTGATATCAAAATAACTCTTTCTTAAGACCAACATCAATACAAGTTGTAAAGATCAAAACCAAATTTGTAATACTTTAACCAAAACACCTAAACTTGTCATTATCTGCCATTCCATTAATTTAGAAAAGTACCTAAATAGTATACAGTTATTAATTTTTTGATATCTCAAAAATCATTACATATATAAATGATGTATGGAAAAAACACATTTTTAGCGTTTTTATGAATTTGTTGGAAACAACCGAAACCGGTCTATTTATGTTGTTTTGACAAATCAGTGCGAAAATATTACCCCTTCCTGGCTACCCCACTGAATAATCGGGAGTAATTTTATGTTTCTCAAATGTTTTGAAAATGTAAACGTTGATATTTTACGTAGAACAAAAGAAATAATGCCACATAATGTTTAGGACGTATTTTTCAATTTATTTTATAAGTATATTAAATGTTCAAAATGACCACATTCACTTCTTAAACAATAAGCAAGGCGATTTTGGAGTTCTCGTACAACATCAAATAAAATATCCTTTTGATTTTAAATAACCCCACGAGAAGCAGTCAAGGGTACTCAAATCGGGGACCTCACACACACAACCTTGTGCGAGCCCAGGATCTGGATTTGCCCTTCAGAAAATTACTGAGGACAATTTCCAGCTCCCTTGCAATCCACCTCCTGAGAATTACTCAGGTCCTCACGCTAACGCAGTTTTTCTTCTGCATAATCGCTGTCTTCTTATTTGGAATAGCTTGGCTTTGGTTTGTTTCCATTGCTTTACTTTATTGGTAGTACAGCCAACTGTCTTATTTGTGATTCGTGACTCATTCTTTGCTATGGTATATAGAGTATTTTACCCTTCTGTGGGCGTGCACGTTGATTTTTGGTGGGTATGTGTCTTCTTCTCGTCTTCTCTTTGCTTGGTGCGGTGGGTCCCCCCCCCCCGAGACCCCTTCTTGTCTCCCGAAAAATAGAATATTATGTATTTCATTTTATAGTCACCTGTCTTCTACCTAAGGGCTTCTTGGTCATCTTCTCCTTCGCTTAGGCAGAGCTGGTTCTTAGGCCTTATGTATCTGTCAATAAATCCGGGGTCATAGTCGATTAGTTGCCATAGATGAAGGTTTAAGTGCTGTTCCAGTTTAGTGTAACCAATGAGGATTTTCTTTGCTCCAATTTCAACAATTTTGTCTGTTAACCGTCCTTAGCTTCAAATATCCTAACTGCTTACATAACATACTTTTTTATCCACCCTGTATAAATATAATTATATTTTACTTATTTCACCCACATTGTATATTCAACCACATTTTGTTATCCACCCTGTATAAATATTATTCAACTCCACCCGTTTTTCAACCATCTGGTATGGTACTGTTTATGGTCCTCTCAATACCTATATATTTTTCGAACCAAACCGTATAACATCCCCCTTATTTCAACCACATTTTATATATATAGCTACTAATTAAGTTACTTCTTTTAAGTATAATCTATATAGTAGAACGTCTGAAACCAACATCATAGTATTACACTAATTTGGGTGGCATATCTCTTAAACTGTCATGTAATATAATGACCCAAAAGCCACTTTGGTGTTTATAAGAATAATAGTTTAAATATTAATGATAAGTTTAGTTTACTAGTAATTTGTAGTATTTGAATATACTTTGTTGATCATAGAAATATTTCATACTAACTTAACAATATTTGCCCTAGTTTGATGTATTTTTAAAAAATTATTAAAATCTAAAGTTTCAATGATTTACGTATTTTTACTAGTTATCCCATATTTATCTACATAGAATAATTTGTGTTATTATTGCTTTTTCCCAAACTTTATATTTGAAAAATAATATGGACTGCTTTTCACTAAATTTATTACTTCTCTATATAGAACCTTTTCTTTATTTGATATTTTCTCATCTTTAGATTGGCAACAACAATTTGTTTTTATTTTGTTGCAGGCTTATTACAACGAAACAACACAATGTTAACGGGAAACAAGGCTACAACTGTACAGAATGCTCTTATATTGCAAGAGAAAAGAAACACATAAAAGAACACCTTTTAGTTCATAAAAATATACATGATGTTAAAAACTTCAAATGCACAGAATGTGCTTATGTAACAAAACGAAAAAGAGATATAAAAAGACATGCATTGACCCATAAAGACATCAACGAGATTCAAACATTCAAATGCAATGAATGTTCTTATGTAACAAAATATAGAGCTTATTTAGATACTCATAATTTAGTTCATAGAAATTTCGATGAAGTAACAACATTCAAATGTAAAGATTGTCCTTATGAAACAAAACGCAAAATGTATATCACAAAACATGTTTTGATTCACAAAGATATTAACGCACTAAAATGCTGTGAATGTACTTATTTAGCAAAAGGCAAAGCTGATTTAAAAACTCATAGTGTGGTTCATATAAAAGAAAAAACATACAAATGTCCAGAGTGTACTTACTTAACAAGACGTAAAAGTTATCTTACCACACATATTTTGGTACACAAAAATATAAATGAGGTACACCAATTCAAATGCACAGAATGCTCCTATATAACAAAACACAAACGAAATCTCAGACGGCATTTATTGGCTCACAAAAATGTCTGTGAAAAACAAAAATTCTAAAAATTAGATTTGGATGGAACAAAAATTACAGTTAAAAGGGATCCAAATAAAAGTCTATTTTGGGAATTTGACATTTAATTTCACGGCATCTAGGAATTTCTTTCTTATTTGTTGTTGCAATAAATCAGTGTCTAGACGAACCGATCTTACTGAAGTTTTTGAAAATCAACAAATGGAGCTTTCACGACCGGTCTAAGTAGATAAGTACTGGTTGGTATGCCATTAGTTGTTTCTAGAAACACAGCCTTTTTTTCGAACAGCATATATGAATTGCTGAGATTCTCAATTCATAACTTTCTGTAATTTATATTATTATTATGTATGCATAATTATTATTATTCTTAGTTGCAAAATGGTTACATACCATCTACTTACCATTATTTTTGGTATCAATTTGATAATATTGTAAGAACTCATCAAGCAGACAGTGTGTTTTCTTTCTGTCCATCCTGACACTCTCTCTTAACCTTGTGACTAAGAAGAGATTGTACCCACGGCGCGGCCTAGCAAAGTATGGGTTACAAAATAATTTTTTTTAAATATTTAATATAAATTTAAAAATCTGAATAAATTATAGTCTTATCTAGACATTTGAAGGAATATAATCCCGATATAAAAATACTTTTAAGTTAATTTTTATTAAAGTTAATCAATTTTTAATTAACTATCTTTTCCGTACTTCAGTTAACATTAAATCTCTTCTAAAAGTTTAAATAATGTACTAAAAAATATTTGTCCTAGGGCCCTTTTTTTATTTATATAATAAGCAAGATTCCGTTGTAAAAGTTAACTAAAGTCTTTTTATCTGTTTATAATGATTTTTCACTTAACACAAAATGAAAAATCGGGAAAATGTTATTCAATTTTTTTTTTTTAATTTTTCATTTCAACTGTTTTTGCCTCTATTAATTCCATTCAGAAGTTTAACTAACAAATTTATTACGTAATTTGTTTATAATTTTTTAATAAACAATTAGACAAGTTTAATATTGCAATATAGTCTGTGAGTTCAATTTAAAATTATAAAACTAATATTCACTTTCACTTTTCTACAAACTTTTATTTACATCGAATATACAACAGCTGATTCAAATATCACAATAACAATTTTACATATAAGCTCTTCGTATAACCAACTAAACTCGCGATCGTGGCCTGCTTCCTTTATTAAACCAGCATAGAAAATTCTCGTAAAAATCATCATCACTCCTACAGGTGCCGAGTCTTTTTGAGAACCATTTTTTATCTCAAAGCGTTTGTTGTCGTACTGAAATGAAACAGGGTCGGCTTTGGGTAAATTTCGTAACAATATTATAAAAAATTACCATTATATTGTCCGGGTAAAATGATGATTTAAAAAATAATTATTTTGCTTCAAAACATTTTTTTATTGTTTATATTCTTTTTTTATGTATCCGATGTTTCAATTATTTATTAAGGGATCTTTTTTTAAAATCATAATTGGTCATTTTAAATAGATTTATAAAAAATATTTTTTTACAATGTCTATTAAAGTAATGAAAAAAAATTTTCTCTATTTTTTATTGAATTTTTAAAAATTTCACCACATGAAAGATGAAGCGGTCACCGGTTTTATCAACTTATAAACTGTTTAAACTTCTTAACTATTGATAATACCGTCTTAGACATTCAGGGCGATCTTTTAGACAATTAATTAATCTATTCAATTTACTTTTAACCGGATCATTATCTATAACGGTTGTATTTCTATAACCATTTGTTGTCTAAAAGACAAAAATAAAAAATTCCACATTTTCAAAATTAAATTCTGAATCGAATAAACCAAACCCCATATTTTTAAGACTACTAGAACGCGTTTTTTCAGGAAATTCACTTCTCCACTAGACTATATGTTTTATAATGTATGCATTTGCACTTGGAACTCTGGACGAGCTCGGGTATGTCTAGTGCGAATGTTTTTGGTGATAAATATTATGGCGACACTTCACTTGGTGTAGTCTCTTTGTATGATCTGTGGGATAGCGTATTCGTATATTTGCTATATTTGTCCGAAAACGGCGATGTGTGGAGAGGTTATTCGCTATTTTTACTTTATTTGAACAAATAAATAAAATAAATAAATACATTTATTCAATTCGTAGCCACATAATGGATGTACACGTTAATACATTAAACAGTATAATTTTACAGATTAAAATATTTTAATGATTATTACATGCTATAGTTATCTCTATATTGTATCTATGATGGTACAGAATCTAATATGTCTTCCATAAATTCATTTATTAAATAATAACATTTTTTTAATAGTAGGTCTTTAATATATAATTTGATTTTATTTTATGATAGGTTTTTTACATCTTGTGGTAACTTGTTGAAAAGTTTTTTTCCTATGTAGGTATATGGGTGATCTTTCGTATTTCCTTGTATTATGACTCTCTAGACAAAGATCGTTGGCACTTCGTGTCGAATAGGAATGAAAATTTGAATTAGCAGGGTAATTCTCAATATTTTGCTTAATTAACAGCAATGTTTTCAAGATATAAATGCAGGGTAGTGGCAATATTTTGTTTTTAATGAAACATGGTTTGCAGCTCTCTCTAAACTTCAATCTAAAAATAAGTCTTATGATCCTTTTTTGATTTGTGAAAACTCTGTGATGATCGACACAGTTGCCCCAGAAAATAATATTAAAGTTCAAGTGACAGTATGCCAATGAATAATATAGGGATATTAGAATTGATTTTGCGAAGGTGCTTTTTATCCTTGCAATTGCAAAATAACAAGGACTTAATTTATTACATAATCGCTCAACATGAATATCCCAATTGAAATATTGATCAATATGTAGGCCTAGGAATTTGACAGTTTCATAAACTTCTACTCCCTCAATCACAACTTTTGATTTTTGGTTCAAGCTACAAAAATTTATATATTTGGTTTTTTCAACGTTCAAAATAAGGTGGTTTTTGGCGCACCAGTTGTGAAACGCTTCAATGGTGGTATTGACTTTATTTCTTAGGTGATCTAAGTTCTCTAACTACGATTGTATTAGCTCCAGAAATGTACCACGAAATCCATACAGATATAATTTTTTTAGGAGGAATGTATGATTCAAACTGTTAAATGCACGCGATAGATCAAAAACAGCCCTGCGACGTGTTCTCCTTCGTCCATCTTCTTGTAAACAAATTCTATGAGTCTCGCCGCTGCGCTCTCTGTCGATTTACCCCTGCAGAATCCATGTTGACATTCGGTTAATATGTAGTGTTTGTTTATGAACACAATCATGCGCTCAAACATTAGTCGTTCTAAAATTTTAGATATTATTTTTAGTATGGTTATCGGTCGGTAGTTGTCTACACTTGTAGAATCAAGCTTCTTAAAAATCGGAATAATTCTATTTTTAAATCAGAAGGAAATACTCCGGTTTCGAACATGACATTTGCTAGATGCTGAATCGGTTCTGCAATAAACTATTTTATGTTTTTTATGACTTTAACTGGAATATTATCCAACCTCGATCTACCTTTATTTTTTAAATTATTTATAATATTTAAAGTATTTCATCTTTTTCAACAAACGTGCAAAAAAAAAATACGTCGTATACCGCTTAGAGCAAATACGCCTTACCGTCCACTTGTCGGTTTTCAATACACATCAAAGAAGTCAAAAAAGCCAAATATTTGCTTTAGCCATCTACACTTGGTTCATACAGTTGCACGCGGTGCTTCGATCCTGATCAACTAGTGTTGTTTTTAATGGCAAAGTAGTGTTTGTGGAAAAATGGGGTGGTCGAACAATAACATCATGAAGTTTCTCGAGTTGTACCAAATGCATACTTGCATTTGGGACCCCAAACATACCAGCCACAAAAATTTAAAATAAAATAAATGATGCATGGATAGATATCCAAAACAATATGGGACAACCATGCACAATTGCGGATTAAAAAAAAGAGGGAATCTTTGAGGTCTGCGTTCAGGCGTTATAAGACAAAAATCAAGAAATCAGAAACATCAGGAGCAGGCGTGCCCAGCGTATACCAACCCAAATCTGGGAGCCATCTATAAATGCAATTCATCTACAAATACTGAGGTAGGTAATAAATAAGAAACATTTCTTATTAATTTTGTTTATTTATCTTTACGATGAAGCATGTGTCACATTTAAAATTTATGTTAAAGCAAATCAATGCTAAAAGTTGCTAGTAAACTAATTTCTTATTTCAACTGCGTTCGTCAGAGACCTTCTAGGATTACCACGCATGTTTTGTAAAGCAGGATTATCAGAAATATTGTTTCTCCAAGCCCCATCGCCTAAGTATGTGTCAAATGTACCTGGTGGATTCTATGAAGCGCATGAATACTGGCTCATTCTCAAAAAATGTAAAACTATACAGGCTAGTACTACTTGTATTGCTGGTTCGGGTTGAAGAAGCATGGGTTTTTCGGACCACTTTAAACACAGACGACATTAGACTAAATGAATGTTCAACAAAACTCGAGCTGATAAAAGTTTATTGTTAAAAATTCGTTCCTTCGTACCTTCTAAATGTTTCCCTGGGTATGTTTTCATTAACGTTTTGTTTAGAACGAATGCGTCATCCCCCAAAAACACATACGGCATATTATTATTTCCATTTGAAAGTGGGGTTGGTGTGGGAAGGTTTAACAGATTGTTTTCCATTTTATTCCACAATATAAAATGTTTTAAAACACCTCCATCGCTTATTCTGCCTTGACATCCAATATCGGCAAACATAAAGCCGTAGTTACTGTCGACTAAGGTTAGTAAAACAATACTAAATGTTGTTTTGTAATTAAAATAATCAGACCCACTATTAATTGATGCCTGCAGCACTACATGTTTTCCGTCTATGGCACCAATGGCATGCGAAAATCTGTTGCGGAAACCATGTTCTACAGTCATCCAGTCTTATTCTGTATTCAGCATCTGTCAATTAAAAATAGGTACTTGTAGTTTATGTAAAATTTGTTTTTCAGTAACAATGATAATTAAATAATTGGCTAATAAACTAAAAAATAGGTTGTTAAAGTAAAGATTAAGTAGTTTCAATCATTTTCGTTTTTAGGATAACCTTGATCAGAAATGTAGAAAACTTAAATACCAACCAACACTATAAAGACGTCACAAATACTGTTCTTGAAATTGATGCAACAAACTCGGAAGTAGAACGTCCTTCCCTCACATCAAATGGTAGTTCAATGGATCAAGTTTCACCTTCTGAACAGACACCAGTAGCAATAACATCCAAGAGGAGGCAGCATAATCCTCCTGAACTTAAGCAAGCCAAAAAACATATGGATGAGGTGTTTAATATCCTAAAAAATATAGCCCAGCCGAAGCCCAACGATGAAGAGGATGAATGTAGCCTTTTCGGAAAGCTTGTTGCAAAAAAAATGCGTACACTTACAGAAAACCGTAGAGACTTAATGATGATTAAAATAAATCAGTTATTTTATACCGAACGCCAGGAACACAATAGGTCAAATTCTTCATTGTCAATGGTATCTAAAAGGCCACCATCATCTCTGTCGACAATTCAACATGAAGATAGTGTACCAGAAGACGTAATAATAATTACAGATGCTGTGATGCCAAGTTCTCATATATAAGGCGCTCGTAGACTGGAT
Source organism: Octodonta nipae (assembly GCA_034190945.1). Classification (NCBI taxonomy): domain Eukaryota; kingdom Metazoa; phylum Arthropoda; class Insecta; order Coleoptera; family Chrysomelidae; genus Octodonta; species Octodonta nipae. The sequence continues at coordinate 24,788,142 of CM067223.1, forward strand.
GATTTCCCTTTGCAATGATTTCGTAGTGAAATGTAAGCCAGGATATGGACTCTGAAGCTGACCCTAAAGCCACACAACAATCTAACAATGTAATGATTACTTACAAGGAAGCAGGGCCTGTAGTATGTAATGTTAATAAATTTGCTTTGATTAATATGGAAGTTTAGTTTCATACCTTTATGTAATCCTTCAGAATTTGGTATAGAGCAACGCATACTTCTTGTACAATCTTCGCAATAATTTGACTGGATATCTTAAAGAGATAGTGTAGGCTCTTGTAACTATCTCCAGAGGCAAAAAAAAACGCAGTTAGAGCTAATCTAACTTTAGAAGGAATACTTTCTCTCCATTTGGTATTTTTCTTAGAGATTTTTGGATCAACTTTTAGTAATAAGAACTCACAATCTGCAAACGACATTCTACAGAAATTATGGAATTCTTTTGAGGGTTCTGCCAACATTTCCTAGAATTGTCTCTCCATGCTTTTTCTGGAATAGACAGTGTTATCACAGTAAGTTATGAAGTAATTATATTTGGCAACCTTCTACGATATAAGGTTACGTACATGATTATATCTTACTTACTTTGTTCTTTTTTATGCATCGTGATCATCAACCAACGCCGTGTTCGCCAAGGTTTTTTAATTACTTCGAACTTGTGTAGATGAATCATGTAATGATAACAAGAAGCATGGTAAAAATAAGCTCCTGCTGCTGTCAACGCATCCATGACGGTACCGTTCACTGGTATTCAAACATATTTGGCTTGTTTGAGTGTTTTGCGATATGTGTGGATCACTTGTTTGACATAGTTCCGAATACATCAAATATTTGGGCGAATATAGCGATATAAAACACCAATACGCTAACGCCAAGTGAAGTGCCGCCATAACAAACACCGATCATCTCAGCCCAGAACCGTCCGCGATGCGACTGGAGCCTGGAGCGCGACCGGGTAATGCGTTCCCTCTTTTAAGGCGTTTAAGGGCCCCACTCACCTCGTTCTTCTTTGTCGTTTTTAACCGACGGTTAAAAATGTTCCGGTAAAAATGTCATAAAAACGAATTGTATTGATAAGAACGTCGTTTTTGCACGTCGTTCCATACTTTCAGACGAAGTCTGAATTTTGAGCGTTATGGTGCTAACCGTTCGGGTGTGTGGGGTCAACAGTTAAATTGGTCGGGCATTTTTATGAGACAATGACGTTTCGGTATTCTCACTTTTTTATTGTTTTGTTGTTTCCTGGTTCTGATATTAGATATTTGACTAGAGACTTTCTATTACTGTTTATTAAACTTTATCAATCATTTCCTTGCGTCTGAAAATATTTTTTTCTTTTTCTTTCCGACCAAAATCTCTGCCACTGCTAATAAGCGGTCCATCCTCATTTACTGGCACAAAACAAACATTTTTAACCGTCGGTTAAAAACGGCAGAGAAGAAAATGTTGGAAGAAAGCACGTTGACACACACAAAAGTTTGGCTTTGCACCAGTTTATCACGATGGACCGCTTGTTAGCAGTGATAGCGATTTTGGTAGGAGAGAAAAAAAATCTCCACACGCAAGGAACTGAACGATAAAGTTCAATAAACAGTAATAGAAGGTCTCTGTTCCAATGTATGATATCAGAAATTTTTCTATCCAATAAACAACAAAACAATAAAAAGTGAATATGCTGAACGACACTGTTGCTGAGAAATGCTCGAGCAATAAAACTGTTGAATCCACACACCTCGTCTTTATTCGAACGGTTGGCATGATAAACGCCAAAATTCAAACTTGGCCTGAAATGTTTGAACAACGTGCAAAAATGACGTTCTTGTCCGTACACCTGGCTTTTATAACATTTTTAGCCCAAGATTTTTAACCGTCGGTTAGAAACGACAGAGGAGAACGTGGGGCCCTTTACCTCTCATATGTTACGTACCATAAAATAATAGTCCATATTGAAAACGTAATTATAGTTTAAATAATAGTTATAGGTTTGTTAATAATTTGTAATATCCCAATATCCCTCTTTGGGCATAGAAACATTTTATAGTAATTTCTAGTTTACCAATATTTGCGCTAGTTTGATGTACTTTTAAAAACATTTAAAAGTTATTGATTCACTGATTCAATGATGAAAAAATAATTTATTTTGTTATTTGTATTTTTGCAATTTCATATTTACAAATTAATGTCAACTGCAGTTCTGTAATTTTATTTTGTCTTTATATAGAATACAAAAAGGTGTTGTTGCCTATTCTTATCTTCCAATTGGCGGCAGTATATATTTCATAAAATTATAAATATATTATTTTTTCAAACAAATCTACTTTTGCCTTAATTGTTCGTAAATAAGAAAAAAGTTAGTAAAAATTTACCAGAGTATAGTAGTGTTTTTGTGACTATTAATATAATTGTTTTAGTCTAAATCATTCATTATTATTTCTTTTACTGTTTATAATTTGTTGCAGGCTTATTACAACGAAAGACCAGACTGATAAGGAACAACAAGGCTACAACTGTACAGAATGCTCTTATATTGCAAGAGAAAAGAAACACATAAAGGAACATATTTTAGTTCATAAAAATATACATGATGTTAAAAACTTCAAATGCACAGAATGTGCTTATGTAACCAAACGAAAACGGGATATAAAACGACATGCATTGACCCATAAAGATATTAACGAGATTCAAACATTCAAATGCAATGAATGTTCTTATATAACAAAATATAAAGCTTATTTAGATATTCACAATTTAATCCATAGAAGTTTGCATGAAGTAACAACGTTCAAATGTGAAGAATGTCTTTATGAAACCAAACACAAAACTTATATCACAAAACATGTGTTGATTCACAAAAATATTGACGCATTAAAATGCGGTGACTGTACTTATTTGGCAAAAAGCAAATCTGATTTAAAAAGTCATAGAGTGGTTCATACAAAGTCAAGAACATACAAATGTCCAGACTGTACTTACATAACAAAACGTAAAAGTTACTTAACCTCACATATTTTGGTTCACAAAAATATAAACGAAGTCCAACAGTTCAAATGCACAGAATGCACCTATATAACAAAACACAAACGAAATCTCGCACGGCACTCATCGATTCACAAAAATGCTGAAAAACAAATCATGTTGCAACGTGCTACCGAGAAAAATTCAAAAACAAGTAATTGAAATTACTGTTAAAAGAAATCTTACATAAAAGTTGCTCTAGGAATTTGAGATTTGAATTAAATTAAAATCAGTCTATAGAGCAAAATTGAAGTCATTATGGGACATAAAGTTAGGGCTCAAGCTAACCCCCATCCCCTACAATCATCTGATTTGTATGCTTTTTTAGTATTTATTTTGCTAAAACCTATCCTCAGTGGGGTCAAGCTTCCCCCCATACGAGGTTAAGCCCTCCACAACGACAACCTTGGATCCCGCCACTAGCATCTACCTTCACTTCAGTTCCAATTTGTAGAGAATGATTGTAAGATCCTAGAATACGCATACCGTTGTTTTTAGTTTTAGTTAGGACATCTGCGGCCGTATTCCGTAAGTCGTTATACAGGGTGTTCCTAAATTGGAGGAACAAACGAAAAGGGGAGATTCCTTGAATACTTTTAGGAAGAAAAAGTCCCATAAACATAGGTCCGCAAACGTTTCGTTTTCAAGATACAGAGTGTTAAAGTTTGAATTTTTTTCAAATTTTTTTCTCATAGTATCTGCACTTCACAAGATATTCAAATGAAATTTGGCATAGATATTACAATTAAGAGTTTACACCTTGTGACATACCAATTTCGATTGCAGATCTACAGGGTGATATTTTTTCGGGAACACTGTCCACTGTTGTCCTTCAGAACTTTTTTTTGGTGAGCCACTGGTACTTTGAAAAATTGTAAAGAAAAGCTTTGTTGTTATTCCAAACGTTATGTTCTCTTGTGGTTTTGTCGTATCTACTACCGCTTTCGAGAAAAAAATTTTGAATGATTCTCTTGAAATCCTCAGAAAATTCCGAACTGTCATAGAAATTTAGTTACCTACCTAGTAGGCTGTGGTGAATGAATAAATTTATTGTTAGTTTTGACACATCAAATTAAACACCTGTGTTTTGAAAATTAAGGATGGTTGCATTTTAATATCAAAACATGCCGAATTTTACGAATTCCGAAATGGCTGACATGCATTTCATGTATGGTCTTGCAAATGGTAATTCAAGAGAAGCTAAGCGTCTTTACATGGAACGCTATCCCAATAGAGTGATGCCTGGTCATCGGATGTTCTCTAATATTCACAGGCGTCTTTCAGAAACTGGATCTTTTTCTGCGAAATATATTAATGCAGATAGACCACGAAGTGTGAGAACACCACGACTCGAAGAGGCAGTGCTGAACGAAATAAAAGAACATCCAAGAACCAGTACAAAAAAAATTAATGTTACCTTAAATACAAGTCATCAAGTTGTTTGGCGGATCTTGCGGGATTCTTTGCTCTATCCTTATCACATTCAGAGGGTGCAGGCGCTCTTGCCTCGAGATTGTCATCCAAGAATTATTTTTTGTCAGTGGTACCTCAACAGACTATTGAACAATCCTCATTTTGATTGCCAAATCCTATTCACTGATGAAGCCTGTTTCTCAAGGACTTCAATCATAAATTTTCATAATGAACACATATGGGCTGAGGAGAATCCACATGAAATTGCAGAAGCTTATTTTCAAGAGGAATTTTCATTAAATGTGTGGGGTGGTAATATTGGCGAATATTTGATTGGTCCTTTCTTCTTGCCAGGGCGACTTACTGGTCAATCATACAGACATTTTTTAGAGAACGATTTGCCCTTGTTATTGGATGATATACCTCTTATGATGCGACGTGAAATGTGGTTCATGCACGACGGTGCTCCTGCTCATTTTTCACTTTTGGCTAGGGAGTATTTGAACGAAAATTATGTAAACAGGTGGATTGGACGAGGAGGACATCAGCCATGGCCCGCCAGATCCCCAGATTTAAATAGTTTAGATTTCTTTCTATGGGACCATCTGAAATCTGTAGTGTACATAACGCCAGTGAATACCGTAGACGAACTGAGAAATCGTATAATAGGCGCGTTTGATACAATTAGGAATACTCCAGGAGTGTTTGAAAGAGTTCGATCGACTATGAGAAGAAGAACAGAAGCTTGTATAAGGGTTGGGGGAGGACATTTTCAACAATTGCTGTAGTTTAGTTCCTTTGTTGTTATTTAGTTTTTTTATTATGATTAATTTTTGAGTTGTACGTTTCTTGCAGTAATACATTTTTTTGATGATTATACCAGTTTATCGAATCTTTAATAATCATTGCTAGTTTAATAATTCAAATTTTTTTTCTCGAAATCGGTAGTAGATACGACAAAACTACAAGAGAACATAAAGTTTGCTATAACAACAAAGCTTTTCTTTACGATTTTTCAAAGTACCAGTGGCTCACCAAAAAAAAGTTCTGAAGGACAACAGTGGACAGTGTTTCCGAAAAAATATCACCCTGTGGATTTGCAATCGAAATTGGCATGTCACAAGGTGTAAACTCTTAATTGTACTATCTATGCCAAATTTCATTTGAATATCTTGTGAAGTGCAGATACTATGAGAAAAAAACTTGAAAAAAATTGAAACTTTAACACTCTGTATCTTGAAAACGAAACGTTTGCGGACCCATGTTTATGGGACTTTTTCTTCCTAAAAGTATTCAAGGAATCTCCCCTTTTCGTTTGTACCTCCAATTTAGGAACACCCTGTATAATAACGTTACGATAGAATCCAAAATTATTCAATGTTCTGCGACTCGGAATCGCTTTTTGCTTTATAGTAACATATGATTTGTTGATAAAGATCAACTGTCAATAATTCCAAAGTTTTGGAAACTGTGTGCCAGTTGGAATTATTGATAACTAGTCTCTAAACACAAACCTATACAGAATCCCTAAGCAGCACCTATAGCGTTATGATTGTTTTGTGCCTATCGCTATACAAAAAAGGTATGTTGTGTAAGGCGAAATTTATTTTCTTGTCCAAAGGTTTGTTTCATAAAGCGATACTAGGTCTTCGTCCTTAAACGTATCGAGAGAAAGCTACATAATGTGGGAGGGGCCCAACGTATGGTCTTACGGTTACGAATAGGCATTACGTAGTGGCTGCTCTAAATCTCTATTTAGAGAACATGAGAAATAATGAACGGATCGTAATGAGATCAATGGACCAGTAAAGAATTAGAAATCCTTCTTAATAATGTGTGTTCGTAACTCGTGATTGGATCATTTTTCACCTAGAAAAGTAAAAAAAACTTGGCAAAAGGAAGGTAGATTGTATTAAAAAATTCATTACTTTTTTTGTAACTAAAAATGGAACATTAATCTTTCTCAAAATGATAGTTTTTTTATGGGCTCAAGATGGATATTGTCGAATACTACTGTGACAATAAAGTACCTGGAAATTCTTACTAACATGTTTCCCGAAAACTACTCTTACAAACACTACAAAAACTACCAATAGCCACATTATTTTCATTGGAATGAACAGTCAACATTATGAGTTATTGCGATGTTGCCATATCGCTCATTCAGTTTACATATATTCATAACCATATACAGGTTTCTGTTTATATTCATAAAATACCTAACCCATATTCCCTTTTTTAGTGACAAATAATTTTTTTTTGGAAAAATTGAAGAAATATTAAGATACAAAAATATGGTATTTAATATTATTATTTTTATTTTGCATGTGTATTTGTGTTTTCAATGGTTTCTGAAAAATTCAGATAACTTAATTATCGAAAGTCAAGGTGTAGTACCTAAGGTCAGTTTCTGGAAACTGCTCGAAACACTAGTTGCCTTTTATAGAAAAAAACTCTCTCGCAGTCTTAACTAAAAGAGACTAGGTCTACAGATTTGTCAACTAGCTTTCCTGTATAATATGTTAGGGTATTAGACCAGGTCATTTACGAAAATACGTGACAAAATTAATAGACATCAACGTGTTCTAATGATAAAACATAACTAATTGACATAAAATATTCAACATTATTATCGATGCGTTTTTATTTCATAACAAAAAACAGGGAAAAACTTGTTACAATTTAGTTTTTTACCTTTTACACAAAATTCACCTGACACTGTGGTTGCTACTATAGGCAATGTGGAAGAGAAATGAAAAACCTACAAAATGAGCTGGTATACGGTCAACTTCGTTAATTGGTTTCTTAGATCATGGAACCTTTACCCAAAATTCCAAAAAAAATAATAATAATCGCTTATATATTTCTTTATTTTATAGCTAAAACATTCTTATTAACTGAAGCGATAGATCTTCTCACACCCAATTCATGATTTAAAAATAAATACTGTAGCCCCTGTAGTTTTTGCAGAATTTCAGTCAATCCTATGGAAGACATATTTTTTTGAAAAACCATATTACCTCACCGGATAACCCTATCTTTATGAATAAACCACCGTTGGAAAGAAGAAGAGTTGACCTAGAGACCTCTGATCTCACTTTTCCAAAATCCAAAATTCCAAAATTTAAAGTATCAATACATATAAGTATTGAAAATATTTGGCCATTGCATATCAATTCTTCTGGACGAGTCCATTCCAAAAATTGCTAACACACATGATAATAACCGAGCAATCATAATATGCAAAATGCGAAGGCTGTTGCAAGCGATTTTTCCATTTGTAAAGATTTCAATAAAAGGTCAAGAAATATATATCTGTCATCTGGCTTGTCATAAATTAGTATTTATTAATAAAAAACTTCTTAAAAGGAATCTGAATTGAACAAAATATAAATTGCATTGTTAACTAATTGAAGAATAACATCTTTTTTTTCTCTATTACTATTATCAATTTGTACCAGTGTTTCATTTTTATATAATAATTAAATATGGAATGTTCTGAAAGTGTAAACGAAGTAGCCTACTATTATTTACTTATGTTTTAAAATATCAGTGAATACAGAAGGCAAATTTTCGATACGTCAGACAAATATAAAGGCCAATACTTAAGTATAGAGTGCGTTAGTTCCGAGAAGAATGAACCGCAAATGAGAGAAACTCAAAATTTTGTGCTTGTCAGATAAGTGACGTTTAGCTATTGCTTGATTCCACTGATACAGGCGCCCATACCTCAGGCAGTATATCTTTAGGTATTATCTCTATCCATAAAATACTGAATATTTTATGTTCTAAGGCCCAATCGCTCTGATGCAGATCAAGACCGCATCTGATTCGACACGACAAAAGCCATCACGACACATCGCATATTACGAATATAAACTAATTGAAACCGAGAAATATAAATCCGCCTTAACTCCACCTGTTTGAGCCCAAATATATAAATATAGTAAATATATATTTACTCAATGGTTTTGAAATCATAACTGCAATATTTAACATCAGTATAAAGCCCAAATTAACTTTGATATATTGAGTTGTTTTTCCTCAGGTTTTTAAAGGTATCACTTCTAAAACAGAGAAGCAATATTACAAGCATAGATGCGCTACATAAATTTTGTACTTCTATTTTATGCTTATTATATTTATTTCTTGTACAACTCAAGTTTCTCCTTGTTACAGGTCTCTAGCATCAAAATACCTTTATCCATCGGAAGAAATTTTTGAAACCAACTTGCAAATCAAACGTAGAAAACGTTACAAATTCAAATGCAATGAATGCCCTTTCATAACAAAATCTAAACAACATTTGAAAAAACACGGTTTAGTACACAGGATTGATAGGAAGAATGTAAAAGTGTACAATTGTGAGGAATGTTCATTTGCAACACGATACCAGTTACATTTAAGCAATCATGTACTAGTACATGACAACATTAATAAGGTACCGAGATTCGAGTGTACTCGGTGTCCGTTCGTAGCAAGAAGTCAACCGCAAATCAAACGGCATATTTGGCTTCATGACCATGAACTTGAGAACCAAAAGCGTTGTCAGGACTGCTATTATTTAACAACATCAGAATTTAAGTTTCAAAGGCATAAGTTTGCTCATAGAAACTCAAGGGAGCTAAAAGCGTTCAAATGCGCACAATGCCCTTATGTTACAAAGTCTCCGAATTTAATTAAACTGCACGTTATAGCTCACAGAAATGAAAGAAGCTTAGTCTAAAATAATTAGACTTCAATCATCCAAACATACAGGTTTTGCAGTCAAATGGTTGAATGATAACTTCACGTTCCAGAAATTCTAAGGACGAGACGTAATTGTTATAATTAGAGATTACAATTTATAAAGCAGATATCATTTAGGCAGAATAGCAAACTAGAATACTGATAAAACAATGTATAGCTATATAATTTATTGATAAACGGTTTTTTTCAATTCGTTTCTTTTGTTTTTCTAATAGCTTGCTTGAACTAAACAGATATACATTTTGCAATCAGTTTTAAACTACCTTCCTGATACACTAGATCAACATATAGAAGAATTAAATGTGTATAAATTCTGTTACTAGCCATTAGCAATCAATTCACTACTTTTAAAAGACCCAAATCTCGAAAATTGTTGATCTATTACAAACATTGCCATTTAAATATCAAATTATATTTTATATGTGTTTAAAATACAAATAATAATTTCAGGTTCCGGTCTTTTAAGGGTACTGCTTAGAAACTATATATTGTCTTCCTTTTGGACCTTCACACGAGAGCAAGATTTTTCTCCTCTCCTCTCTGAAAAGCGAGACCACTTACAGTGTAATTCGATAGTCTCGTTTTTGATCTCTTTAACTTTTTTATGAAGTTTTTATTCGAAAAATTAGAAAGATCTACACAGAAAATCTGGTGACAATCTGTGAAATATTTTATTGGAAATTTAAAAATAACTCAATAACCAAGTAGGTATCTCTTATCATAATATTATCCTTGCTGCTTTTTATATTTTAAGTTTGAATAGAGAGAGAGAGAGAGGTAGAGAGAGAGAGAGAGAGAGAGAGAGAGAGAGAGAGAGAGAGAGAGAGAGAGAGAGAGAGGTAGAGAGAGGTAGAGAGAGGTAGAGAGAGGTAGAGAGAGGTAGAGAGAGAGATAGAGAGAGAGAGAGAGAGAAGCGTCTATGCAAAATTTAAGTGCGTGATAATTACCTAAAAGGAGGTGCAATGTTTTCTAAATTATGAGATTAAAGAATAACCCTTTTTAAAAAGGGAAGCGTTTCCATTTTGACGATATAGACTTGCCGTTTTGCAAAGTAATATTTTAGGGTCTTACGTTGGAACCTTTTTTGCTGTGGTACTGGGAATGTTTGTTTGGAGTATTTTCTTATGACGGTATCCCCTTATAGTGGGTTCATTTTATGGTGAATTAACTTTTATGATGGACTCATTCCTGTTCTCAATTCATCTGTATCTGTTTTTTTTCTGTTTGTTTAGAGATTACTCGCAAACGGCCCAAGGAATTTCGACCGTATATACTAGATTCTGTTCTGGGGGATCGCGAAGTGGTCCCATATTTTTTTCTATAACATAGCTTGTAACGTTTCTTAGAAAATGGGGGAAAACTTTTTTACCTATATTCTTATACAGTAAACTTTGGTGGAGTCGCTTGTATTAAAAATTTGGAAAACATTTCTGTTCGGAACATGGAGTATAATAAATTAAAAAAAAAATTCATTAGTTCCAGGGTATCACGAAGTGGTTCCATTTTTTTTCAATAACATAGCTTGTACCATTTTTTACAAAATCTGGAAAAACATTCAACGACTTCTTATACAGTAAGCTTTGGTGAAGTTTCTGATATTAAAAAAATAAAAAGTTTCTGTTCCGAACTTGACGTAAATTGTAAATAAATAAATTAATCAAAATAAATGTCAGTTAATCAACTTAAAAGTAAGATTTTCGATTAGTCTGTATATACAGTGTGTATTCATAAATCAAACGATTTATTTTTATTAATAAAAAAAAGTTATTCTTCATAAATAGATTTCATGCTTTTTAGCTGAGTTTTTTTATGAAGTTGTTTTTTTTTAAATTTTATTAATTACGTGTTTAATTAGTCATTTTCGTACCGTGCAGCATTATGTGACCGGGTTATATTAACGTAGAGTTTGATTTGTTGCGTTACGGAGGAGTTTATGTTATGAACCACTTTTGGAAGGTTTATCCATTCATCAAATGGCTACTTAGCAGTTAAACTTTTGGGATTCGATTACTGTACAGCTATTGGTGGATGATGTTCATTTTCTTTGATGGGGGACGACTTTTAAAATATATGACTTTCAAGGACTATAGTAAATTCTAGAAATGCAATACAAATAACATTTGCGATGCATATCTGATAGTAAGAATTTTCTGCCCAACATTGTACAAGGTAAGGTATGTCTGATAACAGTTTATACCGGTATCTTTTTCTGAACATGTCACTTTGATTATAGAATCGATATATGATACTTTTTTTTAATTTCGCTTTTCGTTTTGTAAATATATTAATTTTCTCTATTGTTTCTTTAATAGATATATTAGATTTTCAAAATTTAACTACCGTTGAGAATATTTCTTTTTTGATCATTTTTATATCATATCAATTTTTTTGAGAATAAAGACCAGTTCATTTAGAAGGAACGTATACAATTTTGTTATAGCCGGTGTGAAATAACTTCACAACCTCGTACTGTTCACTTACAGGTTTTTTTAACCAAGGAGTGCCCTTATTAAGAATAAATTTTGTGTTTAATATCTTAACCACACCCCTTAATGTTTTATATTGAAGTTTTAAGTTTATTGATTTTTTAAATACCTGGTTATTAGAACATATTACAATTACTCATACCTTTGTCAGTCGCCGCTCCAGCTGAAGATCTCAGGGGGGGGGCAGAGTGTATATATGACTCAAAATCACAATTTGGGGAGCACCAAAAAAATTAATCTTGTTAGATATGTTATGTATATATAAACCTGATGGTCTCTAGAGGGGGGGGGGGCAAATGCCCCTAGTGCCTCCCCCTGGACCCGCCAATGATCTTGATACCAAATTTGCCTGCCGGAGCCTACATCCTGTCTTCCTCACTTACTTAGCGCGAGCCATATAACAAGATAGATAGGATGTAACCTTCTTAACCGAATTCGGTAGTGCGATCGGTATATGGTACGCTACTACGCTACCTTTAAAGTAAATATCGTGAACGTGTAGGGTTCGCACAAGCCAGGGTTGTGTTTTGCCGTCACTTTTCTGTAATATGTATTAGGAGACGTATCCAATCGTGCATTTCTAAACTCAGAGGATGGCATAAGGATCAGCAATAAATAACATACGTTATGCTAACGATAACGTGATCATAACCGACAGTCGGAATGACTTATAACATCTAGTAAACTCTGTTTAAAAAACTTATATTAAAGGAAAGGAATAATACTAAGGAGAATATCAGCTTCAAATTTGAACATGTCCGTAAACTGTAAACTGATACAATAGGTTTCTAATTTTTCTAGCTAGAAAGCTGGATAGAGGACTGCTTTTTGAATAAGAAAATTTTTATTTCAGGAACGGTTATCATTTAGACCCAACAGAGAACTAAGAATATTTAAAAAAACACACAGGACTCATCAAAATGAGTGTTCACTAATTTTGATCGGAGCATTTTTCAAAATATATTTAGCATATCTCGATCGGACTTGCCTAATAAATACGGTTCGTTTTGCAAAATATCTTTCTAAACTATTTAAATTACAATTCTTCAAAAACTTCGTATTCAACAGCATCCATCTAGAGTCCATGGAAACTTATCAGGAATTGTCATTTTGACCAAGATTAATATTCCAGTTTTAGTTACTAGAACGCCATGAATTTCTGGAAAAATGCATTTTTCACGTTTTTCTGATTTTTCTCATCAAAAATTATCCAATCAGAAACTATAAACACTCTTAAGAAACAAGAAACATTTCTTATTCTTTACAAGTAGCGCCTTGGACGCATTACGATCGTTCATACTTTTCATAATATAAGCAAACAACAAAATTTAATATAAGAATACGAATTTGCTGTTAAAACCGTATATATTATTCTATAGGTTCGTTTCTTCAGCCTAGATAACCGATACAAAACGGTCGCGTACCTGCACACAAGAAAAATAGCGTTCCTTCAAAACAATAACCGTTTAGTGAACGGTTCAGTTTCGTGTTCCAAGTGACACGGTGATTGATACGCAACCAGTTAATGTACGGTAATTTCGATCACCGGCCTTAGAGCATTTACATTCTAGAGATAGCCTGCAGTGCACAAATGTCGTGGTAAGACTAAGGAGAGAGAGGGCAATAGAAAGGGCAAGAGGCTATTTCACTCGGTTGGGAGCTGCTTCCAATAAAGCATGTTGTTCATTGGCTGCGTCCACCGACCATCCACCCACTAAGTGAAATAGCCTCTTACTGTCTCTATTGCCCTCTCTTTCTAGCGTTACCACGATTGTATGCTTGACAGGCTATATCTAGATGATAAATGATCTAAGTCACCGGCTTCAGGGTAGTATCGGTGGTACAGCCACCGACTGGTACATGCATCGAGTTGCGCAATAAACGGTTCATGTACCGATGCATTAACCAATGGCCGATCGGTCGACAATCGGTTGAAGGAACGAACCATAATAAACTGCTGTTAAATTTTACCCAAGACTTCAATTCTTTATTTCAGAGCTAATTAAATTTATGGAGTACTCATACTTGAAGTAATACACTCCAATATTTCTTTACTTTTGTGCAATTTAAGAAGCTAACTAATAATCATATCAAAAATATGTACCTACTAATAATGAATTGAGAGTTTTTTAGAAAAGTACACAATAAATTCAATATTTAAAGTCTAAAGTTATTTACAAAATTTCTGTTCTTGGGTATGTCAAAAGTTGTACGTATGTGAAAAAATACTAGATATTCTGTTTGCTTAGTTTGTTAAGTATTATAAGTTATCGCATCATAAATATGATGGTTTATTTTAATAAGACTCTGTCTTGTGAAGCATAATAAAATAGAAATAATAATTTGGTCAAGTGCGAGTTGGACTCGCATACAAAGGGTTCCGTACCACCTTCAAGATTCTAATATTCCAGTTTCAGACAAGCAGGGAATGAGTGCAATTTCTTATATTTATAATTTAGCCCCCAATATTAATATTAGGGATTTCTTCGTATTTTACCGTCAACAGAAAATTGGGGAATAAAGGGGGGACTGAGTAATTTTTTGAATATATTTTTTTAATATATTTTAAAATATTCATTAAAAAAAATTAAAAATATGTCTGTATTCGTCATAATGAGCCCTGTGATTTGATATATTACATGATCCGTTAGAAACAAGTTTATTTTTTTTATTTTTCATTTAATTCTGTCATTTGCCCCCCAAAATCAATATTAGGGGGTTTCTCCTTATTTTTCAGTAAATCGTGTGAAGGGCTACACCTCTATTTTTTTCAAATTTTTACGTATTATAGTTTCGGATATAAGGGGGGCGAATGGGTAAATTTATTAATATTTTTGTTTATATCTTTTAAATAATTTATTTTAAAAATATTTAAAAAATTAATTTGTATTCGTCCTAATGAGCCCTTTGATTTGATATATTACTTGATCCGTTAGAAACAATTATAATTTTTTATTTTACAGTATAATTCAGGCGAGGCGCTATACCTCTATTTTTTTTCAAAATTTTACAGCTTATAGTTTCGGAAATGGCTAATTTTTTATATTTTTGTTAATATCTTTTAATTAAATTATTTTAATAATATGAAAGAAATATATTTGTTTTCGTCTTAATGAGCCCTTTCATTTTATATATAACCGGATGCGTTATAAACAATTTTAATTTTATATTTTCCATTTAATTCTATAATTTGCCCCCAAAATAAAAAGTAGAGGTTTCTCCTTATTTTTCCAGTAAACTTCAGGTCAGACCCTATACCTCTAATTGTATTCAAAACTTTACGTGTTATAGTTTCGGAGATAAAGTGGGGGGATTGGGTAAATTTTATATTTTCAACTATTTTTTTTATATGAAAAAAATATATTTGTGTTCCTCAGAATGGGTCCTTTCATTTGATGTATTACATGATGCGTTAAAAAAATTAAATTTTTATTTAATTCTATAATTTGCCCCCCAAAATTAATATTAATGGTTACTCCTTATTTTCCTGTAAAGTTCGGGCAACGTTCTATATTTCCTATTTTTTTTCAAAATTTTAGGCTCAGTAGTTTCGGGGATCAGGGGGGGATCGGTCGATTTTTTTAGTCCCCCCCCTCAGAAGACCGGTAAAATCAAAATTTCTTCTTTTACGATATGTACTCCTGATCGGGTCACCAAACTATACATTGATACCAAATTTCAACCTCTTCCCTTCAGTAGTTTAGGAGAATATTGTTGTGATGTGACAGAGGCAGAAGTCCAGAATGATTTTATAAGGGTATATATTGTATATACGGAACCCTAAAAATAACGTTTAATATTGAAATTATAAAATTCAGTCTTATGAGATAGGCAACTTATATACATATATTCCGCCTGATCGATAAAACCGTGTTTCAGTTGAAACTCCTATCCTATCTAGTTATTTACAGTTTGCTGAGTTTACACTATTTACAAACGGAAAATATGGCGGCAAAATAACAGCAGCAGTTGGGGTAAAGCAGGTTGCAAGGTTATCGGCGCAATCCCAATTTTACTCACTCTTGTGCAGAACATTGCCAGATCAACCTGTAATTCCGTTTATCGAGGACAATTTTTATCAAGAAAGTTTTGAAATTCTTAATTATACCAGTCTGTAAAGCAATATTAAAGTAATTTTGAGGCATAAAATTTAACGGCAATTCGCTTATGATAAGAGTTTAACAGCAAATTCGTGAAAGTAAATTATTTAAATCATAAGAGTTCTCAATATTATGATTTTTCTCTTATTTTATGAAAAGTAATGAACCGAACCGAACAAATCACAAGAAAATAAAACGTAAGATATCTCTGAAAATGTAAATGTGCGTCAGGTAGGTTGGGATTGGTAGATCGAAGGAAGCGCCCATATTGAGTAGTATTGAGTGTCATGTTGGATTTATCGCCTATTTCATATGTTGGATTTTATGCAAATATGGGCAATTCTACGTGAAATGCAAGAATTCAGGAGGTAATAGTACTTGTAGTTTTATCCCTTCCCTACTCAGTAAACAAATTGCTCTAACATGAAAATGGAATGCAGTAGTGAGAAAAACAATGTAAACATAACCGTAATTTTTAGTTGAGTTTAGTATAAACTAATTTATTTTAGAGCTGCTTGAAGATAATGAACAAATAAAAGTCGTAGTTTGATTTGAAATTATCATTTCCTTTCATTGTACACAAAATTATACCAGATATTAATAACTCCTCCGTCACTATTGATCTGGAAAATTATGTAAATAGGTACTATGAGATGTAAATGATTAAATATATTGACATACCCTTGGGAAGTGACCCTAGTTTGGCGGATAACACTAGCGCTTACATATTAGATAGCTTTGTACATCCTTCCTATACTCAACACCATGATTTTATGCAACTAAATCTTTTCCTCTTTTGTCAGTTTGTGGTTGAAAAACTATATCAAGGAACTTTATGATTATATGATCTTTAGAAGTTTCTGTGCTACACTGTATATTACAGATAAAATTTTCTTAGTTACGTCAGAAATCAAATAATACATATTGTCAAATATTTTAATTTTACATCTTAGAATTGTGCCTTTTTTATTCATAGCTTCTTAATGATTGGCAACAGGGTCTGACCTAGACCCCGAAACGTTTGGAATATACAGCAATTTTCTTAACTGTGGTGTTATTTCTCAAGAGGTACTTAAACTCATGTTTGGTTTTGTGAAACCCAATATTAATATCCATGATTCGATGTAATAAACTTGTAATAATATTTAGTATTATAATAGCAATAGTTAATATTTACGATTTATTTATAAATATATCAAAAATGTGTAAAATCCCTAACCATCGCTTGATGAAATGTCAACTTAACTAAATTCGAAAACAGATTATAACCTAAAAATTACTTGTTTGGCAGTAAAACCAACGAATATAGATTCTATTCGTTGGTATAACTTTGATGGTTAAAGTTGATAGTATAAAGCACCCACTTTCGAGGCTCAACATGTAATCTTAACGACAAATAATTTAACTCTTTCACCCTTTTATTGTCAACCCAACGGCATTGTATGAAGAAAAATCCAACAATTGTTTTGGTTTAGATATGCAAGGTATCTCTAGCTATAGGTAGACCTACTGTAGGGAAGATGCCACTATACTATATGACAATAGAATTACTGAGCTTGTACTTATATGCGTATTAAGTATCTCATCTAGCCATCCTTCAACCCGCATCATCCAAGCTGTTCATGACATTATTACTAGTAATTCTAGAACATCAATTTGGTCTCTTGGTTAAGAACCGGGCATCTTTATGCTTACCAAGTTCAGTTAATTGAAAAACTGAGCATTCATAGCGTAGAGTTCATTGAGAACAACAAAAAAGTCAATATGTCAAAAATACCAACAAAAAAGCAGTAATTAAGGGACTACACTTCAGTGAATTTCAATGAATCTACACTGTTTTCTCTAAAACTTCTCAACCACTTTGAATATTTTAAATTGTATTCTACAAATAGATGTTTCAGCTTGATATCGTATAATTTTCTATAACATAAAACATACCGTTTTTCTGAAAATCGTAAAAATATGTGCAAAAAAACGGTAAACATCAATGTAAACAAGGCAGTATAGCTAGGAAATTTTTTCGGGTGGGTTGGATCATTTTTTTGATTGATGATGGGCTGTGTTTCCAGGATATATAAAATTGTATAAATTCAATATTTATTCTCATGAAAAAGATTATTAATTGATTAAAATTTAATCTTGAAACCAAAAATTCCAAAATTTCGGGTATGTTCGAACCCCCATAACCTCATAAGTAGGTGGTTGAAATAAGAGTGAAGTAAAACTATAGATATACAAAGTAGATCAAAAAATAAGCATACGCAGGAAGGATATTCGAGTTATAGGGAGGAGGCTTCAAAACATGTTAAAAGCAGTTGCATATACACTATGATTGAACTATAAGGTGGAATGGAATTATAGTTATACGGGGTGGTTAAAAAATGTTATATAGCGTGGAACATAAGTATACTTGACATATGGGGCGAAGTAAAATTATAGGTATACAGGGTGATTTAAACAATAGAAAATAGAAACAATTAATAGGGTAGAGAGGATTAATACTCATATAGGGCGATTGCAACATCGTGAAGAGTTGAATTATAGGTGTACAGGGTGAGTCAGGAAAGGATAGACAAATAATTTATATTGGGTGTAATAGATATGTAAGCAATACAGGATTTTAGGTTTACTCGGCACCGACTAGATAGGTAAGCAATTTGTACAGAATAAACATCTTTTATTGTTTACATTTTTTGTGTTTAAGTCTTATGTTTTGGTAATTAATTTGAACTTTTTAGTTTTATTTTGAAGTTAAATAAAAATTAGTAAAATTAATGTGTATTGGAATTAATCTCTGGTGTTGCTCAACATGGCAACATCGCTGGGTGTCAAGCGCCACCACTACGTAACTACTCCAGTGAGCGTTTGGCTTCAGCTTGTTTCATTCTTTTCAATCTTCGTTTGTTGAAGTGTTCACACAGTGAAAATGAGTTTGCATTATTCCTCCAAATTGTGCACAAATTTTTAAAAAAATAACTTAAATTGTCCTGAGAAGGTACCACAAGTAATCTTCTTTTCTTTGTAGTAATTTTTTGTGATTTACGTAGAATACAGCAAAATTAATGGAGATATTTAGTGTCGGGTGATGCCCGCCATCTTGGCGACGCCACACCGGTCATTTGTTGTCAGTAATAAAAAACTTAATTATTAGACTGATTAGTTAGTAGACAATAAATTTAATAATTATTGCGATGGAGGGAGTAGGCGAAACTTGCAAACTCTGCCTAAAATACATCCAGGGCGACGATTTGGCTGTTCTGGATGAAACCATCCTAGGCAAATTGGAATTCCTTCAAATGGATTTGGTAAGTTTATTGTTAATTTAGTTTACAAACATATCTCTAATTTTGTTGATTAATTTCATAATTATACACGCATACAACGCAATTGATTATATACCTAAATCATATCTTCAGACGGTCTTTCGTAATTTGGCGTAGAACTTTGAGAGTGTTTGCCGCCATTATTGTCTTATTGATTTTCCAATTTGTACAGAGTACTATAGTTAACAATTACCTAAATACTAGGTGTTATGGTTGGGTTTTAGCTCTTGGGCAGGTATTTGCCTAAAATTCTGAAATTAGGATATTGTACATATAGTATTCTTTTATTTCCACCACAAAGTTCCTCAGTTTGGTTTTTCAAGCCCCACCCTTGTTAAGCGACTTTAGGGTGGTTACTCTTAAATGATTTATATCAAAATTAAAATCTGGTTCTACAAATTTTGGACAGTTTTTTTTCTGCTTGATTTTCATCATTGGTAAAAAAATCATGGTAAACGTCAATGACAATAAAAGGAAACATTACCTTTAGTTTCAGTATTTTGTATCTGGTATTAGTGGGTAGGTACATATTTTCAAAATTAAATATTACTTTAGTACAGGATATGAAGCATTTTGGCTCGCAATTTTTTCGTTCAGCATGGATTTACTTGTAACTTTTACAGAAGGTAGGGAATAGCCCCACCTCGGAGGTGGATATTTTTTATTACATTTTAACTATAGGAATCGTAATTCTAAGAAAAACATGTTCCTTACATTTTCTTTGTAAAACTAATATTTTTCGAGTTACTAGCAGTTGACAGTTTTTTGACCAAAAAGTTTTTTTAAGGTTATTTGGCAAATAACTCGAAAAATATGTATTTTCCCAAAAAAACTGTAGAGAGCAAATTTGTAGCTTTAAAAAAAAAGTATATAAATAGAGCTTTCCAAATAAAAAAAAACTAAAAGCCTCTAGCATGAAAATTGGCGACATAGATCAAAATACTATGAAAAAAGTGAAAGCAATCCCTTAACAACCTCCTAATTAAAATTGATCTTAATCCTTCTGTAATTCTCTTTGGATATGTACACTGAAGGAGTTTGACCAACTGAAAATGCGTAATTCTATAAAAATTGCAGTTTAAAGACGAACGATTTTTTTGCATTTTGTACTTTTACCCTTTTCGGCCTTTTCATCAAAATATCTCCGAAATTACTGGAGATACGAAAAAAATGATAGAATATTAAATTACTGCTTTTTTAATTATTAAAATTTTCCTGTGCATAGATTTTCTGTGCATTGAATATTTGGCGAGATACAGCCGTTTAAAACCTCTATTTACGAGCGAACACTACGTTATTTGACCCCATCACTTTCCTTCGAATAGTACCTACTAATTTATATAATTGGTATATTTAGCAGTAATATGTTATATGTTCAACTTTTATCATTCAAATCGAAAGACAAGAAGAAACATTGCTTATGTAAATTTATCTGAATATGCGCGGTGTATTTTTGTATAAAACCTTTGTTTAGCCAATCAAATCAAATCAAATTTATTCATCCTCAAAGTAAATGTACAATCATACTTCAAAATATAGGGCTGATTCTTCTAAATAATTAACAGAGACACGATGGAAGGACACTTTGCCTAGGCATGACTGTGTTTTGCTATGTGTCCAAATCCAAACCAAATTTTACCCATTAAGGTTATTTTATAATTTTTGACAATTAAGGGTAGTTTTTACCCTTAAAAAATAAACAGTGCACATAGGCATGATATAGAATTTGAAGTAGTAGGAGAGGAGCCTGTCTTCAGATTTTTGTGCAAATCTATGTAAGATATTTTTCTTACATCAAGCTCTAACAAGGGATGATTTTTAAGGGACCAAGAAGAAATATTCTTTCAATCAATTAAATATCCCCCATATTTATGACATTATAAGTAAATATTCAAAGCTGTTTCAGTTAAAAGAGCACAACCATTATATTTTAAAAACAAGATGTATGAAAATGGCATCACACTGGACTTTATTAACCTAGAGGAAACACTTTTTCTGTATATGATCAACACCCCAACATTTACCTGTCTAAAAACAACTACAGGGTATATTTAACAATTTGTCAATGTAACAATCATCAAAAACTAAATAAAACTCTTAACAACATCTAACTTATTTCATGTAAATTCAGAAACATTTGCTGCCATTAGAAAATTCTTTGTTTATTTTTATATTGCTTCCTGCAAGCCGTACATCTATGAATTAGAAACTTGTTAAATACACTAAAGTAAGTTTTCTGAATTTTACTATTTACATTTAAATAAAATATGGAATTTTGTTGGGTATCTTAATGGTATGTTTAATTTATGTTCTAATCTAATACCAACAATCCAGCACAATTTACTTACGAATTTTGGTGTTTGTTTCAAGTATTAAATAGGTGTTCAATTGTTCAATTTAATTTGCTGCCAGTAATAATCGCAGTAATAACAAAACCTTTAGGGATTTAGGGATAATACTTCAAACCACCATCTGGCTAAATTTTGTCTTCACCTCTATTAACCTAGTTTTATATAAAGATTATAAAGTACAACCAACGATACAGATCATTAAGATTTATCAAAAATGTAACTAAGAGATATCAAGAGTTACTGTTGCCAGCTATTTGATTGATATTTCTGCCAGTACAGTCAGTCATCACTTAATTAACCAAATTGTTATGTACCTAATGTTAATAATTCCTTCTGATATACTTAAATAATGGATTTCTGTTTGGAAAATTTTAATCTTGCATGTTAATACAGGAAATATAGTGACATAACTGTCAGGTGGATTGTTTTTATAAATCTTCCATTTATAAAAATATGATTTTACAGCCAGTTCAGAAAAAAATTATTTTTGTTGGTAAAAATATTTCAAGTTGGGGTGGGTAAAGCCTGTGTGCCAAGATCAAAAGCATATGACTCTTAGAAATCCAGAATTCTGAAATATTTTAAACTCTGACTTAGAATTTAGAAATTTGATGAAATTGGGTAGTAAGTATACTTCTTTCTCCACATAGTTTACATATTTGGTCTATTTAATGGTTTTAGTTCAGGCTTTCATATTAAATTCTTTAAAATTTTACAGTTTCAATACATTACTATTAATTTACTATCAGGCCAATCTATATTTGATTAAAAACCATTGCAAAAATGTTGAAAAAAAACATTAATCAGCTGCTCTGGAATTTCCAGAAAAAATGAATTGTATATCATTTTTTATTTATTGACCATCAACTCTGTTCAGCAGTATTAATTTGTTACAGGATCAGTCAGTTGAAGAAAGCAATTCCCTTTGCAAAGAATGCGAGGAAAAAATTGAGAGCGCATTTGATTTCAAGTCGTGCTTAGTCAACACTGAGAGCTGTTTAGTGCCTTACATCTCAGAAGATAAGACGCAGAAAGTGAATTTAAGAGTGATATTAGAAAAGGACGCTTCGTCTAGCAGTAAAGGGGAATCTTCTGCTGAAAAAGATGTGTGTAGATTATGTAAAAACTTTGTTAATGCCAATACTGTAATTTCGTTACCAAAAATCCTCAAGGACGATAGCATAATGGAAGTATTCCAGGGACACATTCCAGAAATGGTAAGTACTGTGCATTTTTACTTTTAAGTCTGGTTACTGAATCAAAATTTTCATTAATTGGATTAAAATTTATCCAAAGGAATTATACTCACACTATTCATTTTTCATTTCTTTATATATTTGTAACATTGGAGTTCATAGCTGATTTAAATTGTTTTACAAACCTATCTGAATTTAATTTGTCTCCCTGTCTTCAAGAACATATTTGCATAATTTTGGGTGTACATTAGAAAAACAATTATTCAAGATTTCAGTCTGTTGGAAGGATGTGCAACTAGAAAAAATAAGTATATTGTGTTCAATAGATTGTAAAATCTCTAAAAGATAGTGTCATATTTTCAACTCTATTGACTGTTAATCATACTTTGTTTTTTAAGTGCTTATTCTTCATTCTGTAGACTTCTTCTGTGAATGAATTTTATTTTACTAGTCTTTGGTACACTAAAAGTGTTTGTTTTTAGCATCACATGATAAAAATTTCAGTTGAATGTTATCAAATGTTTATAAATATCTCAAATTTTGTATCTGAATTAGAGGACAAAAAAAACATTGCAGCTGTGAAGGTTTTTCAACGACATTGTTGAATCTTGAAATGTTAATTTCAGGACTTAGAAGTCACAGAAAATCCCATGGTTTGTGATTCTTGTCACAATTCACTGACAACTTTTTCAACGTTAATAGCATCTTGGTCGATAGCCAACGGTTGGAACGAGGATGACGAAGATATGAAAGAAGACTATGATGTGTTGAATGTGAAAAACGAAACGTTGGACGGTTTTTCAGACTCTAATACAAATTCATCAGCTAGTTATTTAGAAGTTTGTGGTAGTGGTGCTTCTAGTTCTAAAAATGGACAAACTGGAACACCTAAAGTTAAGACTGAAATTGACGATTTAACAGACTCTACTAGTGAGAGTGCATCTGTGCCAAAGAAGGGAATCAAGAAAGAAGAAGGTGGTGACGTGGCGGAGACGGAAGAGGATCTGCAGTTAAAGAGCGAAGAAGTTGACATCAAGGATGAAGATGGGTAAGTTTGAGAGTTTCAATTACAAACAACTGAGATAAAAAGAGATTTGCCAATTATGATGTTTATCAAATTTTATTGTAGGTGACTCATTATAGATGTACCTATTACACAATGGTTCTAAAACAAATCTTTTTATTAATGTAGACAGAAGTTTGTAATGTTAAAAAAAGTGAACACTACTATTTTTTAAATGAAAATACATTGGCTAATCATTTTTTACTCAGTTATTAAGTTACAGAAATTGGCAATTGAATTATATTTACTTTTTATGAATATTGAATGATTTATTTAGTTTTTTCTTTGTTAAGCAATTTTAACACTTTTGTTTTACTTCTGATCAAACTGGAGTTATCTGGCAGTTGGGGCTTAATATATGGTGCAGGATATTTTGGGTCAATCAATGAAAGTGTTAGAATATTCACTTTCGGAAATGTTCAATATGTTTAATATATTGCCTAGTAATTAAAATAATGTTCAGTTATCTTTACAAAAACGTGAATGACTGTTTTTGTTAGACAAGTTTTATCATCAAATCATATAGAATGGGGAATTTCCATAAATTAAAATGAGATGATTACATTAGTAGGTATATAGTGTCTCATTTACTGTAGAGTAATTTTTATAAAATCTTTAGGAAATTAACAAATAATTAAATCAGATTTATGGAAATGTTCACTTAATGTGATATTTAAAGCCTAGTAACTTGTGAGTGTCATAAACTGACGGATTTGGTATATTGTGCCAGCCAAACCCATTTTTCACTGTTTTATCAAAATTCTCAACCAATCAAATTGAGGAAAGGTTTTTTGTTTGGCTTAAGTGCTAGCAAACATGAAATTATAAGTTGGTGCAGAATTTCTTATAGAATTTTTGGGCATATATTGCCTGTTAAAGGAACAAATAAATCAAGTTTATGGTTATATTCATTTAAATATTATTAAACCACATTAGCTTGTGAGTCTCATAAAGTAATGGTATGTAGTGCCAACTGGACCAATTTCTTGCAGTTATATATAAAATTTTCAACCAATTACATGAGTTGAGCGGATTTTGGCTTAAGTATCAAGCAAGTTGAGTGAAGGATTTTGGCCTAAGTATCTAGGAAACATGAATTTACAAGTTGGAGCAGAATTTCTTCTTATAAATTTATTGGGCATATATTGCCCAGAGATTAATCAAATAAATCCAATTTATGGAAATATTCAGTTAATAATATTACATTTAAAGCATATTAATCTGTGAGTCTCATAAAGTAAGGTATTTGGCATATAGTGCCAGGAAGACCTTTTTTTCGCGATATATGTAAAATTTTCAATCAATTAAGATGTGAGAAGATATGTATTTGGCTTAAGTGTCTAGCAAACATGAATTTATAAGTTGATGCAGACTTATAAATTCTTTGAGCATGTATTGCCCAGGGAATGAACAAATAAATCAAATTTTTGGAAATATTCACCTAAATGTTATATTTGCAGCGTTAACTTGTGAGTCTCATAAAGTGAGGGATTTGGTATATAGTGCCAACGAGACCAATTTTTCGCGGTGTTTTATCTAAAATTCTCAACCAATCAAATCAAAGGAAGGTTTTTATTTAAATGCATAAGCAAACATGAATTTACAAGTTTGTGAAGAATTTCTTGGATGTATATATCCTCTGAAATAAGGGTCCTTGCTAAAATTAGTTCTTTTTGGTATATATTGCCTATACTAGAATGGCTCTTATGAAAACATTTTATTCATGGTAGATATTTACAATAATATTTATACCAAAAATTCCTAAAATTTATCACATACAATTTCCGTTTAGATTGGTGTGATGTATAGTACCAATTAAAAATGTTTGTTCTTTTTGGCATATATTGCCTATACTAGAATGGCTCTTATTATGAAAACATTTTATTCATGGTAGATATTTACAATAATATTTATACCAAAAATTCCTAAAATTCATCACATACAATTCAGTTTAGATTGGTGTGATGTATAGTACCAATTAAAAATGTTTGCCTTTTAATTTATTTTGAAGTGATAAATGATATTGCATATAATGCTTAACATATCTAGTACTATTATAATTTAAATGACTGGATTCTTAAAGAGAGTTTATAGGAAATGCGGTAGACGTAGTGGCGTATAGTGCCTAGTTGAATAAAAAATGTATATTTCAAAGTTTTGTCAAAATTTTGGCTGTATAGTGCCCAGTAAAAAAGGATGCTAATTCAGATATTAATAAGTTCGGCACTATGTTTCTACAAATGTAATCATTTTGTTTTTTAATGGATAATGAGGAGTTTAGGCATGGTGTTGGAAAATTAATTTTAGTAATGGTATGTAGGTAAGATATATTGTACAAACCTATACCTTCTAACAATTGTGTTTATAATGCCTGTTAAATGTATTTGATTTTCTCATGAAATGATAAGGAGTTAGGATGAAGAAATTGATGTTAAAATGGGCTTAGTTCAGATATTTTAATGCAAACATTACTTTGCAGATAATAGCTTACATATTATATGAAAATATTTGTTTATAATTGAGAATTTTACTTGTGGACATTTATGTGATTTCAATTGCCATTTTCTTATCTTCAACATGATTGGTATTATATGGTCTGCATGTGGTATATCTCATTTGTATCTTTCAATTTGAAGGATGTTTTATTCAAGCACATTTTCATTATTACTATTATGTCCAAATTCAATCTATTCGTTCAATATTGCAATTCTGAATCTCGGTGATTTTATTTTTTCAATTTTTGAACCATTTCAGAGTAGATAAATTCAACAAGGTAGGTGACTATGTCTATTTTTTGAATTTTTCTTTTGAAATTATTTGTGAAATTGGAAAAATATTCTGTTTAAATGATTTTATTTTATGTTTATTCTTATTGAAATTGTAATAGCTGATGTGAATGTGAAATCACTGAAGATGTATTCATATGTTTTTTAAATTTGTAAATTTTTAACAGTTCAAATTAACAGACAAATGGAGACACCTTCAGTGCTCAACTTTACACCAATTCATTTAAAAGTCAGCTTCAAATGCTTGGTAGCAATTGTTTCACCAAGCAATGTTTCAGGATTTCTTCAAATGTCATTTGGCATGTGAAGGGTGTTTAAAATTATACATCAAGTGAAATTTGTTACCATTTCATAAATTTATGATGTGGAATTTTCAGTGGTTGTTCTGTGATTCATTTAAAATCAAAGCAAAACATTTTGATGTAATGATATACTTTTGATTACATCTGCTTTGGTTTTGCCCATTTAATTGAAATCATTTATGAAGTGATTATTTTTTTCACTTCTACATAGGTAGTGATTTTTGTACACTGCACTGATATGACTCCTGGTGTAAATTCAGAACACACATTTGATTTGAATGCATCATATAATACAGAAGAAAGAAGTTGTAGGTAAACAGGGTGAGTAGACATTTTTCTATTTTATTAAGTAGTTTGAAAATTTAGTCAACATTACCATGACAAAAGCCATTTGATTTGATTGTTATCATTAATTTTCAACTTTTTTTGTTAAATTGCTGATCATATTGATAAGCTATCAAACAAATGGTATATATAGTCTTATGAATAATGGATCTTTAGGGTTTTCTTTTGTTAAAGAATTGAACTTATTCAATTCAATTCCAAAGTAAACCTTTTTAGTATAACATTAACTGTGTTTATTTTTAAGAGCCTAGAAATAAAGTAGCATTCTCTTATTAATGAACGGAGTGATATCATTTGTAAATTGCCACATTTTATTTAAATCTAGAATTTTATTTTCAGAAGATTATTTGTGGCATCTTTAAGTTTATTTGTATATTTTTATTGTATATAACACCATAGTTTTTGTTCTCAAGTATGATGTGTTACACCCCACAAAAAGGCATAAAAGTAAACTTGAAATTTATCGTGAGTCTATTCACATTATTGAATTTGCTGAAATAGTGAATATGCTGATGTAAATTTACAGATAGGGATTTAGTGCCAACATTACTTGGTTATATGTGACTAATAAAAACTATTTCTAAGATGGCATTTGTTGTCTTAGAGAGTTGTGTCTTAGAAGTCTGATGTTAAGATATTATTAAGGTCATGAAGGTGAGTCAATAATCCTATATACTTTTAAAGAGGTATTTGATCAGCTGCTGTAAATGTGTATCAAAGTATATTTATTATTTAAAAGTTAATTTTAATGTTTATAAAGTAAACCTTTGTCAAAGATTTATATATGCAAAATTCAAAATGACATGACTTTGCAAGTCATTTCCAGCCTGAATTTTCAATATAAATTGTGGTTTATCTTTATAAGCTTTTTCTTAATTTGTTAAAATAAATGCACATTAAAGTAAGTATTACAGAGTCAATGTTGAGACTAAATCTACAACACATAATTTTTTAAAAGTACATTTAGAAATTTCCATACTACAATTTTATTATTAAAAAAAATCAACTGTTACATGTCTTTCAAAAGAATTTAAATGCTGAAAAATCAAAATTAACTTTTAGTTATTTTCTGGGTTTGTTAATTATATGACCCATAATATAATAAAGATATATTGCATTTTACCAAACTAAATTCTCCATATATTGTACATTTCCAATTTTAATTCAGAGCACAACTTTTGTAAAATTAACTAACTTTTGTGTAAATTATCTAAAAATATGGTATGTGTGATATGCAAAAAGTAATTTTGCTGTAGATTTTCTGACAATAAAAAACGATTAACAGGCGCCAAGTTTCGTGGTTTAATGTTAGAAAATTTACGAATATTACTTAACATTTGTTAATGTACTCGTACCTTCCCCAACACTTCAGTGTGAAGCCTGTAACAGACCAGTCAGTTATCTCCAGAGAGCAGATTAGTACCAGTTTACTGTCCATTCAAATCTTCAGGTTTTGCCATTGAAGTTACTTCTATAAAAAAGAATCTATTAAATTTGTGTTTTATTTTTTCTATTGTGTGTTCCTAACAGGTAATGAAATGAGAAATTTGAGCAATAAATACTAAACTAATTTGTAATAAAACTGCAAGAGCAGGAATAAGATAAGAAATGAAGAACAAATTTTGATATTTGTAATTAAAAGCATCAGAACTTTAGTTTAGAAATTTTTACACCATTAATTTTTAATTAGCTTAATTTAACAATTTCATTTGCTAATATGTGATGAGTAAAGAATGAAAGTATAATTTCAAGGTTAGTAATTAGAGGGTGTAATATTGCAAAATTTTTGTGGTATATTAGAAGTTTTTTCTTCATTTCTTCAAGTAAGCAAGTGACAGGTTAAATATTAGTGCAATACAACCCAATTGAAAGAAGGCTGTTAAGAAAGTTCATGGTAAGTGCAAGTTGTTATTAAATTGAAATTCATACAGGCTACAAATTTGACATGCTTGGATGGAGTATATTTCACCTTTGAGACTCCAATTATATGATCATTTTAACTTAAGTTTAATAGAAAAAAGGTATATTTTAGAAAAAATATTTTTTAAGTGATTTATTAGGCAGTTCAGTATAATTGTTTCAGTGACATTAATTAACACCGTTAATTTTACTATTTTTTATATAAATTGGTTTAGAAGATTTAAACAAAAATTGAGTAGCAATAGGACATATTTATTAAGTATTCACTAGGTTCAGTTATGGTATCCATTCAGTTACATATATGCAGGGTGTCAAAAAAAATTAGTGGGACTGCGAAATATCTTGAAAAGTAGGCATTGATTGAAAAAATACCCCAATAATTACGGTTTTAGCTTGCTATCTAGTGGTGATGGGCTAATACTTGTGGTAAGGTGTGACTGCCCAACCAGTTAGGGTGGTATTTCATATTACACAACCAATATACGCCGCCATATTCCAAACTTCAACCATGATATTGGACTCGCGAACTTGAAGCTGAAAGCTGATTTTATTTCGTTCGTTTTCAACAGTTTAAAAACCTACATCTTATTAGGTTTCAGCTCTATTTAGATATTTTCATTTCCACTTTTCAATATGACACTGATATAACTTCAATTTATTCGTCATGTCAAAGATAGATTTTAAAATTTTATATTGTTTTACAATTCCACTCGACCGTGACATAGTGTCAAATTCTGACGGTAGTCAAGGAAATATCTAAACGGAATTTTCGGCTCGCTTCGTTTTCGTAGCCTATACATGCGTTCCTATTTGAACAAAATAGGCCATCCTCAGTCAAAATGTACTGCTTAGCCAGGAGAAAATTCTTGAAACTTGTTGCTATCATTTTCCCCATTACTGTTTACTTTGCAAGTTATTCTGACATGTCACTATTTCAGCCCCGAATCTTCAAATTTTTTTAGGTGAGGCAAAAACTGAAAAATGCCGCCCCCGCCCATTTATATTTATTTTTACCTATATCATCTATAGATATAATTTCAGCTATCTGATTGAAATTTGCTCACAGCCTACATTTGATGTTAAATTTTCCATTGCTTTTAAAAACTAAAAGTTCCTGTTGTCTTATTTCCGTATAAATATGTTAAGCCTATCTATTTACAGATAAATAAATGTGTAGGATATATATTTCATACACAGCACAGGATAGGATTCTATGACTTTCGTCATAATTTAACTTGTGTGCAATTAGATTTTCTATTCTAAGACTCGATAAGCGTTCCTGGCTCATAAAAGATCGCAAATAATTTTTTATTTGTTTTAGTTTGCTAAAACTTCGGTTACAGTTTGGTTATGTAGTAGGAAGCGTAGAGTAAATTCGCAGGGCAATACAAATATTAGGAAAGCATCATGCAAATCGTGTGCATAATCTATTGCAAAAGATAGAAACCGTTAGCCTTTTCTATATCACCAAATAAAACCGGTGCCTTGCTTTTTAAAAAAATTCCTACCAGAATTCAACGGCGCCTAAATCTCGTTCGTATTTTCGAGCCAGATCTGTCCATGCTTTTGCAGTTCTTCAATTGACATTTTCAAAATATTAGTACCATTAAGAAAAGCAAAATTCAAATTCAATCAAACCTCTTTTTAATTTCTGATATGGTTGTATCAAATACCATCATTATTTCTTTAGAAAATAGTTGAATAGGTTGGAGTGTTTGTAATTCGTTTTCACACATCTTATCGAAATGTTTTTTGGAATTCGTTTGTTTTGCCAAATATGGTCAACATCACCCTTTTTAGCAACTTCTCTAGCCTCTTTTATCAAATATTCAATTGGAGTTTGCCTCATTTTTTGCAAAGTTTTGCTCAGACCATTCATTAGTGCGACAGAACGGGCAAGGATATGTTCTTTCTGAATTTCTATATTCACTCGATTAATTTCACGAAGAATATTCGCCCAAATAGTTAAATTAAGAATAAATTTAAAATCCTTCATAGCAATTGGCAGAATAGGCCCTGGCTTGTCTCCCGCCCCTAGATCCGGCTCAGCACTATTTTTTGACAGCCTGTATATTAAACACCACTGCTAGATATTGAATAATTCTCAAAACTTGTATTCACATCAATAAAAAAATTATTCAAAGTATAATGGTATTTAACTAAAGCTTGATTATTCACATTCTATTCAAAGTTATTTATTTTGAGCAGCAGGAATGAAAACTTAGTTTAATTAACTTATTGTTATTAAAACTTGATTAATTTTTTGAACCAATATATTTTTATAGATTTTCATGCAAATAGGGTTTGATTAATTTAGATAATTGATAATTATCGTAATTATTGGTTACTGGCATGTCTACAGATAAAATTGTGAATGATTTCTCTGAAACTAATACTATTTCATTAAGTGCAAACGAAAAATTAATTTGGAAGTTTTAAAATATTTTTGTGGCGAAAAATTTTTAATAAAATAAATATTGGAAATGACAGTGGTAATATATATATCGAACTAATACATTAAAATTTAATGTTAATCGAAGATCTAAGAAGTCTTGTGTTTATGAGATTTTTTCATTAGTAGAATAATGCAAATTTAAAAATGCTCCAAATTCCTAGGGTTTTGTGCATTGCAAGCTCTAAGTTCTTTATTTAAGCATTCTAAACGATAATGAAATGAATATAAGTATGTCACAAAACGTTTACCCGAAGAATCTTGGTATATATGCTTGAGGGTGACTGAAAAGAATTTTTCTAAATATTGAATTCGTCATATATGAGGTGTTTCGAGAGCAAAATTAAAATAATAGATTTGAGAGGTTAATTCTACATAACTAGATAAGGGGATAGATTCTTTTGATCAAAATTTGTATTTATTGGGTAAAAGACTAGTTTTTAGGTTACTGAGTAAATCAAATTAAACGTAAGTACCGATTAACATTTATTTTCAAAGTAACTAAAATTACCATTACGTTGAGAAATTACTTGATTCAAATATTTGCTGTCCTTGTTTGGCCAAATTTTATACTACACGTTGAGCATATATGCCCGAAATTATCGGGTATAAATGAGTGAAATAGCATCTTGTCGTCTCTATCTTTGGTACATTTGTCCATTGTAGCCTACCTCCAGAAGGTGTAGAGAGGGCAAGAGGCTATTTACACTCGAATGGTAGTTGTATCCAATGAATTACATGAAGTATATGCTCTAAGAATTAAAACATGGAGTTTAGATTATAATGTGAGCAGACTAAACTTTTATGAACATTGTACACATCTTGCTTTATAATATCCTCTTTGATCTATGATTATCTTTTTTGCTAGCAGAATGAGGAAGATTCAGGAAATGTCAATCGCATGGTGGCGCCACTGCAAACAAGGGTACAATAAGCCGCCAATTACAAAATTCTTATGCCTGACGGCGTTTTATAATATTATATATTATAGAATTGTATATAATCCTAGTTTAACTCTTGCACAGCTGTCCAAACGACTATTTAGCGGACAAGTGCATTTTTAAAATCCATCGTCATATTGCGCCACCTATCGCTTAGGGGTTGAATTTCAGAAGAAATTTAGTATTGTACCTATTAAGTTACGGGTGGCATCACATATGGGACGGTTTGGGAATTACTCGTTGGAACTATCGTGCGTTAATGAATATGGACTTAGATATATACCGCTATAGCGATGCAAATTTAAAGTAATGCAATAATATTAATCCAACACTATATTGCTATTATTTCAACATTGTAACATAAGTACTTAACATCCTCCATATAAATATCAAAGCAAATCTGGCAGCCAAGAATAGTTTCAAAACAACCGTTGCGTGGTGCCACCTGTCGGTTAATAGCATGTTAATAGGTCGAATATACTAAGAAAAATGTCACTGCGGTTGTCCCATTATTTTTAGGTTCCGTGGCAGGTAGTTTATTATTGGGTGCGTTCAGCAGATACAAACTGTTGTCTATCCCTGTTTTCCAATTAGCGCACAATTGAGCACAGTGCGGCACAGTGCTAGCACTGAGTGTTCCAATTACAGCACTAGCTCGCACAAATGAGCACAAGAAATAACTGTGCCTTTGAGATGTTTTATGTAGGTTTACTAAGTAAACATAAAACTTTATCATAAAACATGAAGTATGTTCCAAATAACGCCCGAAAATTACCGTACAGGGCGACACAAAAACACTTTGAGTTCTAATAATTGGAAAACAGCCATCACTGAATTATTCTGTAAATAATTTACGTACACATAAACGTCAATTGATAACTTATGAGTAATACACTTTTAACCTTATGGTGATCAGTGTACTCTACCGGTTGGTTTTAAAACAACCATGTTCCAATTAACGTGCTAAAAATTGCCGCACTGTGCGGCACAAAATCACATGTGCTCTGCTAACTGGAAAACAGCCAACGTTTGCTTACGTTTTGTGCTGCACGTTTCATGTTTTGTGCAAACGTTCACAACAGTTTGTATCTGCTGAACTCACCCATTGTATGATCTGGGTTTTATTATTTGACATAAGTTAACCTCTATAAACCAACCAGTTAACCTCTATAAATGTTTATTGTTAGTTTTTTTTTACATTTAGAATTAGCCTTACGAAATCCCAGTTATTATTATTCAGGTTTTCGTTTTTAACAGTTGTATGGTTCTTTTCAATACTAAACTGTAAGAAACTTATTTTTCAAAATTTGTTTTATTAGTGGTGATACAACGTTATGTGCGTTTGCAGACATAAAAATACATTATTAGTGCAGTTGTAATAATCATAGAGTACAATTCAAGTTCCTAGTGTTAACTAACATATGTGGTAAGTATATTCCATCAGATTAATATAATGTATTGTTTTAGTATCCATCAAGACTGAAGTAGATACAAATTGACTACAAGAAATTATCCCCTGTTGTGCTAAACACTGCAGGAAATTGAACACAAGAAGCAAAGAGCTACATTGCAACAATAAAAAATATACATCTATTGATATCAGTTGACTTCTTTCTGATATCTACTTTATGTTATTAATTGGCTCTCCATAAATAGATAAAATGAATAATACATATTTAACTTTACAAGTATCAACACTTAATAATGTAAATGTCAGAGACATTTAATAGGTTTATGTTGAAAATAGATTCATAATTGATTTGATTGTTACTTTAACAATGTTTATTTACCCATGCATTTATAATGGTATATTTTAACTGGTAAGTGGTCTTCCCAATTTTGCTTACATATTTTTTCTATTTATTATTATTATTATGTTTCATTTTTTAGTTTAGGTGGAATCTTTTCACTTTGTCAAAAGTCTTTTCAGCTCTGGGACAACCTATTACCAGTTTACCCTCCTTGAAACAGAACATTTTCACTTTTTTTGATTGTATATGGCCTTCTCTATTGTTGGTACAGCAATTGAATTGTAAGATTTCTAAAATAAGGCTGATTCTTAAAGCTTGTTTATAATTCCACATATTTATTTGTATAATTTCTTTATGTTCAAAATACATCAAATAAAGCAGTGTAAAACAGTTTAACCAATTTGGATAGTTTATAGTGTATCCTATTAAGAAGGAAGTTATCCTATTTTTTTTCACTGTGTTTTTGCAGATAACCAATAATTATATAATTTAATATCAAAATTTGGCAGATATACCAAATAAAAAATGAAATAATATTCTAGGATGAAATTAATTTTAAAGAAACTTGTACCCAGTATTGAGATTCTACTCCATCTCTTTTTTCTTTGTGTTTTCTATCCAAATCAGTTCTGCCACTCTTTTGATGTCATAGTAAGCAGTTAATAATCAGAGAAACAGTAACTCATTAATCGTCTTTATAAATTTCTATTCTAAATATAGAAAATCAGAGGCAAAAACATCATTTTTAGAAAATTAAATGTAGAATGAAAATTCCTACTGTATATATTTTGTGAAATGCTCTTGTTAACTCTGTTGAGATACATTACTTTATGGGTAGCTTAGCCTAAAGCCTATGCGTACACTTAACCCTAATGCAACTAGATTATGTTCAATTAACACATCAACATGATGAATACATTACAGTAATAAGAATACAGACATGCCACAGTCTATATTAAAAGAGGAAAGAAAAAAAGTAGTTCCCGAAATAATATAATAATTACCTACAATAGAAAACTAGCTACCTAATAGAATGTAATAGAGCCAGTGTTAAGATTAGATATTATATTAACAATATTAAGCATTGATAATGAATATACATACATGGTGTAAATGGTATGAGTGCAAATATTTTTAGGGATAATTGTATGAGTATAGATCAAAAGTATCCACATGTAAAAAAAGCAATTGTTTTGTCAAAAAAAAAGTTACGAATTTTACACCCATTTTTATTATCACTAAATGATAATTTTCAGTTTCAAATGCATGTGAAGTTACATATGTAAATACTAAGTAGATTATACAGAATCACTACCACATTAGCAATGAAAACCCATTTTTAACTGACTTCCAAAAAGGAGGAGGTTATCAATTCATTTATTATTATTTATTAAATATGGTAAATGTTTGTTTCAATGTTATGTTAACCTTTCTTGTGGCCACTACATCATTGTTTGTAGTTTTCAGTGAAACATTTATTTATAGTTAAAAATGCTAGATTTATACAAAAAGTGGATTAAACATTGCCATTTCGTGCAGTTTTTGTGTTGAAAATATACTTACTGACAAAGAAATTATAACTCCCAGAGGAGATGTTTGAATTTAATATTGTTTTGTTAAAACATGGATGCTATAGTAAGGAGTAAATGATTTCAATTTGATAAAGTATGGTGACTATTTCCTCATATAGATTTTTGGGAACTAATATTTTAGTTTTTTTAAATTTTTGCAAAAAACTGTTTGATGGGATCCAAAATCGCTATTTAGTGATGTTAAAATGCCTTGAATAAGTGTACGCCGAATTTATCGCCAGCTAAGTGAACTTGATCGATTTATTGGTTTACGGGAGGCGGGTTTTCCTTTCGAGAAATCGCTAACCGCACGAACAGAAATGGAACTACTGTTATGAGATGCTGTCAAGCGGGGTTTGATAATAAAGGGGCAGCAATGAATTTCAAGATCGACTTCTAGACTTATGGCCTTTAGAGACCGATTTTCAACAATTCGGAATTTGGCTGATGAGTAGTTAGGAGTCTTGTAAGTGTCCTAACGATTTACCGAGGTATAGGTTTTTTTTTAAACTGCAACATTATCGACCCTATCTTGTGTTACCTCCGACTGCTGAGCATCGACGGCAACGACTATAGTGGTGCAGAGAATGACAACATTGGAATGTGGAATGACATAAATTCGTCTTCTCTGATGAAACTTGATTCTGCTTAGGTGGAAAGGACGGCCGAAAACGCGTTAGACGAGGCAAGGAGAAAAACGTGAACCTCAATTTGATGTACACCGAATGTGATACTATTGCACATGGAAGTAGGTCACCGTTAGTCTTTGTTCGGGCAACATGACAGCGCAACGTTATTTTCAGGAAGTAGTGGAGCCGTATGTACTCTCTTGCCTTAATCGGCTCATGGATCCCACATTTCAACACGATAATGCTCAGCCTCATATTGCTGGAGTTAGTTTAAACTTCATTGATGACACTTATGTAAATCTGTTGCCATGGCCGCCCAGATGCCCCGATCTTTCGTCCATAGAACATGTTTGGTATATGACGGGTAGAAGGCTCGGAAATTTACCCACTTTGGAGTTTCTAAGGCATGAAATACAAGTAGCTTGGGATAGTATTCCTCAAGAAGAAATAGAACACCTTATGGAATCAATGCCAAGACATGTTGGAAAGTGTATAGATAACCGAGGTGGACAAACATTTTTAACACACTCAATAATAAAAAAAACTCCTTGGTATTTTTTATTCAAATTTCAATCATTTACCTACTCTTTACTCTAGCGTCTATGTTCTACTAAAACAATATTAAATTTAGACATTTTCTGTGTTTTGCGATTTCTTTTTCACTGAGTATAATATCTCTGGAGTTTATTTCTCATGTAAGTACTGTATCTAACAGAAATATATAAATGTAATAATCATGTCTGAAGCTGGTAGAAAATGTAACTCGTTAGTTTCCTTGGACTTCCATCGTCTTGAAATGGTTGATCTCACAACGTGTCAATGGCTTTATATTAGCTTTGTATCTGCTATCGTCATCAGGTGAATTATTATGATTCTGAATAATAAAACAGTTAGATCCTTCCCAGTTACTTTGTACTGATTTAGTTCTAAATAATATGTAGATAGCAGAAATATTTTCCAAAAATTAATATCTAAGAATGAAATATATTTTGGGAATTTGTCATAAATTATTTTTACGTGTTCTTGTGAAATAACACCACAATTGAAACAAAAATCTGTATATTCAAGGAAGAACCAAACGTTTCCAGGTCTAATTAGACCTCGTTTTCAATGACTTTAAACATTTACTGGAAAAATGCATGCAGAATAGGCCGGGAAATGTTTAGTTTTTCCTTGAATATACAGATTTTTGTATAATCAAGAATATGCCACAAATAACATTTAGAAGCAATTTGTCATAAATGTTTACCGAAGCAAATCTAGTTCTTAAAATATTATTCAATAATCACAGGTTTTCATTCTAGTCATAGGCAAGTTATTTATTTAGGTAGCTCGCCTAACAATGATTTTGGTTATTAAGGCCAATAGACCATAGTAACTGATTAGATGATTTATTGCATTGTAAGCGAAGATTCTTTGATAGAAGGTAGCTCGGTAACGAGGCAGTCTTAGTGGATGATGATGTTGAAGAGTCTTTAGACTATCATGTCCATAATTAGTATGTCAGTAGATAGGAGTTATTACATTTGAACCTTCTAGTTCTTTTATTGCTATGGTACGTGACTGTATCTTCACTGACCATATACGAATCTACAATTATTCTGTATTTTTGGTGTTTTTTTTTGTTTTTGCTTTTGATCTGTTATTAAATTAGGAGTAGTACAGAACTAATGATTAATTTGTTAAGGGTAAAACTAAGTTTTCTGCTAGCTTTTTCCGGGTTTCTATAAAGCTGCTTCAGTCAAATAAATGTAGATTTTAGTATATTAAGTGTGTCGCAACTCCTAATTTAGATTTTGATGTTATATACTAAAGGAAATTGTTTATTGTTAAATTCATGTTCCCGCTTTGTCGTATAACATATTCGGAGTAAATAGGATTGTTGCGTTTTTATTAGGAGTATGTCCAAACGATGCATCCTGAAATAGTTGTGAGTATTAAGTAAGTCCACATTTACTTTATATGAAACATCCACTTCCTTCAGATGAGTAGCATCGGCGTAAGTTTGTATCGCACACTGCTGTTAGCATGTACGTAAAATGAAAGTATAGAGAAGGTAAAGTAACGGACCTAGAACCAATCCTTGTGATACCCCAGATGTTGCAAATCCTATACTAGCAGTAGTAGTAAGTGTTTCGACAATTTGCTTCCTTATCTGTGAGGGATGATCTAAAGAAACTCAATGGAATACCAGCTAATTTATAAAGCTGTAACTTTAAGAATCAAATGCTTCACCATGTCGAAAGCTTTCGAGAGGTAGATAGTAGCCAGATGGGGCTCATGTAATTGTCTAGATTACGTATGTTATTTATGTTTAACAAAGTTGTTATAGTGCTATAGCGTAGTTGTTATTCGGAAAATGCATTATGAACTGTCAGTAATTAACTAACTAATTGTATACAGCTTTGTGTAGAATTTTTGAAAAGAACTTGGTGCAATGACTGGAGTTTTATAATTATAAGGAATTTATAATGTTTTACCTTTAATATAAGCCAAAAAGACTTAAAAAATTTTGCACATGTTATGTGCAATATTTGTTTTTAACCTTGCATTTTATTTTTTCAAGTTTAAATATACAAAAAATATATTTGTTTTTGATTGCTTATAATTGGTTTTTATAAAATTAAATAAGTAACTACTAAGTTTTACCTTTGGGATTTTATTAACAATCGTACCAAAAATCGAATATATTCTTATTAAGCGAGAAGTATCATTTATTAAATGTCAAATTGGAAGAGGGTGCTTAAAACAGTTAATTATTTTGTTGCTTAAAAATAAGAATGCACAGGATAATATGAGCTTGTTTTCCGTATTGATTTTTTTCTGAGATCAAACTCGTTGACCTCTTATTATTTAAAAGAATTATATATTTTCAGTGCTGGGACCCAAAAAGTAGACAACAAACCGTTTATGGAATACCTCAAATGTGACAAGTGTTGTTACTTTACAGCATTGAAGGGAGATTTCAACAAACACACGTTAGTACACAAAGGTTTACATGAAGTACAATCATACAAGTGTGCACAATGCCCTTTTGTGACAAAACGTAAGGACTCCTTAAGGGCACATGTACTGAAACATCGGAGTGTTAGCAGTGAGACAAACAAAAAAGTAAAAGGATTTAAGTGTGACCAATGCCCTTTCGTGTCGACCATTAAAGCATCTGCAGCAAGGCATGCGTTAAGGCATAAAAGTCATCAGGAGGACGAGGAAGATGTAACATTAATCAAATGTGACCAATGTCCTTACAAAGGAAAACGTATACATCACCTATGGAAACATATGCATATGCACAGAAAACAAACCAAACCGTTCAATTGTCCAGATTGCTCTTATACTACATTGCGTAAAAGCGATTTCAAGAAACATGGTTTGAGACATGAACGTTTGAATGCACCAAAAACATTGCAGTGTGAGCAGTGTCCTTACGTAACAAACAATATAAAATATTTAGAATACCATAGTATTATTCATAGGTGTATTAGATAAATTTTGCTTGAGAAAATTTGCACTTAAATAATTTATATTTAAAAAAGAACCGACTTCAGCTGACTTAAAATAAATAACTTATTTGTCATTTATCATGTTCTGAACCACCTTCTACAACTATAATTCAACTCCACACAATATTGCAACCGCCCGGATACCTTTAAAACCACCCTGTATAAGTGTAAATCCTCCCCACACTATTGATTTTTTCTATTCTTTAAATTATTGTTGTATATCGTATGGTTTTTCTTCGCCTCATATGTCTAGTATTCCATTTATGCAACTGCTTGTGGTCTACCCTATATAACAAAATTCACATTTTCAACCACATTTTATGATTTTCACTCGTCACAATGGTTTCTGAAAAAATACAGATTAGTAATTGGAAATTAAGGTGTAGTATCGTAAGGGCAGTTTTGTGGGAACTGCCCGGAAAACAAGTTGCCTTCTTATACTCACACAGATAAGTATAACACAAAATACATCCTAACATATTATAGAGGAAAACTAGTTGACCAATCAGTAGACCTACTTTCTCACGTTTAAGCCTGCGAGAGAGTTTTTTTCTATAAGAAGGCAACTAGTGTTCCTGGCAGTTACCACAAACTGCTCTTACGATACTACACCTTAATTTCCAATTACTTAACTTATCTGTATTTTTTTAGAAACCATTGTGAGGAGTGAAAATCCCAAATGAACATTCAGAATAACTATTTGCCTCCTCAATCATTTAGAAACCATTTTATGATTTTGATTACATCCTTACTTCAAACACCTTGTATAAGCAACTACTTATATTCCACACTATATAACTTTTTTTAACCGCCCAGTATAACTGTAATTCCACTCTACCTTATATTTCAACCATCCTGTATATTCAACTGCTTCTAACATTTTTTAAAGCCTTCTGTATAACTGTAATTATACTCCGTCCTAAAACGCAAATATCCACTCTCTATAACTATAGTTTTGCTCCACTCTTGTATACGCAACTATTTATGTGCCATCCAACACAATATTTTTTTGAACCACCCTGTATAACTAATTCAATTCCACCTTACATTTCAACCATCCTATGTATTCACGCCCGCACACACCTACAACTGTAACTTAACTTCTTCTCTAAAAGAAAGTGACTTTAAATGAATCAAAATGATAACCATTACAAACACCCTGTACGATATACTTTCATGGATATTTAAACTAGATATTTATGATGAAAATTTGACATTTACATTGATGTTTACAGTTTTTTTCTACTTTTAAGAAGAAAGTTCTACCTTATAGTAAAATATACCCAATTTAGCTGGAACATATGTTTGTAGAATACAATTTATAAAATTCAAATTGCATGAGCCGTTTTAAAGAAAACAGTGAAGATTCATTGAAAATCAGTGAAATCGAGTCCCTTATTTACTTCTTTTTCTGATTTTCTGGAAAACTATAAATCTCATGTTATAGGCAATTACATGGTACCTTTCTGTAATGTAATATAATGCAGTTTAAATCATCAAAATTGCCCTAGCCGTTTTTTAATAATCGCTGGTCATACATAAAAAAAGTTGCCAACGAATTGATAACCTCCTTCTTTTTGGAAGTGGGTTAAAAAGTATGAAAGACTGACATTCGGGGTGAATTCGGACATTTGGATTTTTGAAAAAGTGTCGAATATTACAGTTTATTTCAAAACTATATAAGAAATTATATATTAAGGACTATAAGAATAACTCTTTTTTTGTAATTATAAACAATTTAAAGCTTTTAAAAAGGATGATGTGACTATGAACTCCTCATGACATCAAAATATTTTATATCTCTATAGACGATGTTAATAGACCTTTTTACAAGTCGTTACTTTTTATAAATGTGTCTGGAAAACAAGGAATCATTACACTTATTACGAGCGCATTAAGTGAAAAATGAATGAGGCGCTTTATTTGTCCACCCTACAGTAGAAGCACCCATTCAGATACGAAGGTGTTTAGAGTTCTATGGTCGTCCACAACGCAAAAAGATAAGACAGAGCTGGTTGACAGGTTAGGGCAATCATATTCATATTAAGTTTAAAGTATGTTGATTGTTTATTGCTGTGTTTTCTCCCCAGTGATTTCTGAAAAACAAAAATTTTCTTATGTTCAAGATGTAATTTTACTATAACTTGTACAACGTCTGTGTTAAGCGGAATGCTTACTTTTTATATGCAAAATTTAATTAAACCTTAAATGTAGTGTCATTTTTTACCTTTTGTAGTACAAAAATACTCTATTAACACT
The DNA here is from genome assembly GCA_034190945.1 of Octodonta nipae. Lineage (NCBI taxonomy): Eukaryota > Metazoa > Arthropoda > Insecta > Coleoptera > Chrysomelidae > Octodonta > Octodonta nipae. Next base: position 24,830,296 of record CM067223.1, read on the forward strand.
TGGGTATATTAAAAAATATAGCTTATATACACCACATCTCAAAAAACGTCTCTAACATTTAAACTGCTGTTTAAGATGGCCAGATAACCAACCTTGTAAATAGTCGATTTTAAATTAAATTTAACTTGTTTACTTTTAAAGAATATTGTCATTAAATTATAGTTAATATAGGGTCGTAAACTAGAAATTTAAAAACTATTATATATACCACCATAGGCGTCCAAGAGGAATTTGCAGTTCAGCAGCCCCTTTCCCCGAAATATAGAAAAACATTAACTTCTCATTTTACAGTTATTGCTAAGTGGCCATAACGAAGAGAAGTGTTTCTAATCCTCCCGAAAACTTGGCCTAGGTACGCCTCCTCGAAGTTAGTACGGAACCCATAGTATGCGAGCCCATTACAATAAATACATTTTTCAATTATTTCATCTGTAATTTTGCATTTTTCTATTTTAAATATTAATTATTTAATAATATTTTGTTTCTTAATAAGGTTACACCCAAGATTGTCAACTCATCATAGAAAACCCCCAGACAATCTTTTCTGAACAGTTCTCTGACTATGATGTTCTTACATGATTCGTTGTCTGAATAATGTATAAAACCTGTTTGATTTCGTTATTTTACTTCAGTTTTGTTTGTTTTCAGTAAGAAGAGAGGATATAAAAATACAAAGAGGAAGACCAAAAAGCAGATAAACAAAAACAGTTCAACTTATTTGAGACAACGTGAAATGGCTTATGCAAGGAAACGAAAATTTCTAGATAGAATGACATCCGAGCAAAAAGAAATGAAAAGAAAAAAAGATAGAGAATACTACCAGAGAAAAAAAGCCGAAAAAAGAACAAAATCCATCAGTGAAATGACTGAAAGAGAAAAATGGCAACAGAGAAACGTATGGAAAACAAATTCAAAGAAATATAGAGAAAGAAAAAAATGCTGGGAAGTTACTTAAAAATTAGACAACTATGAAAACTAAAGTGATCCTATAGGTCTTATATATTATGAAGCATTACATAAAAAAATGGGGGAAACAGTTTGAAAATATAGAAAGCTACAAAATTGCAATACTTTTATGTTACTATCTAAAAAATAAATTACAGATTAGAGTAGTTTTACCTCAACCAAAAATAAAAAAAAACTTTGACTAGTAAGTGAAAAATTCTAATTGAAATTTAAAAATATCTTTGTGAAAAATAATCAGTTTTTTGCGGAAGATCAAGGGCAGCAGGAATTTTGAATTTTTTATTGAAGGCGTCAACACTTCTGATCAGTAAACAAAGTTTGCAAGAAAAAACACTCCTATGTGATGGCGTTAATCCTGTGGCCTAGTAAAAGACAGTGTCAAAGAAGAAATACAAAAGTGTCTGGTTCTAAAGGGTGTAGATAATTTTCCCGTTAAAAAGTCAATTGAGTTGTGCCTTCCAACAGAAAAGATGTGCTTAAGACATGGGAACAAATGAAAAAGATGAACTGGAAAACAACTGTCTTCCGGAGCCTCGAATAAATTTTATGGTGAGTCGAATGCAAGAAGAAGACATAATTAAAGGAGAGAAGAAAGAGCATGTTTTAATCATAGATGATGGGGTGGAAGCAATTTAGACTATAGAGGCTATTAGGTAAGAATTGCAATAAAACAGCTACACCCAATGTTATGGAACAAGAACATCACTAATATTATAAAAACAAGAACATATAAAGTAATTGTTGGGATTATTAAACTTTATGAAGCAGGTACATGGGAGATATTAATAAAAAATCTAAAGATTTTTTTGGCCTCTTAGCTATATTTTGACAAAGTGAGAATCCTGCTAATCAGAGGATAGATGGGAGTAACCGTCCATATAATGGACACCATCAAAGGTCGAGGTTTTAGTTGGTATGGACGTTTAAAAAGAACGGTGGGTCCTTAAGATCTGACACTAGAACGCAACACATAGAAGGAGTAAAGAAAGATCTGGATTTTGATGGGAAAAAAAGATGGGGTGGAATAAACAATGGCAGACAGAGATATGCAATAATGAAAATTGTAAGGCTCAATATTTTATATGAGATACACAAAAACATTTTGATCATAATTATATGGATAAATAGGCGAAAGAAATGCTCTCACTACACTTTGGAGCATCTTAAGGCCAACATCTTTGATGCAAAAAATGACGATTTGATATAGACTGACATGTTTGAAACTGTTTGCAATAATTTGGAGCAGAAAAGGAAAATATACCAAAACAACTTCAAATTTTATTATGTTAAAACTGTCATAAATTTATTGGTTTGTAAGCATAAAATTATAATATATTTTGAGCCCCTTTTGTCAATTTATGGTTTCCCATTATTTTTCTTTGTATCGTGCAATCGATCAAACTGTTTCAAAGTACCTATATCTAATAAATACTTGGTTTCAAAGATATGTGTATTATTTGACATTTAACATTAGAATCTGCACTATTACATAATCCTAAAGTTACGTTTGGATTTATTAAGGTTTCCATAAGTTTAGAAAGCACCATTCTATAGTGCAAAATTGAAGTCATTTTGGGACATAATTTTTCGCTTACACCATCACTTCGAAGAAGTAAACTATTCAGATATTAAAAAAAAACTTGTTTCTTATATGGTGATAGTAATCTACGGATCGTAAAGCGGACAATGGATAATTTGTAAAGAATTGGGAATCCTTCTTAATGAGTGAGTTATACGAAGTGTTTATAACCAGAACTCGTATAAAGATTGTTTTCTAAATTCATTACTAATAACTAAAACTGGAACATTATTCTAAATCAGAATGATAGTTTATGATGTTAAGTTTATTTGGGCCTAAAATGGAAACTGTGGAGTAAGCAGTTTTAGAAGAATTGTAAATTAAAAAATTTATAGAGATTTTCCAAGGCGAATCGTATTAACTACGCTAGCCCGATAGGGATATGTTGAAAGATGTTTTGAAAGCTCATTAATGTACTTTAGTTTGAGTATATTGGATTTTTGAGGTGGCGGCACAGAATGAATATTAAGATCAATTACACAGGTCTACAAAAAAAGTTTTCTGTACTTTACATGTGACATATGATATCCGAAGTATTTTTGGCTCCTGAACACTAACCTGCGGTCAGATTTGGTCTATCACCCTTCAGTCCTCAGCAAATAGCTTAAAAGCTTCAGAAAAATCAAGGCTTTTGTGGGCTAGTCAAATCTGCACATATAATGTATAGGTTCCGATGTATTTTCACATGCTGAAAATGTTTTTGCTATCAAAACCGCTCCATCTCTCGTCAATCTTCAGAAAATCGCTAAAACCTTCAGAAAATTGAAGACTGGAAGACTGGTCAAACCTGCAGGTGCGACATATGGTTTTTGACGTAATTTCTAGTGCTGAACAATGTTTTGTTGCTAAAATTGTTTCATCCCCTGTTGGTCTTCAGGAAATGGCTGAAAACCTTCAGAAAATTGAAGACTTTCTAAGACTGGTCAATCCTGGAAATTTTCATTGCCGACGAAATTAAATAACGACTTCGGATTTCAGTTTATATATAAACGATTGAACATTGGATACGACAATATATTAATATAATATCATCAGTTATAAAGCTCAACGCGAGACTTAAAAATACGTGTTTAAGACTAGACTAAGAAATAAGACTAAATAAAAAAATAGACATAAGACTAGGTAAAAGGACTAAATAAGAAACATAAATATAAGACTAGATGAAAAGACTAGATAAAAAATAGAGCAAAACTTTCAAAAAATATCGATAAAAAGTTAAACATTTGTAAAAGTAAAAACTAGAGCTACCGTCGCATGATGACGATGACTGCGGGCCCGCTTTCCCACCCTGACCAGCCACTGATACTGGGTATCGTAATTTACGTACGCGACCCTGTATCGTAGAACTAAAATTTCCTTTAGTTGCCATGACGGCGTGGAAGCCTTTACCCGAGGACTCTGCCGGTAGAGTGGCGAAGACCGTTGCCCACCGCCACCATGTGGGGGTGCCCCGGGGGCGACTAAACGATTAATATCTTTTACTTCATGAATATGACGCACACTGAACTATTCCTGAGGATTCTTTATTTCTCTGGAGGTTTTTAGTGGTTTTGCGAAAACTGCAAAGTTTTCTGAAGACCAACATTGGATGAAACAATTTTAGCAACAAAACATTGATCAGCACTCAAAATTACGTCACGTACAGGTTTGACCAGTCTTCCAAAGTCTTCTTTCTTTCTTTCTTTCAATTTTCTGAAGGTTTTTAGCAATTTTCTGAATATTGACGAGAGATGGAGCGGTTTTGATAGCAAAAACATGTTCAGCATGTGAAAATACATCGGAATCTATACATCACATGTGCAGATTCGACTAGCCTAAAAGTGTTCACATATACATATACATATTTACATATGTCACATGTAAAGTACCGAAAACTTTTTTTGTAGACCTGTATTATTATTATATGTTTTTGGTTTCTCCGCAGTTTATTATGTTTTTTATTTGCCTACCTATAATCTGTCAGAATCGAAGATTAGATTCTGAAAGGTTCTTAACTGAAAAATGCTATTCTATTCCAGACTCGGCATTTTTTTTTTAAATAATACTTCTTGAATTAAACCAAATTGTGGAAACGGCGTTGAGTATTTAAATAAATGTTTGGTGTTAGGGTACAAAACGATGTTTTTACTTTTGTGACACACCAAAGGTTTCACAGCATTTCCATGATCATTATATGTAATTTTTTAAAAGAAATACGAATTAATATCTAATAAAGGCAATAGAGAATTAACATTTTAAATAGCAAAGACACGTGATCAAAAACCCGCCCAAAATTCGTCCTGAGTCAATCCCTTTTATGATGTATCTCTCTTATGTTAAACAACATGCATGTTACCGCCATTTCCTGTTATATTTATTCATAACTACAGATTTATCAATAAACATAATAGGAAATGGCGGTAACATGCATGTTGTTTAACGTCATTAAGGGGAATATCTGTGTGTAGAAAGATGACCTAAAGTAAGTTCTGTGTGTGATAAAAGGTTTGTTCCTACCCGATGCGAAAGCGTACATGTGACGATCACCGTCATGCGCATTCAAGAAAACCTGTTCCAACCAAGTTGTGACGGTTCAGAAACGATGCATCACGGTGTTCCAACCAAATAATTTAGCGGTTCTCGCATCGTCATTTCAATCCTTGGTGAAGAGCAAGAATCGTTTGGTGATTCTTACTAATCATGCGCAGTAGAAACTGTCAATAAATTCAGGTTATGGAATGCAGGTCGCAGAGTTCAGACAAGAAGCTTGTCACAAAACCGTTCCAATTAATATTTTTTTGTGACTGTACAATGTAGTACGTTGAACGATGCTAAATTCGCAGTTGCGCACAACTTCGATGCAGGCGATTTCGTAACAGTTTCATGGCGGTACGGATACTGCAGGTAGGAACAAACCTTTTATGTTCATGTATGAGTGCACAGCTTAGAGCATATACTTCTGGAGGGCATCATGTTATCTCACTTGGTGGGTGGGAGCTGCCAATGATCTCTGGAAGCAGCTCTTAATTGAGTTAAATAGTCTGTTACTGTCTCTATTAACCTCTCTTTCTAGTTTTGTCACATTATCTGTGAGTTTCAGGCTACCTCCCGAAGTAGATGCTCTAAGCACTTATCACAGAACAATGCACTGAAATAAATTAGAGTTGAAGTAGCCGTTAGTTACATCACAAATAAATAATTTGGTCAAGTGCGAGTTGGACTCGCATACTAAGGGTTCCGTATCACCTGCAAGATTCTAATATTCCAGTTTTAGACAAGCATTTTCTTATATTAACACTATTGTCTTTTAAAGGAAGCGTTTTAAGTTTATAAAAAATATGAACTTTCATTTTCCACACATAGAATTTTTATTTTATCTGCTTCAGAATTCGCTTGATTTTTTTAAGAATACATATGTTTTTAGTTTTCTAATTTGGCCCTCAAAAATTTACATTAGAGTTTTATTTTACTAATAAACTTTCAGGGAAGTCTTTTATAATCTACTGTCTGAATTTTGAGGCTCTGTAGATTGGAAGATAAAGGGCAAGTAGGTCAAGTTATAAATTATTAAATCTGTTATTCAAATTATTTAAAAATACAAATAAAACATATTTTTCAAAATTTAAATATTTACTGTAGTTTCCAAAATGGGAATCAAGTCGATGTTTAATATTTTTGCTAATATCTAATGATTTAGAAATATGATATATTTGTAATTCACATAATGACTAATTTTATTTAAAATATTACATGATGCGTTTGAAAATTGATGTTTTTTCCGTTTAATTGTATAGTTTGTACCTAAAATTACTATGGGGGTTTTCTAACAATTTTTCTTATAAATTTCAAGTGAGCTCCAGTACCTCTAATAACTTTCAAAATTTTAGGTAGTATGGTTTCGGAAATAAAGCGAGAAATGAGAATTTTTTATATCTTTATGTTAATATATTGTAAACAATTAATTTTAAAAATGTGAGAAATATATATTTGTATTCCTTATAATAAGCCCCTTCATTTGATATATTGCATGATGCGTTAATTTTTTTTATTTTCCGTTTAATTCTATAATTTGGCCCCCAATATTAATATTAGGGATTTCTTCGTATTTTTCTTGTAAACAAAAAAATTTTGGTCTTATAATTTGGGGAATAATGGGAGGAATAGGGAATTTTTTTAAATATTTTTTTAATATATTTTAAAATATTAATTTAAAAAAAATTAAAAAATATTCAATTCTATAAATTGCCCCCCAAAATGAATATTAGGGGTTTCTCTTTATTTTTCCAGTAAAGTTCAGGTGAGGCGCTATACCTCTATTTTTTTAAAAAAAATTTACAGCTTATGGTTTCGGAGATAAGGGGGGGAATGGTTAAATTTTTAAATATTTTTATTAATATCTTTTAATTTATTTATTTTAAAAATATGAAAAAAAAATATATGTTTTCGTCATAATGAGCCCTTTCATTTGATATATAACATGATGCGTTAGAAATAATTTTAATTTTATATTTTCCATTTAATTCTATAATTTGCCCCCCAAAATTAAAAGTAGAGGTTTTTCCTTATTTTTCCAGTAAACTTCAGGTCAGACTCTATACTTCTATTTTTTTTCAAAACTTTACGTTTTATAGTTTCGAAATAAGGGGCGGGGAATGGGTAAATTTTGGTATATTTTTGTTAATATCTTTTAAATTATTTTTTTTTAATATGAAAAAAATATATTTGTGTTCCTCAGATTAAGACATTTCATTTGATGTATTACATGATGCATTTGAAAAATTTTCAATTTTTAAATTTTTATTTAATTCTATAATTTGCCCCCCAAAATTAATATTAATGGTTTCTCCTTATTTTTCCTGTAAAGTTCGGCCAACGTTCTATATTTTCTATTTTTTTCAAAATTGTAGGCTCAGTAGTTTCGGAGATCAGGGGGGGGAAGGTCGATTTTTTTAGTTCCCCCCCCCAGAAGTACCCCTAAAATCAAAATTTCTTCTTTTACGATATGTACTCCTGATCGCGTCACCAAACTACACATTGATTCCAAATTTCAACCTTTTCCGTCCAGTAGTTTAGAACAAAATTGCTGTGATGTGACAGGGGCGGAAATCCTGAGTGATATTATAAGGGTATCCGTATATTGTATATACAGAACCCTAAAAATGAAGCGATTACGCGGTTTTTATTTTTATTTGAATTTATTTCCTGATTTTTTAAGAAGATATGAAAAAATATAAAGAAAAAACATACTGCGAGCATATTACAACATTATTAACTATTTATGATGGTTAAAAAAATACTCAAATACCCAATTGTAGAAAAAATCTTCACAACTTATTTATCGCTTAAAAGTATTAAGTTATCAGCAATGAAGTTTTTGTAATTTAATTACCGGAAAAAAAGCCTTGAAAATATTGTAAGATCATGTATGTTCTTGTTTCAGGCGTAGAACTAGGAAACTGTGTCAAGAAGCATTCGTCGAGTACCTTAGATGTGACCAATGCCCTTACATGACAACAATAAAAACCCATTTTAAAAGGCATGTGTTGACACACAAAAGTTTCGATGAAGTACAAACGTTTGACTGTGACCAGTGCCCGTACAGAACAAAACAACGAAACTATTTGAGGAAGCATTTGTTAAGACACAAAAGTCTTGACGAAATCGAAACGTTTGGTTGTGCTGAATGCCCTTATGTCGCAAGAAGTAAATGTCTTTTGAAAACCCACCTAATCATTCACAGAAGCGCAAGTCAAGTTGAAATTTTCAAATGTGATGAATGTTCTTATGAAACCAGACGTAAATCCCTACTGAAAGGTCACAGTTTGGTGCATAAAAGTTTCAGTGAAGTGCCGACGTTTAAATGCTCAGAATGTTCTTACATTACAAAACGTAGATACCAGTTGAGGAAACACAGAGTCAGAAAACATAAAAATGTTACTTCTTCTCAGACATTTCAGTGTGGGCAATGCCCCTATGTAACGAATAATATAGATTATCTAGAATACCATAGTATTATTCACAGATGTATTCGGTAAAATACCGAACATTGAATATTATATTTATATTAACATTTATAAATTATGTAACGTTAATTTCCTTTTTTTAACCTCTCTCCTTCCCCCATATTTAACGATTCGTCTACATCCCTTACAAAGTCACCTCTGAGTGTTGTAAATTAAAAACAATTTTTAATCCCGACTTGACCACACAATGTATTGCATTGCACTCCTTCTAGCATAGCGTGCCTTTAGGGGAAAGTTCACTAAACTCCAGATATCCTAGATAACAAAAGAGCTAAACTGTGGGAGCCCTTGTCAGGATTTCAGGCTCGTGGTTGGAGTCGTGGCGGCATTTTCCCATGACTAACAGGACGACTTTTTTGCATTAGTTGGTAAAAATGTTCGTCCAGACCGAGAAATTTTAAATTGTTTAACAAATGTTTTGGAACTACTCCTGTCGTTGACATAACACTTGGTACAGTTCGTGTGTTACTCATGTCCTACTTAGTCTGTATTTGAAATTCCAAATCCCTATATTTGTTTATTTTCTCAGCCTGCTTCATATTTATATTATTGTTGTTGGGAATTGCTATGTCAATTAAAGTTGTTTTTCGAGAGACTTTATTTACCCCATAACTATATCTAGTCTATTGTGAGCAACAGTCCGATCAGTTAGTATCGTGCGGTCCCAGTACAGCTTGTAGTTGTTATTTTCTAGAACAGATTCTGGGGTTTGTATTTAAAGTATGGTAATCTCATTGACCGTGGTAGTTCAAGTTTCAGTGCTAGTTCCTGGTGCATTATTTTTCCCACAGCATCGTGTCGTTGCTTGTATTCAGTTGCAGCGAACGCTTGACAACCTCCTGGGATATGCTGGATAGATTCAGATGTTTGGCAATCGTACCTGCATCTGTCGTTGTTAATAGAAGGGTCTTTAGACCAATCAATAGAGCAAAAATTAACTGATAATGTGTAAAAAATACTATCAGGATACCGACTGTGCCATCACATTAACGAAGATTCCTAGCGATATTTTGCTATATTTTTCACTAGCAACTATGGTTTTTTACTTTGTTATAAACAATTGAAGCAAGAAAATTACGTTTTCTTTCTTAGCATCTTATAAAATCAAAAATAATAAACTAATCTCAATGGTGTCAACAGGTCAATTGTAAAGCATGTAAATACCAATGAAATGAGCCCAGGCTCGATCCGATTAGATCATTAGTAACAGGGAAAAACAAAAAATACTGAAAAATGTAGCATTTTTTAAAAAAAATCGTATCTTCGTCACTTTAAAAGCTGTAGAACTGGGCTTGTAGGAACTGATAGTAATTTACATCTATTTTATGTATGCCAAAACCTGACGCTACCGGTTTATTAGTTTTTGAACAATTGTGATATAAACTTTTCTGTACACTATTTTTGCATTGTGTCCCTATGCGTCATAGATAATCAAATTTCAATTTTGAAAAAAGTTGTTGAAAGTAGAGGTGTCATTCTACAATGCCTCTATTCTCATTTTTCACTAAAGTCTGTGAAATATCTGAAAAATGTTAGCAAACATGACAAAAAATGGGCGAGCGTATGAATGTATCCAAGGAGTGGGGGAAACACGGTTGTTGAGGGGAAGCGTATAGTAATATATAGTAGAGGCACATAGATAGATCATTTTAATATTTAAAATCCTCACAAGTAAGAATTTTTCTAATGACCGCTCTCTTTCGATGTTCCGTAAACCCAAAATCCACAAATTAAAGCAAAAACGAGAAACCATTTACATATAAACATATTAATAAACAAACAGTTCTCATTTGAAATAATAAAATCGAAGAAATCACTCTGTATAGAAGTTTTTTTAGCGATTAGATTCTTTCGCCATCTGTCAGAGTGACAGTTACTATCGATAATAATTATTGTTAGCAGTTCCCCTCATCAACCGTGTTCCCCCCACCACTCGAACGCATTCATAGGCTTACCAAATTTTGGTCATTTTTGCTAACATTTTTCGTATATTTCACAGACATTTAATGAAAAATGAAAATAGAGGCGTTGTAGAATGATACCTCTGCTTTCACCATCTCTATTCTGAATTGATATTTGACGATCCATGTCGCATGGAGACACACTGCAAGAATAGTGGACTAAAAACTTCAGATCGCAAATATTCAAAAACTAATAAACCGATAGCGCCTGGTTTAGTCACGCATAAGGTAGATATCAATTACTATCAGTTCCCACAAGCCCAGTTCTACAACTTCGATAGTGACGGAGTTATGATAATATAAAGAAAACCGCTAAATTTTCCAGTATTTTTTGTTTTTCCGTGTTACTAAAGATCCTATCGGATCGATCCTGGGCTCATTTCGTTGATATTTTTCGGCTTTACAATTCACCTGTTGACACCATTGAGATTAGTTTATTATTTTTCATTTTATAAACATGCAACGAAAAAAAAAACGCGATTTTCTTGTTTCAATTGTTTACAATAAAGTAAAAAACCATAATTGCGAGTGGAAAAGGTAGCAAAATATCACTACAAATCATTCTTAATGTGATGGCACAGGGAGTATCCTGATAGTATTTTTTGCATGAAAAAATCCCTATTGATTGGTCTACTTTAACGATGTAGTTTAGGTAGTTCTTAGTTGGAATTACTTGATCTTGGATTGTCAAGATAAAGCCTTCCATTTCAGGAAACATATGACCAGAGATCAACCAGTAGTTCGACACTGCACTGTCGACATAATCGTGGTGGACATCATTTATATGTCTTCCATAACCATTTCAGATATTTCTGATCAGGGGTCTGGTGGTGTAATTGGACATGTTGTTCTGTCAGTCGCAGTGGTGTTGAGTCATCTACCTGGCATATGACTCGGTGTAGATCAGTAAATTCTGCTAGTTTCTGGAAATGACTACGCAAAATAGAAATTTGTTGATAATAGTTTGCTTATATATGCCAATCCTCTTACTCCTTCATACCGTGGCAAAGTTGTACGTTCGACAGAGCTCTTTGGATGGTGATTTTGTTTGTTAGTAAAACTCAAACTTTTTAATTATTAAAGTTATAATTATTTACTACATTTTTGATAATATAATTTAATAACAAATAATAAACTTAGTTAAATAAAATAGAATTTATTTTTCTATAATTTATTTATACATTAGCTGATACAAAAAAAGCTCACATTAAAAAATCTAATTTTTATCATTTCATAACAAAATTAAAAATATCCTCGTCCCTCTCCATAAAGAGTGACCGAAGTCTACCCTGTTAGTAATGTTACGTAATTTTATAATAGCCCAATGTTATTAACAAAATAAACTAATTGTCAGTTATGTGTTTACTCTAAGGGGGTGTGAATCATGACAGGGCAATAGGCCCAATGGCGTCCTGTAAAAACCAATTTTTGTTCAATAAAATAAATCTCTTTAAAAATACATTCCTTTCTTTGTTAACCCGTTATTAACCGATTTCCCAAAAAGGAGGAAGTTATCAATATTGACATTTGTAATTAATAGATCATTTTGGGTGACTTCATTATTCTTATTATATTGAATTAGCTTAAACTAGACAACAACTACAACGTATTAAAAACTTCAATATTAACTTTTTTGCTAAAAAGTATTGAAAATGTTTTTTGTGACACGATTTATATCATTGAACACAGCAAAAAACTTTTTTAAATCCAATAATCAGTTGCATTTAAAAAATACAACTTTATGCTATAATTGGAAACTTTCAAATATTTTCGAAAATCTGACTACTCCACGGGATTTCTATAAAAAAGTGTCTTATGAACGTTGATATGTTTTTTGTCTATTTTCATAAGCGAGATAGTCCCAAAGAACGACAACTCAAAAAATAGAACTTTTTTTATAATTAAAAAATAAGGTGACAACCAATTTTGAATTTCACCACTGAGGTTGTCTTCAAAACAGAGATCGAGAATGGGGGGTATATTTTTACAGTTCTACAGAGATTACCTATTGAAACATCGAATTCTGGCCACAATGTACTTGGTAACATTAGATACACATTTAGTTTAGTTATTCATTATCGGTATCTCTAGATTATCACTGAAAAGGTCGAAAAAAAAAAACATGAAACATTTTTAACACATCATATGTGGTAAATTTCAACCGCCTTAAGCTTTCAGTGAGATAAGATGTATTCCAAATTTTGTCTATCAAGCTCGGCAGTGACAATGATGGTGACAATTCTTGTTATGCCTCATTAAGAGGTAAAAATGTCATGGAGGCTTTTGATTTGTAAGTACAGAACTGTCAAACGGAAAAATTCCACAAAATAGCCCCAGCCATTTTTTAAAAGAATAATGGTTTTTCCTTTATTAGTTCATTACATAATTCATAAAAGCTTCGCTTTTGTCGGTTAGGGTAATTTGGAGCATCTTGAAACGATTTTCTTTGGGACTTAGAAAGCACAATTTTGACATTAGCAAAAAAGTAAACTATTTGGATATGTTACGTGTCTATTTATTTTGTATAAAACGAATTTCCTCCTAGAATCATTCAGAAAAAAATGTTAGGGCTTATTTATTAAGTAAGGGCCACATTGATTCATGGCCAATTAATCCACATTTAAGTGTTTCTGTAATTGTAACGTATATTAATAAGTAGTATTTGATAATTCATGTGTACCTAAGTTTAAATTACTTTTAGTTTAAAATAAATGCTTTCTTAAGCTATTAATATAAATCAAAAAAATCCCTCACATTAATGATGTAAAAATACATTAAGAAAAAAATAATCAGTCTTCATATTCTCGAAGTGATTCAGCAAGCATTTTGGTATCAAACACCTATTACATAGAAATATTACAGTGAGACAAATGTTTCCTGAAATTAAGTAGAGAATCCTAGTGCGTTTCTTGACTAACAGACTTTAGCATAATATGGGAAATATTAATAGAATCTCATCTTTTATATCAGGGAATACAAAAGTTCCAATTTGTTTACGTTTCAAAATAGGTACATGAAAGTCGTTTCCTCGGTCTTCTTCATATCTTAATATAATTTTCCAATATTGCTTAGAAGGTTAGTTCTTCTACATGTTAGTTACCTTTAATATGACAAAGTCCCCTGCCTGCAGATAATTTGCAACAGGTGGGACAGTTATAACATTGTCATTATCGAACAATTCCATGCTGGGCGTGAAAGATTCTTGAAATTCAATTTCACTAGAATCGTTTGAACAGTCTGATTCCTTAGTTACAACCTTAGTAGTCTCCCTTTTTGGTTTTTTGGTGGGATTGGCAATTATGCCTAGAAAAAGTTGAGCAGTTTTCAGTTCTTTGTCATGTTTTCTTTGTTCTTTTTAAAGTTTGATTCTTCTTTAGATCGTTCTAGTTCTTCTAGTCTTAGGTTTTCTGGAATATATTCTTCACTTACCCTTGCTTTTTGACTTGTTGAATATATGTTTTGGCGAATTTTTGGGTAGGGCCTTACGTTTCAGGTTATACTTAGTTTTGTCGTTAAACTTAATTAGTTACCTCACAAGGCTTTGTATGAAACTCATAGTTATTCATAGCATTTGAAAGCTCTGCAGTTGGATGTGTAACATTGCTTATTCAGCATCGTTTCTTCAGGATCGACAGGATTAACAGAGCATTAATTGTCCTCCGGAGCAACATCTGCTTTTTCGTTGCTATATATTTTGCATGGAAAAATTCTACATCTGAAAATTACAATTTAATAAATGGAACAATGCCAGGTTTAGCCCAATGCTAGTTTGAAGCTGGTAGACAATATAACTCGTTCCTCGAGTTTCTTTGGACTTCCATCGTCTTGAAATGGTTGATCTCAGAATGTTTCAACATCTTTGCATCTGCTATCCTCATCAGATGAATAATGGAAATTCAGATTATCCGTCTTTGTATACCCTTAACCGGTTATACGTCGCTGGCCATGATCATTAGGTCTTATCTGGTCCAATCAGCGTTGTTACAAGAACAAGGCCGGACGTTCTTGTAATACCAAATAACCGTATATACAGCATACCTTGTGAATGTCCAATCTTTACATTGGAGAGACCAAGCGACCACTGGAGACCAGGATTAAGGAACACCGCATAGCTACTCAAAGGGCGGAGCTAACGAAGTCTGAGCTATTTAATCAGGCAGGGACCGAACACCATGACACTCATTTCTATCATTCACCTGATCACGATATCAGATACAAAGCTGTTGCAACGTTGTGAGATCAACCATTTCAAGATGAGGGAAGTCCAAGGAAACTTCGATGAGCGATCATAATACTTTTTCCAGTAAATGATTCCACAGAAACTTCATCGATGTTAGTTCTCACCGTTTGGCTTTCGCACAACTTTAAAGAAATAAAAATCTTATGTCTTACTTTATATATCTGACAGAGAATATTCGTGGGGAAGATTGATACGTATCAAACAGCCCCAATGTCTATTGCATCAAGTAACTTCATGTGAAACACTCAACACAAATATGCTGTGAAACATCAACTTCGAAAGAAAACGACAATATGTTGTTAGTTGCGGAAGCCCGAAATGTATTTGTGTTTGTTGGCCTTGATATGCACCTTATGTTCTGTGCATGACTGCGTCTTTTCCTGCCTTTTGTTTTGATGTAATCTCGACTGCATCCTATGTTCCCCACGTATCAATGTACCCCCTCTCTTCCTACTATTTGTGTATTTTTTTTAATTAAAAGTCTACTTTTTTGTTTTAGGATAGAAATACAAAAGGCTGTTGTCAAAACTATAGGCTGTTTTTTCAAATGTGGTAAATGCACCTATATTACCGACTTAAAAGGTCTTCTCAAAACCCATCTTATGCGTATTCACCAGGTGGACCCTATATGTTGGACAGAATTTATAATGTACAAATGTGAGGAATGCTCATATGTGGGAAAACATAGATCGGTGTTGAAGAGACATAACCTAGTCCATAGAAGTCTAGATGAAGTGCCAACTTTCAAATGTAGTGAATGCGCTTTTAAGGCTAAACGAAAATGCAGCTTGAAGAAACATTCTACGCTACACCAGGTGGGGAAGACATCACACACATTAAAATGTACAGAGTGTTCTTACGTAACAAACAATATTCGGTATTTAGAGTATCACAGCATTATACATAGATGTATTAGATAAATATTTTCTGTGGACCTGTTAGAGATAGATAAAACTCAGATGTCATCTGTTTTCGGGCATGAACTATGTGATAATTTGTTTCTGTGATTAATTTTAGATTTAGTTAATTTATTCATGATATAATTATGGAAAAACTTCGTGTCGATTGTGAGCAATTCTATGTCCATTCTTTATCGGATATTAAGTATTTCTTGTTCTTTTCCTTATAGTCGTAAGAGCATAGTGATAAATGTGAGTAGAATATGGAGTTTTAAAACTTTTTTTGTTATTTGTAAATGTTAAAAAAATATTTAATAAATGTGAAAGTAGTTGACATATAAATACATTAAAAATATTATACAAAACTGTCAGTGTAACATTGTTTCATTGTGAAAAGTAAAATAAAACTACTATGATAATAGTGAGTTTTATTGAGAAAAAGTAGTTTTTTCTTTATATCTCGGATTTTATGCCCAAAGTTTAAACAATATAAAAAAACTCATAACAGAACAAATAACAAGATAATAAATCATTTACGAAATTAATTAATTAATTTACAGGAAGCTGATGTGGATCATCAACGTGTTCTAATAATAAAACAGGACTAATTGACATAAAATTCAACATTTTTTGTAGATAAGTTTTTGTTTTGTGTATAACAAAAAAAACTCAAAAAATTGGTAATAATTTACACAAAATCTACCCATGAAACCCTTTATGCTACTATGGGCAATGTTGTAGAGAAATTTGAAACCTGCAAAATCTACTCTTCGCTCAACTTTAATTGGTTTCTTAGATAATGGAACCAAAAAAATAAATAATCGTTTATATAATTAAAACACCATATTACCTCATCATTATTAATTGTATTGTTGGAAAGTCGAAGAGTTGATGTAGACACCACTCATCTCACTTCCAAAATTTACATTCCGAATCATTTCATCTGGACGAGTTCTTTCGAAAAATTGCAAAGGGTTGGTACATGTGAATCTATATTCTTATAATAAAAAATCTTATTGTAAATTTTACTTTTAAGAAGACACTTCATTTAGAACAGGTGACGGAGGAATCATAATATCTAAAATGGCTATTGTAAAAGATGTTTCCATTTGTAAATGATTCAATAAAAGATCAAAACATATACGAGGTGTGTTAAAAAAATATTTGGAATTTTAATTTTTTGATAAAAATATTTATTTATTCTACATCGATGTTGTCCCCTTCAAAGTAGTCTCCACTAGATATTATGCACTTATGCCAGCTCTTTTTCCAATCGTCAAAACACTTCTGGAACTCGATCTTTGGGATAGCTTTGAGCTCTTTCAGCGTTGCACTTTTAATGTCATCTATGCTTGAGAAACGACGACCCTTTAAGGTTTTTTTATTTTATTTTTGGAATTAGTATTAGTAAAAAGTCACAAGGGTCCAGGCCTGGCGAATATGAAGGTTGGGGCATCATTACAGTGATATCTTTTGTGCAAATCTGAGTCGCTGTTGATTTCATTTAGTGACTCCTGAGCAACTTCCACACGCCGCTGTTTTTGTTCAAAATTCAATAATTTTGGGACAAATTTTGCGTTTCATACCCAAAACCTTCGCAAAAATGTCATGGCATAAGCCAATAGATATGTCAACTTCATCAACGACTTCTCTGATTGTGATTTGGCGATCGTTCATAATCATTTCTTTCACGTTATCATCGGTTATTAATGTGCTGGGCGTCTTGACGGCCATCTTGGAAACGCTTATACCACTCGTAAATACTTGTTTTTTATTCATAGCAGACTAGCCACAGGCCTTTGTTAACATTTCGCACACTTTGTTACTGTTGCTCATAAAAGCAAGTCTAACCTTAGCGGCTGCCACAGACAAAGTAAACAATGAATACAGCAGAAAATTGAATTAAAAATAAAAAAAAATGACAATCGGAGTCTCCAAACCCGCGAAACTTTCCCGGTATTTTTTGAATACACCTCGTATGTGTAAAGAAATTTGGCTTGTCATTACTTAGTAGATACTTATTAATAAAAAAATTTCTTAACAAAAATCTGAATTGAGCAATATAAAAATTGGTATCATTTCCATACAATAATAAAATGTGTAAGTGTAAACAAAGGAACCATTATTTATGTATGTTTTAAAAGATCAATGAATACAGAAGGCAATGTTGCGTTTTTTATTTAAATTTAAGATACGCCTTTTATAGATATGCATATTGATGGATTTGATCCAATTTACGTGTTATTGTATCTAAATATTTCTGCTTAAATCATACTTGTGCCCAACGAAACAGTTTCGGGTTTAATTTTGGAGCATTTCTTCTCCTAGACAGATTGGAAACCAAAGTCATAGTATAAGCCAATCAAGCCCTACCTACTACTCTCAAATTCAATTACAAGATTTGACCTGAGTAATTCGACCCCAAAATCCTAATTCGCAACTCTAAAACCCCGGGTGACATAATTTCAGACCAATTCGACCTCTAAGTTTTTGCCATCTAACAGTTTAACCAAACAGTAGTCCACCATCTCCTCGAAGGCTGAGCGCAGACGTCAATTTATTCGTATACTTCTCAACAAACCCTTAAATTTGATACCCATATTATAGGATTGCGTAAAAAATAACTAGTCCGCCATCTTCGGCGGTCCGCCATATTGGATTTAGAGTGAAGTAATTTTATTTTTCGTATTCCTCTCTGCAGACCCTATTGGATGTAGAATGACGTCAGTTAGCTAACCATGCATTGTCATACACACTAAACGTGTATGCAAAATTTCATCTCAATCGGGTCAGGATAACTGCTTTAAAATTGCGTTTCAAGTTAAATAAAAGGTTGTAAAAAGAGGAAGACCTATGGTTTCATTGAATGACGGAAATAAAAACATAATGAGAGCCAGTGCAATTGAGTGAAGAAAGAAATATAAATGTAGGATGCGACAGAGGCGGTCAGACTTCCACTATTATAGATTAGATAGATACATGTAAATTGTATTGCTTACACATATATACCTAAGGGTGTTGTGCTATACACTTTTACCTTCTTTTATTTAATCAAAGAAATATGTAAAAACCTATTGCTACTCCTTTTGTCGGTATTATTATGCATAACACCTTATACTTCGATGATTTTTAACAATTCTTATTAAACTTAGAGCTTCGGCGTTAAGCTTCGACCGAAGGTTAAGGCTAGGACCGAACACTTAGGCTTCGACTTCGGCTAATGTCTGATCCACAGATCAAATACAAGAGTCTGATCTTCGGCCGGACTCTACTTAAAGTATGGTTCAACCGAAAATTCGGCTTCGGCCTTTTTCGGCCGAAACTTTGGCTTCGGCCTTTTTCGGCCGAAACTTTGGCTTCGATCAAAAATCAGCCGAAGCTAACGTTTTCTAACAGTCTCCCAGAACGGACGAACTTGTACGAAAGAACGCGAGTTGC
Source organism: Octodonta nipae (assembly GCA_034190945.1). Classification (NCBI taxonomy): domain Eukaryota; kingdom Metazoa; phylum Arthropoda; class Insecta; order Coleoptera; family Chrysomelidae; genus Octodonta; species Octodonta nipae. The sequence goes on from CM067223.1 coordinate 24,849,381, forward strand.
GTGGTACTTATTTAATTTATCTAAATTGCTTAAATGAGAAAGCTTATGGTTCTGGAAACACTTCCACGGAACTACTAAAGCATGAACGGGATATATTATTACAGCTAATAAAAAAATATTCTTGTATAGCCAATTCATTTGTTTTGCAACAAATATTGGAAAAAAAGTCCACAATGTAAACACCCATTTGATATTTATCGAGCTATATATACTTTTCTAAGTGTTGGAAAAAAGAGCCTAATTTGTAGAGCCATCTGAAATCTACTCCAAGATGCGAAGAGTGTCATAAAAATAGGTTTATAACGAGGATATAGTTTGTCACTTAGGCTGTTGAAAATTTACATTCAAGAAGCCGTAAATGACTAAAGGAAGAAAATAACATATTTGGGAATAGTTAGTGCATGTATGACGAATTCGCTGATTATATATTAAAAAAAATTACAAATTATGGAAATTATTTCTAAAGAATACACAAAAATATTATCATTAGGGTAAATAAGCAACTCAAGCTTTGAACTCTTTATCATGGTTTAAAAGCATGAAAAAGAAAGAAAGAAACGAATAGACAATTGAAATGCAAGATTTAAGACGAGCCTGTGGGGGATTTACAATGCACCACATTCTAAATGAAGAAATAAGAACGAAACCAGGAAGAGTATGTATCAGCACAGACAGAATGGAAAGTAGACAATTGATCTGGTATGGGCTTGTGCAGATAATGAAAGGCGAGAGATGACCAACAAGAGCTCTTACATAGGCACCGAATAATTGAAAGAAAAAGTAGACTGATGATTTCGTCAAATGATAGAATTAGAGAGGCAGGCTTTAACAGAAAAAGACAGAAAAACACGTTAATTTATATTTGCGGGGGGGGGGGCACATTATACGTATATCGGTCGCCCTGCAGTTTCAACCCCTAAGCGGGGATGAATATCACTTCTACAAGTTTAAATACAAAGAGGTATCAAGTGGTTTCTTTTTTTGCCAATCTTTTGACACATCATTTTTGAAAATCATATTATTTTTTACAGCGTAATGACCTAGAAACCGCACAAAATTAAAAATTTTGAATTGTAATTGAAAATAGCATGAGTATAAATATCGAGATAAACAAGTGAGAAAAAATCCTTAAATGTTTTTGTGAAAGATATTTGTGACTTAAATGTAAACAATTTATTATTAGTAGTGGTTTCGTTGTATACTGACCATCAAATTTCGACAATGATTTATTCTTTACAAGAAAGAATTGAAATAATATTTATCTATGGGTAAGAACGTAGAACTGTTCATGTTTTTCATCAGAGACATCCCGATAAAAATATTGGGCATCAGTATGAGTTGCATTAAGTTTATAAATTTCAAGAGACTGGAAATGTTAGAATTTTGCGAATTAATGACTCAAAGAGCAAATGCAGACCCCATTTCTCGGAAATAAAATTATTGGTCCTTTATTTGTGGAAGAAACTTTAACTGAGGAATTGTCTTATAATCGAATCTTTAAAAAACCAAATAGATGAAGAACGAAGTTTGTTGCTAGATTATTTATTCAACAGGATGGAGCACCTCTACATTATGCTTGCCTGTACGAAATTGGCTTAATGAGACATTTTCAGATAAATGGATTGGAAGAAGGGGCGCTATAAAATGGCCAGGTAGATCACCCGACCTAACGCCCCTTGACGTTTTTTATGGGGACATCTAAAAACTTTGGCGTATAAAACTCAACTTGGCGTTATTCCTGAACTTAGACATAAAATAGTAGAGGAGTGTGTGCGGATTACACCAGAGACGCTTCAAAAAATGCGGGAGTAATTCGAGCGGCGACTTTACCATTGTCTTACCAACAATGGCGGACATTTTGAATATCTAATTTAATTACAAGGCAATTCTAACGATAATTGTAAATAACAATTATTTTAATTTGAAAGTATAAAATGGCGGAACTCTGTAAAAAATACTCTGATTTTAAAAGAGGTATCACATGATATCCCTTTGTATTTAAATTTTTGGAAGTGATATTCACCCTCTGCAGGGTGTCACCCCGTTATTTTGGGTGGTTAGTTTTGAAATGGAAGCGCTTTATATATTTTGCATCTATATTATTATAATCTCTAAAACGTATTATTGAATTTCTTATTAAACTTAAACCTTCGGCTTCGATAGAAGGTTAAGGCAAGGGCCGAATAATCGGCTTCGCCTTCGGCCCAGATTTGGGGGATTTAAAGTAATTTAATTCATAACATTATGAACCTGATTTGCCACATAAGGGAATCATAGTAATCCAGAAATATCACTTATAATTCAACTACTAATGTGTTGAATTATAAGTGATTTTATAAATTTTTTAATGTTTAGTTCCTACCTAAAATTTCTCGGTCCGCCAAACCTTGGATAAAGAAATAATTGAAACACTGCTCTAAGATATAACGCCGGTGTGTGTGGAAACTGGCCAAGACATCTGCGAATGTAGGGTACTCAAAACCCCAAGGCATATTATTAGTCCATTATAACGAAATTGATGAACATTATATCAACTTCTCAAAATGTCTGGTATATATTTCGCCTGGACGGTCCTGTTTAATATGGCGTGTTCTCTCTAAATTATCTAAACTAAAATAAACTACAATTCGCAAAAACTACTTATTCGAGCCCAATTAAACTTAACTTCATAAGCTATCATTTCGAAGGTAATTAATGTTCCGGGTTTTACTACAACAATGTAATGAATTTTTGGAAATAAGTTACCGGGTTTTCGACTTTTCTCGGTGAAAAACACTCGTGACATGGGCTTTTATGTAGTAGGTATTCTGATTCTATGTAAATTTTTCATTGACAGCCTTACAATCTCTAAGTTTTCATAATATAAGCAAAAAAAACAAAATCCATATTTTTGTGCATTTTTATTGTTTTTTTTTTCTGCTCGGATATTCTATAATATTACTGAAGTGATGGCAAAAGCGAATTGTTGTTCGAATTTGTGAAAAATTGCCTTCATTGTCTGATGTAACAAAGTCTCTAGAATTAAATTAAAAACTTTTTTAATGCTGTATCTATTTAGTTCTCATTTATTATATTTACCCTGTATCAGACGTTTTTTGGAATCTGATGTCAATAGTAAGATGAGCATGACACTTTTTTTGTTTACCTTATTAACCTGTTATTAGTATTTTATTTTGTTTCAGGCACCTGACTCATAAATCTAATACAAGGAAAGTCCATTACCTAAAATGCGACAATTGCTGTTACATGACAAAAAATAAAAATCACATGACCCGACACGCTTTAATACATAAACCTTTAGACGAAGTGCAGACGTTCAGTTGCGACCAATGCTCTTACAAAACGAAACGGAAAGACCACATGAAGAGGCATTCGTTGAAACATAAAAGTATTGATGAGGTGGAGAGTTTCAAATGTTCAGAATGTCCTTACTTAGCGAAAAACAGATCCCGTTTGAGGGTGCACGCTTTAATACATAAAAGTGTTAATGACGTAGAAACATTTAAATGTGAAGAATGCCCTTATATTGCAAAGCTGAAACATCACTTAACGAGACATAGTTGGGTACACAAATCTTCCCAAGAAGTGCAGACGTTCAAATGCACATATTGCCCATACGTGACAAAACGAAAAGCTCGCTTGAAGAGACATAATATGCAGCATCTAATTTTAAATGCTCCAAAAACACTACAGTGCGAACAATGCGATTACGTGACAAATAATGTTCACTATCTAGAGTATCATAGTATTATTCACCGATGCATTAGGTAAACAAATCTTGTTCTTCCCTTACAGTCCACAGTACAAGACGCTATTAATTGTTTATTGATCAATAAAAAACTAAAAGTTCTTGAGCAGCTTCCTTGCGACACCCAACTTCTCCTCTAAAATTTTCGCCATGTTTATTTTATAAGGGTAAAATTTTTATTACTAACAGTTGCATTTTTATTTGAATTTAGAGATAATGTGATAATATACATACATCATTCAACAACAAACCATCACATCACGTAAGGTATGAATTTGTAAGGAATAACTAACATGATTTTAACAGCATACTCATAGAAATTTGAGCATTAAAAACTCCAAAAAAGTAGATATATTTTTTTGCTTATATTGTCAAAGGTGCGGACGCGATCATAATTATATCAATGGAAAAGTTGTAAAGCATCAAATATTCTTCCAAATTAGTGCTCAGAAATCTTGATTGGAGCACTTTTAACGTAGATTAGCCGGAAAAACTTTAAAAATTATTAAAAAATATTACCTTTGTTGAAGCGAAAGCTTCTTAACAGAGGCTTACACTTACACATATGAAAATAGATAAGCAAGGGAATGAAATGCATAACTTTAAATTTCATTTGTTTCGACCCGGCCCGACCGACCGACTCTTCACACTGGCTCGATCTTGAAATACCCATCCAATTCAGTTCTCTGTGTAAGAAACTGGAACTTCTCTCTGTATGATCTTTGACAGGGAGCCGGTGGTATATTAAGAGTCTCTCCTTTCATAGAAAATCAATAATATATAGAAAATAGACTAATATACAATACCTGCACAAAGGAACACCATTAAACTTGCCATTAAATTTATGTATGGACCTGCTTCATATTATCAAGTAAACATTTTACATTAAGACCTCTGAATAATAATTTATACACAATCAATAATAAATAGGAAATAAACCAATATATTATCCAAGTAATATATAATAATAAACACTCCAATTCTCTCTTGGTGATAAGTCTTACATGTCAGAAATAAATATAACACCATACAAAAAGGCAACTTGGTATTACACTTTCATATTATCAACGAATATAGATAGGATACACATTAAGCAAAACATGTCCTTTGTTTACATCGTTTTGTTATCCTAATAAACAAAGTACTCAATAGAGGGATTGATGTATTATATACATCCGTGGCTTTTATACCCACCAAAGACAAGTGGTCCAGAGTCCAAAGCTCACGGCTGCAAATTCAAGGTTCTCGGATTCGAAACCGAGAACAATTATACTTTTTTAAAAATATTATATCATTATTAATTAATTGTATGTACTATTTTCAATTGACATAAAATGAGTAAAACTCATTTTAATATTACATAGATTAAAAACTTAAAAAAATTGTTGCTACCGTTGAATAAATAGTTGTATAATTTATTGTTTTGTATAAATGTTATGTGTTTGTAATGATTTTAGCTAAGAACATTGACATCTTCTATTCAAATACTTATTCAGATGAACAAAACTATTCACAAACACTTCCTCAATATATAAACTTATATTTCTTTGCAGATATATTTAATTTAAGAATTAGATAGGATTAATACTTGACACTGAACAAAATAGTGACAATTATTTTAATTTACCTGATATTTATATCCCTTACTAAGAATGAAACCAATAAAGAAAAATAGAGACAGTGAGAGAATGAGAAAAGGGAAGTATATTTCGTAAGAAGCTTTCGCTTTCATCGTTCAGTCTCAAATGAATGCCGCTCTTTTTTGTCATTTAAACTGAAACTGTAATCTTTCTCCTAATGATAGCTTATAACATTGACATTAATTGGACTCAAAATGTATATCTTCAGTTAAGTAAACTTGCAGAATTGGAATTTAAATAATTTATATACGCTAATAAAGTATCTTTGACAACAGGCATTTGCGCCATCTCGTGTTTTATTTGTGGAACGCTGGTTCTGTCAAAGCCGTAATTTATGTTTGCTGTCTTATAGATTAAAATTATTCCATAAAATGGAAAGAAAAAAATCAAACCTAAAGTGCGGTGTAGTTGATTTTGAAAATACATCAAGGAAAAATAAAAAATTACAATTCTACCGTTTTCCTGGATTTCTAAAGCAATTGGAGAGGAAGGAAAAAAATGTATTACAGCAGTTCGTCGTCAAGGGCAATTAAATTAAATTTCCACGTTTTTATTCATTACTAAATACAGAAAATTAATCACAATTGTTGTTCGTTAACAAAAATAAGATTCAATAACTCTTGTAATCATTGTAATTCTTTCCAAAATAAATTGAAATTTTAGGTTAACATAATTTTTAATTTTTTAATTAATAATATTTTATTTTAGGAATAAAGAAAAAAGTAACTTTTTAGTTACAGGAGGGATGAAAAGCCTTGGCAACCGGGAACATATTCAAGGATTTGTTGTGCTCATTTCGATGGAGCAGAAAAATCAAACAATGTCGATACATAACAAAGTTTACAATTCAACTATCTTTCCTGTAATATGTCAATATTTATAATCTTTTAAACAAATAACACTTTTTATTCTCATTATTTTTATCTTTTTTTATGAGCGCTTCTTTATTATTAGTTATTACAAAAGCTATAAATAATATATAATCAATATTCATTTCTTTGTGAATTAACATGTATATTTGCATCTATTGTTGCTTTATTATCCTTGTTCCAACTTCTAAATTTTTTTCTTGATCCATTAAAACTTCATCGTCAGTGAAATCTACCAATAAATTATATATAATGAATGAAGTTAATTTGTTTTTTTCTTATATATATTTACTTACTACTGTTAATCTCAATTGGAGCTTCATCGACTCCTGAAGATTCAATTTTTTCTTGTGATAGGTATTCGTAATCATTCAGTCCACAAACCAGCATGAAGATTTTGCTTTTTTATATACATATTGCAGGAAATATAGTTGGATTGTAACTTTTGTTATGTGCATTGTTTACTTTTTTCCCAAACAATTTGACCATTGCAAATTATAGAATTTGTTTCTGGTTGAGATGTATTACCCCACTGCTGTAATTAAAAAATCTCAGTTTTGTTAATAGAACAACAATTATGATTAATTTTATACATACAATAATGACTAATAATGTGGAAATCAAATTTATTTACCCATTATGTCGAACTGCTGCAATTCATTTTTTCTTTATCTCTGTTTAATATGGAAATCCATGAAAGTGGTATAATTGTAATTTTTGGGTTTTTTTCTTGGTGTATTTTCACAATTAACTACACCGCACTTTCGGTTTGATATATTTCTTTCCATTTTATGGGATGACTAAATTTTAATCTATGACACAGCAAACATAAATTACGGCCTTGACAGAAGCAGCGTTCCACAAATAAAACACGAGATGGCGCAAATGTCTATTGTCAAAGATACTTTATTAGCGTATACAAAATATATTTTCAAAGTACATAAAATGCAGTTCACTTTGTATCTTTTTTCGTTACAGTGCCGTAAAATATACGAATAATGTGAATATTGGCAACCCTTACTTTTCTTGACAGTGGCGCATTCAGCTAGTGGTAAAATATTTTAATTCATATCAGTAAATAGTAACCACTGGAAATTGGATCAATATAGATAATATGGCTTGACAGGTACTGTCACTGGTTCGCTCTACTGTCTACCGTATATTCGCACTTTCAAACCATTTTCTCATCTTATAACGAAAAAACAAGATTGTCAATCTTAAGTACATGATATGAGCTTTCAAAATATCTTTAGCATAACCTGATTGGGCTAGCCTAGTTAATACCGTTCGTATTGAAAAATATTTCTCTAAATTATTTAAATTACAATTCTTCAAAAACAAGTTATTCGACAGTATCGATCTTGAGCCCATATAAATTTAACATCATAAACTATAATTTTGACGAAGACTCATGGTACAGTTTTATATACAAGAAAGTAATGAATATTTGAATAAAATCTAGTTTTTACTACTTTTCTGACTTTTGTCGGTGAAAAATGATCCAATCAGGATTACATACACTTACTAAAAAGGATTTCTGATTCTTTACAACTTGTCCATTGAGCGCATTACGATCTGTTTATTAATTTTCATAGTATGAATAAAAATCGTTTTGTGTTTTATTTCATTATAAAAGGTAGGCGTCAAGGTTGGTACATTGTTGGTCTTAGTGATTTTCTTTATTATGATTCCTACGCCATGTTGATTCTCATAGTCTGCGCCTTTGTCATACGTATGTGTTCGGGTTTAGATGCTAGATATTCTTTGTCCTTACGTTTTATTTTCGAGGGTCCAAAACTGTTACAGTTCTTAAGCTAGTTCATGAAGACGCCTTGCACCTACCGAAGTGATTACTTTGTTTTTCGTAGCCTTTTGGAACTTTGGGATTTCTAGCATCCTATGTCTGCTTCCTTACATAGATTTTGAATTTACGGACTGTCAATTCTCATCTCACTATCTCATTGTTATAACGTGTCATTTTTGTACGCCATTAAATCGAAATATCTGGAAATATTACACACCTAACAAAAACTAACTCTCTGAATTAAACAATTGGCGACGAAACATCCTTCTGAACACACAATTGAATATGAAAAACTACCAAAAATTCTAGTCACTTCAAGAGAGCAGCGATATACCTTCAGAACACATACCGACTGCGACTAGAAATTGGATGAAGAGTAATAGCATATAAAGGCATAATGACCACAGCAGGCTCGCAGAAAGTTGAGTAGCGAAGCTGTAAATCATCGAGGTGATAGTACAGTATAAATTTATGGTTTTGATGTGAAATATTAGTGTACAGTAATTCACTGTGTTTTAGGTTGAGGAAATAAAGAAGAGTTATTTTTGGAGTGAATTGATTGTGTGAACTCACGGACAATTGTTATTAAGATTAAAGAATGGGGCTTTCAAGAGGATTTGGTATAGTAATAATGCTACAGAAACTTAATCCCGACTGGTAGTCTCAAAGAAAAAGTGCCAGTCGTCTTCACCAAAGTACAAAATGAGATTACCGGAGGTCATTTGGGCATGAAAAAGACTCTAGATAAGATTCGCCAATAGTTTTACTGGGTAAATTACTTCAATAGCATCAGAACAGATGCGGGGTGTGTGACATCTCCGCAGCCAGTAAAGACCCAAATACCCACATGAAAGGCAGAATGCAACAATGAATTTGGTAGAATTGCAAATGATGTCGGTCCATTTCCCGAGTCCTAGTGGGATAAGAAATACATTGTGGTCGCAATAGATTATTGCCTGAGATAGTGCTTAGCGATGAATAGGCGAACAGTTATTTTATTTGCATCAACAGATATACTAGTTTATAGCCTACCGATAGACTAGTCCTCGCTACCCAACCGTCGACGATATAGAGTGATAAACTGTATGGTCTTATTGTCTATCAACGGACCAGTCAACGCAACGAATGAACTAACCTAACCGACTAAATTGTAATGTTCCAAACTCGGGACTGATATTGAATCAAAGGAGAACAATATTATCGACTACTATAGTAAATTTCTGTCAAAATTGATTCATAATTTAAATATGAATAATATAATTAAAATGTAAATATGGATAGTTTGTAAATACTTTTTCGATTAGCACGTCTCAATAGTAATATATAACCCGTTTACTCTTTAATCTGTTTGACTTTTACCCATAAATTTAGGAATAAACTATTTGTGATGTCTCAAAGATCATTTGTGGTCGTTGTTTCATCGAAGGTCGAAACTAGTCGAAAATCAAACTGTTTTATGAACTAGTTTATCATCGACGATAAACCGTCTCATTTCGTTTACTGTAAAACGACTGACCACTAGCCTGAGGCATCTGCCCTATCAGTAGGCAACCACGGTGGCAATGGTGCTGGTGGAACAGCTGTTCAGGAGATAGAATTCTTTGATCGCATTTTTGGCGAATGCTCTATCTTATAACAAAGTCGTACCTAGGAATGCCACTTATAAATTCTAAAGACAACTCAATTCTTCTAATTTGAAAGCTGGTTAACTATAATTCATGATCTTTAGAATTTTTTGTGCTGCCTATATATCTAAAAACAACAAATTTCTAATGTAAATTTTAAATGTCATAAATTAAATTTTCATTTTGCAATCTACATCAATAAATATAAAGCCATTGACAACGAAGTCAGAATAGACTTTGAAACGTTTGGTATTCCTGCAATATACGTCGTTTTATTTCTATTGTGGTGTTATTGCCCAAAAAAAAAAACATAAAAGTAATCAAGAATATGCCACAAACAACGTTTAGAAGACAATATATTGTGTGTTTTATCAAAACAAAGCCTCTATTTATTTTCTTACACTATCTCGCGATGTTATTATTTGTCTATAATTTAACAAATACATCAGTTTTGCCAGTTGAAATTCGTATCTGGCATGTAACATCCTTATTTTGTTGCAGGGGGTGGACCCAAAACACCGACACTTCGAAAACCAATATCAACAGAAGTGTAGATGAGCTGGAGACACACAACTGCGACCACCCTAAAACATTTAAGCCTGAACATTGTCCTTATGTAGTCACCGAAGATGTAAACCACGGCAAGCGACATGAGATAAGCCGCAAAACATTAAAAGAAGTTAAAATATTCAAATGCCCAGATTGTTCTTATACTACTAAACACATGCACAACTTAACAAGACATGAAGTAACCCACAAAAAATCTTTCAAATGTCCCGACTGCCCTTACGCAGCGAGGTATAAGTCACGCATGAGGCATCATAGGTTGAAGCATGAACTGAAAAAAGCTCCAAAAACATTGAAATGTGAACACTGTGATTACGTAACAAATAATTTACTGTACCTGGAGTATCATAATATTATTCACAGAAGTATCAGATAAAATCATTTTTCTTGAAGGATGAGTTCCTGCCTTTGTTTGGTTCTTCTGTTTTAAGGATTAATATTCACCTTTTTCTGTTGGAATACTCAAATTCACGCAAGATTGAATGCCACTTCTGACACGAAGTTTGTTAAATAATAATCGTTCCACGTTTTGATTTTTGCCAAAAAGTTTATGCAAAATAACATAAGACATAGTACAGATTTGAATTAAACTACTACTAATGATTAAACAAAATTTCTCAATATAATGAGGTTATTTTATTTCCCTCCATTACGCGGTAAGCCAGAGCCTTTTTGTTACATGGTGTTGAATAAGTTCTAAGTTCCTTGGCGATATTATACACAGTGATCAATAAATAGTATTTCACCGGCTATCAAGTTGTGACTTTGAATTTCGCCCTGTCCTTAACCTCCAACGACACCGATTCCCTGGATCAGTCTGTGATGACCTTGAATTTAAAGGTTTCCTGAAGGATAGTTGCGGCATAGTTTGTAAATGTTTAAGCACTTTTGTGCTTAAACTTTTAATTTAACCTCGAAGGTCATTTCAAGTTCCATTTCATATTTTAAATAGGGCTTAAAAGTTTTATGCCGGACGCAAATAGACCTGATTTCAATAACTATCTCTATTAAATTTTAAATCTTTTTGACTATTCATTGATTTTAATATATTTTGTAATTTAAATAGGTAAGGGTATTAATTGTGGTGAAGAGTGTACGAGAATTCTCCGCTCTATTTTTGGGGTCAAAAATATGGATTCCCTTTAATGAAATGCAGCTCACCTCGAATTTTTTAACTTGAATTGGACCCGCCAGTTCAAATTGGGTTAAAGTAAGGTCATGGCGATCTGCAAAATTTTCTGCTCTATTCCTTTTTGGCATGAAAACATAGTATCCAATTTAAAAAATAGTTGACGTAGAGATGAACTTGAAGGTTAGGGTCAAAGTCAAATTCAAGGTCTCTGCTGGATATTCACGGGAAAAGGTATACTAGGACTTATTGACCACCATGTATATTATTTCATGTGCATCACATATGTATTGCATTACCAGAAGCACTGTCAGTTCTTAGGAGTGTACCAAATGCTTTGTGGAAGTCCTAATGTTAGTATCTACAGGTATTAATTTTTAGTGTAGTATGATATGTGTAAGTACAACACTTAACATGTGTACTCTCTTCGAGGTGTCATTCCGTTGTACGCAAGAATGTACAATTGAATGTCCTCTCGAACACTTCTTTATGCATTTGATGCATTTCGTTAAATTTGAAGACGCGAGATGTAAGACCGACAAAGGAATGACACCACGAAGAGAGTATTCAATATCTCTGACAGGTGAAGTAACTTGAAAATTTTATCGTGTCATTCTGTCCTAGGAGTTAAGGGAGAAAAGCAATTACACAGAACGGCTCCAGATTCGGAACCTCTGTGTACTGATTCTCTTGAAAATCCTAGATGTCGGTCTTACATCTCGGGTCTTCAAACTTAACATGTATGTTATGCAATTATAAAATAGTTTTTTTGTAAAGCTTTATTTAATGACCTATATCTGTTTTAGAAAGAAAAACTCCATATTTTTATAATTATTGCCCAAAAACTGTTAACCGCGAATCACTAATCTCGGCAAACCGTTATTGGCAACTAGCGTCCACGAACAAACCCAAATATTTGTTATACTCCAGACGGTAATTCATACCTATGAAAGCATCCGGTACCAAAGTTATTATCAACCCAGAATATGTTGTTTTAGTGCAAAATCTGGACATCATAGGTGCCACTATAGTCATGTTAATTAATAAATTATATTTTTGTAAACCGACGGCATCCATATGTACATAATATGTACAGTAGTTAATATAATGGATTTGTTATATATATGGTTTTAGTAAATTTTGCCGTCCGACATGTCAAGAGGGCGCTGGAGTCAATTAGAAAAACACCACCGATATTTCGTATACTGTTCGTTTGAAAAGAGTTTTTTAAATATGATGCAACGTTTTTGAAATAATAAGAGTACAAAAATAAAAAGCAACAAATTATTGCACCTTTGAATAATATAGGGCTCCGTTGTGTTTATATCCATAAAATAAATGTTTTCACTTAGTTTTAATTCTGTCACTTCAACCTCCCGCACAGGTAAGTTGCAACGCTTAAAATAAATGAGAGTAAAAGTCAAAAGATACCAGAATTCAATGGTCATCAAAATGTAACCAATATGTACTAATAAAACATTAGTATCATAAGTCACCTAATGTAAGTTTTGTTTATTCATTGTTCTTGATAATTAGTGCTCAAAATGTTGTCCTCCTGCATCCATACATACAGACTACTAAACTTGGACCCGAATATTACGAAGAAGATCAGGTGTAATGGCCGACATCCATCAATAATCCGCTGACGTAATTTATTTAATGACCGTGACTGACTTTTATGAATCTTCATAGGAAATAAAATCTAAGTATTAAGTCAGGTGATCTTGTAAGCTACTCTTGGTCCTCTTTGACCGATCCATCTACCATCACATGTCCGATTTAAATATTCACGAACAGTAAGAGTATAATGAGGAAGTGCACCATCTTGGTGAAATGTCAACTCTTCAACATTGTAATTGATATTATTTTCAAGCATGACCGTCAATGCAGGATCGATAGCTTCCAATAATTGCAAAAAGACCAATTAAACAACCTCCATAAGTTCAGGATGTTGAGTGTGCACCTCATCGAACAAATTTTCATCGCTTAATATCGCGATTGAATGCTCGGAAAAACAAAAGAAAATAAACGAACATTCGGATTAGTTGCTATTCATAATCTCGCAAAAATCCAAAGGTCTGTCAAAGTCATTAATTGTCGCCTAATGCCTAATGTCCGTATTGATGTTGCCCAAAACAGTAACTTCCACTGCATCGTTTACTAATATCCTTCGATTTGAAGCGATAGAGTTTTGGTTTGCCACTGATCTTGTTTCCCTAAACTTTGCGACTAGCTTATTTATGTGTTCTCGGTAAATATGTTTATCTGGATTGGTTTTATTAATTATGCTGCAACATTAACCATTTTCATAATGCAGTTCAACCAGCCATACTCTTTCTGTATTAGAATAAATCAGTTTTCATTTAATATAAAACTTAGGAACAGACAAAACCCTCGAAATACTAAACTGAAATAATTTCAATGCAAATACTTTGCCTTTACTTCTAAGGGAGATAAAAACTATTATATTTATAAATTCATTTCACAAATAGAATTCCATACTAGAAAAAAATTACAGATTTGAATGATTGCAAAAAGACTAGTATTTGCTTCTGTTTTCGATATAATTAGAATTTACTTTTTAACCGACTTCCAAAAAGGTTAAGGTTATCAATTCGTCGGCATGTTTTTTTTAATGTATGCTTAGTGATTATTCCAAAACGGCTTGGACAATTTTGATGATTAAAACGGCATTGCATTAAGGAATGTTACCAAAGGTACCAATTTTCTATAACGTGAGATTTAAAGTTTTCCAGAAAATCAGAAAAAAAAAACAGTAATTACGGGACTACTACACTTTAGGGAATTTCAATAAATCTAGACTGTTTTCTCTAAAACAGGTCAATCAACTTGAATATTTTAAGTTGTATTCTACAAAGAGATCTTCCAGCTTGATTCCGTATAATTTTCTATAACCTAAAATATACCGTTTTTCTGAAAATCGGAAAATTTGTGCAAAAAACGATAAATGTCAAGATATGCCATGAAAGTATATCGTACAGGGTGTTTGTAAGGTTTTGATTTTACGGGGCTTAAAATCGAGAGAAATGTATCAAAAGAAAAATTGTTGTGTGATCGATCTTTTCTATAACAAGCAGTTGAAATATAGGGCGAAGTAAATTTACAGCTAAAATGGTACAAGTAAATGTGATATTGGGTAGCACATAAGCTGTTGTATATATAGGCTGGTTGAAACATAAGGTGGGATAGAATTAAAATTATACAGGGTGGTTCAAAAAATGTTGTATTGGGTGGCACAAAAGTAGTTGCGTATACTATTCCGTTGAAATAAGAGTGAAGTAAAAGTATAGTTATACAGTGTGGATCAAAAAACGTTAGAAAATTGTTAAATAAGGATATGCAGTAAGGTTTATTGAGTTATAGGGCGGAGGGTGCAAAAAAAGTTAGAAGCAGTTGCATATACAAGATGATTGAAATATAAGGTGGAGGGGAATTATAGTTATACAAGGTGGTAAAAAAATGTTATGTAGTGTGGAACATAAGTAAAATTATAGGTATACCGTGTGATTTAAACAATAGAACAATATTAACAGTCAATACGGTAGAGAGGATTAATACTTATACAGAGCAGTTGCAATATCGTTGTGAAGTTGAATTATAGTTGTACAGGGTGGTTCAGATAATGATAGACAAACAAACAAACCTATACAGGACGATTGCAATATATGGTGAATTAGTTACACTTATAGAAAGTGGTCCAAATAATAAAACTAATTAAAAGTTAAAAAAAAACATGTGGAAAATAAACAGAAAAAAATGAGAGAGAGTTTATAAACGATTTTTATTTTTAGCCAGTTGAGTCGGTTCCTTTCTAAATATAAATTATTGAATAATAAATGCAATGAGAAATGTAAAAAAGTTTTATGTTTGATGTGTTGAAAACAGCATATGATTACCCATATAATGTAATTTAAGGGTTGAAATTCACCCTTGCGGGTCGTCAACGTGGCGAGCCCTCAAGTTACCTACTCAAGTCTCACTAGATAACTGAACTTAGTGAATCTGAACCGTTTCATGCATTTATTATTCTCGCTCGGCTATGGAAGTACTATCAATAGCTTTACGATCATAGATGCACTCAGTGAATTGAGCATTATGATAGTCCAGCTCTCATCGAAATTGGTGGAGTGTGTACTGTTTGTATATTATGATGATATGTGATGGCAGAGTTTGGAACCTTTTACGAACTGAAGAAAGTGTTCATATATTCGATGATTGGTGCGTCAGTTATATATGACCGATGTAACTTTGTGGACAATCGTTTTGTAAACTTAGCGATGCTCGTTAGACACCTTGTCCTTTGAGCTCCTGACTAAACCGGCTACGGTTTGGTTGGTCTTGAAAACCCCTAATTTCATTACAATTTAGAATCCTCGCTATTTTTCTGCGACCCTCGAATCAACGGCAAAAATGCTTTTCGCTGTTCCTCTGGTTTGCAGGATGTTCCGGTATTCATAGGTTGTAGAGATTTTTGAATTTTACGTTTTCTACATTTGATGGCTTGATGTGGACCGTTTTGTCCAAGAATTTGTGGAAGAGTTCGTACTGTATATTGTCAATATCTGGGAGTCGAAAAGATTTAAGAACTAAAGTTTCCATCACCGACTTCAATTGAGCAAGAAGATGGTGTTGTCCAAAGGAGTCTAGTGAATGTCTGCCTTGAGGCCAGATGACAAATGTGTCATCAATATTTCGAAGCCAACAATTAAGCTTCAAAGTGGACGAAATTACTGCTTGAATTTCAATTTGTTCCACGAATTTGTATACGTTATTCTGGAACGAGAAATAGCTATTTGAAGAGCAGTGTTGCACTAGATTGATAATGCCATCTCAAAACACATGTACATAATAAAACTAAACTTAGAAAGAACACTATTTTACTACTAATAAATGATTTCAAAATAAAATACCAGCTTAGAAGGCATATTTTAAGACATAGAGACTAATCTCTGAAAGGAACTGTGAAGAGTCTTTAAACTTCGATGACAAGCACATTTGTGGCATATTCCTGAAATAAAGTTCTTTCTTGGATATTAATGTCTGGTAGAAAAATTCACGAAATTTAGTTAAAGGACAGAAGAATACAGGTATTTCTGCTGTTTGCGTATTATTTAAAAATAACTTAATACAGAGTAACTTGAAATGATCTATCTTAACTGCTAAATTATTCCTTAACACATTAATTATTAAATTCAAATATATCTATTGGATACAGTACTGACATTATATATAAAATCCAGAGTTATTAATTTCAGCACAAAAATTGCACCAAACATCAAGATTTTATCCACTCGTAAAAATCTAGCATTTTCCATCAAAAATGAACGTTTAACTGAAAACTGCAAAACAAACAATGAATTAGCCGCCACAAAGAGACGCAAAATATTGAAACAGGCATTTACCGTACCCGCGATGGCACGATGTTGCAATACATTTTCTGTCAGTATTCGGCGTATGTACCATTTAATTTATGCTTTTTCGTTGCTCCTTTGGTTAGTGAAGCCATATAATCTATTTGGTATTTAACATATTATTATAAACTCCGTGGGTTCAATTAATTAAAAACCAATATTCACTATCACTTTCTAGAAAGTTTTATTTACATCAAATATTCACAACAGCTGATTCGAATATCAAAATAAGTAACTAACTCTCGATGCTGGGCCGCACCTTTTAAAATACGCATCGAATTCTTCTAGCAAGATCGAGTGTCAATTTTACAGTTGTCGAGTTATTTCGAGATTAAGTTTTTGTCCTCATTAAAAGATTCCAGTCCTTGTTTTTTTCCTCCCAGCGATTGATGTTTTGAAATTAAATGTTTTACGTTACTTGCCAGGAACGGAATGGATAATTTATAACACAAGCGTTTTGAATGCAAAATTATCTGTCGGTAAAAAGTCTGTATATTTCAAATAGTCCAAACGTTTCAATGTCGAAATCAGACACCGTTTTCAGTGGTATAACTTAACAGAAATGAACAAGAAAAATTAAAAATTAAAAGGATATTCGGAATGACAAATTTAGTATATCATCTTGAAAAGTTTGGACTATTTGAAATATATAGACTTTCAAATATATGTGGTGTTATTTCCAAAGAACTCAGAAAAAATAAAAAAAAACCAGAGATGCCACAACTATCCTTCAACTATTACTCCTTAAAATATTTGCACTCATATGGTTTACACCCTATAAGTGCACAGTATGCTGCACATGCCTTTCAGACCGGGAGCTAGTGTCATGCCACTATTTTCGCCTTCATGCGTCGGGGAGTAGTGAACGATAGTCTAGAGTGAAGTAGGTCAAGCGAAGATATGACCGATGATAAACCAGAAAAATTTTTTCATGTAACGATTTTCTTGCTTATGTCATATTTATATTAAAATTGAGAGGGCATCGACTGTATTGCAAATAATACAACCATGAGGTTTGCAATTGTTCAAAAGGTTGAAAAGATGACTTGTTTATGTCAAAAATAAGTATTATTCCTTGTTTTTTCTGTTTGTCTGCAATTGAATCGATAAGTTTTCAATATGGTATAAGTACAGCTAATTCCATATCAGAGTTAGACAGAGTAAAATTTGTGAAAATTTTTTACTTTTTTCGTATGAATTTCCGATTGAAGATAAAATGCAACTTGACATAACGAAAATCTGCATAATGCAAAATGACAAGAGTCGAGTGAAGCCTCTAGTGAGTTTTAAAGTTGAAAAATTTTTGGGAAATGATTTAGTGAAGATGGTCAAGTTGATAGTTATAGTAGTAAGTTTCATAAAACATTAAAATAAACTAGAGCTCTAATATTCAGTTAGTATTTTAATACGAGGGTGAATCAAATATGAACCGGATACTGTTTCTCGCCCTGTAGGTAATTCGAGTGGCGTGACGTCTCGATATATGTTAGGTAGGGATGTTAAGAAGAGGGGAGTTCGTCGGTTTGGCGAGGCGTAGTCGATGCGCTGTTAGTAGCATCATGTCAGAGCAAGAGGTGCATACGTCTGTTGCGCAACGTGTTTGCAAATTTTTGGCGCGGGAGGGCGTTAGACCGTCTGAAATTTTGCGTCGACTATCTGCACAGTTCGACAATGAAACACTTTCAATGACCCAAGTGTACGACTGGCACAAAAAGTTTTCAGATGGCCGAGAGACAGTGGAAAATGAGCCTCATGCACGCCGTCCCACGACAAGCATCAATGAGGCGAATATCTACGCAATTCGTGAGCTGATTGAAGGTGACCGCCATCTTAGAGTATTGGCAATTGCTGAACACGTTGGAATAACATACGGGAGTGCTCAATCAACCATTTCAGATGAGTTGGGTTACCGAAAAGTGTGTGCAAGATGGGTTCCTCGGCTTCTAAGGGAAGATCAGAAAGCAAACCGTCTTGCCGTATGTGAAAGGCTGTTAGCAAGATATCGAGCAGAGGGGGATGAGTTTTTGAGACATATTGTCACCTGTGATGAGACATGGGTGCATCATCATACCCCGGAGTCCAAACGTGCAAGCATGGAGTGGCGAAAACCTGGAGAGGCAGCTCCGCGGAAAGCCAAGACCCGTCTTTCTGCAGGGAAAATTCTTGCAACAGTTTTTTGGAATTCGAAAGGCGTACTGCTGATCGATTTTCTGCACGAACGCCGTACAATTAATGCTGAGTATTACTGCGAACTATTCCAACAAGTGAAACTTGCCTATCGGCAAAAGAGGCGGGATATGTCTATCCGAAGTGTGATTCTGTTGCATGACAACGCTCGGCCACATACAGCTGCATTGACTCAAGAAAAATTGAACAAAATGCATTGGGAAACCCTTGAACATCCGCCTTACAGTCCTGATTTGTCGCCATGTGACTACCACATGTTTGGGCCACTTAAAGAAGAACTGGGAGGCCACCACTTTGAGGACAACGAAGGTGTAGAAACGTTTGTGCGCAATTGGTTATCGACACGACCAGTTTCATTCTTTGAGAAAGGTATTAAAAAACTTCCGATTCGGTGGGAAAAATGTATACATAAGGGAGGAGACTATGTAGAAAAATAATATGTATTAAAATTTGTATTGATCGTACCAATAAGATTTTTAAAACAAAAGTCCGGTTCATATTTGATTCACCCTCATACTTCCAAATAAAATTTAAATTAATTAAATTATTTAATTTAGCTGCAAACTACAATTTTTTAAGGTAAGGTACTACGAAATTTGAAATTGAAATGAATACTAAAATGGTAAAAAAGTGTACATTATATTTAAATTTTCCGTTTCAATTTTTACATATTTTTGTTTCAAGCATATATTTTGTCTATTAATATTAAATAAAATGATTTTCCTAGATATTATTAATTATATTTTCCCACAAATTGTTCTCAACAAGTGAATACTCTCTTCGAGGTGTCATTCCTTTGTACGCAGCTCGAAAATCCTAAATGTCGGTCTTACATCTCGCGTCTTGAAATTGTACATGCTTGAAATGAGAGATTCACTTACTGCATTACAAGTCAATTGTAAATACAATTTCTGAAGAAGCCAAACTTGGCGGAACATATGTGAATTAAGAATAAATAAATAGTGAAAATGTAACCAAGTGAGTGTTTTTAAGTAATCTTAAAAATTAATTTTCATCAAGTGAATACTGAAAAACATCATCAGTTATTTATGAATTTGAAAAATATTCAGTTTTAATAAATTTGGACAGTATTGTTGATAGTTTACTTTTGATATGAGTTATTATTTTGTTATTAATGGTAGTAAATAAACTGGTTTTATTGTTTAGTACGTATTTTTAAATGTAAATACAACCTAAGTACTTAAAAATATATCTAAATGTACCGCTACAGTTATATTGAAATTATTGAACACAGCCATAATAGGTTTGAAGTTTAATTGATTGCAGGCCTTTATTTTTTTCCTTCTCTGTTTCAGATGTGAGATCCAAAAAGTTGATACTGTACCGTTTTGCACGTATAAAAAATGTAGCAAATGCAATTTCTTAACAAGTAGTGACATAGATTTGATGAAGCACCATAAGTCGACTCACAAAGTTCCTAAAAAGAATAAAACGTTTAAATGCCAAGAATGTTCATACATAACAAAATATACATCCCACTTGAAGAGACATTCTTTAGTTCATAAAAACTTAAATAGTTTGGAAGGTTTCAAATGTGAAGAATGTTCTTACGTGGCAAAATATAGAGTACTTGAACAGTCATTCTCTAGTACACAAGCGGTTAAGCGAGTTTATAGAGTTCAAATGTAAAGAATGCTCTTACATAGCGAAACGTAAAGCAACTTTACTCAGACATAATAAGCTAGTACACAAAATTTTAACTGCAGAGATAAAGTTCGAATGTGGACAGTGTGATTAAAAGAACATATCTTACAACATCAAAATTAGTCGGTGTATGCAACTTAAGTGTATTTACTCATTCATAATGGTTTTACTATAGAAAGTGTAACTCGTTAATAAAATAATTTTTATAGTTTCTAAATCTATATATTAATTATGTAGTTGTGGTCTCCAAATCTTCTCTAACAATTTTGATGGAATTTACAGTCTGTTTTTGAAGCCAAAGCTTCTTATACTTGTTAATGTTATGTAGTGTAATGTAAAAATTAGAATTTGTTCTGCGAGTTCGTTCCGATACTTTTCTGATCTCGAAATACCCACAGAACTTAGTTTTCTGTGTAAGAAAGGGGAACCAGGTCATATCTTAACTTAGATCATGTACCTTCTAGATAAAGCCTGTCACGCCTAAAATTGGGGCAATGCTAGAAAGAGAGGGCAATAGAGACAGTAAGAGCCTATTTCACTTGATTGGCGGAAGCAGCCAATGCACAACATGCCCATCGTATTTCATTGGAAGGAGCTTCCAACCGAGTGAAATAGCCTCTTACCCTCTGTAATGCCCTCTCTCTCTTTAGTCTTACAACGACATTTGTGCATGACAGGCTATATTTAGAAGATACATGATCTAAGTATCTTAAGAATTGCTTCGTTTATAAAAAAGTCAATAAACTGTAGCAAATACACAAATATAACTTTCAATTAGTATACAATATCAGCACAATATTTCCTTTTCGTTGAAATAAACATACCAATTATCTGTTTGCGATATGTTAAATTAGATACTAGATGCACGTCAGACGTCAGAGAAACACAAAAAGGGCAACTTTATCAGCTGTTGTTACCAATTACCCCGTCGCCAATATATTTGTGCGCTGACCAAATTCATATTTTAAAGTAAACCTTTTACATTAACACTTAACTTAACGTTAGTTTTAAATTCCTTAATATCGGACTTTAGAGGATATACTTCTGGAGGTATCGTGCAATGCACAATTGTAACGAACCTTAGAGCATATACTTCATATGACTAAGAGCATAAACAAAAATTATCGTTTTGTGATATTTTATATTGTCAAAAAAGAGCGGCACTCATTTGAGACTGAAAACAGCTTATTACGAAATATACTACCCGTCTCTCGTTATCACCCTTCCGGTTTCTCTTTCTTTGTGCTGTTCTTAGTAATGGTTGCTTTTTTAATTGCGGGTGAATTTTAAACACTACGCCAAACGTTTTTAGAATGAATATTATTTTAGAAAAATAATTGGGTCAAGTGCCAGTTGGACTCGTATATTAAAAATTATGTACCAACTTTGAGATTTATAATAATGTAGGTAATTTATAATATATATATATATATATATATATATATACATTTCCAATTTCCAGTTTCAGGCAAGCAGGGAATGGGTAGGATTTCTTATATTTTTCTTTTCAATTCTGCGTTTAAAATTTTATAAAATATACTCTTCAATTCCTCACAACGAGCAATTTTACTTGATCTGGATTTATTAAATTTTCTAATGTGGCCCCCAAAATTAAGATTAGGAGTTGACACCGTATAAAATCTTTCACTGAGTTTTAGGTTCAGTAGTTTGAGAGATAAAGGGGAGAATGGGTCAAATTTGAAATAATAAATAATAATAATCCGCCATTTCATAAAAAATGTGAAAAAAGTTTGTAATGAACATTATTCTTTGAAAACCTCTCTATCAAAATAATTTGTTTAAAATATAAAATCTATTTTCGTTAATAACTTTTTTACTTTTGGTTCTATTAGTAAAAGTTATAGAATCAAAATTATAGAAAATTTAATTTCCAATAAAACGTGTTTCTCAGCATTCTATGCGACGAATACTTTGCTCCATATAGCGTTAAAAAATTCGCATCCCATTACACAAGATGGCGGCCACGGGACAAGGGTTGCGACCCCACAAACTTGGATTTAACTTTACACTACAAAAAATAAGATTGTGTACTCTGACTTTTGCACGCTAATCCCAGAAAAATGTATTATTTCAGTGGACTACGAGGACATTTCAACATGCAGTATTTAATGGTTGTTAATTCTTATATCACCTCCAGTGACAACTATTTGGTATGTTTTCTTTTTTTTGGGCACTGCAGATTTTTTTTTATTACTTTTTGTTGCACTATTTATTCTTTTAGTCGGGTCGTCAAACTTCCCACTAGCAAACGACCTTTGCATCAAGTCGTGCTTTACCGAGCTTTGGTGGAAAGCACCTCAGTAAATTATATTAACGAAAACAAAAAAGGTACAAATTGCTCAATTCTATCCATCCTACCAAAATGTTTTGATAGTTGAGAGAACGTAATTAAAAGAAACACCATTTGAAGAACCAACGTTAGTGGTTTTGCGGACGAGTGACGTGTGAATAGGTATGCAACATCGTTCTTAAAAATATGGATGTTTGGAAACATCACCAGCACATCAGACACCCTTAAAGGAGAAAAACTGAAATTTAGAGAAGACAAGGCATTTGAACAACTGGAAAAACCACCTAGGCATGATGAGGAAACCACGATAGCAACTTTTTTTTTCCCATACACCAAAGGCTTTTCGGAAATACTTAGCCATATTAGACACGGATATGGTATCAAACTGGCTTTCAAGAGCAACCTTGAGGAGGCTGATCACAAAAACAAAGCCGGATAATCCTGCTGTACCAAAAAACTGTATATACCGCATACCATGTGAATGTTACAATCTCTAACTAATCACGCATGGATCGAACACCACATCAACTGTGACCAGGCAAGGGTAATTCACAAGGAATAGCACTGGTATAAAAGAAAATTCATCGAGACGGCATACAAAATCTCTAATAAGAAAATAATCAGCGAGCCCAGCCAACTCTTATTTCAACCACCTTTTATATGCTATTTGCCACCCAATACAATATTTTTAGATCCATCCTGTTTAACTAATTCAATTCCAACTTATATTTCAATCATCATTGTATGCAACTGCTTATGTACCACTTAATATAACATGCAGGCACACACACACCTTCAACCGTATTCCACACAGAACAGATCGCCGGAATAACAAATTAATTAAATACTTTCATGGCATATCCTGACATTTAAACTAGATATTTATGATGAAAATTTGACATTTCCCATGATGTTTACAGTTGTGCATATATTTTGATGTTATAGAAAAATTTACGGAATCAAGCTGGAACATATCTTTGTATAATACAATTTATAATATTCAAATTGCGTGAACAGTTTTAGAGAAAACAGTGAAGATTCATTGAAACTCATCCCTTATTTACTTTTTTCTGATTTTCTAGAAAACCGTAAATCTCGTGTTATAGACAATTATGTGGGACCTTTCTGTAATGTTACTTAATATAATATAGTTTAAATAATCAAAATTGCTCAAGCCGTTTTTGAATAATAGATCGTCATACATAAAAAAAAGTTGTAGAGGAATTGATAACCTCCTCCTTTTTGGAACTCGGTTAAAAATACATATTCTCATTGTATTTATTTCTGATTATTGCACGTGCTTCTGATTTATGCCATATCGGTTTTGAAATACAATAACTTAACTCTTGGGCCGAGAGTACTTTAGCAAACTTTGTGGAATGTTATTGTTTTTTCAATTTCTCTGTTCAATTGTAAAATCGTTTAATTTTTAGCTTTAATATTCTTAATAATTGTCTCCAGAAAATCATTCGTGAATTTTTCAATGGGTATAGTAATTCTAGCATTTCTTTGACACAATCTAAATCAGTGCTTGAGATCATTGAGGGAGCGTCCGGTCTAGTCAACAGAGTACTCCTATAATGGACACTAACTCCATGAATTTCTGAAGCATGTAAAAGCACGGGTTCCATCTTGTACGAACATCAAGTGTCATTTTTTTTATTTGACCTTCTTTCAGTCCCATTTGTAATTGTTTTTTCATTCATTCATTCTCTTCGGCCTTTATTTTGGTCTTTTTTTTTTCAACTTTTTCAATCGTGAATGATTGATGATGACAGTATGGAAGGACATCTTTCGGCGGAAAGTCCACTATAGAGCAGAAAAAGTTACACCTGTCTGCACCAAGAACATCCCGTGGTTTATGTATATGTTTGTCATCAAATGTTCTGATATTATCCAACTTTTTTCTGTAAGGTTCACACGGTCTAGGCTTTCTCCGTACGTATCGCAGTTTTGGATAATGGGGCAAATCCAAAAACATATTCGGAAAAATGGGATATTTCTGAAAGTTTGCTGTGGGCATTCTTGTTGCACTTGCCGCGTTATAATGATCAGTTGGTAAACTGTAAATATTGGATCGTATATATAATCCTGTGGAGGGTATACAAAACATTTCGCCGAAGGCATTTTCTTAAAAAAAAATAGAAATGCTTCGGTATAAAGCGGCAATTGCAGCAAGAATGTCCACAGCGAACTTTCAGATATGTCCAATTTTCATTTACACCATTATCCAAGACTACAATACGTACGGACAAAGCCTAGACCGCTTAAACCTTACAGGGAAAAGTTGGAAAGAATCAGACCATTTGATTATAAACATATACATAAACTACCGGATGTTCCCTGTCTACAGAGGTAAATTTTCTGCTCTATAGTGGAGTTTCCGCCGAACATATTTACGATTGAAAAAGTTGAAAAAAAAAGACCAAAATAAAGGCCGAAGGGAATGAAGTCATAGTAGAAACCAATGGGATAAGAAAAACC
The DNA here is from genome assembly GCA_034190945.1 of Octodonta nipae. Taxonomy (NCBI): domain Eukaryota; kingdom Metazoa; phylum Arthropoda; class Insecta; order Coleoptera; family Chrysomelidae; genus Octodonta; species Octodonta nipae. Next base: position 24,874,842 of record CM067223.1, read on the forward strand.
TGAGTTACCAAATGGATTGGATTTTTTTAAATGGACGGCCAGTCTACCTGTAGGTTTACATGAAATTAGGTTGATGGAAAGGGTTGCCTGGGAAGCAATCGAGCCTGACATCAAAGATGAACAGTCTCTGATCCGTTTTAGAGACTACTTGGATGCTTTGGAAAGACATGAATGGATTTTACAGAAAGCCAAATAAACGAAATTCAAGAATTACGTTTTCACTTGTTGAAAAAACTATTTACTATGTTTATAATATTTGTGTACATACTAAACTAACCCAAATTTAATTCTTGCGAAATATTTCGTTGCTTTAAATCTTTTTGAATATATCATTATTACACAGGTTATGATGCCGCCACCGGTGGGCTCGCAGATAAGCTCGTCATTCCACCCTTTCTCGAGATAATAAAGGATGTATATTTTTTGCGACTCACCTTTGTGATTACCGACAAAGCACCTTTGAAATCATTTTCACATTCCGCTTTGGTCTTCTAGTATTGAAACATTGTGCTTGAAGTATGCCTCGAGAAGAAAGTGTAATTGCTGCGGCCGCATTTATAATCTTTGGTGGATATTATTTATTAAATAGTTGGACTTCTTCTAATAAACGTCGGTCAAGGCAAGTAATGATATAATAATTAATAGTTATGTTATTATTAATGTTTATTAGCAATCTTTTTACATAAGTTGTACAATCGTTTACATACAACAGAGTTTACAGTAAATACATGTAATTTTCATGTATATTTTGTTTTATATTGTTTGTCTTGGTTATTTATCTTGTGTTCTGTAATTTCCAAACAGGATTTAAACTTACAGGAATGTAAAATAACATGGCTGTTATTTACTCAGGTTTTAATATTAATATTTAGAGATGCCACTTCCCGAATTTGTGAATCATATATAAATAACGTAGAATAACTATTCTTATAGGTTTTATATGTCGATAATTGCATACTACACGCAAGCCTTATTACATATTCTCATATGGAATTAAACCATTTTCAAAAAAAAATTCCACATACATTTTCTTTATAAACGTAGAAATTCAAATGACAGTCTAGTCTGAAGTTTAAAATGTGTGGAAATTGATAGATTTCTAAGAATACAAGGAAAACGAAAAATAACGTCATTGACTTATTTGTAGGTCAGTAAATTTGCTGATCTTTAATGTATAGATGATAAGTACTGACAAAGTTTTTAAAATGTTTCATTTAGCTTGCTCTGTTTGATTGTTTGGGTCAAATCTAGTAATTAAAATGTCACCTTCTTCCTGTTGACAGATTGATCTGATATTTGGCGCAAACATTTAGTTCTGGTGATAATACAATTTAATACATTTTATATCATTGTAAATCCAAGATGACTGCAACTACAAAATGGCGGATTACATATTTTTTCACAACTACATCAATATGGGTATCAAATAAAAGGGCTAGTATAGAAAAATAAAGTTTACTATGAAACAATAGAAAATCCAATATGGCCGCCACCCACAAAATGGCGGATTAAGTATATGTTTTCGCGTCTCTTCAATATGGGTATCAAATGAAAGAGTTTTGATGGAAGCATGGATCTCCCACCCAAGTCGAAATTTTGTATCGTGTCGAGGACTGTGTGCCTTAAGGTGGCTAAAAATGATACGTCGTTGGCAATACACTATTCAAATTCAGGTAAATGGTTAAAACGTTCCAAGGACTGTGTGGAATTAGGGGAGATAAAAATGATATGTCGTTAGCATTTATGTTATGATGTCCATTACTCGTGGAAACAACATGGTTACAAATAATAATAAAACAAAAGCAAACAAAAAAATCTAACAAAATAAAAAACTACAAACTTGAAAATAAATTAAGTAAAAAAGATTTTTAAGTTAAAGAGTTTTATTTAAAATTAAGACAATATAGATGCTAATAATGTACTAAAAGCTAAAAAATAATTCGGGAGGTCCTAGGTACCACTTATCGCACCACTCTCCTTATCAACATAGAGCATTAATCAGACAAAAAATAAAATCCTTGGGCGTAACCTAATCTGAGTAAATATGTAGGTAAGTAGCATTTAGGTATAATGATAAAGCCGTCGACTTGATAGAAAATTTCCCGCCCCCCAACAATTTTATTTTTTGTCTGATTAATGTTGATGAGTTTTCTATATTGTGTGATACGTTTCTGTTTTTGGAGACAACTCTGAGTCGCTGTCAAACGCAAATTTTGACAGTGACAATTTGTCCTTTGACGATCACTTGATATTGAAGGTACCGTTTTTTGTTCTTCTACAATAGATGTCTCAACCTTTGCGGATCTTCATTTTGAAGTATGAATGAATATTCACATGGTATTATAAACAAAACTATAAATTAACTAGAAAGAAAATGGCAACAACAAGGCAGCACAAACAACCAACATAGTACTAGTACCAACCAAAAACAAACAGAAAATAAAAGTATGAACATAATTCCATATGTCCTTCAGTATCAAGTTATCGTCACTTTTTGAAAAACAAGAAAATCCGCATCAAAGCGAAAATTTTAGAAAAAAAACTAGAAAACAAAGCTATTTACAATGACTACAGAGTTGGAGAAACATCTCCAAATACAGTATATCAGTCTCACAAAATATACAAAAAACTATTTACCTATATATATAGTGAGGACGCGTGTGTTGGAACAAATTCATTTAAAATTCAAGTGTTGATTTTTTGGAAAAACGCTTGGACACGTCGTTTTATTTTGGACTGCGGTTTTTGTGATGATAAACTCATTTATACAGGGTGGGCCAGAAATAAATTGCGACTATCAACTTCATTTTTTCAAACGGAAACATTTGTTTTTCTTTTATTTTTGAATTCTGCATTGATTTCTAAGTATTAAAAAAATACATTTATTTCAAAATTGAAAAAAAACATCAACATATCAAATAAATGAACAAGTTGTTGACCATTAACTTCCTGACAATACCTAAGACGGTTTTCAAAGTTTCGTAACACTTCATTTGGCGTTTGTGGCAGGATGCGTTGTATTTCAGCCCTAATTCTATTCTTTAATTCCTCGATATTTTCCGACTTATTGAAGAAAAAATCTAATGGGAGACCTAGCTGGCGATTCCATATTACCTCTCCTTCCCATCCATCTATTTGGGAACATATTGTCCAGATAATCTCGCACTGTTCGCGAATAGTACGGGACGCTCCATCCTGTTGAAACCATACCGAATCTGCCAGTATATTGGGATTTTCACCATTGGGGTAAAGTTCTATTAAACAGGGTATTATGTCATTTTGTAATAGGTCCAAATACTTTCCCGAGTTAAGTATTCCCTCAACAAAAAAAACCCACCATTGAAGTACCCACAATTCCGGTCCATAAGTTAACTTTCTTGGAAACTGTGTATAACTTTCAATAGTCCAATGTGGGTTTTCTGATGCGCAATATCGAAAATTTTGCCTGTTTACTGAACCATTTAAACAAAAAAAAAACGATCTTACTTGAAAAGTGCGGGTTGGCATTGCCATTGTCCATCATTATTTCGCAAAATTATACTCTCCGGTCCAAATCATCTTCAGTAAGTTCCTGAACTAAATGAACTTTATATGGGTGCCATTTATTTTTATGCAAGCATTTTAGAACAGAAGACTTACTTATTGACTGTTGTTCTGCGGCTATTTGTCTAGTGGATTTGTGAGGATTTTCTGGTAAATCGAGCAAAACATTTAATTGTGTATCTTCTGGAAGATGTTTGGTTTTGTAATTGTCTCTTACGTGGTCGAATTCTAGAAACTTTTTTCTAGTGTACTACCTATCGTGTAATAGGCCGCTCAGGGTACTTCAGATTAAACAATTTGTAAACTTCAGCTTGTGTTCGAGTTCTGTCGCCATATCCTACCATCGTCAAAATTTCGCTGCTTTTCCGTTAAACGCGCCATACTTTGGAACTGTGCAACTGCACTTGACAACTACTTATTTGAAGTAACATTATAGTATAGTTTCTATAGAAATAACCAAGTGTTAGAAACTGCAGCATGCGACTAAATTACCGCCAACAATCATAAAAACCAGACGTAAATAAATAGGTTCAAACCAAGAAACATCTTATTTGTACCGTTGTTTTCTTGACTTTAGAAAAAATGTATTTCTTCTAATAACTGTTAATTTTCGGTATAGGACATTGTACATGAAAAATACTTAGAATTCAATGAAGAATTCAAACATTAAATAAAAAACAAATGTTTCCATTTGAAAAAATAAAGTTGATGGTCGCAATTTATTTCTGGCCCACCCTGTATAAATGAGTTTATCCTCACAAAAGCCGCAGTTCAAAAAAAAATGGACTTGTCCGAGCGTTTTTTTAAAAAATCAACACTTTAATTTTAAATGAGTTTGTTCCAACCCACGCTTCCTCAATGTAGGATTACTGGTTGATCGTTTTGTAGACATCTCTTTCTCTCAGAATAACTGTGCCAAAGAATTTCTGTAGGGACCGCCAATTTTACGAAGTTGCCTTACTACACTTTGTTCTAACCTACAATTTTTAATTACTTATCTGTTGCAGGAAAGGAGAGAAAACCCTGATGGAGAAGGATAATAATCCAAGACCTCCTCAACAATCATTTCGAAATTACTTCAAGTTCAAATGTTTATTCATTATTCGTTAATATTAACTGCATTTAGATTAAATGTTGTACTGGAATTTATTTTCTAATAACACGTTCTTATATCTGTTGCAGATGTCAAATACAAAATAGTGGAGCACCATCAGTTAATCCACCTTTGAAATGTGACAGGAATTGTTCCGTAGCAGAAAACAAAACGATCGTGAAGAGACCTCATAATTTGATCCTGAATAATTTAAAAGAAGGACCAAGTTTTAAATGTGAAAAATGCTCGTACATAGCGAAGAGTAAATACCACTTTCTTAGGCACTCAAGGGTGCACAAGAGTCTCAACGAGGGGAAAATTTTCAAGTGTGAAGAATGCCCTTACGTGGCCAAACGCAGATATTACTTACACAAACATTCTATAGTGCATAAGAGTATAAACGAGATTAAAACTTTCAAATGTACAGAATGTCCCTATGTGGCTAAACGTAGATATCACTTAACTAAACATATTTTAGTTCACAGAACTATAAATGAGGCTCAAACATTTAAGTGTGATGAGTGTGACTTTGTAACTAAACGTAAAGACTCCCTATGCAGTCATGCACTAGTACACAGAAGTTTAGCAGAACTGAAAACATTTAAGTGTGAAGAATGCTCTTTTGTTACAAAACTTAGAAGCCGTTTGAATCTGCATGCTTTAAAACATAGAAGTTTAACTGAAGTACCTGTATTTACGTGTGGAAAATGCCCTTACAAAGCAAAACATAAATACTATGTTAAGAGACACATGTTACGTCATAAAGATTAATTACATTAAACGAAATATCAAAGATGCTCTTGTATGGAATGCTAAGAAATGAGGTCCGATTGTCAGTTGCCAATCACAATCAGTGCCATGCTGCCAAGCTGCTCTTTTACAGCAAGGCAATTACTCCGAAAAACTCGGATTGATAAATGTTTTTTTGGAGCAGTCTCTGTTATACGTAGCGAAGCTGTGGATACGCAAAATGCTCTCTCCTATAGCATATGCACACATAATTGTCGTTTTATGTAATGGCGGCACTTCACTTGGTGTAGCGTATTCATATATTTGCTATATTTGTCCAAAAACGGCGATGTGGGGAAAGGTTATTCGCTATTTTTGCTTTATTTGAACAAATATGTCGAATATCGCTAAGAGCAAGTACGCCTTACCGTCCACCTGTCGATTTTCAATACACATCAAAGGAGTCAAATAAGCCAAATATTTGCTTAACCGTCCACACTTTGTTCATAGAGTTGCACGCGGCACTTCGATCGTGATCAGCTGTGTTGTCTTTAATGGCAAAGTAGTGTTTGTGCCGTTTGTGGCAAAATGGAGTGGTCGAACAATAACATCATGAAGTTTCTCGAGTTGTACCAAATGCATCATTTCATTTCATTTACTTTTTTCATTTCATTTACTTTTTATATATATATTTTTGAAAACTAATTTAATATATCATGATTACTATTAGACAAAGGTTTCAATTTTTGAAATAAATGTTTTGTTCCTACTTTATAAAATTCAGGTACCTTAAACTAGTGCGGCCAAATGTGCGAGGACAATTGAACATCTGCTATACTTTTTCACTTTTTACACCCGTAATAATTGTTCACCCCTAAAATACCCCCGAATGCATGGACTTTGCTTATAGCCCAAAGGAAATAGCAAAATATAATGCAAAATAGGGAGTAGAACTGGTTATGGTAAAAATGGATTCTAGGAAATAATTACCTAATAGTTATAGCTATGTGCATGACCCCAGAAAGTAGTGGAAATTTTTTATAAGCAAATAAAAGTTGATTTTTACACTTTTTTGTTCATACCTTCATTCCTATAGCTTGTAGAAAAAAAAGTTTCTTAATAAAAAAGTTGTTTAGAATGAAATTCTCTACAAGACATGACATAGAATTTTGGGAAATGTGAAAATTTTCTCGAATAATGGAAAAATTTGTAAAATATGTCAAAATTTGATTCAGAGGATTTTTACATAAATTTTATCGAAACTCCGGAATATGTCAGTTTTTTTATAGGAGTTACTGTTTTCCTGAATCGTTCTGTTTCTGTGCATTAGGAGGGACGCAATTAATTTGTCTGATAAAAATAAATAAAATTGCAAGAGCTGCCTAATCTGAAATAACATATGCAAATGTTTGAAATGGTTTGTGCATATAAACGTAGAACACCTTTATCATGTACAAATGAAAACCCTGAAAACAAATTTTAGTTCCGTGGTAAGATTTTAATATATTCTAATTCTGTAGAATGGAAAAGAAAGATATTTCCCACACCTTTAGCTCCACTTTCGAAAATTCATTTTGTAGTATTAAAAATATGTGTTTATATGGATCTTAATTGTGAAATAAAAAAACGCATTTTGACAATTGTACAGAACAAAAGCATTGCACATAAAACAAATTTTTATTCATTATTTCAGATTTTTCTCTACGAATTATTTTTAAAAATTCACATTTCTTCGAAATCTCCTCTAACCAACTTTTTTTTCTGTTTTTTTTTCTGCAGCCGATAACAAATTTTTAAATCTATTTATTAATAATTGTCTACAACTTTTTAGAATGACGCATATAAATACACTTATTATAGACATAACCTAGAACCCATTCCAACAAAAAAACAAAAACAAATCTATTCCCCATTTTGCAAAAAAAAATCAATAATTGATATAATCGTTGGAAGTATTAATTAAAATTAATCTAGCGGAATTTTAAAAATCAATTTTAACTATGACATACTTTCTCACTCCTTTTATATTAATTTTTTACCACTCTTATAATATTTCACCCCTAAACCACACTTAATGGCTGCTAGCTTAAAAATTACCCTAGCAGCAATTAATCAAGTTTGGTGAAGTAATGCAAGATTTTAGATTTGCTTGACACGACTTAAAAAATATATTAGGGTAATTAATTTGTACAGAATGTACACATTTTATTGTTCACACTTTTTACCATATGTTTTAATATTTCAAGTCGCACATCTAATTTGTTAAAATCTTGCTAACGATTTCAGGGGAAGCTTTGAGATTATTAAATGTTGGATAGGACTAAAAATTTTTGTTTTTTTTTTCGGATCTCCTTAACAATTTTTAATTCATTATACTCTCTGTCATTAGATGTGGTTTAGGTGTGACAAATTATTAAGATGGTAAAAATTTAGTGAAAAAGCGTGAAAAAGTATTGCATCCCTAGAACAGAATGTTTGAAGTTCCGCTATCCTAATTTCTAACCTAGCAAACTCATTTGCCGAGAGGGGTGATTTAAGGTTTAAATTATTGGAGTGATAAAAAAGTATGGTATAAGTTAAATTAGATTGTCCCCATTTGCTCTCGTTTGCTTAAGGTACCCAGGCAATTGTACTTAAGCCCGTGTTCTCATAGATGTCTAGATAGTTTAGATAAGCTGTTTACATTACTTGTGCCTTTAAATTACTTCTTGGTGATGTTTTTGTTTATTAGTTTGTCTCTACTCACATAATTTTTTTGTTATTCCGTTAATATTTAATAATACAAAAATAAATATGAAAAGAAAACGTATTGTAATGGACTTTCTTTCAATCTCTTACTGAAGAAAAAGCCCTACCTCGAATATATACAAAGAAAATATACCATATTAAACATCCTTATAAAAGGTCACATGGAAAGTAAACATGCTTTAGTAAATTTAAAGCTCCATAATACAAATTCGAGCTATTAGGAGATAACCAACCTCCCCACTCCAATAAGCAATTTAAATAAACGTTCTAGCTTCAATTCACCTGGGAATTCAATTTTTGTCTTCATGCATTGAATATAATAGTATTACATTTAATTTACACAATTTTGAGCGTTTTCTGCGGCTTGTAGTACATAATTTCATTAATTTTCTTATAGATATCTTGTGTAGAAATATTTTTCATTCGTTTTTGCGTGTTTCGAGATAAATTTAGCAGTTTATTTACAGTATATTGGATTAATTTACTTGAAGAACTTCAGTTCAAAGGGATGGGTTGTGGTGTTGCTACATTAAACAACAATAATGTAAAGACTAAAGGGGCAGTTTTGATCCAGTAATTAGAATTTCACAAAATGTATGATATATATATATATATATATATATATATATATATATACCAAAAAGTACAAATATGTTTTACGAAAAAAAAACAGTTGCCAAAAAAATATACTCAAAAAATTATTTAAACTAATTCATGTGAAAATGTATATGTATATACAATTTAAATTTCTCACTTATGTTTCATTTGAAGCTATAACTGCATTTTTTCACTTAGAATACAATATAAGTCCTGTTTATTTTTTTGACGACGGGGATTTGTATTTCAGTGTTAGTTTTTCTTATATTTAATAATATTTTACTTCTGAGATAATTGATAAAGCCGCATGAATAAAATTACCACAGTTACTCAAATTGAGCAGGCATCATAAGGTTTTAATGCTGGATAATAACTAATAATTTCCGTGTGAACTACTAAATGCGTTATTTTTCTTCCCAAGTCAAATATTACACATTAAAAAACTATTTTCTAAGTCGATAAACATCTTTAAACAATAAAAACAATTCTCTCTTTAAAAGCCCATATAGTGATTGGGAATTTTCACTCCCAACTGACGTCACATATATGTGTGTCGTAGACGATATAGTACGAAATTAACTTTGGTAGGGCTGGACTTTTCTATATTTTAGACATATTCAATATTGATTTTAAGCAGTAAATATTTGGAACTAATGCAGCAAAGCATAGTACCGGCAATTGTAGGAGTCATTCCGAATGCAGAACATCCCGACATGCCTGATGATATTCTATGGTTTTAGCAGGACGGTGCACCTCCACATTATTCACAACCTGTCCGAAATTATTTGGATACCATTTCCCAAACAAATAGATTGGTAGGAGAGGGCCGAGTAAATAGCCTGCTAGATCTCCCGACCGAACGGCGTTGGATATCTTTTAATGGGGCTATCTGAAATCAAAACTTTACGTCAACCCTCCAAATAGCACTGAGGATTTAAAGATAAGAATAATGCAAGAAATCAGACTAATCACTCTTCAAGTGTTAACCAACGTTAAAAAAAATTGAAAATCGCATTGCTCATAGTCAGCTAGTAAATGGTGGCAAACTTGAAAATTTGCTTTGTTTTCTTCTTATTCTTTTGTAACATTTATACTTTTTACTTCATTTTTTGTTTAAGTGAGTGAAAGAGAATTTATTTCCTAAAAAAACTTGTTATGTAGCATATTTGAAATTTAAACGTCCTATAATTACTAGATATTTCAAATCGATTTATCAAATATTGGAGTTGCCATTAAAAAAAAGTGTCATACACAACACATTAATGACATCATGAGAAGTATCGGCAATGCTATCGAACAAACTCAAATTTTTAAATTTTATTGCCTAATTTTAAAGGTATTTACGTTAAGATTTTTTTTTTAAATTTATTTGGTTTTGACCTTTTCTTCTGTTTCAGGTGTCAAATACTACAAAATGGCGTAGTAGTGTTTAATGAACTCAACCAAAAATCTCATGTAGATTTTCTTCAGAAAACTTTAAAGGAGAAACAAACATTTAAATGTAACAAATGTTCGTTCATAGGAAAGAGTAAATATTACTTGTATAAACATTCGAAGACACACCAGAGACCAAAACAGGAAATTTTCAAATGTGAAGAATGCCCTTACGTGGCTAAACAGAGATACTACTTATATAAACATTCTGTAGTGCACAGGAGCATGAACGAGATTGAAACGTTCAAATGTACGGCATGCTCTTACGTAACAAAACGAAAATATTGCTTAACGAAACATAATTTAGTTCACAAATCCTTTACTGAAGCCCAAACATTTAAATGTGAAGAATGCGATTTTATAACGAAACGTAAGGACTCATTAGACGGTCATGTACTTAAACACAAGAGCCTAACGGAAGTGAAAACTTATAATTGTGAAAAATGCTCTTTTGTTACGAAACTTAAACGTACTTTGAAAGATCATGCGGTGAGACACAAAAGTTTAGACGAGGTGTCTGTATTCACATGTGAAAAATGTCCCTACAAAGCAAAACTTAAATCCTATCTTAGAAGGCACATGTTACGCCATAAAGACTAATTGTAATTTTAAACGAAATATCTAAGTGCTTATGCAGACAGACGTGACAGACGTCGGCGCCGATCCCCACTCAGCAAAATGGCTCGGGCTCGGTAATCAAAATGGGGAGCAGAATTTTGGCTGTAAACGTGCTGAGGACCAAAGGACTGTATTCCCTCCGTTCGACAGCTGATAGGTGTCAAATGATACAATAAACAGAAGCCTACGGTTTTAATAAATAGGGAATAGATGAAATTGCCTACATCATGAAATTTCTAGTTTATTTACAGAAAATGTATTCCCAATAAAATACCATTTAGTTGAATATAACTAGTTAAGTAACAATTCCTAATAAAATGTGTAAAATATATATAATATATAATAAATTATGATATTATTATAAGTTTAAAAATAAGAATAAAGTAACAAAAAAATCATTTTATTTTCAGGAGTACTTTTCACTAGATTTGTATAGTTTTAACAGATGATATATTTATATACACTAGCGGTCGCCCAGTGATCGAAATTCGACCAAAATTTACAACAAACACAATATTCACTGCAAATCCTACAGATGTAATGAAACCTGTGCGTAGGACCTGGGCAGAATTACCTAAAACTAAACATACATATACTAACATAAAAATATAGACATATAAACTACTATACTAAAACACTATAGACTAAATTATATTCAAGTATTTTTTTATTTTTATACAATACTAATTAATGCAAAACTTAATAGTACCCATTTATTTTGCACAAAAATCATGTTGTATTGTAAAAATAGTTCAGAAACATACAACAATACAATAATAACAAAATTAAGAAAGTCAAATTTAGTGTACTCACACAATTTCTTTCACAAATGTATCCTTACTTGTTATTATAAATCCGTTCCTTTATTTTTCTTTTTTGTGATTGCTATTCAAGATTTTTAAGTCATTTGACATGCTATTAAAAAGTCTAATAGCTACAATGAAGCTATTTTTATTACTTATTGTTTTCTTGATAATAGGCATTTATAAGTTTTTATTTCTAGTTAAACTTGTCGATGTTTTAAATTTATCCTTTAGATTATTATAATGGGACGTAAGTGACTCAAAGTAAAAGAGCTGTTTTATATTTAGTGGATTAGCCATAAGTAAAAGTTTGTTATTATTTATTACTTTTAAAATTCTGTTTTGGATGTTTTCTTACAATATTCTAAAGTTCGTGTAGGCCCCTCCCCAGGCGATTATTCCATAATTAATTATGCTATTAAATAGGGCGTAATATATCATTTTAAGAGTTTCACAGTTCATTACTCTAGATAAATTGGCAAAAATGAAAACAAGATATTTGGTTTTGTTAATAACGTATTGAATATGTTGATCGCATTTTAAATTCTGATCGAAAATAATTCCTAAATATTTACATTTTTATACTCTGGGTTTACTACCTTTTATTTGTATATTAAATGTATCAGGGACACTATCAGAATAATTCCCAAAGGTCATACATACGGTTTTCTTCGTATTTAAGGACAGTTTGTTTAACATAAGCCAGTCAGCAATGTCATCAAGATACTCGTTCATTTTCATTTGAACTCCTTCCCAAGATTTCTCCATTGAGATAACGGCAGTATCATCTGCAAACGATATTATATTGAAAGGCATATCCACCAAGATGTCATTAATGTATAAAATAAAATGATTGTCAACAACTTTAAGATAATATACTTATATGAATTTACATATTTCTAACATTTTTTTCTACTATTGCACACTTTTCTGTGTACTTATAGAAAATTTCATTACCATTATAATTAAGTAAATTTTTTTTTCCCAAAGGATAATGATTTCAGTTTTGTTGTCTTACGGCTCCCGTTAATGTACACGTAAACCAAACTGTTTGGTACTCCTTGAAGATGACAACTTAGAGTTGTTGAAACGGCGTTGAGTGTTTAAAATAAAAGTTTGGTGTTAGGATGCAAAACTGTGTTTTTACATTAGTGACACATCAAAGGTTCCACAGCATTTCCATTATATTGCAGTAATTCTCAAATGGAAATGGAATTCAGTGAAATGTGTAAAAACAGTAAACTATTCTGTATTTTGTATGTTTTACTTCTTTAAAGGTAAATTACAGAAATTACAGGTACTCTAGGTTTCATAAATCTGACAGTTATGAAGATGCTACCTGACCAATATTAAAATTAAATTGCAGTTATGTGATTTTATTATTTCCCGAACAAATTACCCACCTCTGGGGAATTTATAATTTTTATACAAAATTAAACTGTTTTTAGATTCTCAGTTTTCATACTTAATTTTAATCTTATGAGGTCTTTCATCGCGAATTTCGATTTTTTAGAAACACATTGGATTATTAGTTACAAAGTTAAGTTACAAATAAAATCGTAATAAAATTTAAAAAATAACTTTTTTAAAACAAGCTTTTATTACTTGTTAATAAAAAGAACTAAAAAGTTACATTACAACCTTAAACGACAATTAACCTTCTTGGTCTACCTCACAATAATCCCATATCCTATCAATCCAATTCCAATTCTTTATAAATAAAAGCGTGTTACATTTTAATGGATCATTACTTTTCTTTTGCAATTACAGTAAAGTGTAAATTTTTAGGGTTTAATAAAAATATATAATTAGGAATGTACGATATGGGATTATTGTGACGTAGATGAAGAAGGTTAATTATCGTCACAGGTGTAGGTACCTAGATAATGGTATTTTTCTTACCAGGTTTAAATTATTTGAAACTTTTGAGTTCTTTTTATTAACAAGTAATAAAAGCTTGTTTTGAAAAAGCTTTTTTCTTTTAATTTTATTTTTAACTTTTTAGTATTTTTGATGGGAAATTGACTACGGTTTAGTTCGGAGCACGTAGCAGTGTTTTTCCCTTAAGTAGCCCATAGTACGCTTACAATGTGTTCTTTTGAGCACTTAAAACTGAATGTATTTTATATTTAATGTAATTACTGGTTAGTTGTTTGTAAGATATCTCATTCTATCCATTTCATTTAATGCATCAATATTACTTGAAGCAATCAAGTGCTGCGATTTGAAGACCCGTTAAAGACCGAACTCGACTTAAAGCCACATAAGCTTGACCTGCTGCAAACAATTTGGAACCAAGATAAATAACAGCATAATGTACAGTAGTTCCTTGAATTTTGTGCACTGTTGAAGCCCAAGATAACACAATCGGGAAAATTCTTCCTTCAGCTGGGCTGTGATTTACGAAAGCCTACGCGAACCGATGATATATTGCTATCGTATAGTGGAGCAGGTCCCTTAGCAACGCTAATGTTAGACCACAACATGACTTTAGCACCAACAAAAATTTCTAGTTCCTTTGGACGACCTTCTGTTTTGTTAACGTCCGAGTGTATTATATTATTAACATCAATCTGTTCATTATTTATGTTCCATCAATTAATTGATCTTGGGCTGTTATTTTGAACATTTGTGTATTTTTCTTCTTGTGAAAATGTTCGAGAACGGTTGCATGATGTTTTGAACAAGGGATTATTATCCACCAAAGCCTCAAACACATTGTAGAGAGACACTAAAAACTTACGAGTAATATTTAAATTCTCGAGATGCTCAGTAACAATCATTATTCGACAGTTACCTACAGATCTAGGTAACATATGTGGCAGGTTTTCAGTTACCTCGAAAAGATCTTAGGCAAAAAGTACTGCTTTGACACGAAATCCTTATTGTCCAGAGGAGACGTTATATTATCCAGTTTTTAAAAATGGTATTATTCGAGAAAGAAGGCTTTTTTCGATTTGCGACAATCGTAGTATAACGTCAGATATAAGCCCATCTCTTCGTGCAAATATTACACATTATCGCAAAAGGTATTAATCGCGTTATTAAAATACTCAACGCTACCATGTTGCATATTCATCTAATTAGTTTTTTTCTGTCATTCATTCTCTGCTCTTACAATACGTTTCTCTGCCGTTTGTGTGAACTGACTTGCTTGCCTGAACATTCTGTTCCTTTCGATTCTGGCAAAGTATTCTTATAATTCTTTTTTTCTCTCTCTCGTCTAACGTTATCTATCCTGAGAGCACGTTGTCCAGGTGATTCATTTTCCCATCTCTCTTGTGTCTGTATTCTATTGATATCTTGCCTATTAGTAATTTGTTCTTAGATTTGCGATAAATTCATGAATACAAGGAATGTACATACTTAACTGAAGAAATCAAATGTCTCAATTAGCTTTAGATTCTCAAAATAGTTTGTTATTTGGGTACTTGTACTTACATAAAACTTTTCAATTGGATTCTTCTGTAAATGCGCAAACTTTTTATAAACACATTCAATTTGCTCACTATAATAGTTGCTGTCGTCATCATTTTTGTGACAAATGCCGCCACAAATGAATAGAAAAGAAGATTTTAGAGCATAGTTAGATCTTAGTAAGTAGAAATTGATTATTTAAATAATATTTAACACGATTGGGTTGTTACTTTCGACTGCTGTTAAAGACCTCAACGTCAAATTTTGAACTCCGAACATTATATTAAGGCTTAAGCTACTTGTTGATGGCGCCTTCTCAAATAATTTGCCTTTAATTTACTTATTTCAAAGAAGTCAATAATGATTATTTATATATTCTGCACATCTACGGCACATTACCTTTCGAATTGTATACGTTTTATTACCCTCCTTTCAAAATAAAGGCCGAAAAAGGGGTAGTGCGTTTTCCTCTTCACGTATTAATAGTAGTATGATTAATATCTTGCGTCTATTTTGAATTAAAGTCGTTCAATTAGATGACAGTATAACAATTATATGTTTATTTTGTTGCAGGATTGTTGTTCTTCATGAAAATATGGACGACGAGAGTTACTATAACGAGATTCTTGGTACAATTGTGAATGATACAAATGTTAAAAGTGGGGAACAGAAAAGCCGCGGTGCAGACTGTTGTTTGTTTTGTGGACAAAACGTACTGAGCTTCGCAAGGCATTTAGTGCGGCATCACCTCAGCGAACTCGCAGTACAGATGGCTTTCAGTTACGAGGCAAAAAGTCGAGAACGGAAAGAAATTATTACAGCTATCAGAAAAAAGGGTAATTTTTTTCTAAGTAATCAACCAGGGAAGCCAATTAAAAAATCAGCTCTTAATGCGCGACTATTAGCCTGTCCAAATTGTTATGGATTCTACTCCTCCAGTACTCTATGGCATCATAGACGCACATGTGCAGCAAATCCAGATTCCAAACGTAAATCATCAACCAAAGACTTTATCTTACGAAACATACATGTCGATCATGTCGATAGTGATTGACAAAAATTAGTATTTCCCCGAATGCGCCCAGATGAAATATCATTTGTGGCCAAGAAGGATCCGTTAATAACACATTTTGGAGCCGAATATATGAAAGTACATAGAGAAAAGAATTTTGTGAATGTCGTTTCAAGAAAAATGAGAGAACTTGCCAAGTTCCTTATTGAATTAAAAAAGATTGATTCAGCAATAAAGAATTTAATTGATGCAATGACACCAGAAAAATTTGAGACTATAGTTAAAGCTATTAAGACAATTGCTAAGTATGACGAAGAAGGTCAGTTCTTTGAGGTCCCTACTGTTGTGTTGAATTTAGGAACTAGTTTGAAACAATGTTGTGATATAGTACTGTTAAGGAAGAATGTAACTTATACAACCCCTCCGGCAGCTATAGTGTCAGACTTGAAATCTTTGATATTATCCATAGAATTGCAGTGGAAATCTCAAATAGTAAGGCAAGCTGCAAGTAACTTAACTACTACTAAATTGAATAAGTTAACCCTTTTATCACTAGCAAACGATTTGAAAACTTTGAAAAACCATCTTATAAAAACAGCTGCAGATGCAGAAGTTGACTTGCTCACTAATAGATCTGTCACTGCCTATACCAAATTATTGGAAACAGTTTATTGCAGAATTATTTTGTTAAATCGAATTCGTCCTAATGATTTACGAAGATTTTTGTTAAGGAACTACACCAATCAGTTGTTTTCAGAAGAGAGAGAAAATTATGAAGAATTTGGTGATTTCCTAACTCCTACAGAAAAAATTCTTGTTAAATCGTGTAAATGTATATTTGTCAGAGGAAAGCAGGTGCCCATTTTACTCAGCCTGGATATTCAAACCCATTTGAGAATTCTTTTAGAATTTAGAAATGAATTCGTCAGCAAAGATAATTTGTTCCTATTCAGTAATCCCACAACTAAACAACCAATACCTTGTTACAAAGTAATTAAAAGCTATGCCACCAATATTGGAATGAAACAGTATGAAACTCTAATATGCACCAAATTGAGAAAGCACATGGCAACATTGTTTCAAATTTTCAACATGTCAGAAAACGAGCTCAAACAGCTGACCACTTTCATGGAACATGCTATAGGTACTCGTAAACAATCCTACCATTTAGCGGACGATGTTCAACAGACTGCTAAAATATCTAAGCTGCTGATATTAATGGAAGATGGAAACTTAAGCAAATTTAAGGGAAAGAAGTTGGACGACATTGACTTAAATCTCGAGACAGAACCAATCACATCCGACAATTATACTGATAATAATGGGGATAGTGAAGTAATTACAAATGATACTATTGAAAAAACTAAAAATACTTCAATGACTAAGAGCAATATTGACAAAACTAGTACTGACAACATGAAATCCGTAATAAAATTATCTAAAATGCCCGTAAACAACAAAAGTTGTATAATAAAAAAAAGAATCATTGTTCGATGGACTGAGGAACAGAAGACTATAGTCACAAAACATTTTCATAAACACATACTTTCGAAAAAACCACCGAAACGTTTGGAATGCGAAAGCCTTATTAAAAAATACCCCGACGTACTGCACAATAAAGACTGGCTAAAAATTAAAGTATTTATCCAAAATAAATATACAGCAAAATGTAAATAATTACAAAGTTCATGACATGTTTTCATTACTTATTATTAATAACTGATGATTTAGTTTTGTTTGAAATATATAATAACTAACGGTACCGACAGACGTTATTCTGGTCAAATTTGGCTTGGAGCTATTACCGGGTTCAGCAAATGTTTTTTTGATATTAGACTTCGATAAACCCCATAAAAATGTGGGAAAAAATCGTCAAAAATAAAAGGAATTTCTAGAACCCGATCAATGTGACATCTACTGGGTCCATTTGTGAATCTAACCATCCAGGGACCCATCCAAACATACAAAAAAAAACTCATTAAAATCATTCCAGACGTGTAGGAGGTGTTAGAACCCGATCTTGGTGCCATCTATCGGGTTCAATTGTGAGTCTAAACCATCCAGGGATCCACCCAAACATATAGAAAAAAAATTCATTAACCCGATCTTAGTGCCATCTATCGGGTCCAATTGTGTCGACCTTCACCGAGCTGATAATAGAATGAAACATATTTTATAATAAATTTAGTATCTATATATAAATAGGCAAAGACAAAACAATTAGGTACCATTTTCTCCTCTGTCTCTCAACCGATTTTCTTCATTTTTGTTTTGTTTAGTAGCTACTGACGACCTTCAGTGCAGAATGCTAATAATAATTTATAATATTGGTTCATTCATTAAATGAAATATAATAAAAATTCATTATTTACGTCCATAATGTCAACGCCAAACAACTGAATGTGCCGCCGCCGCCAGACTCAAAACATTGAGTAATTATATATAGAGGGACCAATGCTGTTATATACTTAGAGCATGTACTTCTGGAAGTGGCATGCAAGCGTTGTTATTGTTTAGTGGTAAAGTAATCATTGTATATTATAATTATACAGGGCGATTCCAGATATGTTAGAAATCATTTTTTTCGTGGGTGGCTCATAAGCAGTTGCATATATAGGGTGTTTAAAATATAGAGTAGAGTGCAATTATAAATAATAAAATAATTATATTGGGAAGCCCATTAGCGGTTGAATTTGCAGGATTCTTGGAATAGAAGGCGCAGTAGAATTACAGTTATACAGGATGGTGCCAAAAATATTATACAGAGATGTATATACAGGGTGGCGGAAATGGAAATGCAACATTTCGTAACCCATAAGCAGTTGTATATATAGGGAAGATGAAATATATGGTGAGAGGAATTATAGATACACAGGATGATGAGAAAAAATGTTAGAAAAGGAAATGATTTATAGGGCAACCTACGAAGAGTTCCATATATATGATGACTGAAATATAGGTCGGAGTAGAATTATAGTTACAGAAGATAGTTAAAACAAAAACGAGTAAATACGGTGACTCATAGGCAGTGGCATATACAGAATGGTTTACCGGGTGGTTCAAAAATGTTAAAAAATATTATGCGTGGTCCATGAGCAGTTGCATATACAGGGTGGTGGAAATATATAATGAGGATTTTAATAAATGTTATAGAGCACTGAGTGCAATTATAGCTATACAGCGAGGTTAGAAAAAATAAATATGTAGGGTAGCCCATTAGCGATTGAATTGTTGTCATAATCTGAATCAGAATGAGATAACTTTAGAAAAAACCAAGCCTCTTCTAAAGTTGCAAGCATATTGAATCAAAACGTCAATAGACATCAGAACACCAGTGTGGAACAGCCAAATGGAATAAATTCGATAACGAATAAAGGAGGGTTTAAATGCGCTTTTTTTAACAAAAAACATATATTGGGTGTGTCATGTGACAGTGGCCAATACCAACTTACTTATTTTAAATGAAAGCCCCTGTATATTATTTATTTTTTGGATTCTCCAGAAAATTCTAGACATAATTCATGTATAATGTCCTCACACCTATGTTCAACTGTTTCGGAAATATTAAGTGTTTTCAGATTTATTACAAAAATTAACATTAAAAAGAGAAAATTATTTTATTTCACAAATTCGTTACATTACACTCAATACGTAATTCCCATTTAGCTCTTGATATTCAGATAGTAAGCAAAAACTGCGTTCCTTGTTACTGATATGAAAAAGAAAAAAAAAGTTTTGTTTATTTTCGTCAAAACTCATAGCCTTAGCATCTTGTTGTCTGCCTGCATGACAGTGGTGATCAGTGTCACACCCATGCGCGAGCCCAGGAACTAGATTTGCCCTTCAGAAAAGTTTTTACTGATGAACTCTTGCAGCCGACTTGCCATCCACCCCCTGAGACTTAACTCAGACAGATCCTCACGCTAACGTAATTTTCCTTCTGCATAATCGCTGTCGTCTTGTTGGGATAGCTTGGCTTTGGTTTGGTTCCATTGCTTTACCTTATTGGTACTTCAGCAACTGTCTTATTTGTGTTTCGTGGCTCATTCTTTGCTATGATATATAGCTACTTGTACCTTTCTGTGGGCGTGCACGTGGTCGTCGTTTGTTTTGTGGGTGTGTATTCTTCTGTCTTCGCTTTGCTTGGTAGGTTGGTTTCCCCCGGGCCCCCTTGTTGTCTCCTGAAAAAAAAGAACGTTATATACTTCATTTTTTAGTTACCTGTCTTCTATCTCTGGGCTTCTTCGTCCTCTTCCCTTTCGCTAAGGCAGAGCTGGTTCTTAGGTCGTTTATATCTGTCAATAAATATCAGTGTTAGTGCTATTGTCATTTGAATTTCGTTAACTGTACGTTCATTTAACAGAAATGCACAAAATAATTATTTAAATTAAGAACTATATTATACATTAGGGTTAACACTTGAATAATAACAAAATAAGGACAACTGTTTTAATTTTCCTGAAATTTTATTACGAATGACACAAAGAAAGAGAAACAGAGACAGGAAGATCGTTCAGTCTCTAATGACCTTTCATTTTTTTTTTTTTTTTGGTCAAACCAGTATATAATTTGAAAATCGATATTGTGCTAGAAAGTTCGGCATTGCTTTTCTTTCAACTTCTTTTTATTTATAAATAATTTTTGCCTATGTTCTGACACGCCATACATAAGTACGCTTATTATACATATTCCTATTTCTACAAAATTAGTTATATTTTGCTTGAAATTTTGCTATTAATTCATCAGTGGTAAACCGAGGTGAACATTTTTATTTGGCGAATGTTAAAGACTTGTACAGATATGCTTTAGTAGGTTCACTTAAATATAATTTGGTCAAGTGCGAGTTGGACTCGCTTACTAAGGGTTCCGTACCACCTTCAAGATTCTAATATTCCAGTTTCAGACAAGCAGGGAATGAGTGCATTTTCTTATATTTACCCTAATATCTTTTAAAGGAAGCGTTTTAAATTTATAAAAAATATACACTTTCATTTTCCACACATAGACTTTTTATTTTATTTGCTTCAGGATTCCCTTGATTTTTATAAGAATATATTTAATTTTCTAATTTGGCCCCCAAATATTAACATTAGAGTTTTATTTTACTAATAAACTTTCAGGGAAGACTTTTATAATCTACTGTATGAATTTTGGGGCTTTGTATATTGGAAGATATAGGGCAAAATTGGTCAAGTTTTAAATTATAAATTACTAAATATATTATTCAAATTATTTAAAAATACAAATAAAATATATATTTCAAAATTTAAATAGTTTCTAAAGTGAATTAAGTCGATGTTTAATATTTTTGTTATTATCTTTTAAACAAATGATTTAAAAATATGATATATTTGTAATTGACATAATGAGCCTTTTATCTCATATGATGCGTTTGAAAATTGAATTTTTATTTTCCACTTAATTGTATAATTTGTCCCTAAAATCTCTATGGGGGTTTTCTAATAATTTTTCTTATAAATTTCAAGTGAGCACCAGTACCCCTAATTATTTTCAAAATTTTAGGTAGTATGGTTTCGAGAAATGAGAATTTTTTATATCTTTATGTTAATATCCTGTAAACAATTAATTTTAAAAATATGAAAAATATATTTGTATTCTTCATAATGAGCCCTTTCATTTGATGTATGGCATGAAGCGTTAAAAAATATTTTTTTTATTTTCCGTTTAATTCTATAATTTGGTCCCCCAATATTAATATTAGGGATTTCTTCGTATTTTTCCTGTAAACAAAAAAAATAGGTCTTATAGTTTGGGGAATAAAGGGGGGAATGGGTAATTTTTAAAATATTTTATATTTTTTATTTAATATATTTTAAAATATTTATTAAAAAAATATATATTAGTATTTGTCATAATGAGCCCTTTGATTTGATATATTTGATATATTACTTGATCCGTTAGAAACAATTATAATTTTTTATTTTCCATTTAATTCTATAATTTGCCCCCCAAAATGAATATTAGGGGTTTCTCCTTATTTTTCCAGTAAAATTCAGGTGAGGCGCTATACCCGTATTTTTTTTTTAATTTTAGAGTTTATGGTTTCAGAGATAAGGGGGGGGGGAATTGGTAATTTTTTTATATTTTTGTTAATATCTTTTAATTAATTTATTTTAAAAATATGGAAAAAATATATTTGTTTTCGTCATAATGAACCCTTGCATTTGATATGTAACATGATGGTTTAGAAACAATTTTAATTGTATATTTTACATTTAATTCTGTAATTTGCCCCCCCAAAATTAAAAGTAGAGGTTTCTCCTTATTTTTCCAGTAAACTTCCGGTCAGACCCTATACCTCTATTTTTTTTCAAAACTTTACATTTTATAGTTTCGGAGATAACGGGGGGAGGGGGAATCTTTTTGATTATTTTTTTTTAATTTGAAAAAATATATTTGTGTTCCTCAGAATGGGACCTTTCATTTGATATATTACATGATGTGTTTGAAAAAAATTGTATTTTTAAATTTTCATTTAATTCTATAATTTGCCCCCCAAAATTAATATTAATGGTTTCTCTTTATTTTTCCTGTAATGTTCGTTCAACGAACTATATTTCCTATTTTTTGCTCAGTACTTTCAGAGATCATGGGGGAGAACGGTCAATTTTTTTAATTTTTCCCCCCAAAAGTACCCCTAAAATCAAAATTTCTTCAATTACGATATTTAATCTTGATCTGGTCCCCAAACTATACATTGATGCCAAATTTCAACCTCTTCCGTCCAGTAGTTTAGGAGAAAATTGCTGTGATGTGACATAGGCAGAAATCCGGAGTGATATTATAAGGGTATCCGTATATAACATATACGGAACCCTAGTAAGGAGTTAATTACACTCAAATCGACCGAATTTTGATCAAAATTAATATCGCAATCACGAAAACAATAATTCTGAACAATTATTGAATACCAAATCTTTAGTATAACTTATATAACAAATTTAATATTTGAAATATAGTTTAGGCAACTAAACAGTTTTTTGTTATTATTTTTATATCTCTGTAAAACAGACAATTATTTTTAACATAATAGTTTCAGTTCTTATATTTATTAGACATACTCTGTAATTTAACATAAATGTTAAAAAAGGAAAATTATGTAAAATTTCTAGTATAAAGCTGGAAAAATAAAGTTTTCAATAAAATACATTGATGTCCTGTACTTAATTATGAGTCCAATATTATATGACTAATGTAATCCTTACAAAAAGTATTTCACACAATTCAAATTTATAAACTTCTTTGCGACTGATTTCTTTGTTTCTGTTTCAGATATGCAACAGAGAAATCTAATATTACATCAGTAGAAGAGAAAAAGCAAATTAAATGTAAAGAATGTTCTTATAAAACGATTAATCGCTATCGCTTGAACAGACATTCATTAGTACACAAAAACGAGGGGGAAATGTTCAAATGTGAAGAATGTCCTTACGTGGCGAAACGTATACAATATTTGTACAGGCATTCTTTAGGTCACCAAAATATAAAAGATAATGAAGCTTTTAGATGTACAGAATGTACGTACGTTACAAATCATAAACATAACTTAAAGATACATGCTTTAACACACAAACCTGTAATTGGGGTAGAAACATTTAAATGCCAAGATTGTCCATACATTACGGTTAATAAAAATCGTTTGAATAGACATTCTTTGGTACACAAGAGTTTAACAGAGCTTGGAGGTTTCAAATGTAAAGAATGCTCATACGTATCGAAACATAAATATCACTTGCACAGACATTCTTTAATACACAAAAATAAAAAGGATATCCTTGAAAGTTTAAAATGCACTGAATGTTCTTACGTAGCCAAACAAGAAAATCATTTAAAGCGTCATGTCTTAATTCACAAATCGTTAATTTGTTCAAAAGCATATAAGTGTCAACATTGCCCGTACATAGCAATGCACCAATCACGCTTGAAGAGGCATTCATTAGTACACAAACGAGTAACTGAAGTGAAAGGTTTTAAATGTGCAAAATGTACTTACGTGGCGAAACATAAAGATTACCTTCAAAAGCATTCTTTAGTACATAAAAGTATAAACGAAGTAATAACATTCAAATGTACCGAATGTTCGTATGGAACAAAACGAAAACATCAGTTAAAGAAACATGTTAGAATTCACAAACACCAAGAAATTTCATTTTGACAACTGATTACAAATACAACAAAAAGTATTTTGTGACAAATGGTAAATGCTTTGAAACATAAAACTATGAATAGTTTAGTTTAGTGAAGTAAATTTCAGAAAAAAATCTTTACATATCATCTTTCTGATAACTATATGTTGGTATCCCAACTGATTGTAAGTGATGGTAACAAGTAGCTCAACGAATATTGAATGAAGTTCTACTGGAAAACCTGTGGAACCTGAGGTGTATCGCACTTATATAAACACAAAGGTTTGTTACAAAATACAAACCTTTATTTTTTACATTCAACGTCTTCAGCTATTAAGCTGCCATTTCGATGGAGTAAACCCAAAGTAAATCTACCTACAATTTTTAACATCGGTAAATTAGTATGGTAAACCTATTATGCAAATACGATGATTTCTAAGTACATTTCTTGTCCTAGAAGGTGGCTGAATTTACTAATTGACCCCTCGAGTATAAGTAGTGGTTGAATAAAATCATTCGAAAACTTACCTTTAGATTTCATTAGGTTATTAAAAATATTTCGTTACAACAAGGGAAAATTTTAGTATTGTTTGAGGTTACCACGATATCTATAACTAAACCCAATTCATTTCCTTGTTAATTTGTTCAATAGCAAATTACCAAATTGAGACAAAGAATAACTTCCAATATTTCGCTAGGGATGATATAAATGCTACATTTGATAACCAATGATTTTGTCATGTACCTAAATAATAAATTTTCTTGCATAAGTTTACTTGTGAATTAGTTTCCCATTTTTCGATGTCCTCGTTTTAAAGAATGTTATTAATAAGTTAGAATTGGATGTATATAGATACATATTTACATATTTACCTACGAATTATTTTCACTGTCACAACACAAAATGGCTGGGATCTATTTCCTCGTACATCGTTTGTGGATATCCCCTCTTACCATAGTGAGTTTTGACACACAAAAGAAAGCAATTAGGGAAATTGCTGAATGTAATGGTTATCGCAAAAAATAGTGGTAATAAAGTATTTAGAAAAACAGCTTATGTTAAGAATAAATGAAGTGCCAAGTTTTCGAAACGAGTAGAAATACAATTTTGTCTCTCTTTAGAAGAATTTTTACGGTACTTGTTATAACTATAGTAACTATATTATATGTAGCTCAAAAAATATCGATATTACAATTCTGAAAATTTGACAACATAGGTAAGCCGATAGGTTCTTTGTTGTCGGTTATACCGGATGTAGGCAACAACTTTCTTATATCAAATAGAACACCGTGTTAAATATTTGGATGTTATGTTAAATTGTAGATAAATTTTGTTAACCGAATATTATCTCTAAATTTAGCCATTCTGAGGACATTTTCATTTTTACATCAAAAATGACAGATGCAGTTCTGAGGATAATCGACAATTTTCGCCAAGTAACTATCTGTTTTTAAACGGATTTATTGGTATGTCTTATTGGAAGACTCAAGCCAGCAAACAGCTCTGAAAAAATACTCCTTTTTGGCCTTTTTCTACAGAGTGTTCTTAAAAAATAGTGAAAATGACATTCACAATATGCTTAAAACTCAAAATTTTCAAATGGAAACTGCCAATTTTTTTGTGGGGAACTTATTCAGCACTAAAAATGAAGGTAACTTTGTATTACGTTCCCTATATCTGAACCTCATAACTTTCGAATAAATTACGAATAACCGTTTTCCACCCATTAAAATATTATGTCGAATTTGCTTGCAAGAATTAAGTCGCCAGAAAAATAACTAGGGGCTACGAAATGTCACTCAGTTTTCCAAAATTACCAGTTATGCTTACATGAAGCGTAATAGGGGTAATTTTTCCAACGAAGATTATTTCAATATCTTTATTATTTCTAGCGAGTGTAATAAAGTAACAAAGAACCAAAGGCCATTACGGAAAACAATTATTCGAATAATACTACCTAGAGAATTTCGGATCAGCTAAATTAACATTTATTATGAAATATCTAAAATTATGGAATGTTGTCTATAATAATAATAATTGCAAAATAACAGGCAACATGTATAGGGATATTTTAAACAACTTATTTTAGTAGATGTTCAAAGTTAGGCCCTTGAACTTAAGCTCTTTTGACATCTTCTAAGCAGTTCTCGATAAGTAGCATTTCTTATCGATGTAGCTTTAAATTTTTGAATGCATTTCTCACTCGTTGTATACAATCTCTTTGGTCGTTAAAGGACTATCATAAACTTTATTTTTTATTGCACATCATGCAAACTAATCGAGAACTGACAAATTAGGCGAACAAAGTGGACATAGAAAAGGACCGTTGTTTTCAATCAACGAAAACCTCTCCTAAATAGGGTGTTTATTAAGTAGCCATTCTGTGGATGTGCCCTGTCATGTTAGTAAAATAATGCCTGAGATAATTGGCCAATGGTAAATTTTCCAGATACGTGACTTCAAAATCTCGTAAAATATTCAAATAACCTTTACCTATAAAAATTAAAAAAGCAGGGCATATACCAAAAGGTAATATTTATAATTTTACCATTTAAATTTATTCCTAAAAATGTACTTTTACCACAACATCGTTTCTTAGTACACAATAAACATTAAGCTACCAACTCTCTTGGAAATTCCTACATCGGAACTCATTAGGATTAGAGTCACTCCAGTAATGGGAATTGTGCCTATTAGATAAGCCATTTTCGGTGAATTTTGCCTCATCTGACCAAACGATATTATCCTTGTAACCATGTTAAAATAAATTCAAATAAGTTTACGCGTCTCGGAAAATTATTTTCTTTAAGATTTTGCACTAAAAAAAATGAGTACGGATGAAATTTGTTCTGCTTCTGGCTTTTGAAGACGCTTGAAAGTAAGCCAAAGTTGAAATTTCACTATTGGCGTCATCAACAGCAGGCTTACTTTTCTTAATTGTTGATTTGATTGATGCGAAGTTGATAAAATTGTCTATTATTCGTTTAATTGTTTTCTCTGATGGCCACTGCTTCTACGGATATGTAGTATCAAATGTCTTACATGTTCGTGACAATACGTTATTACTCTCTCCATTCATCATAACCATATTGAAGTAATCTTCGTTAGAGTAATTGATGCGTGCAGGCATTGTTGGCATTTTTGAAAAATTGAGTGACATTTCGTAGCCGCCAGTTATTGTTCTAGTGACCACGACTAACGGTTTTTCGTAATTTAATCGAAAGTTATGAGGTTTAGATGTAGGGAATGCAATACAAAGTTACCTTCAGTTTTAGTGCGAAATAAGATTCCCCACAAAAAATTGGGAATTTTCATTTGAAACTTTTGAGTTTTAAGCATATTTTGAATGACATTTTCTGTAGAAAAAGGGGAGATTTCTTTGAACGCTGTTTGCTGGCTAGTAGAAGTGTAAAGTATCGTAAGTTTTGAGTACTTGGAACAATTCGTTACTTTTCAGTTAAGTACTCATAACTAAATATTCGTTACTCGAGTACTCGGTGTAAATATTGAGGCTCTCGATTTCGGTATTTAGTATCAGATGTAACGGCATCTGATAATATCACATGAGTAAATGTAGATATTTCGATAGTGGTAAATGGTCTAGGTATGATTTGTTATTACTATGTCGGTGATTTAGCAGTGTATGGGTCCTACGTATATCTTTTCAAAAAATGGTTTTAGATTTAATATTAAATTAAATAACTCGTCTGTAACCAGAAAAAATGAAATGATATAATTAAAAATAAAAAAATATACGTATAGATGTATTATTCTATTACATAAATTGGTAATAATTAGCTAACTGCGGACAATTATTTTGTTGTTACTGGCGCAAATTGTCGAAAAGGCCTTTTAACCATACAATATCCCAATCTATTATGAAATTCTCTCTGAATATTTTCAAACATATTAGTAATTTCATTGATAGATTGACGAATTGTGGCTTTAAGTTTATCCAAATTATTAACTCGTTCATGCTGATGGATGTAGATATCTTACCTTAGATATGGAAACGGCTGCAAATTTTGACTTATTGGAATGTGTTGATAATAATAAAGTATCGTACGTAGTAAACTGATTGATTGAAATTGAATGGATTCGTAAGTTTATACCCGACCCTCTGATATTACTATCTTGCCCGACCCCAGAGATTCGTGTTCCACAGCTGTATTGTACACTGAAGTACTGAATTTATTAGAAGGTTGAATAAACAAAATATGCGCCATAGCAACATACATTAACATATATTATTTGGCAAGTACAACAAATACAAATTCAATAATCTAAAAACACTTTTTCTTTTAACTTAAAAATATAAGTAGGTACAATATTAAAAATGGATAATATAAAAAAATAATTGTAATGAATAGAGCTTATAAAGATTACGAAATTGAAACAAAAACATAACATCATGTACTCAGAAACATAAATATTACAAGGCTGATATATTGAGTAGAGTTTATTACACTATATCTTGATTGCAACTAAGAAATAAAATTTTCTGGACATTTTTTCCTCTGAGACTACTACGTCTAATAGAAATCAGTTCACCATATTATAACACATAAATATTATGAATTTGATTATTAATATAAAACATTTTTTGACCGATTTATTTTAATTTCTAAGTACTTCTTGGGAAATAACACCACAGTTCAAAGAAAATTGCTGTATATTCCAAACGTTTCGGGGTCTAGATCAGACCCCGTTGTCAATGGTTAAGAAACTACGGATAAAAAAGGGGGCACAATTCTGAGATGTAAATTAAAATATTTTAATTTACATTAAATTAAAATATTTTAATTTACAACTGTTGAGGTACCACTGACAAAAAATAATTCTTGGATGACAATCTCGAGCAAGAGCGCCTGCACCCTCTGAATGTGATAAGGATAGAGCAAAGAATCCCGCAAGATTCGCCAAACAACTTGATGACTTGTATTTAAGGTAACACTAATTTTTCTTTTACTGGTTCCTGGATGTTCTTCTATTTCGTTCAGCATTGCCTCTTCGAGTCGTGGTGGTCTCACACTTCGTGTTCTACCTGCATTAATATTTTTCGCAGAAAAATATCCAGTTTCTGAAAGACGCCTGTGAATATTAGAGAACATCCGATGACCAGGCATCACTCTATTAGGATAGCGTTCCATGTAAAGACGCTTAGCTTCTCTTGAATTACCATTTGCAAGACCATACATGAAATGCATGTCAGCCATTTCGGAATTCGTAAAATCGGCATGTTTTGACATTAAAATGCAACCATCTTTAATTTTCAAAACACAGGAGTTTAATTTGATGTGTCAAAACTAACAATAAATTTATTTGAAGACGCGAGATGTAGGATTTTCAAGAGAATCAGTACACAGAGGTTCCGAATCTGGAGCCGTTCCGTGTAATTACTGTTCTCCCTTAACTCCTAGGACAGAATGTCACGATAAAATTTTTCAGGTTACTTCACCTGTCAGAGATATTAAATACTCTCTTCGAGGTGTCATTCCTTTGTACGCAAGACAATATATATTATATATATAAATATAATATATATTGTTTCTGGTCGGGAACCTTCATCAGTTGCGCTTCCCACAATTGAATGTCCTCTCGAACACTTCTTTATGCATTTGATGCATTTCGTTAAATTTGAAGACGCGAGATGTAAGACCGACATCTAGGATTTTCAAGAGAATCAGTACACAGAGGTTCCGAATCTGGAGCCCTTCCGTGTAATTACTGTTCTCCCTTAACTCCTAGGACAGAATGTCACGATAAAATTTTTCAGGTTACTTCACCTCTTGAAAATCCTAGATGTCGGTCTTACATCTCGGGTCTTCAAATTTAACGAAATGCATCAAATGCATAAAGAAGTGTTCGAGAGGACATTCAATTGTGGGAAGCGCAACTGATGAAGGTTCCCGACCAGAAACAAAATATATTATATCTATATATATATATATATACATATTGTTTGCGTACAAAGGATTGACACCTCGAAGAGAGTAATAAATTTATTCATTCACCACAGCCTACTAGGTAGGTAACTAGATTTCTATGACAATTCGGAATTTTCTGAGGATTTCAAGAGAATCATTCAATTTTTTTTCTCGAAACCGGTAGTAGATACGACAAAACTACAAGAGAACATAAAGTTTGCTATAACAACAAAGCTTTTCTTTACGATTTTTGAAAGTAGCAGTGGCTCACCAAAAGAAAGTTCTGAAGGACAACAGTGGAAAGTGTTCCCGAAAAAATATCACCCTGTAGATTTGCAATCGAAATTGGCATGTCACAAGGTGTAAACACTTAATTGTAATATCTATGCCAAATTTCATTTAAATATCTTGTGAAGTGCAGATACTATGAGAAAAAAACCTAAAAAAAATTGAAACTTTAACACTCTGTATCTTGAAAACGAAACGTTTGCGGACCCATGTTTATGGACTTTTTCTTCCTAAAAGTATTCAAGGAATCTCCCCTTTTCGTTTGTACCTCCAATTTAGGAACACCCTGTATTATGGGCAGATATTAGAACGTTTTGGAACATAGTCACTCTATAGATTTAAATATTTTAAGATTAATTCGACGCGTTTTATAATGAACTGGACTAAAATAAGTTTATATATAGTAATCTTACAAATTCGGAGTTTAATTTCAAACAGCATGATGTATTACATGAAAACTCCTAGACATGTAGTAAATTCAGTTACCTTCTATGGAAGGGAGGTTATCACATTTGCACAACAGGTTTCTGCCACTAATTTACGCAGAGAACTATAACTTGATTTAGTTTTGTTTTACTCCATGAAGATGACATCTGAGCCGTTGAAACAATAAATGTTTGGCCTTATTTTTATACAAATAAGATTGTGTTCGAAACTCATATTACATACTTTCATTCCCAAACCAGCTTAATTTATAATATATGAATTACTTAATTATTCTCTTGATGTTTCATTAATATGTTTACTAACACTACTAATACTACTTAATACTAATACTTAGATTATTTTTGATAATTTTGTGATTGATTTTTCAATGTTGATAAAACTAAATTTGTAATTCCGGTTTTTTATTATTTATGCTATCAAGGCTTGATCATATGATATTTTGTATACAGAATGGTTTGAGTTTGTTATATAAATCGGAAGAAAACTATAAGTTGATTTTGAACTACCATCCTCGCTCCATTAATCTTGTGGATATTGCGATATTAGTACAGTGACTGGGGAGACTAAAAGTCCGAACCTGGAAAATTTTTGCCAGTGAACTGATATTTATGAATTTGGAAATTAAGATAATTTTACTGTACATGAAAACTTATATAAACTTGATATGTGCTTTTTCTTTTAAAGGGTGAAAACCACCCCCTAAACTAAAAAATAAGTAAAACATAAAAATGGACGTTTTATATAATATAATAATTTTATAATCATTTAAATAAAGTAAAGTGTAGATCGATAGCCTTTAATTTAAAATCTGGTAGTAAATATATCAGTTTTATTGCAGTATTTTTGAATAAATATATTGGCTGCTTTTTTACCATAACTCCGTCAATTTGTTTTTAAAACGTACATTTTTTGAGATATTTCACGTAAATGCTACAAATTTAGAGACCATGGCACTGACCTTCAACCAGTCGTATCTTATTGAATAAAAAAAAACAAACTTCTTTTTCTTATATGCTTTGTTTCCTTTAAGGGACTTTTTTGTCAATTTTTTCAGTTATTCGAGAAACGTATTTTTTGACGAAAAATTAACACTTTCAGTCATACATAACTAAAAAAGCTCCTATTGATTTTTCGAAAAATGTTTATAGGAAACTTTTTTACTTAGAAATAATTCATCCTTCTATCGATTTCTGCACTTATTTTTTCCATTTTAATTTTCAGCACTAGAAGGGGGCTTTCACCCAAGATCACACATTGGGACAATATAAGTTTTGTTTTTTATGCTATTTGCAACCTACTGTCAAAATTTCAGACACATCGATGTACTGGCAAAAATATTCGAGGGAAATTCCTGTCACTGTACTACATAGGGGATCTTTGTGAGATCGTATTTTCGTTTTGTCGCCGATTAAATTTAATAACCGCAATAAAAATCAGGCACGTTAAGTGTACTTAATAGAGCGCGATATGACTGTTTTAGGTGTCACTATTTTTTGATAATTAACTTTAGAGCCTTTGTTAAACATCAGAAGTAGATATGTCGAAGAATTTTCTCGTCATTTTGTCTGCCCATCTTGGGGAGTAGGCAGATTGAGGCTCCGAGTTCGATCTAGACTCCGAAACTCTTTTTCACTTTTTTGTCTCTTGATAATGGCTCCAAAGCAGGAGTCGAAACGTAACTCCTGTATAAATTTAAACATCAATAAAATGAAATTGTTTGGGGTAATTCGTTCCAACCAACATGAACTTCATGGACTAACTGTGCCAGAGCTTGTGTAGGATGATGCAAAGTGGATAGGTCTCCTCCCCATCATATCCCACACATGTTCGATTGGATTTAAATCCAGTGAACGGGATGGCCACAGCAAAATATTAAGGCATACTTCTTGGGAAAAGTTGAAAGTTCGACGAGCAATATGGGGACGTGCTTTGTCTTGTTGAAAAAGGACGTGTGGATAGCCGTTTAGATGAGGCAGTAAAGTACTCTGTCATTCATCCTTTGATCTCATTCTGTCGTCTTTCCTTACCACCTTGCTCTCCTTCTCCCTCTCAATCCTCTTAATTATTCTTCTCCTTCCTGCGTCTTGAGCTCGGTAAAGGCAAATGACGCACAACAATTTGGTCGAAACCGTGCTGGAAAGGTCACTACCATTTCTTGCAGACCTTCTTACACGTAGCGCCCTCTCCAACATACTGTAAAATACAACCAACCTAAATTTTATTTTCATGTTATAACTTTTTTATTTACGGACCGATTTGAATTAATTCGGCTTGTTTGAAAGGCAATTGATGCAGTCAGAGTGCTGACTTCATATTTTTAAAATCAGTTTTAAAAACAAAATGGCGCACTGGTTCAAACTTGACAATTTTTGAAAAATGCTGGTATTTTCTTTATTGATTGATAAAAAATTTATTGACCTATGACAAGTTAAAGGTATACAGACAAATTTCCCTGATGGCGACCATATTTGTATCAATATATAAATGATACAGAGTGAGTCAAATGCTGGCACAATTTCTTACCACGTAAAAACAGTAACGCAATAATTTTCCCAGTTCACTTTGACTCCTTTCTCAATAAAAATCAAATCTACCTAATAACTTCCTGATATTCCTGCCGACACCATTACATAGTCTATGAACTTGTTCCTTTCTCTAAACAAACGGTTAATATTTTTTATTTTTGTTTCAGATCTAAATGCAAGAAGATTCATACCTCACCATCTATAGCAAACCTGAAATGTAACAAACTTTTGAACCTAAATGAGAAAGACATGTTCAAATGTACAGAATGCCCTTACGTAGCAAAACGTAAAAGTTACTTGAAGACACATGTTTTATGTCACAAATCGTTAAATAAGCTTCGGGTATTTAAATGTGAAGAATGCTCATATATAGCAATGGATAAATATTCCTTAAATAGACATTCTTTAGTACACAAAGACCCTAACGAGGTGGAAATGTTTGCATGTAAAGAATGCTCTTTTATAACAAAACACAAGATCAGCTTAACTAAACATATGTTAATTCACACCCCTATAGATAGAGTACACACATTTAAGTGTGAAGAGTGCTCATATATAGCAAAAGATAAATACTCCTTAAATAGGCATTCTTTAATACACAAAAATCTAGATGAGACAGAAAGGTTCAAATGTGCAGAATGCCCTTTCATAACCAAACATAAAGGCAGCTTAGCTAGGCATGTTTTAATTCATAAACCACTAGATAGCATACAAACATTTAAATGTGAAAAATGCTCATATATAACGAGGGATAAATGCTTATTGAAAAAACATTCTTTAGTACATAAAAGTTTCAATGAGACAGAAACTTTCAGCTGTACCAAATGTCTTTACGTAACAAAACGTAAAATTCACTTGTCGAAACACATTTTGATACACAGATAGGTTACAAACACTTAATTGTAAAATATTGCTTATATGTAGAGACACATAAATATTAATTAAAAACACATCTTAATGCACAAGCCTTTGAATAAAGTACAAATTAAATATTTGTGACAATTAACAAAGAATAAACACTGCTTGTATAAACAACATTCATTCACACACGAAGGTTTAAATGAGGTGAAGAATTTTAAATGTGAAACTTGCCCTTACATTGCAAAACATAGAGATTATGTTTCAACATTTTTTTAGTACCTAAACCTCTGAACGACATACAAACTTTCAAATGTACAGAATGTTCATACGTAGCAAAACTTAAGCCTCAATTAATGAAATATGTTTTAATATTCCAATCCTTAAATGAGATGCAAATAGTTAATAAATTTAAACATTATTTAAATAAGCATAAACTAGTGCACAGGAGTAACACAAGTGAAAACATTCAAGTGTACAATAAAACATTTTTCTAAAAAATATAACCGACTTCTAAGTATAACTAAAATGTTGAAAATAATTATAACAAAATACAAAACTATACAATAAATAACACATTCAATGTTGTTAGGCACCTACACACAAAGTAAAAAATGTAAACAGTAAAAGGTGCTCATTCTGTACAAATTAATTACTTACCTATCTAGTATATTTTTGAAGTCGGTGCCAAGCAAATCTGAAATGCTGCATTGCGTAATTAATTTGTACAGAATGAGCACCTTTTACTGTTTACATTTTTTACTTTTTGTGTAGGTGCCTAACAACATTGAATGTGTTATTTTTTGTCTAGGTTTGCATTTTGTTTTAATTATTTTCAACTTTTTATTTATACTTGGAAGTCGGTTATATCTTCAAGAAAAATGTTTTATTTACAACTCTTTAGTTTTTTCCAACTCGGACAGTTTTTATGATGTTTTTTGGAATAACACCATAATTGCTTGAAAGTCTATATATTTCAAATAGTCCAAACGTTTTAAGGTCTAAATCAGACCAAGTTTTAATGGTAATTAACTTAACACAAATGAACAAGAAAATTAAAAATTAAAAGGTTCTTAATGACAAATTTCGTAAATCATTATTTGGCATTAAATGTTTGATAATAAAACTGATGTAAGTAAGAGAAGTTACTCCCAATTTGATACTCAAATTTTTTTAAAGATAATGTAAAACAATCAAGCATGTTTCAAATTTGAAGAATTTGAAGGTGTTATTTTCAGAATTTCATGTGACGCTTCAAGGTATGACTATGTTAAAAGAAATTGTGATGTTCCAGAGATCTCATTCAAGTCATAAGAAAAAAATCTAGGAAAAATCTTACGAATTATCCCGATACAGGGTTGTTCAAAAGGACATTACCATGATTAATTTCATCCTTGTATTGGTAACCCGGACCGGCGGAGTTGTATAGAAGTACTAGTCATACAATCGCTTTTATTTAATAAAATTGGATTTGTATTGAGTTCTTCTTTGTGTGATGTGGTTGAATTTTGAAACTGTTATGACCAAGGTTCCAGGCATATTCTCAAATTTTTGACTTTTCGTATTGTCGTTTCTTTATATAATTTGTATGTTCATTTATTCGAATATTTATAGGTCTAGAGGTTTCTCCAATATAAAATTTGTTACATTCGCAAGGGATTTTATAACCGCATTTTTTGAGTTTTGTTTTACATTATTTGGTTTATTTTTTGATAAAATTTATTTCAGTTTGTTTCTTGTTTGGAATGTTGTTTTAATATTAAATCTGTTTCCCTTTTCAGTCTTCCTGAAAGACTGTGTATGTATGGTATTGTTATTGTAGTAATGTGATTATCAAGGCTATTAATATTATTTGGAGCAGCTTGGTGTTGATTGTTTTGTGTTCAATTTTATGTAACTCTTTATTGATGAACTGTTAAGGTAATGGTTAGCTGAAAGAGTCTGGTTTAATTTTATTAAATGAAAGTGATTGTATCGCTAGTAATTTTATAGAATTCAGCCAGTAATCAAGGATGAAATTAATAATGGTAATGTCCTTTTGAACAACCCTGCATCGGGATAGTTCATAAGGTTTTTCCCAGGTTTTCCCTTGTGACTTTAATGAAATTTCTGGAACATCAGAATTATAACGAAGTGTACCACATAGAATTCTGAAGATAATTCTTCCAAATTTTTCCAATTTGAAAGAAGCCTCGTTATTTCACATTATCTTTAGAATTTTTAGTGCTACCCTGTACATATTAAATTTGCAGTAAATTCTTTAGTTACATCAGTTTTATTGTCAATCATTTAATGTCAAATTGTGATTTACCAAATTTGTCATTACGAGCCTTTTAATTTTCTTGTTCATTTGTGTTAGACCTTGAAACGTTTAGACTATTTGAAATATACAGACTTTTGAGCAATTGTGGTGTTATTCCCAAAAATATCAGAAAAAATTTAGGGGCACATATTTTGAAACAAAAACCTTTAAAGAAAGTGCATGTACTTAGTTGTGCAAGATGTCCCAAACAAATAAGTTTTTAAGTGCAATACAGTTCCTGCTTGTTCTTGAAAACAGTGTGAATGTAGAGAGACAAATTAAATCCCTAAGTGACGGTCTGAGGGAATTAAATGACAGAAAGTGGTATATATATATATTATCATAGATGAAACAAAAGCCTATTTTTTATTTTTTTAAAACTATAATTTGATATGTTTCAAAATGCAAATGACATGAAGATTCCTACTGGTAATAAACGGACGAAGTGAAATACTCCTATGCTCAGACATTTACGTAATTCCGTTATTTATGTCAACGATTTATCTTTGTCGGTACTGGGGGCCTATTAATTTATGTTTTTAATTCAGTTCAATTTTATAAAAATTATAAGGTCTCAGTAAATAAACATACAGTGTGTCCGCGGGTGGAGTGCACAAGAGGCAAAAATCTTTATTTTTTATTTTAAAACAAAAATTTCTGCTTGTCGAGAAAATCAATTTACAATATAAAAATTTTCAATCAATATACAGGGTGTTAATACATTAGGAGAAATATAAAATGTCTCAAGAAAGAACTATTATTATTTATTACTTTTATTAAAAATGTTATGAAAAAAGTTGTTTATGAACTAATATAAAGTCTATGTACAAATTTTGAAATGAAAATTCGAAAATTTAAAATTATTCTATCTTAACACACTAATGAATTTACCGTACAATCGTGTTGATATGACACATTTCCAATACTACAGGGTGTTTGTAGAAGGTTCGCCAAACATGGAGGGCAGATAGGTGGGCTCATGTGCTATATTATGTAGCACATTTAACATCTAGATAGCCTACGGTTTTTGTTTTTCTTTAAAATAATTTATTTTTTTCTTAATTCTCAGATTTTTACTTTTAAACTATTGTAACTTTTTGATTTTTCACAGCATCTTCACCGAATAAACTTTAATCGAATCTATGATGTTTATAATAAGTTACAATAGTTTAAAAGTAAAAATCTGAGTATCTAAGAAAAAAATAAATTAATTTAAAGAAAAACAAAAATCGTAAGCTATCTAGATGTTAAATGGGGTACATAGTATAGCACATGAGCCCACCTATCTGCCCTTCATGTTTGGCGAACCTTTCACAAAACACCGTGTATAATACTGTATCAAATAAATACGTCTTCTCTCATTAACATTTATTTATTTATTTATTTCGAAATAATAATTCCGGCTTAATGTTTATATGATGTTTATGGATAGGTGGTAACAATCTGACCGGTAAATTATAGGTTAGGTTAGGTGTCTTTTTGTCATTTCAAAATTTGTATTTAGACTTTACGTTAGTTTATAAACAGCTTTGTTCTATAACATTTGTGATAAAAGTAATAAATAATACCTAGTTTTCTCTTGAGGCATTTTATATTTTTCCTAATTTATTAACACCCTGTCCAACTGATTGCAAATTTTTATATAGTATATTGAGTTTCTCGACATGCAGAACTTTTTATGAATGACTTTTTGTCATAAAATATTTTTTTTCCTTGTGCACCCCATTCGCGGACACACCATATACATTTAAATTAAAAATATATATATTTTAGAGATCAATATATTTTGTGTATGTCCATTCATAATAAAAAACATGTGTAGAAACAAGATGGAAGTACAGTTTTCTGAAAGAAGGCATCTCTGGTTTGTATTTTTTAATTTTTTGGGAATAACATTACAATTGCTGGACAATCTGTATATTTGATGGATAAGTGGTATGTTTGAAATAGTCCAAACATTTCAGGGCCTAAATCAGACCCTATTTTCAGTGGTAATAAAACTAAATGCAACTGGACAAGAAAATTTAAAGTTCAATAGGTTCACAAAATAATTCAGGCCTTGACATTAAAAAAAAACTAATTAAATCACACATGAGGATCAATACTTGAATGGTAACAAAACAGTGACAATTATTTCAATATTCGTGAAATTCATGTCCATTACTAAGAATGACACAAAGAATGAGAAAGAGAGACAGGAAGCTAACGAGAGTACATTTCCCCGAAGTAAAGACTTGTGCAGATATGCTAGAGAACCTACACTTAATAGTACAGTGACTGGGGAGAAAAAAAGCCCGAACCTGGGAATTTTTGCCAGTTAACAGATATTATTATTATTTCAACCCTTTTTTTATCATTTACAAATATTTTTTAGACGTATAGTACAGTGTGTCCGGTTATGGACTAGCGATAATCTAAATACATATAAAGCAACTATTTTAATACACAAATACACCATATACTACGGCTCAATACCCCACCCCGCCATATGGCAGCCATTTTTTTTTTGATAATCTATTCTCTACGTGTGAACAAAAACGTTCATATCTCTTAAAGTTTTGGTCTTAGCGAGATAAAAATAGGCTTATTCGACGGACAGTAATACTGTCTATCAACAACATTTCAAAACAAAGTGTTTACGTTTTCTTAACTTTTGAAAAAAAGATGAAATGCAAAAAAAGGGTAAAAAAATTATTCAAATCAACAAAATAAATGCAAATCAATGCAAAAGCAGTCCCGATAACCTTTCATTTTTTTCACTAATTCCAAAAGTTTTTGAGTTAAGCTAACATTAAATTCACAACTGTATGTTTATTACTTAGGAGTTATAGTTGTTTGAACATAGCGAATGCGCAAGTACAAAAGACCTTTGTCGAGACTTTAAACAGGTAAACATTAAAACCACATAAAATTCTTATTAATTTTTTTGGATAATTTTACAAATTTTTACACACATTAAATTTTATCCTACAGCAGTTGTTCAAAGTGCCCACCTCCAGCTTGTAGACAAGTTAATGCTCTGTGTGCTATCTGGGCAGTTGATCACTTAACTAGTTTTAAGTCTGTTCTTATTTCTTCGGCAACTGGCATAATTTCAGCGACGAGGTCTTCTCAGGTGTCTGTAGCATACACCTTTTGCTTCATATCACCCCACAAAAAATAGGCCAAGGGCGTCAAATCGGGCGAGCAAACTGACCACGCCACTACATCACCGCGACCGATCCACGATGCATGGTTATTGTTCAAATATTCTCTCACTGCTCGAGAATAGTGCGCGGGTGCACCATCTAGCTGCAACCATATATGTTGACGGTATATAAAGGTAACTCTCTTTTGTGCTTGCGCATACGCTATGTTCAAACAACAATAACTCCTAAAGTAATAAACATACAGTTGTGAATTTAATGTTGTATTGTAGCTTAACTCAAAAACTTTAGATTTAGATAGAGAATAGGTCATCAAAAAAAAAACAAAATGGCTGCCATATGGAGGGGTGGGTATTGAGCCCTAGTATATGGTGTATTTGTGTATTAAAATAGTTGCTTTACATGTATTTAGATTATTGCTAGTCCATAACCGGAATCATATGAAAAATAAAAACCTGTATAGTTATGGTACAAGAAACAATTTATTACGCTATTTTAATCCTTAAGAGCCACCCTTAATGACAAAATCTTTATTTATTTTCAAATATTTCTTAGACTTAGTTATTTTATAAACATCTAAACTAAGTAAATTGTAGAAGGATAGCCTTTGATATAAAAATTGGTGGCAAATATATCAGTTTTATTGCAGCATTAAAAAAAATCAATTAGCTGCTTTCTTGACCATAACTCCGTCAATTATTATGCCTATGGCTTAAAATCTATATAATTTTGAAGATTTTTTAAGCACTTCAAAAAATGTTCAGTGATTTTTTTTCTTCTAAAAGTGAATCTCTTGAGTTATTTCACGTTAAACGCTGCAAATTTAGACGCCATTGGACAAGAACTGACCTTCAACCGTATCTTAACGTCTATTGCCCCTACATAAATAAAAAAAACAAACTTTTTCTTTTCTGATAAGCTTTATTTTCTTTTAGAGATTTTTTTGCAGGACGTCAATTTTTCCACGTTTCTTTTAACGAAAAATGAACATTTTCAGTCATAAATAACTCAATAAGTATTGATTTATTGAAAAATGTTTATAGAAAACTTTTTAATTAGAATTCATTTCTCTATCGGTTTCTATACTTATTTTTACCATTTTAATTTCCACGCCCTAGAAGGGGTGGCTTTCACGCCCTGGGCATTCACATTCACATATTGGAACATTATATTTTTTTATGCTATTTTCAACCTACTGCAGTCAAATCTATTTACTGGCCAACATTTTCCGGGGAAAATCCCAGTCACTGTACTCTAAATATAACGAGTTAATAACGTTCAAATCGACCGAGTGTTCATTCGTAGTGAAAAATTAATATCACAATCCCAAAAAGAGTAAATCTATTTTTATATTTCTCTGTAAAACACATTAGTTAGCATTAAACTATTTTTAAATATTTAGCATTAAATTGCAATATTTAATTTTTAATTTTTTAGTTATACTGGTATAAAGCTTAAAAAATAAAATTTTCAATAAAACAGAGTGCTGCCATTTACTTAATTATTAGTTCAATGTTATATTATTTGTATTATCTTCTTAAGTATTTCACACAATTCAAATTTAAAAATGTATATCATACTAATTTCTTTGTTTCTGTTTCAGATATAGAATAGACAAATCAAGTACTATATTAGTTGAAGAGAAAAAGCACATTAAATGTAACGCATATTTTTATAAAACGATTAATCGGTTGAAATATCCAAATGCCAAGAATACCTTTGGCGTAGACGTAGACATTATTTGTACAGGCATTCTTTAGGTAGAGGGTGGGCCATTTTAATGTGTACACCCGAATTGCTTCGTTCCTAAGCATAGTATAAAAAAGTTACTACAAAGCTTGTTACTGGAGAACTAGTACTCTCTTCGAGGTATCATTCCTTTGTACGCAAGACAATATATATTATATATAAATATAATATATATTGTTTCTGGTTAGGGAACATTCATCAGTTGCGCTTCCCACAATTGAATGTCCTCTCGAACACTTCTTTATGTATTTGATACATTTCGTTAAATATGAAGACGCGAGATGTAAGACCGACATCTAGGATTTTCGAGAAAATCAGTACACAGAGGTTCCGAATCTGGAGCCGTTCCGTGCAGTTGCTGTTCTCCCTTAACTCCTAGGACAGAACAGCAATTGCACGGAACGGCTCCAGATTCGGAAACTCTGTGTAGTGATTCTCTCGAAAATCCTAGATGTCGGTCTTACATCTCGCGTCTTCAAACTGGAGAAGGAGGCCAGTTTTTGTGCAATTAATTTTGACCTTGACCCCTGTTTTACGTCTGAAATGATATTAATTCATTTTTTAAGTTCTAAAATTGTAAAAAGCTGAAACGGCTATTTTTCACATTTTTTTTCGACTAAATAACATTGACATAGACACCTGGGTGATAATCGCATCTCAGTAATAGAAAAAAAAAATAAAATAAATTTTCTTGTTTCTGGATAAATCATTTAAGACGATCTTAAGATATGTAATAATTATTGCATGCTAAATGGCATAAAAGAAGAAAACAATCTCTGTAATATTGGTAAAATGTAAAAAACTGTAATTAAAGATATTTTTTAAATCGAGGTTATATTCTGCTTACTTGATTTCTTTACCGATATTGCCTTTACCACTTCAACTTTTATTGCTGTATCTTAATTTTTTTTTGCATCAAAAATGACTGAGCCAATGAAATTGTTGATATGAAAATTTTTTAGCGTAGTGTAATAATAATTATCGTCCTGCAGCAAGACGAAAAAATCCACTTTTTCCTCAAATTACCTTGAGTTCTGCATCTATAGATACTATTATAAAATTGTAGTTGTTACCTCATCACGTAAGAACTACTGAACTGATTTTGATGAATCTTTTTTTATTGCAAAGCCTATAGTTTGACTTAAAATCTGGTGGACATTTTATCTCCCTAAATTGACAGAAACGGTAGATATAGCGAAAAAACTTCTACCATATTTGGTAAAAGAATACTCAATTGGTTCCACCGCACGCACAAAATATTATATACTCTCATCAGCTTAGGTTTTATTCAAAATTCGGAATGTGCCAATGTAATATGTTTGTATTAAAAAAAAATCAGCTGATATAACAAGCGTAAATGTAATTATACAGCGTGTTCTGTATATAGGAAACTTAGTGCGGAGTAGAATTACATGGATTTAAAAAAACTAAAAAATAGTTATATTGGGTGTCCTATAAGCAGCTGCTTATACTGTGGTTGAAATAAAGGGGAGTGGAATTAGTTATACTGGGTGGTCCAAAAAAGTTATATTCATTAGGCCATAAATAGTTGCATATACCAAGTGGTTGAAAAAGGGTAGAAATTTATGAAGTTTGGATTAAAAAATCTTAGTTAGGATCTTTAAATTATATTCAGAAGATATTATAGTTATGAAATGGGTTGAAGAAATGTTAGAAGCAATTGTTTATAGAGGGTTGTTGGAATATAAGATAAAATCGAATATAGTTTATGGTGTGGTTAAAAACTTGTTTTATATCCACAAATATTTGCATATATAGGATGGCTGAAATATATAGCGGAGTATAATTACAGCTATACAGGTGGGTTTAAAACGTATTATAAAGAATTGTTATGATCTACAAGCTGTTCCATTTACCGGATGGTTGAAATAAAGGGCGGAGTAGGATTCTAAGGATACAGGGTGGTACAAAAATGTTATATTGTGTGGCAAATAAGTAGTTGCATATAAAAGGTTATTGAAATATAGGGTGGTGTAGAGTTATAATTATACGCTGTGGGTAAAAATGCTAGAAAAATTTTGTTATATAGGAGTTGCCTATAGGGAGTACCTGATATATGGAGCGAGTTAAGTTGCAGAGATAGGATAGTTGAAATAAAGGGTAGAGAAGTGTTATGGTTAATTATTTAATAAACGTTATATTGGTTGACCAATAGGCAGTAGCGTATAAAGGGTAATTGTAACACATACAAGGTGATTCAAAAACATGTTGAACAAAACT
Source organism: Octodonta nipae (assembly GCA_034190945.1). NCBI lineage: Eukaryota > Metazoa > Arthropoda > Insecta > Coleoptera > Chrysomelidae > Octodonta > Octodonta nipae. Next base: position 24,918,467 of record CM067223.1, read on the forward strand.
GTTATATGGGTTGCCCACTAAGTTGTTGCAGTTTTGGTGAAATATATTGGGCATTGATGGATTTATAGTTATAAAGGGTGGTACAAAAAATGCTATACTTTGTAGCCAAAAAGTTGTTGCATATACAAGGTGCTTGAAATAGCGGGTGGAGTAGAATTATAGTTAAACAAGTTGGATGAAATTTTTTTCTAGCATAGAACATGAGCTGTTGCATGCAATATCTGGATCGAAGCAAAATTATAGTTTATACAGTGTGATTAAAAGAATGTTAGAAAAAGCTGCATATAAGGGGTGTTTGAAATATAAGGTTGAGATAGATAATACTTTCAAGGGTGGTTCAAAAAATAGATATGTAGCGAAGTCCATAATATAAGATAGTGACTAGTCCAGAGTTATAGTTAAGATTTTAAAAAATGTTATATTTGGTGGCAGCTGAGCACATGCACATACAGGGTGATTGAAATATTTTGTAGATTAAAATTATGGTTATACAGGATGGTTCAAAAATAAGTTATAATGTTTGACAAATTGGCAGCGGTGTATACAGGATGGTTTTATGGTTTAAGGTAATTGGAAGTAGAGTTACTTATACGAGGCAGTTCAAAAAATGTTTGAATAAAATTGTTATATAGGGTAGACTATGAACAGTTGCATTCTACTATATGGATTATCTGAAATATAGGGAGAAGCAAGATTATAGTTTTAGAGGGTGTTTAACATAACTTTAGAAAATGTTGTATGTAAAGGGTGATTAAAATATAGGGTAAAGAAAAATTGTACTATAAAAGGTGGTTCCAAAAATATCTGAAATAATTGTTATACAGCGTAGACCATAAGCAGTTGTATAGCTGAAATATAGGGTAGATAAGAGTTATAGTCAGGTGTTCAAAAAGTTATATTGGGAGACAAATAAACAGCAGCATTTACAGGACGGTTGCAATATAGGATGAAGTAGATTTACAGTAATTTAAAAAAAAAATGTTGAATAAAACAGTTATATAGGATGACCCATAAGTACTTGTAGGTTGGGTGAAATATATTCGTGATTGGTGGACATTCTGTACGCGGGTGAAACCGCGGGAAACGGCTAGTACTGAATAACTACGTCGTTGCCTTCTATTACTAATTGCATTAGTCGGCCAGCTTGTCCTGTTGAAGAATTTAGAACCCTTTAAATAAATTTTGTAGTTTTCTTTTCATGGTAATGGTATGAGCTTGTGGTTCAGCTCTCATGGTCGTAATCAGAGTTTTTGTTTATCATTCATAGTGATTAAGAAATTCTCTAAATTCTCATCAAAAGTTGCTACTAATCTCTCTTGCTTGTCGTTTCGAAATGTGTCTTCTTATTTCGATTTCCAGAATTTTATTTAGTTCTAATACTGAAATGATTCGGTCGATAGTTGATACTTGATGGAAATTCATAATGAAAATTAACTTAACGTTATTTAGATTGAAATTTCCACAACTTAAGTTTTTTAACCGACTTCCAAAAATGAGGAGGTTATCAATTCGTCTGCAACTTTTTTTTATGTATGACGAGCGAATATTTAAAAACAGTTTGGGTAATTTTGATGATTTAAACTGCATTATATTAAGGAACATAACAAAAATGTCCCATATAATTGTTTATAACATGAGATCCAGAAAATCAGAAAAAAAGTAAATAAGGGACTAGATTTCCGTGAATGTCAATGAATCTTCACTGTTTTCTCTAAAACCGCTCAAGAAATTTGAATATTATAAATTGTATTCTACAAAGATATGTTCCAGCTTGATTCCGTATATTTTTCTATAACGTAAAACGTATCACTTTTCTGAAAATCGGAAAAATATATGCAAAAAAATGGTAAATGTCAAATTTTCATCATAAATATCTAGTTTAAATGTTAAGATATGCCATGAACATGAAAGTACAAGGTATTTTAACGGTTTTCATTTTGATTCGTTTTGAAGTAAGTGTCTTTTAGAGACGAAGTTAAGTTATCGAGTAGGCTTGGGTCGTTCGTGAATGAGTCGTTCAAAATGAACGACTCTTCAACATGTGCCATGAATGAGCGGCACAGGTACGTCAAATAGCTCGTTCAGTTCGCCATTAATAGAGTCATTCGTCTCGAGCGAGTCGAGAGTCATAGGATGTGCTAAACGTTCAACGTTCAATCACGAACTAGACTCGTTGACTCGTTCATCGTGCAATTTTTCGACCCGCACAGTCACCTCGGCTTGGAGCAGTGGAGAGAAAAGAGCCGTCAGCGGTCTGGTTCATGAGATGAAAGGTATTTTAAAATTTGGTCGGAAGGTTTTATTTTCAACGAGTCGATGAACGGGTATTTTAAATTTTTATTATGACAGGCACTAAGGCACAGGTTTGTTATTATTTTGCAGTATTTTTGTTATATAAATTTCTATTTGGGCTATAAGTAAGCATAATAATTTTATTTCTTTTTAATGTTTAGAGTTTTTTTCTTATTTTTGTTACCAAATAATACAAAAATAAAAATTTTGTATTTACGTAAATTAATGATCTTTAAATTATGACTCAGCAAAACTTTAATATTAGTTTGAGCAGTAAACTAGACAATTAGAGATATTATATAAATCCGCCTAAGGCTAAACGGCTGTGTTTTAAGAGATCGTTCAATTGAACGACTCATTGTGAACGACTCGTTTTGGTGAGCTGAACTAAATGAGCCCGCTCACTAAAAAGAGTCATAAAACCCAACGCTATTATCGAGTTTATAGTCGCGTGAAATGGCAGAAAATATTCCGTTAGTTTATCGAAACGAAAATTTGTTACGGTTGTAGGTGTGTGCGTGCATGCATGTGATATTAGGTAGTACATAAGCAGTTGTATACATAGGGTGGTTGAAATATAAATTGGAATTGAATTAGTTATACAGGGTGGTTCTAAAAATATTTTATTGGCATATAAGTAGTTGCGTATACAAGATGGTTAAAATAAGAGTGGGGCAAAAATGTAGTTATACAGAGTGGATATTTGCGTTATAGGACGGAGAATTTGAATTTTGAATCCGCAAAATTTGTTTAAACTCTGTATCCCAGACCTTGTAAAGTGCAATGCAGACCATTGCAATTTACAAGGTCTATGTTTAAACAAATTTTGCGGATTCAAAATAGTTGGATTGGAATATTCTCTCTAGACACAGGTGCAAATGCGCGCAACATTATTTACAAGCCAATTTTTGATTATCGCAAGAGTTAATACAAATCATTATGGCTGATACGGAAACTCACAATTCGACTGCTTCTGCAACATCCGTGTCGAATTCATTACCTTAAACCCAGACGCTGGCGAAGAAAGAAAAAAAGCCAAGAAACCAAGGGCTAAACCCTCCCATAAACCGACATTTGAGATGGTCAACAACGCTATCAAAGGTTTAAAGGAACGTGATGGATCATCTTTGCAAGCCATCAAGAAATATATTGCTACCAACTACAAGGTCGATGCTGAGAAAGTAGCGCCTTTCATTAAGAAATACGTGAAGTTAGCCGTCGCTTCAGGAGTTTTGGTTCAAACTAAAAGAAAAAATGTTTCTGGTTCTTACAAATTGGCAGCTTCGTCCTTTCCAGGAGCGTCACCGTCGAAACCGGCCAGCGGCGAAAAAAAATGTGGGACTGAAAGTACATCAAAGAAGTCATCTGCAAAACGAGCAGTTTCCAGTGATAAACTTAAGACGACAAAGTAGTCGGCGACCAGCAAAAAACTGGCCAAAAGGGTACGGCTTCAAGCAAACCTGAGAAAGTTACCGCAACTAAAATGAATCTGCGGTATCCCCTAAGGCGAAGAAAGCAGCTTTTCCCAAAGAGAAGAAATAAATAGAAAACAATTCTAATTCTTCGACATTATTTTCACTCTAATTAAATATCTGGTATCACTCACTTCTCAAAGATGTCCTTTTTCTAATACCTTCTTGTCAAATGTAAGGAATGATGAGAGAGAGAGAACTTACACTGAGTAGTATTCATAATACTGGAAATAGAATTAAGAAATATGAAGAGTGTCTGTATTTGTTGACTACTAAGACGTGAATGAAATGTACAATAATAAACACAGTAACCTTACCTAACCTTAAAATATGTATTTTTTTAATACAAAACTGTAGTAGTACTAGCCTTTGTATATATCTCGAAATACACACTAACAACTCGTTTACTCTACATTTTTCTTGAAATTCCGATTAACCAGGTTCTACTATATATGAGAAATTATATATGTCTATAATAAAACTACTGTAGATATGCAACTTTACTTTCTCATCAGCACTGTAGTCTTAAGACAGTATTTTCATTAGTTATTGAATAGGGACCACAAAACGCGTGGAAGTGTTATTTTCTATGGTATTCGATATACAGGGTGTTTCTATGATACCATTCCAAACTTTTGCTGTGTATAGAACTCAATACTATAGGCCAAAAAGTCCCATTTAACATGTGCCCTAAAACGCACCATTAGGAAGTTATATGCCCCTAACAGGGCTCAAACAAAACTTTTTTTTGTTATTGACAAAACAGTCGAAAATAAATATAAAAAAATGTATAGTGTTACACAACTTTTTACGTTGTTCGACATTCAAATCATAAGATTCCTATTTAAGTTAGTGAGTTTTCGGCCCATAATTTTTTTTATTTCAATTTTTTACAATTTTTTCTACAGATTTATAAAATCTTAACAATTTTACTTAAAAAATATTATGTTTGTCCAAATTGATATTTCCAATGGTTTTCGAGTAAATTGAGATTGAAACTTAGTCTGTACTTTAAGTTATTAGGCCAAACATTACGAAAATCTATTTAATATGGCAAATAAAAGAATAGCGTTGCCGCAACGCTTAACCATTTAGGTTCTTGATAAACTGTCAATTGAGCTTTGCAGTGTTTAATTAGTAAGTAAAAGTGGTGATTGGAAAATTTAAGTATACAATATGTCAAACAAGGAAATGACAGATATGTACTTTTCTCGGCATATTTTTTAAGAAAAATTGTTAACTTTTTTTAAATCTGTAGAGGAAATTCTAAAAAAATTGAAACAAAAAAAATTACGGGCCGAAAACCACCTTCACCAACCTAAATCGGACGCTAATGATTTGCATGTTGAAAAAGGAAGTAGCACATGTTATTTAACGTAAAAAGTTATTTAAAACCCATACCTTTTTTCTATTTATTATGGACCGTTTTCTCAATAACAAAAAAAAATTGATTTGTTTCAGGCTTTTCCAGGGCATATAACGTGTTAATAAGGCTTTTTTGGTTTATTTTAATGAGTTTTATACACAGCAGAACTTTGGAATCCTATTTTAGAAACACCCTTTATAGAGGAACCGATTTTAATGGACATATAGGCTAGCGCCAATGTGGAAAAATAAACATAAGTTATTGTACTAATTTAGAAGCTATTGTGACTAAACCATATGCGTTAAAATATTCGCATAGGGTGGTCCAAAAAAAGGGATTTTGTTTTCATATTATAATTTTTTTGTTTATTAACCTATTTTAATTCAATTTGGCGTGTTTAAGAGACAATTTATTGGGTTATAGTGTCAAAGTCTTGAAAACAATAACAAAAACTTTGACACTCTTGGTACTTTCTTGAGTCACTCTGTATCGCTTTAAAAGTACGATCTGAAATCTTCAATATTTTGGAGTAAAACGGGAGTAAGTTTAATGACACCTTTCGCTTCGCTGGGTACTACTGCTATTCAGCTAAAGACAATATAGATTTTAATAAAACTTTAATTTTGAGAGAATACATATAGGGTGAGTCAAATACTTCCACAATTTCCTTAATAGTTTTCCGAATTCAGCTTTACTCAATAAAAATCAAATCAACCTTATAACTTATATTTCCCATCATTACATGGTTACTGTATTTGTGCGTTTTTCTAAACAGTTTAGTGGTGTTTTCTATTAACAAATGTTTGGCATTAATATTTTTTATTTTTGTTTCAGATGTAACAGCAAAAACATTCATACTTCATCATCTATAGCAAACCTGAAATGCGACACGTTCAACTGTACAGAATGCTCTTACGTAGCAAAAAGTAAAAGTTACTTGAAGACACATGTTTTACGTCATAAATCGTTAAATAACCAACGAATATTTAAATGTGAACATTGTTTGTATATAACAAAGTATAAATATTCCTTAAATAGACATTCTTTAGTACACAAAGACCCTAACGAGGTGGAAATGTTCACATGTAAAGAATGCCTTTTCACAACAAAACACAAAATCAGCTTAACTAAACATATGTTAATTCACAAACTTGTAGATAAAGTACACACATTTAAATGTGAAGAATGCTCATATATAGCAAAAAATAAATATTCCTTAAATAGGCACTCTTTAATACACAAAACTCGAAACCATACAGAAACGTTCAAATGTGCAGAATGCCCTTTCATAACAAAGCACAAAGGCAGCTTAATCAGGCATGTATTAATTCACAAACCTTTAGATAAGATAAAAACTTTTAAATGTGGGGAATGCTCATATATAACGAGGGATAAATGCTCCTTGAAGAAACATTCTTTGGTACATAACAGTCTAAATGAGACAGAAACATTCAGCTGTACAGAATGCATTTATGTAGCAAAACGTAAAAGTCACTTAACGAGTCATCTCTTAATGCACAAATCTTTGGATAAGGTACAAATATTTAAATGTGACAAATGCCCGTATATAACAAAGAATAAACACTGCTTGAATAAACATTCTTTCACACACAAAAGTTTAAATGAGGTGAAGACTTTTAAATGTGAAAAATGCCCTTACGTTGAAAAACGTAGAGATTATATGATTCAACACTCTTTAGGACATAAACCTCTAAACGAGATACAAACTTTCAAATGTACAGAATGCCCCTACGTAGCAAAACGTAAATATCAATTAATAAAACATGTTTTGGTACACCAATCTTCAAATGAGATGCAAATAGTTAAATGTAAAGAATGCTCTTTCGTTACTAGATTTAAACATTATTTATACAAACATAAACTTGTGCATAGGAGTTTAACAGAAGTGAAAACGTTCAAGTGTAACGAATGCTCTTATGTGACAAAATATAAACATAGCATAGAGGCACATACTTTGAATCATAAACCTTTAAACGAGGTACATGTATTTAGTTGTGCAAGATGTCCGTACAAAGCAAAACATAAATACAATATTAAAAGGCACATTTTAAAATATAAACATTAAATATAACAATACATGTCAAGAATACAAATTTGACAGTCAAAGCTGTCATTGACAATTAATTTACAGTCATGGAAGAAAACCGAGATGTCTGCGGCAAATTGTCTAAAAACGCTCCATATAAATACGAGATGTACCTTGAATAAAAAAGCTGGGGCTGAATTCACACCAAATGCAGTTAAATAACAGATAGGGCCTGCTGAGCCTTCAGTACAATACATGTCCTGACTATTCCTGTAATCAATGTGAATGTAGAAGACAAATTAAATCAGTAATTGACTGTCTGAGTAAATTACATCTCAGTCAGTGGCATTTATGCAGGGTATTCTATCTCAAACGAGCCACCTTGAATATCTTGGTTATTTTCAAAAACAGGTCGATTTAGGTTTCGAGGGGGGAATTTTTTGAGTTGAATTAGCGCTTGTCCGCATCAACATAAACAGCCCAATTCAATGACCTTGAGATTTGAAATAAGGAAAATAGGTGTTGTCATATATCATTTGAAAGCCCTTTTTACGGACTATACCGTCATAATAAAATTTTTTATTGCAATTTCTACATGTAACAGAAAACCTAACGGACCTAGTAGCAAAACCGAATTATTAAATTAAGTTTTACTGCATGGAAAGGTATTAAAAAGATAGTTCTTGTATAATACGCTCTTAAACAATCCTGTTTCACTGCCGCACCCTGTAATAACACACAATACAAGAAAACATTAAATGTAAACATTCATGTATTTCACATTATTTTTTCTGATATTTACAGGAAGTTTGTTTATCTGTTCTGACCTTTCTTCCATCATTTGAAGCATTGTACATTTATCTGTTAAGTTATTACTTTACTGATTTGTTGAAAATTTAAAAGATAATTATGATATATACATTGCAAGAACGTGTTGAGCTGATAAGTCTTTATTACCAAAATCAAAATTGTGCTCGATCTGCTGCAAGGGTTTTTAACCAAAACCATCGCGAACGTAACGTTCGTCATAAATACGTATTGGATTTGATTTTAAAATTTGTTTAGACTGGCTCAGTAATGAATAAAAAAGAGGTCCCATTGGAATTGTAAATGATGAAGCTGTGACTACATTGGGCCATGTCCAACTTATACCAAACACGCATTCTGTCCAGCAAATCTCTGCAGCTTCCGGTATTAGCAAAACTAATGTTTTTGGATTTTTGTATAAGTGCAAATTCCATCCGTACAAAATTATATTACTTCATGAACTGAATAAGGATGATTGGGATCGAAGGCAACAGTTTTGCAAATTTATGACCCAGCGTATGATCGAAAACCCGAATTTCTTGTACAATGTTTGTTTTTCGGATGAGTGCCCTATTTCACTTCATGGGGAGGTTAACCGATTTTGGAGCGATACAAATCCTCATTTATTTCGAGAAGCTCATAGTCAACATCCGGTAAAACGTTTGGGTAGGGATTTTGGGAAATCACCTAATTGGACTCTTGTTTATTCCTGGTAATTTAAATGGTGAAACTTATCACAATATATTGGAAATTGAAATTAATTCATTGATAATAGAAAAATTAGAAAATGATCCTCTACTACATGAAGAGCAATTGCATTTCCAAGAAGATGGAACTCCTCCTCACTACGCCGCACCAGTTCGTCAATACCTGGATTTAGAATATACCCTGGTCGCTGGATTGAAAGAAGAGGTCCTATAGAATGGCCTGCCCGATCATCTGATCTGAACCCTTTGGATTTTTTTTGTGATGCCAGATAAATCATATGTTTTCAAGGGAGAAACTTGCCATGGTGGTAAAGCAAATAAAGAGAGACTGTCTGTCCTGGCCCGTGCCAATTCTGATGGGTCAGAAAAGTTTGCTAGTGATTGGTAAGACGAAAAACCCACGTTAGTTCAAAAACGTAAGATCGCTCCCTGTAACATATGATGCACAATATCGAGCTTGGATGACCGGCATTCATTTCATCGACTGGTTAAAAATTTTAGATGATCACTTCCAGATTAAATGTAGACGGATAATTCTAATCACTGACAACTGCCCCGCTCACTCTAATGGTGTTGACCTAAGAATATCAAGTTTGTTTGCTTACTTCCAAATGTAACAAGCGAATTATAACCGACGGATCAGGACATTATAAAGGTCCTTAAACAAGGTTACAAGTCTAATACATCGCTATCTTCAAGACATGGAAAACCCTGATAGCAAACGACCCTTGCCTGTGCATGATGCGATTCTAAATATTGCAGGGGCATGGGAAGCAATTAAGCCTGAGACCATTCAAAATTGTTTCAAGAAGGCAGGTTCCAGAAATAACGGGGTTGACGTGTTGGAATACGAAGAAGAACTCAAGGTGCTGCAAGGTTTTCCTTGATATTGCATCATTGAGGAGCAAGATTTTACTAAGAATGTGAATAACACACAAAAAGGTGCCCTAAGCGATAATTATGAAGACGAAGGTGATTCAACTACAATTTTGTCAAACGCCCAGGCATTAGCAACAGTTAACGATTTAAGGCACTCTCTAGCTTCTTTGAATCAAAACGAAGACGCACTGCAAAAGTATGTTGAAAATCTTGTAATTGTGAATGATCAATCCTTCTCTCAAATCAAAATAAGTGATTACTCTAAATAAAGAAATTATCATTACCCCATATATTTAACGTAATATATAAATATACAAGTATGATCCAATACCTGCACACAGGAAATTAAAACAGAATAATATATAATATGTATGTTCATAACAAAAGTATGTTTTATTTTTCCTTTCCCGCATAATAAGCTTTCTCGTTTATGACACGTTTTTAGTTGGGTCCCTGCGAAATCGTCTTAAACCAGTTTTACTGTTTGTAACATGTTCTCTTTAAAAATGTATTTGTAAAATGAAGCAATGTTTAAAAGAAACACATTAATTCAAAAATTTCTATCCGTCTTAATATTGATCAGCATAATCATTCATACTATTCATATTCATACTTTCAAACGAATATTTCAAATGTGAATGTAAGTTTGTTTGTTACGCTTTCAGGCCAAAACTATTCAACTGATTATCATGAAACTTTGTACACATATTCTTACAGAAGTATTAGAAAGAACATAGGATACTTTTTATTAAAAAAAAATACGACGGGTAAAAGAAATTATTTTAGCAGATTGCAATGCAACAAAAGAAAATTTGTCGTTTGTATTCCATAGAGCTTCCTATTACCTATAATCTTTGTATTCTCATTTTTCCATTAAAACTTGATTTTTAACTACAAAAAAACAAAACCTGTTACATTGTAACTTTATGCATATACTAATTAATAAATAATTATATTCTTGACGAAATTATATAACTTCTCTTATTTATCTAATGGCAAACTTGGAAATAGATGCTAAATAAAAAGCAGGTAAGTTTTAAAGCTAGGCGGTTTGTTGATATGCAACTATCAGACATGTATACCTCTATTAACAATCATCTATTAAAATTGTTCCAATTAAATTAATTTAGGTTAATACGACAAACCGAATATTTTGATTTTACGGATGTGGTGATCTTTGTTTAAAACCTGTTAACTAGTTTTTATTATTGAAAATTTTTTGTTGATAGAATTTTTCATTTTTAACAGCTAAAAAGTCCATACTTCACCATCTATACATAACTTAAATAAGGCAAATTTAATTTGAAAAATGCTCATACATAGGAATAATAAAAAGGTTTTACATAATAAAACATAAAAGTCTCTTCTTGAGACATAATTAAAAACATTTAAGTGTCAAGAATGATCATATATACCACTTGATATAAGTGCTGTTGACCGAAAACGTTTTTAAACTATTTTGATGGTTCAAAATCGAATTTACATGATAAGGTCTGTTGTTATATTTTGTATAATGATTAAGAATTATTTCCAGACAATCCATGTATCGAAATGTGTTTTGATTGACTTTTTTTCTTACGGATTAGAATTCCAGAAGTCGGAAGTCAAGTATATCGAAATGAAAGAGATAAACTAAAATGTAAAGAACAGTTACATAAAACGAATAATTTTTTAGAACACAAAAAAATATGCAATATAGAAACTTTTCAATGCACGGAATGCACGTACTTAACAAATCGCAAACATCATCTAAAGAAACATGCTTCAAATCATAAACCCATCAAAGAGGGGAAAGTATGCCAAGATTGCTCCTATGTTACGGATAAAAGATATTTGTTGAATAGGCATTCTTTAGTGCACAAGAGTTTAACTGAGGTGGAAAGTTTCGAATGTGAAGAATGTTCATATATCAAAAAACATAAAGTAGAGTTGCGCCAGCATTCTTTGGTACATAAAAGTATAGAAGAGACAGAAACATTCAAATGTAACGATTGTTCTTACGTCGCAAAACGTAAACGTTTCTTAAAGAAACATGTTTTACGTCATAAATACTTTAATGCGGAAAAATATTTAAATGCCAAGATTGCTCATATAGTGGGACTAATAGATATGTTTTGAATCAGCATTCTTTAGTACACAAGACTTTAACAGAGGTCAAAAGTTTCAAATGTGCTGATTGCACTTGCGTCACGAAACACAAACAATATTTGCGCAGACATTGTTTAATACACAAAAATCTAAACGAGGTAGAAACCTTCAAATGTTCAGAATGTCCTTACGTAACAAAACTTAAACATCACTTACCGAAACATCAGTTAATACACAAATCTTTAGATAAAGTAAAAACATTTAAATGTGATAAATGCTCGTATATAACACGGTATAAATATGTCTTGGCTGACCATTGTATTGTACACAAAAGTTTAAAGGAGGTAGAGAACTTCAAATGTGAACATTGCTCTTTCGTTTCAAAATGTAAGATGTGCTTGATCAGGCATTATTTGGTACATAAAAATCTAAACGAGAAAACATCTTTAACTGTACAGAATGTCCGTTTGTGACAACACATAAAGTTAGCTTAAAGAGACATGCTTTACTACACAAAACTGCAAATTAGCGCAAAAATTTAAAAGTGAAAAATGCTTTTTTGTGATTAAATTTCAACAAGTGGAAAGGCTGAGGTGTGGACAATGTTTTGTCACAAATTAGGTATACATGTAAGGAAACTGTCCGTCATGGCTCCCTACCCTGTAAATGCGCCTCTGTAAACTTGACACGTATTAACATTAGCTAATATTGTGATTGTAAAAATTTGAAAGAGGAAGGAGTCACTAAGGCTTAGTTCACAAATATGTAACCAACTTCCAATGAAAAGTTGTATAAATCGTCTCACCTCAAAATACATAGGGTGGGTCACTTAACTATGGAGAACAAAAAATTGTGAAGTTTGGTGATAATCGAAATTAATCTTCTGCCTCCGGTTTCATGTGGATATTTTCAAAAAACCTTGTTAGAACAGTCTTCGATGGCACATTACATACAATATCCAAAAAAAGTTTATGAATTAGAGGCTGCGGTTTTTAGTTCAATGCTGGGTCAAAGCAAATATGTAAAAACGAAGGACCTTTAGCGGAACAATCGATAAAACAATGTAACGTCGCGTAAATGAAATCACCAAGTAAGAGCTAATCACTAACTTTTAAATAGGTGGTGTTTTCTTTGGTCTTCTTTCTTCAGAGGCTAGCCCTGCTGTGGCAGGAACAGTTGTTAAGTTGTTGGAGGGCTTCAAATCTGGACGATACGTTACACAAAAATGGCGACAAAATGTTCATCGATTGACTAAACAAAAAATGCCGGTTGAACAAAGAAATTATGCGCTTTTGTAAACAAAAAAGACTCGGTTTAGCCGTTGTTAAGACCGGAACTAATAACTCGTGAAATCGTGACACAATAACAAAAAGCGGCCGTCTTATTCGGAATCAAAATGTAAGCGTCCGATTAGATCGGAAGTCAAAACACGAAACTCTATTCTGTCTTATATTAGACGCAAAAAACACGTAAATTAGCATTGGCGCGACGGAAAGTTTTCGAAAATGGTGCAAAAGTTTAAAAACCAATTAACTAATTTAATTAGCTTTAAAAACTAAGAACATACAAGTTCGCCGGAACGTAACACAGTATGCCAGAAAAAGTTGCACTGATCAACGTTATTTATAAACAAAAGTCTTAAATCAATAGTAATTGTATTAATTAAAAAGAAACTAAGATCGCAAATAATAATAATCATTTCAGCGAATGCCTTAATATGTGATTTTGTCACATTTTTGCTGTCGGATATCTGCATTGTTTTTTCACATCTATCTGCGCTTTGATGAATTCTTTTCTTGCTATTTTATTGCATAAAGTAACAAAAGCTTCATTCACCCCTTTAATGCTCTTTCTAATGTTTGTGTGTAACAGGGAAGGCGTAATAAATTTAATTCTCCTTCTTATTTTTGGTCAACAAATAATCGGAGATTTTAATCGGTTACACATTTTAAAATCACTAGTTTTTTTCTTCTTCTGCGCAGCTTATTTTTGTCCATTACTCCACATCTGTCGGATGTTTTTGACAGTGTATTGTAGTACTCTTTTATTCAGCACGTGAAGTACTCAACTGAGTCTGGGTTCATTCTTCACAATCCACCTGTGCGCATTGCGCATTGGAATTCAGAAGAGCTAGTCAACTATTACCTACTTATTTTGGCTACTTTTGGTTGAACGCTGAAGATTTTTCTCGTAACAGCTTTCTTTTCAATGCTCTCTGTTTGGTTGTGTCAACGTCAATGCCTCCTATCATTATTTGGCTAGATGCTCGTTGATATCTTATAGAGTTGTTTTCTTTTGCAAATATTTTTTTGTTTGTTTTTAAGACAAGCATCCTTGGGCAAATTTCCTCACTTTCAAGCCGAAATTCTTGTTTTCAGGTATTTTTGGGTGAGATTTAAGAAGGTTTTTGCACATTAAATGATATCTTTGTACACTACCTTAATTCATTTTGATTCTACTGTAGGAATAGAAGATTTCACCTATATCTCTGTCAATTTTGCAACTACATGGGCCTACATTTCTTTATATGTTGGCTCTTTCTTAGTTTTCCTCTGATGTTGTAACCTATGTCAGCCGAACACTCCGCCCCGTCCCTCTCCTTACCCCTGTCATTGAACTCAACCAAATAATCAGCTTTATTTGTCGTTACTAAAAATTATTACGTAATAAATCGGATATTAAAAATTTGAAAAAATTATGGGAAATACGAAGTTAAAAATCAATCTTTTCTAAAGTTTCTTTCACAATCCGGAGGCAATTAAACTTAAAATAATGAAATTTTATATATAAATTAACTAAACCATTTGGTACCTTTTTACCGTTGAGCCTTTTTTAAAAAACTAGAATTTTCTTTACCTACACAAATACACAGTGTGCAAATATATCTTGGAGCTGAATTCCATAAATCATAAGCAAAAAGAAAATGCTGAAGTTTTACTGAAAGCTGCCCGCATTTGGAACCTAGTTCTGAAAATAAACGAAAAAAATGCAAAAAAATAAGCAAAACCTAGAAGGCAATAAAAACTTCTATAAATCTCATCTCAAAAAAAAAAACAAAAAACAATCTACCTGGTGTCAATTAAGTCCTGGGACGGCTGAATATTTGCTAAGTACTTCATGTCTGGAAAAGGTCAAGGTCACGCCTTTAGTATCCTTGACCAAGGAATCCGATGGTGACCTTGGATTTGCCCTTGAACCTCAATTTTGAGGTCAACCTCTTTTTTTAAATGAGAACCACTATTTTTTATTGCGGAATAGGGGCGGAAAGTTGACGTCCGAACATGTAATGAGGTAACCTAGAGGTCAAATAATGATTTCTTAAAAATTTCGCGAGTTCGGTGGTAAAACAAAACAAAGGTCATACCCTAGGTAAGTTAAATCCAAGAGCATCGTTGAGTTCCACATTAATACTTGCTCAGGGTCATTATTTGGACCTCTATTTGACTTTTAGGAGTTACCTCAACTTCATACCTAAATACATGTCCGGACGTAAAATTTTCCGCTCTTTCCGATTCCGCAATAAAAAATAGGGGTTCTCATTTCAAAAAATGAGGTTAACCTCAAAATAACCTCAAAAGTGAGGTTTAAGGTCAAATCTAAGGTCACCATCGGTTTCCTTGATCTAAGTTAGTAAAGGAATGACCTTGATCTTTTCCAGAAATGCAAAGCAAATATTCAGCCGTCCCAGGACTTAATTGACACCCGGTACCTACACCTTGCCTTGTAATTGAATGTAAAACTTGAAGTCATTACACCAAACGAGGCGAAATAACAAATTCAACTTATTGAACCTTAAATATAATGAACCCAGTTTTGCCCCTTATTTACAAGAACGGTTCTAATGAATGTTTATAAATGAGGAGCTCCAAATCGACTAAAATTCGGAAGAAAACGATTTTTTTGTTTAATCTCATCCAGTTTTTGAGTCAATAATTAGTCCAATATTTCAAATCTTGGCCTATACTTAATCTTTACCATTATAAAAATGTAATTATAACAAAAAACATTTTTAAAATATCACCTGAATGTTACTGGAAAAATTCACGTTTTCTTAATTTTTTTTGTTTTTGAATACTGCGTTTTGATTTGGAGCTCCTCAAATTTCAATTCGATTTGCAAGATATTAGTTAGGTTTATAAAGCATAGTGGAGTACGAGGGTGAATCAAATATGAACCGGACTTTTGTTTTAAAAATTTTATTAGTACGATCAATACAAATTTTAATACATATTATTTTTCTACAAAGTCTCCTCTCTTATGTATACATTTTTCCCACCGAATCGGAAGTTTTTTAATACCTTTCTCAAAGAATGAAACTGGTCGTGTCGATAACCAATTGCGCACAAACGTTTCTACACCTTCGTTGTCCTCAAAGTGGTGGCCTCCCAGTTCTTCTTTAAGTGGCCCAAACATGTGGTAGTCACATGGCGACAAATCAGGACTGTAAGGCGGGTGTTCAAGGGTTTCCCAATGCATTTTGTTCAATTTTCCTTGAGTCAATGCAGCTGTATGGGCCGAGCGTTGTCATGCAACAGAATCACACTTCGGATAGACATATCCCGCCTCTTTTGCCGATAGGCAAGTTTCACTTGTTGGAGTAGTTCGCAGTAATACTCAGCATTAATTGTACGGTGTTCGTGCAGAAAATCGATCAGCAGTACGCCTTTCGAATCCCAAAAAACTGTTGCAAGAATTTTCCCTGCAGAAAGACGGGTCTTGGTTTCCGCGGTGCTGCCTCTCCAGGTTTTCGCCAGTCCATGCTTGCACGTTTGGACTCCGGGGTATAATGATGCACCCATGTCTCATCACAGATGACAATATGTCTCAAAAACACATCCCCTTCTGCTCGATATCTTGCTAACATCCTTTCACATACGGCAAGACGGTTTGCTTTCTGATCTTCCCTTAGAAGGCGAGAAACCCATCTTGCACACACTTTTCGGTAACCCAATGGTTGATTGAGCACTCCCGTATGATATTCCAACGTGTTCAGCAATTGCCAATACTGTAAGATGGTGGTCACCTTCAATCAGCTCACGAATTGCGTAGATATTCGCCTCATTGTTGCTTGTCGTGGGACGGCGTGCATGAGGCTCATTTTCCACTGTCTCTTGGCCATCTGAAAACTTTTTGTGCCAGTCGTACACTTGGGTCCTTGAAAGTGTTTCATTGGCGAACTGTGCAGATAGTCGACGCAAAATTTCAGACGGTCTAACGCCCTCCCGCGCCAAAAATTTGATAACAACACGTTGCGTAACAGACGTATGCACCTTTTGCTCTGACATGATGCTACTAACAGCGCATCGACTACGCCTCCCCAAACCGACGAACTCCCCTCTTCTTAACATCCCTACCTAACATATATCGAGACGTCACGCCACTCGAATTACCTACAGGGCGAGAAACAGAAAAGTCCGGTTCATATTTGATTCACCCTCGTGTTCAATTTGCTTCGGTAGAAGAGAACTTATAATAATTCTAAAGATTGTTAACCCGTCTCGGCAGCACATCTTTCAGCTCGATGACTGACCGCCTACTTGTTAGGACGCATAACTTCTTCACAACGAACGCAACATATACGGAGTGTTCCATAAACGTTTAACCAAACTTGAGGAGGTTTTGTTTTGGAGTATTTTTTACCTTAAAATGTAATGTTAACAAGTTAATGCCAAAAGACGTATACTCTCACTTTTTTATTGAAGATAAAGCAATAGAATATAACTATAATAATGATTCAAAATGGAGAGCCTAATTACAGGAATGTGACCATCAAATGATGAAATAATATTCTCCCACATCTGGATGGGTACAGCAGTTCATGGGCCTGCGATTTGATATAAATTACGACGAAAAAATCCAAAGGAAATCGGAACTTTATGAGGGCCACCTGATGATCCCTCGTCTATCAATAGCTTCAAAAATCGAGGCACCGTCACGGTGCAACGACATTCTCTACCATATACCCACAGGAATGCATTACTTAATAACTAAGGAATAAGTCAGCCTAAAGTGAGTCTCGACATAAAAAATATATTTAGCTTCCTGATATAATTTTTAGTGATTACCACAATCTTTAAAAAACATTTCTCTTTGTGGAACTTATGACTCCGCAACCATCACTCTCAAATATAATCTAAAATTTATTATTGGAATCTGCAATGACAGAACGTTTATGAAACAGACAAATGAAAAAAAAAGTTGGGAAAAGTGCCGAAGTGATTACCTCAGAAATAGTTAAGAAAAAAATATTGTTGATAACCAATGTACAATCTACAAATGTGGTTACTAATATTACACTTATTGGAGAAAATAGACGCAATGCATAACTGTTAAAGAAAATGCCCTTGGAATGTGCAATAATAGATCACAGTTAATGTAATATGTATGTGAAACATGATGTGGAAAATTAAATTTGAAAACTTTTGCTATATTAAAACTATACTAAACTTAAGTATCTGTTTACAATGTATATAAATATATATTTGGAGTTGAGTTTGTATGTTTGTATTGTTTTTGTATTTAAATAAAGTTATTTTTTGTGGAAGTGGAAAGGTTTTTTCTGTAAAATTAACTTTTACACCCATCAACTTATTATAATGATGATAAGTATTAATAATTCCGTTTTCTTAAAATGAAACTGGGGCGAGATCGGAATGGTTGTAATTTGTTACAATTGGTGTTGTTAATACGAACAATACAGTAGTAACTCTACTATGACAAAACAGTTTACTTCCTTTTTTTCTCAACCGATTTTTCTTTTCTTTTTTATATTGAGTAGCAATTGGTGAGCATCAGTGTTATCAATAAAAAATTTTGGGAACTGCCGGTCTCTAGAGGCACGACCGTAACTAAAATTAAATTATAAATAACTACGCCACTGATAGACCGTGTTTCTCCCACTATAGAGTAATCGCGTTCCTCAAACTCAAGGTCATGTTTATGCTACTTCTTTTTTGTGTCTTTTAATTCAATGCATATACCCAAAAGATTGTTCAATTTTTACGGATTTAATAAAGTTGCTTTGGGAACTAATATCCAACTGAATTTTCAAACAACGAATTAGCCGAGCTAAAGGAGAAAAATGATATAAATCTATTTACGGAAAATTTGGTTGCAATACAAATCTACTATTTTAACTTTTTACTGGGTAGAACAGACCGGCTTTATAAACAAATAACAAGGAGCATTATTTTTCCTTTTTTCCCTCAGAATCAATGAGAGTTGTACGTTCAGTTGTGAGTTTAAGTTCTAAGAGTGTGGACTGATGAAAAATCTGAAAGATGCAACTCCTCTACATGTTTTGCAGACCATGCACAATTTCAAATTAATTGAATAATACCAGAGCATCATTGTTGCGTTAAGAATACCACATACATGACAAATCAACTCTGCATCTAGTTGATAATCTGCAAATTGATTTAAATATTGCAAATATTATTAGTTGTCTGTACCAATATATTTAATCTACGTAAAAGTCGATCTTTTACAGTGCTACTTCTCGCAATATGTCTTTG
The DNA here is from genome assembly GCA_034190945.1 of Octodonta nipae. Taxonomy (NCBI): domain Eukaryota; kingdom Metazoa; phylum Arthropoda; class Insecta; order Coleoptera; family Chrysomelidae; genus Octodonta; species Octodonta nipae. The sequence continues at coordinate 24,937,639 of CM067223.1, forward strand.
ATGCAATACTCGCACAATCTGTAATTACTAACCCTAACATCTATTTTAGGTAACCCAACATGTACCTCAGAGCTTCGTGCATATTTTTTCTTGGGGTGGAGTTCTGTTACTCGATAAGGTCTAAAGGAAACGGAATGTGCTGTCGCTATGTTGTAAATACTGATTCCAAGTCACAAGACATTGAATAAGTTTGAGTTCTATCTTAATGTTATAATTACAAGATCAAATTCTGTATTGGCAATCTTGATATTTGTTACTTCCTGTAAAATATGCAGTTATTTTAGGTGGCTAGTTTTGAAATGAAAGCCCTGTATATGCCTATAATAACATTACTATAGATGCAACTTTATTTTTCGGCAGGTAGAGTCTTAAGAGAGTATTTTCATGTTACTGAATAAAGAGCTCAAAAATTTTGACGGACGTCCATGTGGAAAAATGAACATACGTTACAATACCAAGTTATAAGCTTTTGTGAGTAAAATATATACGTTAAAGTATTCATATAGGGTGGTCAAAAAAAACGAAATTTTATATATCCTTTAATTAAGGACCAATTTTAATTCAATTTAGCTTTTTCAAATGACAATTTATGGAGTCAGAGTGTCATAAGTTTTGAGAGCAAATTGGCTGACGTTTTTAAACGTTGTCACTTTGTATCGCTTTGAAAGTAAGATTCTGAAATCTTGCATATTTCTGAGTAAAACGGGAGGTCGCGCATTAGAATCCGTCAAAGTTAATGGCAGCTAATTTCTCTTATTTTGCAAAACATTTCGCTTCATTGGGTACCGCTGTTATTTAGCTAATGGTTATAAAAGATTTATTAAAACTTTAATTTTGGATACAGGGTGAGTCAAATTCTGCTGCAATTTTTTTTCGGCGCAATGTAAAAACAATAGTGCTCAATAAAAATCAAATCAAGCTTATCACTTCCTAATATTCCCGCTGACCTTTTTACAAAATTACTCAACTTGTTCTTTCTCTAAACAATTGATTTAGTGGTGTTTTTTAATAACCAACTTTTAGCATTAACATTTTTTATTTTTGTTTCAGATGTAACAGCAAAGTTATTCATACTTCACCATCTATAGCAAAAGTTAAAAACGACAAACATTTGAAATGCACAGAATGTCCTTACGTAGCAAGACGTACAAGTTACTTGAAGTCACATGTTTTATGTCACAAATCGTTAAATAAGCTACGAATATTTAATTGTGATCGGTGTTCATATATAGCAAAGGATAAATTTTCCTTAAATAGGCATTCTCTAGTGCACAAAGATCTTCACGAGGTGGAAATGTTCACATGTAAAGAATGCCATTTTATAACAAAACACAAAATCAGCTTAACTACACATATGTTAACTCACACACCTATAGATAAAGTACTCATATTTAAATGTGAAGAATGCTCATACAGAGCAAAAAATAAATATTCTTTATATAGGCACTCTTCAAGACACAAAACTCCAAACGAGACAGAAACGTTCAAATGTACAGAATGCCCTTTTATAACAAAACATCAAAGTAGCTTAACTAGACATTTATTACGTCACAAACCTTTAGATAAGGTACAAACATTTAAATGTAGGGAATGCTCATATATAACGAGGCATAAATTCTCGTTGAAGAAACATTCTTTAGCACATAAAAGTCTAAATGAGATAGAAACTTTCAGCTGTACCGAATGTAATTATGTATCACAACGTAAACTTCACTTAACAAAACACCTTTTAATTCACAAATCTTTAGATGGGTTACAAACACTTAAACATAAACCTCTAAACGAAATTCAAACTTTCAAATGTAAAGATTGTTCATACGTAGCAAAACGTAAACCTCAATTAATGAAACATGTTTTAATACACCAATCTCACCAATCTTTAAATGAGATGCAAACATTTAAATGTGAAGAATGCTCTTTTGTTACTAGATTTAAACATTATTTAACCAAACATAAACTAGTGCACAGAAGTTTAACAGAAGTGAAAACGTTCAAGTGTGACGAATGTCCTTATGTGACAAAATATAAATGTAACATAGATGCACATATTTTGAATCATAAACCTTTAAACGAGGTGCATGTATTTAGTTGTGCAAGATGTCCTTACAAAGCAAAACTTAAATACGCTCTTAAAAGGCACATTTTAAGACTTAAACATTAAATATAAAAATGCATTGTCTTCCAAATGTTATTTGTGGCATGTTCTTGATTATTTTTAAATTTTCTTGAGAATAACACCACAATTGAATTATATGTGTATATTGAAAGAAAATACCAAACGTTTCAAAGTCTATTCTGACTTCGTTGTCGATTTATGACATTTAATTTCACATAAGATTTTTGTTGTTTTTAAATATACAGGTAGCACAAAAAGTTCTTAAGATCATGCATTAAGTTAAACAGCTTTCAAGTTGGAAGAATTTGAAAGAGTTGTCTTTAGAATTTATAAGTGGCGTTCCTAGGTACGACTTTGTTATAAAAATGCCATCAAAGAATTCTTCTGTTTCAGTGATCTCATTAACGTCATAAGGGAAAACCTTATGGACTATCCCGATATTGGGTTGTTCAAAAGGAGATGACCATTAATAATTTCTTCCTTAATTGTCGGTAACCAGATACGATTGAATTCTACAAAAATAGAAGCGATACAGTCGTCTTCATTCAAAAGAATTAAGGCAGACTCTTTTATTTTTCGTTTTGTGTTATGTTGTTCTTTGAATTGTCAAATTCTATTTTATGGCCTAGGTCCCATGCATGTTCACAAATTTTCAATTTTTCAAATTGTCGTTTCTTTAAATAAAAGAAATGTTTTAAATGCTTAATTGACGGTCTGGGTATATCACATCACAGAAAGTGACATTTATATATGTACTATCATATATATAAGGTGTGAGTGAGTTTTTTCAATCTATAATTCCATAGTTTTTAAAATACGAATGAGATGACGATCGCTACTGGAAATAAATGGACGAAACGAATTATTCCTATGTTCTGACATTTATGCTATTTAATTATTTATGTCAACGATTTATCGTTGTTGGTATTGGGTCAATATAAAATCGATACTGTAGCTACCAAAATTTCATAGGTTTCGTTTCTACTATTTATTTTATAATTCAATTTTATTTTCATTTTTTTAAATTATAAAGTCTCATAAAATAAGCATACATAGATTTAAATCATATATACAGGGTGTTTCTAAACTCGGGCACCCTTAGGAAGTTATATGCCCTTAAAGACCTCAAATAAAACTGCTGTTTTTTTTGTTATTGACAAAGCGTCGAAAATAAATAGAAAAAAATGAATGGCTCTTACATAACTTTTTTGCATTAAATAACATGTGCTACTCCATTTTTCGACATGCAAATCATTAGCGTCCTATTTAGGTGTAGAATTGAAGATTTTTTTATATGTTTAACATGTCCTCTCTAAAAATGTGTTTGTAAAAACAGGCAATGTTTAAAATAAACAAACTAACTGAAGAATTTTTATGCACCTTAATATTTATAATTATAATCATATGATATTTTCTGAAACAATTTAAAAGATATTGCAGCAACCAAAAATTCACTTTTATGTGCCATGGGTCCTCTCATCCCCAAACTACCAATGCCATGCAATGTTTGAAGATTATAAGAATAAGGGCAATTATCAATTAGTACCGTTTATAGGCATACATCTAACCGTACTTCTCCGTGTATTTAAGCATCACGCAAAAACCGTTTTTAATGACACATTTGATTAGACTTCAAACTGGCACGTCTTTTATATCGCTCCAAAGACGAAAGCCGCTTATATAGCAAAAAAAAACAATGTTTCATTTCTAATATAACGTAGGTTACCACCATATCATTTTATTCCGTTAAGCTATTCAGGAAGAAGTTAGTTGAACATTAACGCCGGTTCTACACGTTGGCCCGAACGTTGGCGCCAACGACACTCGTCCAACGTGTGAGCCTAGAAATTGGCATTGGCCCCAGTGTCAACGTTGGCGCCAACGTTGGCACTGTTGGCAGTTGGCCAAGTAAATAAACCTGCTAACGTTGTCACCAACGTTCGGGCCAACGTGTGTAGCCGGCCTTAAAGTAATAATAAAATGTATGTAGAAAACTGCTGTAATCAAACATTTGTATTGAATAAATCTTAAAGCCTATATTAATTTAATATATATAACTGTTATATTATAACTTTATATGTGCTGTAAATACTAATTAGTAAATAAATACATTTTTGAGGAAATTGGCAATCTATTATTTACCTATTGGCAAACTTCGAAATAGATGCTAAATAAAAAGCAGGTAAGTTTTACGGCTAGTCCTTATGTTAATATGCAACCTAACAGAAACGTATAGCTCTATAAACAGTCATCTATTAAAATTGTATTCTGATGAATTAAAATATAGACATCCACGTAAAAACCTTACGGTGGGGATCTTAGGTTAACACTAGAGGCCGAATATTCAGATGTTTGTGATGAGCTGATCTCTATTTTAAAACGTGTTGACTAGGTTTTATTACTGAAATATTTTGCGAATAACATTTTTCATTTTGAAAGGCTAATAGTTCTATATTTGAAGACGCGAGATGTAAGACCGACATCTAGGATTTTCAAGATAATCAGTACACAGAGGTTCCGAATCTGGAGCCGTTCCGTGCAATTGCTGTTCTCCCTTAACTCCTAGGACAGAATGTCAGGAAAAAATTTTTTCTCTTGAAAATCCTAGATGTCGGTCTTACATCTCGCGTCTTCAAATTTAACGAAATGCATCAAAGCATAAAGAAGTGTTCGAGAGGACATTCAATTGTGGGAAGCGCAACTGATGAAGGTTCCCGACCAGAAACAATATATATTATATTTATATATAATATATATATTGTCTTGCGTACAAAGGAATGACACCTTGAAGAGAGTAATAGTTCTATACTTAATTCATAACTTAAATAAGGCAAATTTAATTTGAAAAATGTTCAGATGAATGGCTTTACATAATAACACATAAAAGTTATAATGTAATTCAAAAACCATTACGTAAGGTAAAAACATTTAAATGTGAGGCGAGAATAGGCACTACCCAAAAATGCATTATTTTGACTATTTAGTCTACAGAACTGTAAACCAGATAGCAGGGGCGGATCCAGGCTCGTGGTTCCGGGGGGAGGGGAGTGATTTCATTCTTCAGAGGGGGTGATCCTGTACTAAATTTACCTAAATATAAATTTCAACCCAGATTTCTTGGGCTATTACATTTAAAATAGTCGTTCTGAGGTTTAAACCCATAGAAGTTACCTTCTTCTAGGCTCTTCGAGTTAATATTACCTCGTTTTAAAATTAAGTTTACTAACTTTGAGGCTCTCGGGGGGGTCGCCCCCATCGCCCCCCCCCCCTGGTGCCGCCCATGCCAGATAGAAAGGTGCAGATGTCCTTACATGATAAGATGTAAAACTAAAATTGAAAGATCACCTATCCAGTTAGACTTTATATTGTGTCTAGAAAATTGTTAATATATTTTTTTCAAGGGCCACTATGTTTCTTGAATTATATTATGATTTTGTTTTTTACAGTTTTATAACTAATAAATTGATTTTTTTATTGAGTTGTTTATCAAAAAAAACCCTTCTGTCAGATAAAGGTTTTTCGAGTAGGTATTCTGTTCCAAACTGAAAATTTGCTTAATCCACTACAACGGATATATTACGTATTTTGAATTTCGAAATGGCTTTAAATTTCACACTAACAAGTAGGACAGTTTAAAAAAGTTGAGGATAGTATTTATTTTGATATATGGAAATAAGCTTTCATTTCTATCTATTACTCCAATTGCTGCCACTTTTCTATGAAGTTTTAAACTCCATGTAAAAACCTGTTGACTAGACTTATGTTAACGAAAATTATTAAAAATTATTTGCAATTAACATTTTTTATTTTTGTTTCAGGTTGAACATCCAACAAATTCATACTTCCATATCTACAACATATTTGAACTTCGACAAACGTTTGGTCTTAAAAGGGGTAGAAACATTCAATTGTACAGAATATCCTTACGTAGCAAAACGCAATAAGCTACAAATAATTAAAAATGGAGAATGCTCGAATATGGCGAGGAGTAAATTTTACTTGAACCGACATCCTTTAATACACAAAAGGCCAAACCAGGTCGAAATGTTCAAATGTACAGAATGTCTTTTCGAAACAAGACATAAAAGCAGTTTATCTAAACATATTATAATGCACAAACCTTTAGATGAGGTACAATCAATCAATTTTGAAGAATCCTCACATATAGCTGGGAATAAAAACCTGAAAACGCATTCGTTAATACACAAAAGGCCAAACGAGGTCGAAACGTTCAAATGTTCGGAATGTCCTTACGTAGCAAAACTTAAAAGTCACTTATCGAAACATTTCTTAACTCACAAACCTTTAGATAAAGCACAATCAATAAATTGTGACAAATGTTCGTATATCGCAGAGAATAAACACTGCTTGTATAAACATTCTTTGACACACAAACGTTTGAAAGAGGTGAAGGATTTCAAATGTGAAAAATGTCCTTACGTTGCAAAACGTAAATCTTATTTGGATAGTCACTCTTTGGTACATAAATCTCTAAGCGAGGTAGAAACGTTCACTTGTTCAGAATGTCCTTATATTACAAAACGTAGATCTCTGTTAATGAAACACATTTTAATACACAAATCTTCAGATGAGACACAGTTATTTAAATGTGCAGAATGCTCTTTTGCTACAAAATTTAAAGATTCCTTACACAAACATAAACTAGTGCACAGGAGTTTAGCAGAAGTGCAAACGTTCAAGTGTGATGAATGCCCTTATGTAACAAAGTATAAACAAAATATGCACTTCCATATTTTGAAACATAAACCATTAACCGAGGTGGACGCGTTTAGATGTGCAAAATGTCCGTACAAAGGAAAAACTAAATGCGTTCTTAAAGCACACATTTTAAAACATAAACATTAATTGCGAAAGTAAATGTGAATAGAGACTTGTGACTTTAAATTTATCAGCAAACCGCTAAGACCATCATATATGTAATAGCTTATAGACCGTAACTGACTCTAACAAGATTTTAATAGAAGACTATGAGAAATAAATTATGAATTATTATGAATATTCCATTAAATAGGTGACCCTTACTTTCCCACAAATGCCTTGCAAACGACGAATACCCCTAGTAACCTTATTAAATGTGTAAAAAAGTTAATTAATAATATTAAACAGTACATAGGTAATCAATACGTAATAAACCAATAAAAATAGACCAAAATGCAAAGATAAAATTTATTTAAATAAAAATCTAATAAACTTCAGTGAAAACAACATAATAACGATAATTCATACTCTCTTCGAGGTGTCATTCCTTTGTACGCAAGACAATATATATATATATATATATATATATATATATATATATATATATATATATATATATATATTGTTTCTGGTTAGGGAACCTTCATCAGTGGCGCTTCCCACAATTGAATGTCCTCTCGAACACTTCTTTATGTATTTGATACATTTCGTTAAATTTGAAGACGCGAGATGTAAGACCGACATCTTGGATTTTCGAGAGAAATAGCACACAGAGATTCCGAATCTGGAGCCGTTCCGTGTAATTGCTGTTCTCCCGTAACTCCTAGGACAGAATGTCACGATAAAATTTTCAGGTTACTTCACTCTCTTCTGTAAGCAAAGTACAAAGGAATGACACCTCGAAGAAATGGAAAAAAAACATAAAAAACTCAAAAGTTATTTTACAGAATATCAGTAGTTGAAATCCTAATAATTGTTTAAATTAATTTTGATGTCCACAAAGAAACCAAAATGTTATTAATTTCAAATTTGTTTTCCCCCTAGTGTTATAATTTTGAATTTTGTTACACTAGGATTTCTAATATCTGTGTACCCTGATAACTGTCACATGAGACACATAAAAACAGTGTTGTTTTTAGAGGTATAGAACTTTGAAATGGAATAAAATGAGGATTTTTTTTAAATTGGCATGAAATTTACTTTATTCGAAAGATAATCTTCTGGCACTATAATTTGAATATGACTTCTGGCATATGACCGCCACGGCAGGCTCCGACGTAGTCTAATCTGGAGGTCCAATTTTCGATGACTTTTTCCAACATTTGTGGCCGTATATCGGCAATAACGCGGCGAATGTTGTCCTCCAAGTGGTCAATCGTTTCAATCGTATCGGTGTAGACTAGCGACTTCACGTATCCCCACAGAAAATAGTCAAGCGGCGTTAAATCGCAAGATCTTGGAGGCCAATTCACGGGTCCGAAACGTGAAACTATGCGGTTACCATGATTGTTCAATTGATGAACGAAAAAGTTGGTAATCATGGCTCTATAGCTATCACCATTGACTGTAACGTTCTGGCCAGCATCGTTTTTAAAGAAGTACGGACCAATTATTCCACCAGCCCATAAGGCACACCAAACAGTCAGTTTTTCTGGAGGTAACGATGTCTCAACATAAACTTGAGTATTATCATCACTCCAAATACGGCAGTTTTGTTTATTGACGTATCCATTCAACCAAAAGTGAGCTTCATCGCTAAACAAAATTCGCTTATGAAAATCGGGATTACCGGCAATCTTGTTTTGGGCCCATTCACCGAATGTACGCCTTGTTAGGTGATCGTGTGGCTTCAATTCTTGCACGAGTTGAATTTTGTAAGAACGCAAACCAAGATCGATGGCGGATAGACTGATTCAGGTTTTCCTCTGCAGCAGCAATGGATTCTTCTGTACGCACTGTACGACATCTCTGTGGATGCATATTATCATTTAGAGTTAACGTGGTGCGAAAATGTTGCATAAGTAATCGAATTAATTGCTCTGATGGACGAATATGTTGACCGTAGAATGGACGTAGTTCTATACCTCAAACAATACCCATTATTTGCTTCATAGAACCTTTTAATCCATAATTTTTTATGAAGCCAAATTGGTCATTTGCAATGATATTACATTTGTTTATCAATCCAATCAGTCGGTTGTAAATGACTTTATCCAAAAATTTGCCCAAATTTAATATCATGAAAAAGGGTTTATAGTTAGAAGGAAGGTTGTCTTCTAAACCTTGTTTGTGGCATATTTTTGATTATTTTTATGTTTTTTATAAATCAAATTTTCAATTTGCAATTTACATCAACAAATATAAAGCCATTGACAACGAAGTCAGAATAGACTTTGAAACAATTGGTTTTCCATCAATATACGTCGTTTTATTTCGATTGTGGTGTTATTGCCCAAAAAAATATAAAAATAGATGGAAGGTATCTACTTTTGTAAATGGTACACCATCTGCTTTTTTAAGAGTTGAGGCCAGATAAATAAATTAATGCTCAAGTTAATAATATGTACCGTTGGTTCAATTATATTATTATATTAATAGTCTTTTGTAATTTTAATTTGTGTATAATATTATTTATTTCATTATTTGTTGTAGGATAAAGAAATATAGATTTAGGATTACTTGTTGGTAGTCTTAATTTACAGTTAGACGGTTCTTGTATTTTTTCACATAACTCCATTCCACTTTTAGCAAAGAATTCATTTAAGTATTTATTTATGTTGCTGTCAATGCAAAATTAACTATAAAGAATATAGATATAACCGAAAATTCACCAATATTATATCTGTTATTATCGCCTTCTGTACCGAAAATATGCTCCAACCTGTAAGCTTGGTTTATCTTTATGTAAACCTCGTTTATTAAAAAATTTCGAAATTAAACATTTAAATAAATAAATTAGGCTTTATATCTTAAATATTAGTATTTATTAACCTTCAGTGTGGTTCTAAAAAATGGATTTTAATGATATTGTCATAATTGAACACAGTTACCATTGGCGTTCAGGGACTCCGCCGTACTCATCGACGACACGTTTACGTACTTTATCATCGAGGTGCCGTATGTGAAGAATGGAGGGGACCGTATCTCTCAACAGTCTCAACTAATAATTAATATTCACTTTTAGTAGTTGCATTATAACATCCGAATAGGCAACTCATGTAACCAACAGATAATAAAGTGTATTCTGCCTTAGAATAACTTAGACCCAGAACCCCCTTTACATACGTAACAAAATTGGTGGAAGCCCTGCGCACTTTCCAATTACAAAAAAAATGTGTTAACACGTGCCCAGTGGCGAAAAACAAAGCTGATACACAATTTCGAAGAAAGTGAAAGTGGGACATCAAACGACACCCCAAGAAAAGATCTTTCTTTCGAAATTATAAGTGATACTGCAAACGAAGAAACAACTCCAAACCATTCTCCAAATTTAATCGAAAATTCTAAAGACGAATTTTTGATTTCAGTAATAATTAAAACCTTCAGTGTCGAACAATTTCTAAAAAAATTTAAGCCAAAGCTAACCGATGGACAGAAGAGACTAAATTGGTACAGTTACCATGTTATTTAGAAGGACATGCCTTAGATTTTTTCGAGACCATAGAAGATCAGTGTGAAAATTTGGAGGAAGCTGATAGTCACTTAAAAAATGCGTTTATTAGTACCGTGAAAACAGTACAAAATTATTTTAAACATTTAAACCGAAAACAAGGATTATAGGAAGACATTTTTCAACATTTTACTATTGTCACAGTATAAACCTTCATATGACCGATCAGTAGAAAATAGGCTTTGTCATTCGTGGACTCCAACTTAAGATTTTAGAAATAGTGGACATTATGACACCGTGGAAAATTTTTGAGGAAATCTCCAGGAAATTGAAGCCACAGAAACCATGATTGCAGAGAGTAGCAGAGCAGCCGCAAGGAGCAGGTATGCAGAAAGATCAAATGTACTAGATCCGATCTAAGATCTTCGCCAAAGACTCGAGCTTCTAGAGAAGAATTCAAACAGGTTTGTAGGAACTTCTTTTAGTAATAATAAAGATAAATTCTGGAACAAGCCAACTGCTTTCAAAAAAGAAAGTAGGACGCCAGATGGACGAGTAGTTTGTTTTCAATGTGGCAAGCCAGGTCATTACGCAAAAATTGTCATTAAAATTTTTTTTCAAAAAAACTCTACACCATGTCGCTAAAGTTTAGCGACAAAGTTAAAAGATGTTCCAAAATTGAGTCTTTTCATTGTTTTTTCTGTAAGAAAATAGGCCATACAAAATCAAACTGTAGATATAGGAAAAAAATTCTTAATTCAATTGCAGTATACAAAATTGCCGCACCTTTCTGCGAACTTATAGTTAATTTAACTAAAAGGTTGTATCAATCATAATCAGCAAATTTAATTGTTTATACTGGCGCTGGAATCAGCGTTATTGATTTAAATTTTATTCTAACTCTTTCAAAAATTCGATTAAAAAATTAAAGGTAAGAGCTGCTAACAGATTTTTTGTGAATAATTGGCAATAAATCATTAAAATTTAAAATAGTTGAAACTGTGAACATGAGTTTATAATTGCAAAACATTTCGGTGTTAAAATTATTTTAGAAAATAAATATAAAATGAATATAAATTTTGTAAGCTGATTTAGCTATGAACAAAATTACGTTTTCAAGTTTATTAGGTATGAGAATGAAATTAATCATAAAATATATACAGAGGATAATAATGTTCGTTCGGCATAGGCAGTTAAATAAATTACCTTTTTTAAGCACTACAAAAATAATTTTGGTAAGTTACCTAAGTTGGGATAAATTTTGGTTCTTTGAGCCTAGTGAAAGTTACTTCAGAAACCGGGATTTGACAAATCAAAATAAGTATAAATAATTTGACCAAGTGCGAGTTGGACTCGCATACTAAGGGTTCCAGTTTCAGACAAGCAGGGAATGAGTAGACTTTCTTATATTTATCTTATTGCTTTTAAACTAAGCATTTTAAATTTATAAAAAATATACACTTTTAATTCTAACACAGAGTCTTTTCATTTTATCTGTTAGATGATTTTTTTTTTCATTTTTATAACAATATTTGTTTAATTTTCTAATTGGCCAACAAAATTAAGATTTAGGTGTGAACTCCTATATAATGTTTTGTCTGAATTTTAGGCTCAGTAGTTTTGAAGATAAAGGGGAAAATGAGTCAAATTTTAAATAATAAATTATTAATTCTTTTAAACAAATTATTTTAAAAATATAAACAAAATATATTTGTATTTTTATGATGATTGTTTTCATTTGATACATTATGTTACGAGTGCACTTTAAAAAACAAATTTTTATTTTCCATTTAAGTTTATAAATTACTGTTAGAATTTGCGTTTTACTTTTCTTAGTGGGACGATTTTCGTATATATTTTTAATAAGTAACTTTTTAACACATTTGTTTATAAATATGAAAACAATATATTTGAATTCACTTGATATATTACATGACGCGTTTAAAAAAACCATTTTTCCGATAATTCTGTAATTTGAACCCCAAACTTAATATCAGAGTTTTTTTTCTTTATTTTTCTTATAAAGATTAAGTCAAGCCATGAAAGTTTTTTTTTTCAAAATTCACATAGTTTCGGCGATGGGAGAATGTATTATTTTTTTATATATTTTTGGTAATATCTTTCAAATAATTTATTTTAAAAATTTGAAAAATTATATTTGTATTCGTCATAATGAGCTCTTTAATTTGGTATGTTATTATTGATGCGTTAGAAACAATTTCAATTTTATATTTTCCATTTTATTCTGTAATTTGCCCCCCGAAGTTAATATTTGAGGTTTCTGTTTATTTTTCCTGTAAAGTCAAGTTGGCTCGATATCTCTATTTTTTTTTTTAAATTTCAGGGATGAGTGATTTTTTTATGTTTTTGAAAATATCTTTTAAATAATTTATTGTAAAAAAATGAAAACATATGTTTGTATTCGTCATAATGAGCCTTTTGATTTGGTAGATTACATGATGCGTTTGACACAATTTTAGTAATTAGCCCCCACAATTAATACTAGGGATTTCTCCTTATTTTTGCGGTAAAATTCTTACTGATAGCGTCACTAAGCTATACACTGGTACCAAATTTCAACCTTTTCCGTCTAGTAGTTTCGGAAAACATTGCTGTGATGTGAAAGACGGAGAAACCCCGAGTGTTATTATCAGGATATTGTATATAGGGAACCCTAAAAATGATATCATATACCTCACAAATAGTCGACTATGTAATTTTTAAGGGTTCTTGTTTAGGTAATGTCAAGGATTCCATAGATTGTATGGATATCGTACAGACAGATCCCCTGCATTTATTCACGATAAGCGTCAGGTTTCTATCATGTTATTAAGATAGATCGGAGTAAAAGTGTAGATGTTATTAGGAATTATGACCTTTTGTATGCAGATGTATAATGATTTAAGAATTCAAATAAATGATCAATTGAGTGTTAGAGAAATGTACATTTTCGATAACCTTTAAAGTGATTTTTCATATTTATTTGCTACCAGTAATTATGAGTTAGGTAGAACAAATGTATGTGAACAAGAAATTATAGTATAGTATTTCATAACGCGAAAAGAAAATAATCAACAACCAAATTGAAGAAATGTTAGAAGCTGAAATTATTAGAAAATTTTATAGCCCATGGGCTTCTCTAGCTGTCTTAATAAAGAAAATGTGAGAGTTGGCGATTCTACATAGACTACCACAAATTAAATGAAGTTAATCCAACAGATTGCTATTGTTTACCCGTTATTAAAGATTTGTTATCGTCTTTAAATGGTTCAAATTATTACAGTTCTTTAAATTTATTTTCTGGTTACTGCCAAATTAAAACTGCAGAAAAGACAGATCTAAAACCGCTTTTATCGTACCAGATGGTCTGTATGAATATAATATTTTACCGTTTGGTTTAGTTTCGATTCCTGCGTGTTTTCAACAATGTATGGATCAAGTCTTATCAGTATTAAAGTAGATTTCTTGTTTATTTAAATGATGTTTTAGTTCTTGGTGAAACATTCACAGATCACATTAGAGATTAGTTTTTCAAAGATTTAGAGAAGCAGAAGTTTCCAGTCTCTAAAAATATAAAAGATGTTCAATCCTTTATAGGCCTCGCTAAGTATTATTGAAGATTTATTAAATGTTTCTCAGATATTGCACGACCTTTAACTCTTTTACTAGAAAAAATCAAAAGTTTGTATGGTCAACCCAAGAACAAACAGCATTTGACGAATTAAAAAATAAATTAACAAACTATCCAGTATTAGCTCATTTTAAGCCAGTCAGTCAGTTTAAGTCAACGGAAATTCACACAGATGCTAGTAATTTTGGTCTAGGAGCAGTAATTTTACAAGTAGATGAACTCGGTGATGCTCATCCTATTGTGTATGCCTCACGACGTTTATCTTAGGCCAAAACGAGGTATCATACCACTGAAAAAGAATTATTAGCAGTAATATACAGTGTAAATTATTTCAGATATTTACTGTGGGGCCAACCCTTAAAAGTTGACCACCATGCTTTATGTTATTTACATAAAATCAGGACTTGAGTGGTCATTTAGCAATATGAGCAGTTATGCTTCTAGATTATGAGTACGAAGTAGTTCATAAAGTGGTAAGCAAAAAAAAATTCCTATCCTTCATTGAGATTTCCCAGATATTACTTATTACAAGTAAGGAATATTCAAAATGAATTAAATAATCATGTAGATGTGTACCTCCTATAAAATGCAATTTTGTTTTGTTTATTATGTTACAATCCCTAACAACCAACATCAAACTTCACCAAGCAACACTGACTCCCGAGATAATCACATTCATACAAAAACTATACCATACATACAGGGTCTATCAGAATGACTAAAAAGAGTGGGAAACAGATATAATACTAAAACATCATTTAAAATAAGAAATACACTAAAATCACTTATATCAAAAACCAAATCAAAAAACACAACTCAAAATACAAAAAAATGCATTTATAAAATCCCTTGTGAATGTAATAAATTCTATATTGGAGAAACCTCTAGACCTCTAAATGTTCGAATAAACGAACACAAAAATTATATAAAAAAAGACAGTTTGAAAATTCCAAAAATTGTGAACATGCTTGGGAACTTGGTCATAAAATACAGTTTCAAAATTCAGTTAGTATTGATACCACCTCCGTAGAATTCAATCGTTCCTGGTTGCTGATGATTAAGGAAGAAATTGCTAATGATCAGGTCCTTGTGAACAACCCAATATCGGGATAGTTCATAAGGTTTTTCCTAGGTTTTCCCTTATGATTTTAATGGGATTACTGAATCAACAAAATTCTCTCATCGAATTTTTTGCGAACCATGTCGCACCTAGGAGCGCCACATAAAATTCTGAAGATCACCATTTCAAATTCTTCCAATTTGAAAGGAACCTTATGATTATATGATCTTTAGAAGTTTCTGTGTACCCTGTATATTACAAATAAAATTCTCTTAGTTACGTCAGAAGTCAAATAATAGATATTGTCAAACATGTTAATTTTACATTTTAGAATTGTGCCTTTTTTATTCACAGTTTCTTAACCATTGACAACGGGGTCTGATCTAGACCCCGAAAGGTTTGGAATATACAGCAATTTTTCGTAACTTGTGGTGTTATTTCCCAAGCAGCACTTAAACATTGCAAAATATGCCACAAATATCATTCAGAAAATCAATTATTTATGTCAACGATTTATCCTTGTTGGTACTGGGTCAATGAAGTATCGATTGTGGTGCCACCAATATTCCATACTGTCTTGTTTCTCCTATTTATTTATTTTTTAATAGTTTTCAATTTTATTTTTAATTTTAAAAATTATAAAATCACAGAAAATAAACATATGTAAATTTAATTCAAAAATATATAATTTTATAATTGAAGAATTTTTTTATATATTTGACATGTCTCTAAAAAATGTATTCGTAAAATGAAGCAATAGTTATTAATATTAATTCAAGAATATCCATGCATCATACTACTCATCACATCATATATTATTTTATTAACAACAATACAATTTTATGTGTTATGGGTCCTCTTATCTACCCTCAGACTTCCTACGTTATACGAATAAATGCAATTACCAGTAGGTACCAGTTAATCATACATGTTAGCATCTATCGAATATTCGTTATCTGTGTATTTAAAGATCACGCAAAAAAAACTTTTTTAAAGAAACATTTGGTGTATATGGGCATATGATTAGACTTAAAACTGACATTTTATACCCCAATGACGAAAGCCGCAAATATAACAAAAAAATTCATTGTTTTATTTCTAATTATAAGGTGGGTTATGCTCCCAAGTATATGGTATATCCATTTCATTTTATTTCATTAATCATCTCATGGAGAAGTTAATTGAACATTTAAATTAATAACAAATTTATGTAGAAAACTGTAATCAATAAATCAATGAATCTTAGAGCCTATATTAATTTAAAATAATATATATCTGTTATATTATAAGTTTATATGTGTTGTAAATACTAATTAGTAAATACATATATATTTTTGACGAAATCGACAATCCCTAATTTCGCTTATTTACCTGATGGAAACTTATAAATAGGTGCTAAATAAAAAGTAGGTGAGTTTTACGGCTAGGCGTTCTGTTGATATGTAACCTCAGGAACGTATACCTCAGTTAGCAATCATATGTTCAAATTGTATTCCAAATAATTAACATATGGACGTAAAAGTCTTACTGGGTATCTTAGGTTCATTTTTTATCTGTTTCAGGTTCGTTAGTGTGAACTAAGTTTGAAACTCAGACGTTTCAGGGTCTCACTTGACATACTCAATGCTTTGTCACGGTGAACTGAGAGGCTGTATATTTACATGCCACCTTGGGAGGTCTTAGCGCGCCTGACTGGTGTTGACCCTGTGGTGTCGAGTGGGTTTTGTATGTGGCTAATTCTGTTTTAGTTCTTTGTTGATTAACTGTCTTCCATGTACTGGGGAGGTGCAAGGCGTCGTCTCTTTTGTTTAGTTGTCCACTTTTCTCGATTTCCATAGCTTCTCGGATTAGTCTTGTTTTGCAATGGGTTGTTTGTGCGATCTGTTTGCAACTTTCGAATTGATTTTGTGGCCCGATTGTTGTTGATGCTGGAATTCTCTTGTTCGTTTGTCCGCCGTATGCTTTGTCGCACGTCCACTAGTTATACTATATACTAGGCTTGGCTCGTTCGTGAAAAAAACGAACGACTCTTCTCCATGTGCCACGAATGAGCGGCACAGTTAAGTCAAATAGCTCGTTCAGTTCGCCATTAATAGAGTCATTCGGCTCGAGTGAGTCGAGAGTCATGGGATGTGCTAAACGTTCAACGTTCAATCACGAACTAGACTCGTTGACTCGTTCATCGTTCAATCTTTCGACCGGCACAGTCACCTCGGCTCGGAGGAGTGGAGAGAAAAGAGCCGTCAGCCGTCTGGTTCATGAGATGAAAGGTATTTTAAAATTTGGTCGGAAGGTTTAATTTTCAACGATTCGATGAATGGGTACTTTAAATTTTTATTATGACAGGCACTAAGGCACAGGATTGTTATTGTTTTGCAGTGTTTTTGTTATATAAATTTCTATTTGGGTTATAAGTAAGCATAATAATCTTATTTGTTTTTAATGTTTAGAGTTTTTTCTTATTTTTGTTACCAAATAATACAGAAATAAAAATTTTGTATTTACGAAAATTAATGATCTTTAAATTATCACTCAGCAAAACTTTAATATTAGTTTGAGCAGTAAACTAGACAAGTAGAGACATTATATAAATCCGGCTAAGGGTAAAACGTCTGTGTTTTAGGAGATCATTCAATTGAATGACTCATTGTGAACGACTCATTTTGGTGAGCTGAACGAAATGAGCCGGCTCACTAAATAGAGTCATAAAACCCAACGCTACTATATACCCCTTGGTTTTCTAGCTTAACTTCTGGTTTAGAATTTCTTAGACTACACTACAAGTGAGACTTTGGAGAAACGTCTGTGAGTTTCAAACTTGATAAAATGTCTTATATAAATATATTATATTTAAAATTTAAGCATCTAAATTTAGACGAATTCAATTCTCCATCTGAGGGAGCTGAAGGACTTACTATATTCTTTTAACTTATCTATTTGTATAAATGAATACACAAGAATAACATCAACGAGTGCTACTTGCATCGATAATATCTTTACAAATTGAGATACAAAATTATTTAGAGCGGGTGTATTTGAACCCGGATTTTCAGATCATCGTGCACAATATATTATTTGTGACGTTTTGCAAACAGATGTTGAATACAACTTATCCAAAAAAGTATCATAACAAAATCAGGACTTCGTAAATTGAAAGACTCTTTACTAAATGTAAATTGGAATTTTTTGAAAAAAATGAGACTGTCAACTTACTAGCATCGTTCTAACAAACACTTATTCCAATTTAATATGTAGTAATTTTCGCATGAAGAAAGTACCAGTTAAACAGAAAAATTGTCCTGTAAATTGGTTTAATGAGAAAAACGTTAGCCACCTTAAAAGAAATTTCAGAAGTTAGAAATGAACAAGTGTTCGTTACAAATTATCATAATTATAAAAAACGGTACAAACATGAATTGCAAAATTGTAAAAAAAATGTTTATAATGAATTTATTTCTTCATCAAGTAATAAAGCAAAAGCTTGCTGGAAAATAATAAATCACGAAAGGAATAACATCAGAGAAATCAATAAAAATGCCTGACTTGATAGTTCGCTTTCACCAGAACAATTTTTAGATTTTTTGTTAGTATTGCTGAAAATATAATAAAGTCTTTACCAGCAATATCAGATCAAAATTTATGGCATTTCAGAAATTTTCGTTGTCCTAGTCACTCTTTTTACTTAAAACCAGTCACCGAGGAAGAAGTTGCAAATACAATCCGTGGTTTAAAAAAGTCTGGTTGTCTGGACTCGAATCAACCATTGACCAACTTGATAAACTCTATCTTTATCACTGGGGTTTTTCAAGACTCGTTTAAATTTTCAAATACAGTCCATAAGAAAGGTGACACTGCTTTGGTAGATAGCTATCGGCTAATATCAATTACATCTACTTTCAGCAAAAAATAGAAACATTATCCAGCATCGTTTAGTTTCTTATTTTGAAGAAAATAACTTTTTAAATAATTCCCAGTTTGAATTTAGGAAAAATCGCTCAACAATACAAGCAGTTGTGAATGTTGTGAATGGAGTGATTGAGGGCCTTGAGAATATATATATATATATATATATATATATATATATGAACTAAGCTAGGTTCCGGGTGAGAACCGCGTCTGAATTTATTGAATACTCGACGTTTCGACTCCTGCTTTGGAGCCATTATCAAGAGACAAAAGTGAAAAAGAGTTTCAGAGTCTAGATCGAACTCGGGGCCTCAATCTGCCTACTCCCCAAGAGTCACTAGGTAACTGAACTGAATTTGAGTCTGCTCTGCTTCTTTTATTTATAGTTAGCGCTGGGGTAGAAGAAGATGTCACGTGATGAGGCTGTGTTGTGATTGGTTGGGTATTGGTGGGCGTGTCTGCTTTGTTTAATCTGGCAATTACGGAGGTCCAAGCTGTGGGAAGGCGAGTGCTGTCATCGCGTCTGTTTAGACAGAGAGGTCTTTTCTCTATTTCGATGGCTTCGCGAATAGTGGATGCCCTAAGAGAATTGAGAGATATGATAGTCCTACTGTCCTCGAAGTTGATAGAGTGTCCTGTTTGGATATGGTGATGCGCGAGAGCTGAAGTCGGATCTTTTTTACGAACTGACAGAGAGTGTTCATATACTCGATGGTTAACGCGCCTGTTGGTACGACCGATGTAGCTTTGTGGGCAATCGCGACATGAGATTTCGTAAACTCCTCTCCTCTCTGTCTAAACAGACGCGATGACAGCACTCGCCTTCCCACAGCTTGGACCTCCGTAATTGCCAGATTAAACAAAGCAGACACGCCCACCAATACCCAACCAATCACAACACAGCCTCATCACGTGACATCTTCTTCTACCCCAGCGCTAACTATAAATAAAAGAAGCAGAGCAGACTCAAATTCATTTCAGTTACCTAGTGACTCTTGGGGAGTAGGCAGATTGAGGCCCCGAGTTCGATCTAGACTCTGAAACTCTTTTTCACTTTTGTCTCTTGATAATGGCTCCAAAGCAGGAGTCGAAACGTCGAGTATTCAATAAATTCAGACGCGGTTCTCACCCGGAACCTAGCTTAGTTCATAATAATGACCGCGGAAGCCTCTCAGAACATATATGTATATATATATATATATATATATACACACGATTTTCCAGTTCTATAGAATTATTAAGTAGTAAACTAAAGTATTGGTATAGATAATGTAATATTTGATGTTTTTAATCCAATTTCTATCACTATAGTGTACCTGAAACTTTTTAAACAAATTATGTACCCAATAACTCCTATCTACCCACCTTTTTTCTTACTGTTATTGAGAATCCAAAAAAATATCGATATTGTCGACGTTATCGCCATGTTTTTGATTTTAATTAAAATGCCAGAGATTTTGAAATTTGACTTTAAATCGCTGTAACTATAAACATTTTCAACCAACGAAATTAAAGATATTATACTTTTTTCAAGATTTCAATAGCTTTTTAAAAATATTTTGTACGTTTTATGTTAACGCAACGTTTTATTGCGATTCTTAAACTTAAAATCGATATAACTAGCCAGTTAGAGACATCTTTAAAAAATTGAGCAAACGTTTTTTCACTCACTTAATAATATGTTTTTATTGTTTTTTATCATTTAGCTTAATATTCTAAAAAACGGGTTTTTGAATCATTATTGGTGATTTCTCCAAATAGCATTTTGAACCTAAACATTTTTCTTTGAAACCTAACAATCTAACCTACAATTATGTTTAATTTATTTGCGTAATTTTGTTCGAACATATTAGCTTTATTCGCGGTAACAATTCGTTATCGATTCATTACTGATCGCATGCGCAGTTGCAATAAAACCGTTCGCGGTACGGAAAATACTGAACTGACAGTAACAATTCTGTGTTCGCGGTGAAGAAAAATTCGATTCATTATTGATTCGTAACCAGATTATCAGTTCTTGAATTATAGCTAGGATTCCTCGGACTGACATGCGCGTTTGAATAATTTTTACTCAAATTTAGTAAATTGTTATTTTGTGTTGCCAACATCGGGAAATTTATTTATTGTTAACTGTGTTTACGTTTGGACTTTAAAATTGTTTAGAATATTTGTTGACATGGACCACTTAATTTCAAGTGACGGGGATTTGGAAGAACTTTTGGAAATTGTAAGTGTTCCAACCACAATTGATTATTTTGAACATATTGTGCCACAATTTAATAATCATCAGTTGGAGTTTCATTTTCGGATTAGTCGTGAAAGTGTCAAAATATTCAAACCTCTACCATAAATAGCAGTAGTCGAATGTAGAGTGGCTCATTTAATTGACAAATACCTATTTATATAATGTGACAGCATAGAAGAATTAGTTACAATGGCATTCGCGGTACAAAAGTATGTTTTACTAGTTCTGAATCACGCATGCGCTCTTGAGTAGAACTGAATTGATAACGAATTGGTTCAGAATTGTGTTCCGCGAATAAAGCTATTATAGTACGCCGACTGGTGACGTTAGTTCGCATAGTATTGGTTTAGAAATCATCAGTACAAGTTTCCACTTTTACCCGTTTTGACAATTTTGTTTCAGTTTTTTTAGGTTTCCCTTTATGTCTACGTAATGTAATAAATTTAATAATTTATATCGTTCACTATACATTCTACAGTTCAATCACTTTTACCTCTTTAAACATTAATACCATGCTTTTCGCTCCAATAGAAATGACACATTGTCAAATAAAAAAAGTTAATTTATCGGATTGCGAGTTTGTGTTTTTTGTTTTTCCATGTAGATACTGTTTTTCAAATTAATGTTGTGCGTCGTTTTCTTCTGGAGACCGCTTCCGAACATCTTTGACAAATTTTCAGTTCATATGGTTAACGAATACATACACATCTTTCCACTTAACATAGTAGAATGGGCGAGATGGCTCGTTAAATGAAAATTTTCGTCAAATGACACTGACTACTGACACTGTGATCTCGACACCTCACATAAAGTTTAGTTTAAGGATTTATCAATGGAGTGCACCTAATTGTGGCAAGACCAAGACAACCTGTAAAATTTGAGCAAGAATAATACTAAGCCTGGGAGACTCTTGTGTCTCACAGTTAAAGTTAAGTCAAATTGAAATGTGAGCGTTATTCGGTAATTGGTTTCAATGCCGAGATTGATAGATGTTCCCCAGTATCGGTATCAATAAAATTTATTTCTGGCAGGATTCATATCTTGTAGGTACCTACCTGGAATAATATATGCTTGTATACGTCTTATGTGCAGATCTATTGTTTAGTAGGAATGTGCTAAAAATTTTAACCAATAAAATTATAAAAAAAATATGCACTTATGTTTGAAAGGTTATATTCTATTCAGCAAAGTTTAAAACTAACATTGAGTCGAGTGTAGTAAGTCCTTAACTTCTTAGTCAAAAGAATTTCGTTTTACGCCGCCAAAAATAAAGAAACCTTCTAGAGGTTATTCGTTCTGAATATAAAAAAGGACAACAGCAACGTCCCAAAAACTTGACTAACGTAAAAAACTGAGTTCAAAGTGCTTCCAGAATCCAATAAGTACACATACACTCTGGCATACCAGAAGTGGCCATCGAATTCTGGTATCTTCGACGATCTTATTTAAGGCCGATTATCTTATAAGGTAAGCAGTTTATATTGAATTGAATCGACAGAGCAAAGCGATCAGCTGTTAGTCACTTCGTTTTGTAAACAAGAGATTTTATTAAAGACATTTAAAAAGAGTATGAATATTTGTGTATTTCAACTCACCAAATGTTTTGCAGTATGAAGTAATCATACGTCAAAGCTATTGGGTACTGTACTGTAATCTAATATATGTATTATATTTTGTATTTAAATAAAATTGAATAGATTGTCTTTATTCTGCAACTGTTCCATTCCGCTTCATATAAGTTGAAAGCCTATCACTATCTTTCTTGACAGACAATGTCTTTAAAATATTGTCAAGTAAATTTCGTTAATTTTTATGAAACTTTCTATGCAAATTTGGTAGGTATGAGAATAGGTCGTAAAGTATATTTCATACCGCTAGGTGATCAGAGTGGCCCTATCAAAAAAATATGTTTTTCTCGAAAGCAAAATGTGAGAGAGACGTGAAAATTGATATATACTCTTCTCCCCAAATTATTAATAACGACTATTATCATGTTGCAAATATAAATTAACTCATGGGGACAGGTGGGGTAATGTTTTTTGGATTTTTTTTTGAATTTAAAGTAATATAGCCATAAGAATTAAGAGGTTAATTCTTTTTTTATTATTAAGGCAAAACGTGATTTTTCAATTTGTCAACCTGGAAATATTAAATGGGGGTTAGTATTGTTTTAGAAAGAATTCAATATATCCGACATAAAAAGTAATATTGTTGTGATCCTTGATATACATACTTTTCTAAAATAAATACAAGCGGATTTTATCAATTTGAGAAAATTCAGTTATCTGATAGGGGTCAAGTGGGGTATTTTTTAATAAAAATTCACTTTTTCTCGGGAATCGAAAATAATACAGATATGAGAATTATCATATTAATTCCTTAAATTAACAGAGATTGGATGTGACATTTTTCATAAATTTTGTTATTGAATGGGGAGAATCGGTGTCCGTAACTTTTAACAAGCACAACAGATGCAATCGTGGAAGTTAATACATGTTTTTTTTTCTGAAATGACTAGAACTGAATTTAATGACTTAGCGATCATCACGTAAATGCTATGTGGAGTATTTATTCATGAGTACTGATGGAGTGAAGTCTGCAAAATATTTACTATCTGATTTATCTCACGTGAAATCCAAAAAAAAATAGAAAATTTTCGAAATGTTATGTGATAGTTAAGCTTTATAAAATAAAAAAGTAAATTTCAAACAATGAAAAAAATATTATAAATCTCGAAATGTGAAGAATATTAAATACACCAAACATCACAACCAAATTGTCAAACTTATTTTGTCAAAAATCGAAAACGACAAAAATTAAAAAATAATAGAATGTACAAAACGCAAAAAATTGTCAAAACTAACAGAAATAACTAAAAATGCAGCATCACCGTAAATATAAAGGAAAAGCAAAAATATAAAATAATAAACATAAAAAATGTATCCAAAATACCAGAAATGTCAAAGATGTCAGAAGTCAGAAATAGAAATGTCAGAAATGCCCAAAATTGTCGAAAATGTCAAAACGTCAAGTGTAAAAACGAAAAAAATGTCCAAAATGTGAAAAACGGTTTCCTGAAGCAATTATCAAATCAAAGATGTCAAAAAATGCAAAAACCTCAAAAGTGCTAAAAACACCATAAACGTCAAAAATAGCAATGAAACGTTAAAAAACCCTAAACCAAATTGGGAAAACCTCACTATTAAATATAAAAAAATATGAAATATATCCAGCTCGTCATATTAAATAGGAAAATGATGTATTTTTAGAAGCGGTTGTTGCCATATAATATTCGCTCATGAATGATGTGGTTTCAATGGTTTTCACAAAAAAATCTAGGGGATGTGAAATTTACCAGATTAAAAAAAGCGGCAGTCATTTGAGACTGAATGATGGAAGCGAATTATACTTCCCGTCTCTTGTTTTTATGTTTTCTTAGGAATAACACCACAATCGAAATAAAAAGCTGTATATTGAAAGAAAAAAACAAACGTTTCAAAGCCGATTCTGACTTCGTTGTTAATGGCTTTATATGTATTGAAAATGTAAATTGCAAAATGAAAGTTTGATTTATGACATTAGAAAAAAATTGTTGTTTTTAAATAAACATATAGCACAAAAAATTCTAAAGATCATGTATTATGGTTAAACAGCTTCCAAGTTGGAAGAATTTGAAAGAGTTGTCTTTAGAATTTATAAGTGGTACGACTTTGTTATAAGATAGCGCATGCGCCAAAAATGCGCTCAAAGAATTCTGCTGTTTCAGTAATCCCATTAACGTCATAATGGAACACCTAGGAAAAACCTTATGAATTATCCCGATACTGCGTTGTTCAAAAGAAGATGAGCATTAATAATTTCTTGATAAATTATACAGAAGTAGAAGCGATGAATTGTAAATGCGGCAAAAAATTTAACAAAAGGTGTATGAAATTAACAACGTTTTTTCTGACTTCTGACATATGTCAAGTCCGTAATGCAATATATCACAAAGAGAGAATTGGAGTTTTTATTAGAAAAGCAAATTTTGTGCAGGTTTTCTGTATTAATTGGATATGTGGTGTCGGTGTCGAAAGAAATGAAATTTCAAGTTATCCAATTCATTCCCTTGCTCACATATTTTCATATGTGTAAATGTTGGCCCCCGTTAAGAAGTTTTCGCTTCAAAAAATGTTCAAGATAAATATGGCAAATAAGCCGATTTGTCTAGCCCGTACGAAACCAGGACAGGTCAGCTAGTGATTTAATAAAATTATAAGTACTTTTTAATTTTTTAAACACATGTTTGATTGCTGTTCTACAATATAGGAAATGGAAGAATAAGACTGCCAGACCGATACCGATTTTGGGCAACACTGGAAAGAGAGAACGGCCAACTTGTGAATGAAGGTTTCATATCGATCGATTAGTCTCAATTACTGCCACTTTTTGCAATCTTGTAGTCTGTATTTTAAAACATATTGACTAGAGTTTTTTGCAGAATATTATTAAGGATTATTGGTTATTAACATTTTTTATTTTCATTTCAGATTTAACAGCCGAAAGAATCATATTTCAACATCTACAGCAAATGTGAACTTCGACAAACTTTTAAACCCAAACGGAATCGAAACGTTCAATTGTACGGAATGTCCTTATGTAGCAAAACGTAAAATTCACTTGAAGACACATGTTTTATTTCACAAATCTTTAGATAAGCTAAAACTATTTAAATGTGAAGAATGTTCGTTCATAACAAGACATAAAAGCAGCTTAACTAAACATGTACTGATTCATAAACCTTTAGAACAGGTACAATCATTTAAATGTGAAGAATGCTCATATGTAGCGAGGGATAAACATTACTTGAAAACGCATTCTTTAGTACACAAAAGTCTAAACGAGGTAGAAACGTTTAAATGTCCAGAATGTCCATATGTAGCAAAACGTAAATGTCGCTTACCGAAACACCTTTTAACTCACAAATCTTTAGATACTATACAAACATTTAAATGTGACAAATGCCCCTACATCGCAAAAAATAAACACTGCTTGTATAAACATTCTTTCACACACAAAAGTTTAAATGAGGTGGAGAATTTCAAATGTGAAAAATGTCCTTACGTTGCTAAACATAAATCTTATGTAATTAGTCATTCTCTGGTACATAAAAATCTAAACGAGATAAAAACTTTCCAATGTACAGAATGTCCTTACGTTACAAAACGTAAATCTCTGTTAACGAAACACATTTTAAAACACAAATCCTCAAATGAGACGCAAACATTTAAATGCGAAGAATGCTCTTTTGTTACAAAATTTAAAGATTCTTTATACAAACATAAAATTGTGCACAGGAGTTTAACAGAAGTGCGAACGTTCAAGTGTGAAGAATGCCCTTATGTAACAAAATATAAACATAATATTCTCATACATATTTTGAATCATAAACCATTAACCGAAGAGCGTGCATTTAGATGTGCAAAATGTCCTTACAAATCAAAACATAAATGCATTCTTAGAAGACACATTTTAAAACGTAAACATTAAATGTAATGGTTGGTGAATTTAAAAATTCGGCAGTGAAAGCTGCCGTGACACTTATTCACACACACATTGTCAAATTCGATGAAATTCCAGATGTCACTAAATAATTGTGTAATCCCCCCCTTTTCTCCCTAAATATATACAAGATGTAGGTGTATCTTGTGAATGAGTATTTGGGCTGAATTCACTTTAACTAATATTTCTGTTCAGTTCAAGTGGAGGTAGGATATACCATAGAAGCGCTGCAATTTGATTTTGAACAATAAATGTCACCCCTATTTTAAACAATAATTTTTAAATAATGAAAAATTCAGGGCATGATAGACTATAAATATCATTATAGAAGAAAAATCAAAAATAAAAGCGTGTTTTTTTAAATTTTTTCAACCCGCGTTTCGATTATTTTTCGAGTAGTATTGGGAATATACCTACAAAGTGAATTAAGTACTCTTATGTTACATTTATATAATTCAACAACTTTGGTTGTTAGTAGGGTGTTAATGAAGAATTTGTGTAGCTATTAACATTCCATAGTTTGTTTTTTTTTACTTTTTGTCCACTGAAATTAATTTTATTTTCAGTTACATTTTAATTTCAATTTTAAAAATTATAATTTCTCAGCAAATGACAAGTAAGCTCCTGCCTCATTTTCTGTCCAAAAACGGACGTTTGTAAATACCTGCCAGGTGATCTAACAAATTATGTATAGGAGAGAGTAAGTAGCACTATAGAAAAGCTTTATTGTGTGTGTGTGAGAGAGAGAGAGCGTTTATCGGCAGCTGTCTACGTACTTGCTTGCCGCGTTATTATTGGCTCTGACGAAGTCACGTGACTTACAGTAGCCATGAAATTTCTAGTTGGAATTTCGGAGTAAAAAATAGAAAATTTTGTGAATTTCTGCTAAAAACGGTTTATACAAAAATGATTGGTTTCATTTATGTCTGTTAAATGGAGATATTTTTCGTATTATTTGTTTTTTTCATAAAAATCTGTTATTTAGTCAATTTTAATGCAAATATAAATATAATGAATTACTTAACATATTTGACATTAGCGCAAACATTTTTTTTAACAAATCATAAGAGATATTTTTTTAGAAAATTATTTTTTCAACAACTTTTAAATACAATTTTTTCTATAGGATTCATATTGGCGCTACATCCAAAATTTAAAAAAAATACTTTTTTTCTGACAGTATTCAAATTTAAAATTTATACAAAAATTGAAAATTTTTTCATGTTAAAATTAATGAAGGCTAACGTATTGAAGAAAGTAATGATTACAAAAATAAAAAGTCACAAAATCAGACTTATTCATATAAAATAATTATACCACTGAAAAATTATTATGAGAAGAAAAATATAAATTTAATTCATTTCACGTTGGAAATAAATTATTATTCATCTTCTGTGAATTCTCCTTCATCAGAGCTAGCAGAATCTTCTTCGGATTCATCTGCGTCAGATTCGACAACTCTGCATCATCTGGGAAAAGTAATAAATATTGATTAATTTAAATAATCAAAGAAATTTGAATGCAGCAGTAATTAAAGAAAAACTATTTCTACGCACCTGCCACCTGCAGTAACACTTGTCTCTTATGATTTCTTGAATAAAAAAACAATATTTTTGTACTAATGTCAAATGTTTAAGTAATTCATTAAATTTATATTTGTATTAAAATTGACTAAACAACAATTTTTTATGATAAAAAAATATCACAAAAATATGTCCATTTAACACACATAAATCACACAATCATTTTTGTATAAACCGTTTTTAGCAGAAATTCACAAAATGTTTCTTTTTTACTCCGAAATTCCGACTATAAATTTCATGGCTATTATAAGTCACGTGATCTCGCCAGAGCCAATAGTAATGCTGCAAGCAAGAAAGCAGACAGCTGCCGATAAACGCTTTCTCTCTCTCTCTCTCTCTCACACACACACCCTGCAGCTTGTCTATAGCGCTACTCACTTCCGTCTATCATAATTTGATAGATCACCTGGCAGGTAGAGAGTTCTACCAAAATGATCTGTCTTTTTGAGAATCTTATTTTTTAGTTATAAATATTACTCTATTAAAATTAAAGGTTGCCTTAAATACATTTTTCATATTGTTCTGGAAAATATATTTGTATGCGCCTGGCAATGTTAAAACCCCGACTAAATCGTCTGGCTTATTATCTTTTTAACATTAAACTACAACATATAAAAATTACATATTGCCTTAAATATATTTTTGGAAAATATATTTTGGAAAAACAATATAAAATTTAGGGCTTGATTTAGCCCAGTTACTCATCATCCAGGTCTCCAGTTGCGTGTTGAGGTATAATAGGAGAGGTATGTGACCAGTTTTCAGCTTGCCTCAAATAGCTACCCAAAAATTGCCAGCTCTCGGACTATATAGATTAGTCTAATGGTGTAATTTTGACAAACCCTTAGTTTTTTTTGTTAATCAGCCCCAAACGCATATATCGTACCTTGGTATATATATAGATAGTGTTGATATTTTGGTAGGTGATAGAACTGATCAGTATAAATAAGAAAGTCTTATATAACAAAAAATGTTCAAAGCTGTCAACCAAAGTGAATCTTTACAATTTATATGCAAAAGGAAACAAATGAATCAACTGAATATAAGTATCAAATCCTTCACCATTCCTCTTAAATATATTAGACTTTCAGGAAATTTTTTTTTTATTTATAATTTTCAATGGAGGTAATGAAATTGAAAACGTGGCAACATTGGTCAAACTCATTTTCATAGTAAAGGCATACATTTTGCTAGGTTCTGTATCGCAAAAAAGTAATGTCATAAGTTTACTTGTTTTTTGTATGTAAATTTTATGTGGTTTGGTTTTATTTTAATATTAAATTGAACTGTTCTAATTCTAAGTGGATGTTTTTCAGTTGTAAACAATTGTTAAGTTTATGTGATGGAATTGTTCTCAAATCAGGAAAACCACGATATAATTTTGTGGTATATAGATCCACTATCATATTATGCTTTTTTATGTAAACATGCATATTTTTCTTGCAAAGTGCTTTTTAGTTTTCCGTCACTGTTTGTGTACTGTTTCTGTACCCAACCGCCTTATGCATGTACTGCAAGGTTGAGAGATGTACTAACATTTCTAAAAACTTTCTAATGGAATAGTTTTTTAACTTATCAGATAGATATGTCATTGTTAGGTCTTTTTGGTTCATATTGACCTGCCAAAATATCTGAACTGCATTATGTTACATCATCCTGTTTATATATAAAAATGTACATTATTATTAATTTGACATTTTGTTTTGATAGTGCAATTTCAATTTACTGTAATTGTTTAGCCATTTCATACGGTGCTAATTTATAATGAAATGAAATATTTGTGCAATTGTGAAATTTTAAAGTGTTGTATTTATGGCATATAACGTGTAATATTCAACAATAATGTAACGTTTTAGCTGAGTGTGTAGATGGTTGCATTCACGGAGTATTTATTCTGAGTTTATATGTAATTTGTTGTATAGCATGCATAGTTTTAGTGTTTTTAATTTTATGTGAATTTAATTTAATCTATTGTCATCCTGACATTAATTTTTTTAAAATTGTTGTTAAAATAAAATCATGTTGCTTACTTTTTTCATGCTTATTCTTCACCATAGATGTTTTTTTATGGAGCAGCACAAGACTTCAAATCTTGAAATGTTAATTTAATAAATCACTTAATGGAAAACTATTTTAAATATGAAGACTTCCTAGAGGCATTAATGCACCAAAATTGAACTAAAAATCTCGAAAAACTTTAGTACCTACTGAGAAGATTTCAACCCCTGAACATCGGTAACGAAGCGTTTGCAGACATATGTTCATAGGAACTCTTCCTGATAAAATGACTTGAGGAAGCCCATCTTGAAATCTTTCGCACTTATTCATTTACACCCTGTATGTACCTAACCTAGTATCTCCTAGAAATGTACCAAATTAAGTTATCCGAATCTTAAAAACCACATGAGTTAAATCTTCCTTAAAATAGGACAAATAATACTTTTCGTGTGATTTTTTGCAATACCATTTTTAACCGATTTCGATATTATTGATTTTTTTTAAACTTTAATTTTCATCAATTTCTATGTGTTTTGTTACCTAGTTAATTAAATCCCTTATGAACTAGGACATGTGATAATCGCTTATGACTATTTAAACATGTTCTCAACTGTCGATATTTTTAATAATGCAGATAAATCTCAATAATTTAGCAATGTATGTTTGAAAAACAATTATTAACACAATTTTCAATTACCACACTCAGCGAAACCTGTAATCCCTAGAGGGCGTGTCCGCAGGTGGCAAAAAAATTCATTCGCGAAATAACAGTCAAGGTAGGAAAAACTCTTCAGCCGTAGAGAAGGCAATCTACCTAAAAGAAGAATGCTCCGAAATTTATTACCTCCTTTTTGTTCAGTCCTGTGTCCGCGCACATTCCATGTACCAAAAATCATGTGCTGTTTTCTTTAGGAAATTAATAGTTTTTTTAAGTTTTTGGAATGTTAACATAACCACCCTATACCCAAACTGTAAGACCAGGTTGTCTTCGTCTAACCTTAAACGATCCAACGTCATTGTTTACAACGCAGCAGCATCTTCGGTAACCCTCGTACAGGGTGCTATCATCAGGGCCAGAGGAACACTGTTTTTTTAGCAACGTTATTTCTCCTCCCTTTCTCCGTTTTTCACTACTTGTACTATTAAACTCCAAATTTGGAACTGGCATAGTGGAGTTGTAAAGAGGTATTATAAATACGAAAACTGTCACAACATTATTGGACAACTATATTTATTTCGACATACAGTCTAATATTGACATTGTAATCTTTTCTAATAATTTCTTAATAACTAACGACAATATGCCTATATTTGCTAAAAATTCATTATGTTATTCAAGGATGGCAAGTATTTATAATTTGACCGTACTCCATTCATTTAAAAATACATGTTTTGTGGCTTATACGATTAAATAGATACTGTTAACTAGACTGAATGATAGAAGCTCATTATTTTAATTGTTGTGATTTAATAATATCGGTTTCAAAATATTGATTAGGCAAATCTTATTGCTGCAATATATTTAACATTAACAATTTTTATTTTTGTTTCAGATTTAATCTTCAAGACGATCAAACTTCAGCATCTGATCCATTTTTGAATTGTGACAATTCAAACACGAATCATTCTTTAATTGAGGCACAACTATTTAAATGTCTGGATTGCTCATATGTAACAAAAAATAAATATTACATAAATAGACATTCTATAATACACAAAAGTGTAGACGAGGTAGAAACATTCAAATGTTCAGAATGTCCTTACCTAACAAGACATAAAACGCGCATAATAAAGCATATCTCAACTCACAAATCTTTAGATCAGGTACAAACATTTAAATGTGAGGAATGTCCATATATAGTGAAGGATAAAGGTTACCTGAAAATACATTCTTTGGTACACAGAACTCTGAACGAGGTAGAAACATTTAAATGCACAGAATGTCCTTACGTAGCAAAACGTAAATGTTACTTAAGGAAACACGTTTTAATTCACAAGTCTTTAGATAACATGCAAGCATTTAAATGTGAAGAATGCTCATATATAGCAAAGACAAAACAATACTTGAAAAAACATTCTTTACTACACAAAAACCTAAATGAGGTAGTAACATTCAAATGTACAGAATGTTCTTACGTAGCGAAACGTAAACCTCAACTAAAGAAACACCTTTCAATTCACAAATCTTTAGATGAATTGCGAACATTTAAGTGTGACAAATGCTCGCATATAGCAAGGGATAAATACCGCTTGAATAGACATTCTCTCGTACACAAAAGTATAAACGAGGTGGAGAGCTTTAAATGTGAAAAATGCTCTTATGTTACAAAACATAAATATTATTTGAATAGACATTCTTTAGTTCATAGTAGCCTAAACGAGATAAAAACTTATAATTGTACGGAATGCTGTTATGTAGCAAAATTTAAATGTCGCTTAACTAAACATATGTTAAATCACAAATCTTAAAATGTGACACACATATTCAAATGTGAAAAATGCTCTTTGTTAATACAACAAAATCTAAAAAAATAACCGACTTCAAAAAAATAACTATAAAAATAAGAATAATTAATAAAAATCCTTATGTGTTTATGCAGATTGTTACTTACTATGAACAGTAAGGAGTAATCCCATATTCACAGTCGTTAGGTCCTCACATTTAAAGAAGTGAACACAAACAATAACAGGTGCTTTTGTTTGGTGTCTCTGTGAGCTGGTTTTATCTGAAACTCCCACTCCTACTTTCAGTTATGTGTACTAAATACATAAATAATTACTTGAGATTTCAATCAGTTCGAGGAAGCGCAACTGATGAAGGTTCTTGATTAGAAACAAGATATTGCGTTCAATCTATTGTAAAATCTCGAAGAGATAGTTTCTTAATTACCCACTTGCCTACTATATTTCTGGAGGCAGTTATAAGAGGTTTCAGATTTAGTAACATTTGGTTAAATTCATATTTGTATGGCACTGACTTAAGTTATTGTTGGTATTCATTACTTTTCCTTATTTACTTTAGTTTTCTACAGGTAGGTACTTAGTACCTAAGTTCGTATTGCCTTCTGTAATTTTTTAATATTATTTTCATTTGTTTATATTTTTTATTTGTTTATTCAGTTTTTTTATTCCCATCTTTATATGAATCCGCGAGTTAAAATAATTTTATTAATTAATAATTATACATCCGAATCGTATGAGCAAACACAACAACAGCTTGCTTAATCAGATGCAAGTATACGTAGTTATTGTGCTAACTTATGAAAAACATGAGGTATTAGAATATCTGATATTAGAGGAATCCAGTACAAATACCCTCAAAGTAACTTTTTTTGGAATCGGGTAAATTGTATTCTTTAATCATTTTATATTTGTAACTACGTACGTATTACAATAAAAAATAAAGACGAAATAAACACAATTAGTGGATTTATTTTGTAGTTTGTTAATAACCATACATAGTTTTCTTACAGGTGGTATTTCAAAAGTATGGAAACCCCTAAATAACTCGCCAGGAATGCTTTTTTTGAAAAATGTTAATACAAGAGTTTGAGTAATTTTTTATAGCTATTCAGTGTAGACCTTGAGGTCAAAGTTGTTTTTTTAAATAGGAACCCTTATTTTTTATAGCGGATTTGGAAAGAGCAGGAATTATTCAGGGATTGCCACATTTTGAGTTGGCGCTTTCGATGAAAGCTCCCAGTCAGGTTTATTTTTTCTGACATCTCCAGCAATAATCTTCATCATATTTCAACCAATTTAAACAAAACATTAATGAATTTTACATATAAATCTTTCTCTTGAATCTCTTCGTCCATTGATGAAAGCGTTTTCTTAATATATATTGATAGTGATACAGACATGTTCAGGAAGGAAGAAAATAGAAGTAGAAACGCTGTAGAGTGAAAGATGATTTTTTGTGGCTAAAAGTAACATACTAGCTTAAATGAGGTGCGTGTATTTAGATGTGTAAAATGATCCAACGAAGCAAGACATAAATATCTTCTTAATAATACTTTTTAAAACATAAATAATGAATAAAACAACAAGTGTACTACATGTAAAAATTCCGGGGTGGAAGTTATGAGTGAGATTTAATTACTCAATATAATTGACTAACTTCGACACTTTAAAAGTCTAGATTTAAAAGAAAATAGAAATAAAACTCCAAAAAATAACTGTCATATATATATTATAAAAAACTTCCATAATATTTAATAAGAGCGGATATAATGGACCAACGTATTTTCTTTGCTTCAGTCGAGTATGGACCAGAGAGTAAATTTACTCAATGTTATGGACGTTGATACATTATTCAGTGAAATTTTTGACAAATCCCAATTATGGGATCAAAAAGACACAAATCACCTCAATAGATCTGTTTTGGGCAAATTGTCGAATGAAGTGAATTTATTTTCTGTATATCCTCAGTGGCGGCAGCTGGATTTTGAAATTTTATAAAAATATTTTAAAAGTAATTTCTATTATGTTTAGGAAATTATACCTAGAACGCTTTTCGTTTTCAACATGGGAGATTTTAGCAAGGATTGTATTTTTTCCATAACCCCCAACATGAATGTTGATAAATCTATAATTGGTATCAACCAATCCTTGCAAAACGATCGAGAAGTAGTTCTTATAATTATAAAACATTGAACCAGATT
This sequence comes from Octodonta nipae, assembly GCA_034190945.1. NCBI lineage: Eukaryota > Metazoa > Arthropoda > Insecta > Coleoptera > Chrysomelidae > Octodonta > Octodonta nipae. The sequence continues at coordinate 24,972,712 of CM067223.1, forward strand.
GTGCCGGGCAAATAACTCTAATATGTTTTCCATCTATGCTACCAAGACAATTTGGAAAATCCCAAATATTATACTAGTCGTTCGCAATTACACCACTTTTTATGGAGTCTCTTCGAAATTTTAGATAAAATATAGTGCAAGCTTTCCTTTTTCATTCTAATATATTCTTAGAAGGTTTTTGGGTATTGTCTTAAATCTTCATAAAGATGGTGATATTTCTCAAAACGATATCTTTCCATGTTAATAGGATGAGCAGGAAACTTTTTTAGTGGGATCACGGAATCAACAAAATTCTTTGATCGCACCTAGGAGTGGCACATAAAATTCTGAAGATCACGGCTTTCAAATTCGTCCAGTTTGAAAGGAACTTTATTATTATATGATCTTTATAAGTTTCTGTGCTACCCTGTATATTATCAAATAAAATTCTTTTAGTTAGGTCAGAAGTCAAATAATAGATATTTTCAAACATTTTAGTTTTACATTTTAGAATGTGCCTTTTTTCATAGTTTCTTAGCCACTGACAACGAGGTCTGATCTAGACCCGGAAACGTTTGGAAATATACAGCCATTTTCGTGACTTGTGGTGTTATTTCCCAAAAAGTACCATTGAGAAATATGCCGCAAAAATCCTTCAGAAAACAAATGTTTTAACTGCTAAAATGAAATGTCAGTATTGAGAGAACTTCACTGTTCGCTATTATTGAAGCTTCAACATAAACGCCCCATACAAGTAGAGAGGTCAACGCCGTCAACGTTATGCTTTTATCGTTGCTCTCGTCGATGCTGTTATAACTTATCGCAGCTCCAACATAAACGCACCCTTAAAAATATTTTGATTTAACTATCGTTTAAAAATATTCCAAAAAAAATCCACAGAAAACATTTATTAAAACAGTTTTGAATTTCAACTCCCAGAGAAACCTCTAACCTCTAGAGGGCGCGTCCCCAGGTGCGGAATGTCTTCACAAATCTGGCAACAACAACAACGGATAGAGGGGAATACGAATAAAATAACTGTAGCTGATCAACATCGAAGTAAGTAGAATTCCTTAGCCATATAGAAAGCGATCTACCTAAGAGAAGGGTACTCGGAAATTACCCTTAATTACTTACCACGCAGCCAAAATCATTTTTCGTGTTCATTTACCATTGTTCAAATCTTTGTTCGATGCTTCTATATGAAGTTTTAATAAATTAATCGTTATTTTGTTGGAGGAAAAGTTAATACTGCGTCAATTAAAGCATCTGTGAAATATTCGCTCATAATTTATAAAACAACAAATTCTAACAAAAATAACCAACCTCAACAAAGAACTAAAAAGTTGAGAATAATTGATAAAAATACTTTAAGTATTTATGCAGACGTTATCTGTCTACTAAGTATGTACACATAAAAGAAATGTAAGGAGTAATCCCACATTCACAGTCGTTTTTTGTTTATAAATTACCTACTTTAGCGGACTTCTTTAATAGGTTTTACTCCTCCTTTCAGTTATCTGCACTAAATACATTAATAATTATTCGAGATTTCATTCATTTGACGGAAGCGCAACTGATGAAGCTTCTCGACTGGAAACAAGATGTTGCCTTGTAATATCTCGAAGAAAAAGTTTCTTAATTACTTACTTGTCTACTACATTTTTGAAGGCAGTTATAACAGATTTCAGATTTAATAACATTTTGTTAAATTTATTTTTGTATGGCACAGATTTAACTTATTGCTTGTATTCATTACTTTAAATATTCACTTTAGTTTTGTACGGGTGGGTACCTAGTACCTAAGTACTGTCCTCTGATATTTTTTTGAAATTATTTTCATTTGTTTATATTTTTTGTTTGGTTATTTACTTTTATTTTTTTATTCCAAACTCTGGTAATCCGGAATTTGACGCAACTTTATTTATTAATATTTAAACACCCGAATCGTACGGGCAAATTGAACAACAACTTGCCTAGTCACATGAAAGTACATGTAGTGATAGAGCTAACTGACAGAAAAAGAATGTGCTATTAGAATATCTGATATTAGAGAAATCCAGTACAAATAGCCTCAAAGTAACATAACATAATTTTTTGAAGCCCGGTATATTGTCTTCTTAAACCTTTTTTATATTTGTAGTTATGTATGTATTTACAATAAAAAATAAAGAATAAATAAACACAATTAGTGTATTTATTTTGTATTCTGTTAATAACCATACATTTTCTTATAGATGGTACATAATCTACAGTTGCAGGAGTTTGTTAAAATTCTGATCTAAATCTTGCCCACATGACCTTTAAATACTGATTTAAGGTCAAGAGCAAGACTATGGTCATTTCGTATTCTTTGCAAATCTGCGAAGAGATATGTGGTCTGACTTTGACCTTGGAATAACCTTGAATGTCGTGGTCAAGGCCATCGTCAAAGTCAAACATGAACATAGAATCCTCCACTCTTACTAAATCCGAATAGGGGTTCCCATTTGAAAAAGACAATTTTGACCAGGTTGTCTTCGTCTAGGCTTAGACGATCCAACGTCGATGTCTACAATGCAGCAGGATCTTCTGTAACCCTAATCAAGAGCTCGTACAGGGTGCTATCATCAGGGCCAGAGGAATACTGTTTTTTCTATGATGTTCGAGGATGATAAGTATTTAGAATTTGACTCTAGTCCATTCATTTAAAAATGCATGTTATTTGGCTTATACGATTACATGGATACTGTTAACTTGGCTTAATAGTAGAAGCTCCTTATTTTAATTGTTGTGATTTAATAATCTCGGTTTCAAAATATTGACTAGGGAAATCTTATTACTGCAATATATTTAACATTAACAATTTTTATTTTTGTTTCAGATTTAATCTTCAAGACGATCAACCTTCAGCATCTGACCCAATTTTGAATTGTGACAATTCAAACACCAATCATTATTTAAATGCGGCACAACTATTTAAATGTCTGGATTGCTCATATGTAACAAAAAATAAATATTACTTAAACAGACATTCTGTAATACACAAAAGTCTAGACGAGGTAGAAACATTCAAATGTTCAGAATGTCCTTACCTAACAAGACATAAAACGCGCATTATAAAGCATATCTTAACTCACAAATCTTTAGATCAGGTACAAACATTTAAATGTGACGAATGTCCATATTTAGTTAAGGATAAAGGTTACCTGAAAATACATTCTTTGGTACACAGAACTATGAACGAGGTAGAAACATTTAAATGCACAGAATGTCCTTACGTAGCAAAACGTAAAAATTACTTGACAAAACACGTTTTAATTCACAAGTCTTTAGATAACATACAAGCATTTAAATGTGAAGAATGCTCATATATAGCAAAGACAAAACAATACTTGAAAAAACATTCTTTACTACACAAAAACCTAAATGAGGTAGAAACATTCAAATGTACAGAATGTTCTTACGTAGCGAAACGTAAACCTCAACTAAAGAAACACCTTTCAATTCACAAACCTTTAGATGAATTGCGAACATATAAGTGTGACAAATGCGCGTATATAGCAAGGGATAAATACATCTTGAATAGACATTCTCTCGTACACAAAAGTATAAACGAGGTGGAGAGCTTTAAATGTGAAAAATGCTCTTATGTTACAAAACATAAATATTATTTGAACAGACATTTTTTAGTTCATAGTAGCCTAAACGAGATAAAAACTTATAATTGTACGGAATGCTGTTATGTAGCAAAATTTAAATGTCGCTTAACTAAACATATGTTAAATCACAAATCTTAAAATGTGACACACATATTCAAATGTGAAAAATGCTCTTTGTTAATACAACAAAATCTAAAAAAATAACCGACTTCAAAAAAATAACTATAAAAATAAGAATAATTAATAAAAATCCTTATGTGTTTATGCAGATTGGTACTTACTATGAACGGTAAGGAGTAATCCCATATTCACAGTCGTTAGGTCCTCACATGTAAAGAAGTGAACACAAACAATAACAGGTGCTTTTTTGGTTGGTGTCTCTGTGAGCTGGTTTTACCTGAAACGCCTACTCCTACTTTCAGATATGTGTACTAAATACATAAATAATTACTCGAGATTTCAGTCAGTTCGAGGAAGCGCAACTGATGAAGCTTCTTTATTAGAAACAAGATATTGCGTTCAATAGATTGTAAAATCTCGAAGAGATAGTTTCTTAATTACCCACTTGCCTACCATATTTGTGGAGGCAGTTATAAGAGATTTCAGATTTAGTAACATTTGGTTAAATTCATATTTGTATGGCACTGACTTAAGTTATTGTTGGTATTCATTACTTTTCCTTATTTACTTTTTTTAAGTAGGTACTTAGTACCTAAGTTCGTATTGCCTTCTGTTATTTTTTAATTTGGTATCAATGTATAATTTGGTGACCCGATCAAGATTACATATCGTAAATGAAGAAATTTTGATTTTAGGGGTACTTCTGGGGGGAAAACTAAAAAAATTGACCGTTCCCCCCCTGATCTCCTAAACTACTGAGCCTAAAATTTTGAAAAAATAGGAAATAAATAAAAAAAATGTTCAAACGCATCATGTAATATACCAAATGGAAGGTCCCATTCTGAGGAACACAAATATATTTTTTTCACATATTTAAAAAAAATAACCAAAAAGATATTAACGAAAATATACCAAAATTTACCCATTCCCCATTGAAAAAAATTAGAGGTATAAGGTCTGACCTGAAGTTTACTAAAAAAATAAGGAGAAACCTCTAATTTTAATTTTGGGGGGCACATTACAGAATTAAATGTAGAATATAAAATTAAAAATTGTTTCTAACCCATCATATTATATATCAAATGAAAGGGCTCATTATGACGAAAACAAATGTATTTTTTCCATATTTTTAAAATACATTAATTAAAAGATATTAACAAAAATATAAAAAAAATTACTCATCCCCCCCTTTTATCTCCGAAACCATAAGCTGTAAAATTTTGAAAAATACGCCTCACCTGAACTTTACTGGAAAAATAAGGAGGAACCCTTAATATTCATTTTGGGGACAAATTATAAATTTAAATGGAAAATAAAAATTATAATTCTTTCTAACGGAACAAGTAATATATCAAATCAAAGGGCTCATTATGAGGAGTATTAATATATTTTTTTATTTTTTTTTTAATAAATATTTTAAAATAAATAAAAAAAATATTCAAAAAATTACCCATTTCCCCTTTATTCCCCAAACTATAAGACCCACATTTTTTTATTTACAGGAAAAATACGAAGAAATCCCTAATATTAATATTGGGGCCAAATTATAGAATTAAACGGAAAATAAAAAAAAATATTTTTAACGCATCATGCAATACATCAAATGAAAGGGTTTATTCTGAGGAATACAAATACAGATTTTTCATATTTTTAAAAATAATTGTTTACAAGATATTAACATAAAGATATAAAAAATTCTCATTTCTCGCTTTATTTCCGAAACCATACTACCCAAAATTTTGAAAATAATTAGGGGTACTGGTGCTCACTTGAAATTTATAAGAAAAATTATTAGAAAACCCCCATAGTAATTTTAGGGACAAATTATACAATTAAGTGGAAAATAAAAATTCAATTTTCAAACGCATCATATCAAATAAAAGGCTCATTATGTGAATTACCAATATATCATATTTTTAAATAATTTGTTTAAAAGATATTAACAAAAATATTAAACATCGACTTAATTTACACTTTAGAAACTACACTATTTAAATTTTGAAATATATATTTAAAACTTGACCTATTTTGCCCTTTATCTTTCAATCTACAGAGCCTCAAAATTGAGACTGTAGATTATAAAAGGCTTCCCTGAAAGTTTGTTAGTAAAATAAAACTCAATGTTAATTTTTGGGGGCCAAATTAGAAAATTAAATACATATGTATTCTTATAAAAATCAAGCGAATCCTGAAGCAGATAAAATAAAAAGTCTATTTGTGGAAAATGAAAGTGTATATTTTTTATAAATTTAAAACGTTTCCTTTAAAAGATATAAGGGTAAGTATAAGAAAATGCACTCATTCCCTGCTTGTCTGAAACTGGAATATTAGAATCTTGAAGGTGGTACGGAACCCTTAGTATGCGAGTCCAACTCGCACTTGACCAAATTATTTATTTGTTTATTCAGTTTTTTTTATTCCCATCTTTATAGGAAACCGCGAGTTAAAGTAATTTTAGTAATTAATAATTATACATCCGAATCGTATGAGCAAAGACAACAACAGCTTGCCTAATAAGATGCAAGTGTACGTAGTTATTGTGCTAACTTAAGAAAAAAATGAGCTATTAGAATATCTGATATAAGAGGAATCCAGTACAAATAGCCTCAAAGTAGCTTTTTTGGAGTCGGTTATATTGTATTCCTTAATCATTTTATATTTGTAACTATGTACGTATTTACAATAAAAAATAAAGACAAAATAAACACAATTAGTGTATTTATTTTGCAGTCTGTTAATAACCATACATAGTTTTCTTACAGGTGGTATTTCAAAAGTATGGAAACCCCTAAATAACTCACCAGGAATGCTTTTTTGAAAAATGTTAACACAAGAGTTTGAGTAATTCTTTCTAGCTATTCAATAAAGACCTTGGAGGTCAAAGCTGTTCTTTTAAATAGGAACCCTTATTTTTTTATAGCGGATTATAGCAGGAATTTTCAGAAAAGATCATTCTTTACGAGTTATTCAGAGATGGCCATATTTTGAGTCGGCACTTTCGATGAAAGCTCCCAGTCAGGTTTATTTTTTCTGACATCTTCAGCAATAATCTTCATCATATTTCAACCAATTTAAACAAAAAATTAATGAGTTTTACATATAAGTCTTTCTCTTGAATCTCTTCGTCCATTGATGGAATTTTTTAAATATATATTGATAGTTATACAGACATGTGCAGGAAGGAAGAAAATAGAAGTGGAAACGCTGTAGAGCGAAAGATGATTTTTTGTGGCTAAAAGTAAAAGGTGTAGAAATAACAATTATTTTTGAACATGATAGCTTAAATGAGGTGCATGTATTTAGATGTGCAAAATGATCCAACGAACCAAGACATAAATATCTTCTTAACAATACATTTTAAAACATAAATAATGAATAAAACAACAAGTGTAATACATGTAAAAATTCCGAGGTGGAAGTTATGAGTGAGATTTAATTAATCAATATAATTGACTAACTTCGACATTTTCAAAGTCTAGATTAAAAAACAAAAAATAACTGTAATATATATAGTATATCTTATACAGATTCATTATGACGTTTTATTTTGGAAAAACTTCCATATTATTTTTGTACTGTGTTATAAGTTAATTAAATACCCTTTGAACTAGACAATAAGTGATTTTCATCACTTGTAATGATTTAGGGTGCGTTTTTGTTGGAGCTGCGACAAGTGTTAAGAGCGTTGATATTAACAAAGCGACGAAAATCTCAAACCTGTTTACCACAGATGTATTTATATTGGAGCAGCCCGATAAATTTTTCTTCTCGACCAACGATAAGAGCAGCGATAATCGACCAACGTATTTTCTTTGCTTCAGTCGAGTATGGACCAGTAAGTAAATTTAGACAATGGTATGGACGTTGATACTTTAATCAGTGAAATTTTTGACAGATCCCCATCGTGGGAACAAAAAGACAAAAATCACCAGAATAGATTTATTTTGGGCAAATTGTGGAATGAAGTGGCTGTAAAATTAAATACGACATGTAAGCAAACTGTTTATTTTCTAGTATATCCTCAGTGGCGGCAGCTGGATTTTGAAATTTTACAAAATATTTCGAAAGTAATTTCTATTATGTTTAGGAAATTATACCTAGAACGGTTTCTTTTTCAACATGGGAGATTTTAGCATGGATTGTATTTTTTCCATAACCCCCAACATGAATGTTGATAAATCTATAATTGGTATCAACCAATCCAAAACGATCGAGAAGTAGTTCCTATAATTATAACACATTGAACCACAATGTGCCGGGCAAATAACTCTAATATTGTTTTCCATCTATGCTACCAAGACAATTAGGTAAATCCCAAATATTATACTAGTCGTTCGCAATTACACCACTTTTTATGGAGTCTGTTCGAAATTTTAGATAAAATTTAGTAGAAGGTTTCCTCTTTCACTCTCATATATTCTTTTTGGTTGTCTCAAATCTTCATAAAGATGATGATATTTCTCAAAATGATATCTTTCCATATTAATAGGATGAGCAGGAAACTTTTTTAATGGAATCACTGAATCAACAAAATTCTTTGATCGCACCTAGGAGCGCCACATATAATTCTGAAGATCACGCCTTTCAAACTCTTCCAATTTGAAAGGAACTTTATTATTATATGATCTTTCAAAGTTTCTGTGCTACCCTGTATATTATTTTTATTGTATTATTATTTTAGAATGTACCTTTTTTCATAGTTTCTTAGCCACTGACAACGAGGTCTGACCTAGAACCTGAAACGTTTGGAAATATACCGCAATTTTCGTGACTTGTGGTGTTATTTCCCAAAACGTACTTAAACATTGAAAAATATGCCGAAAATATCCTTCAGAAAACAAATATTTTAAACGCTAAAATGAAGTGTCAGTATTGAGAGAACTTCACTGTTCGCTATTACTGAAGCTTCAACATAAACGCCCTATACAAGTAGCGGGTCAACGCCGTCAACAAACACTATGAATTTATCGTTGCTCTCGTCGATGCTCCAACATAAACGCACCCTTAAAAATGTTTTGAACTAACTATCGTTTAAATATTCCAAAAAAAATTCCACAGGAAACATTTATTAAAACAGTTTTGAATTTCAACTCCCAGAGAAACCTCTAACCTCTAGAGGGCGCGTCCCCAGGTGCGGAATGTCCTCACAGATCTGGCAACAACAACAATGGATAGAAGGGAAATACGAGTAAAATAACTTTAGTTGAAGTTTGTTGAACTCCTTAGCCATATAGAAAGCGATCTACCTAAGAGAAGGGTACTCGGAAATTACCCTTAATTACTTACCACGCAGCCAAAATCATTTTTCGTGTTCATTTACCATTGTTCAAATCTTTGTTCGATGCTTCTATATGAAGTTTTAATAAATTAATCGTTTTTTTTTTGGAGGAAAAGTTAATACTGCGTCAATTAAAGCATCTGTGAAATATTCGCTAATAATTTATAAAACAACAAATTCAACAAAAATAACCGACTTCAACAAAGAACTAAAAAGTTAAGAATAATTGATAAAAATCCTTTAGGTATTTATGCAGATGTTATCTGTCTACTAAGTATGTACACACAAAAGAACTGTAAGGAGTAATCCCACATTTACAGTCGTCCTCACATGTAAATAAGTGAATACAACAAAATAACATAACAATTTTTTGTTTATAAATTACCTACTTTAGCGGACTTCTTTAATAGGTTTTACTCCTCCTTTCAGTAATCTGTACTAAATACATAAATAATTATTGGAGATTTCATTCATTTGACGGAAGCGCAACTGATGAAACTTCTCGACAGGAAACAAGATGTTGTAATATCTCGAAGAAAAAGTTTCTTAATTACCTACTTGTCTGCTACATTTTTGAAGGTTATTACAGATTTCAGATTTAATAACATTTTGTTAAATTTATTTTTGTATGGCACAGATTTAACTTGTATTCATTACTTTAAATATTCACTTTAGTTTTGTACAGGTGGGTACCTAGTACCTAAGTACTGTCCTCTGATATTTTTTTGTAATTATTTTCATTTGTTTAAATTTTTTGTGTGGTTATTAACTTATATTTTTTTATTCCAAACTCTAGTAATCCGGGATTTAAAGCAACTTTATTAATTAATATTTAAACACCCGAATCATACGGGCAAATTGAACAACAACTTGCCTAGTCACATGAAAGTACATGTAGTGATAGAGCAAACTGACAGAAAAAGAATGTACTATTAGAATATCTGATATTAGAGAAATGCAGTACAAATAGCCTCAAAGTAACAACATAATTTTTTGAAGCCCGGTATATTGTCTTCTTAAACCTTTTTTATATTTGTAGTTATGGATGTATTTACAATAAAAAATAAAGAATAAATAAACACAATTAGTGTATTTATTTTGTATTCTGTTAATAACCATACATTGTTTTCTTATAGGTGGTACATACTCTACAGTTGCAGGAGTTAAAATTCTGAACTAAATCTTGTCCACATGACCTTTAAATACTGATTTAAGATCAAGAGCAAGACTATGGTCATTTCGTATTCTTTTAAAATCTGCGACGTGATATGTGGTCTGACTTTGACCTTCGAATAACCTTGAATGTCGTGGTCAAGGCCATCATCAAAGTCAAACATGAACATAAAATCCCCCACTCTTACTGAATCCGAAACAGATAGGGGTTCCCATTTGAAAAAGACAATTTTGACCAGGTTGTCTTCGTCTAGCTTTAGACGATCCAACGTCGATGTCTACAACGCAGCAGCACTTCTGTAACCCTAATCAGGAGCTCGTACAAGGTGCTAAGGTGCTGTCATCAGGACCAGAGGAATACTGTTTTTTCTATGATATTCAAGGATGACAAGTATTTAGAATTTGACTCTAGTCCATTCATTTAAAAATGCATGTTATGTGGCTTATACGATTACATCAAAAATTTCATCGAAATGACATAAAGGACATTTCCTCTTAAATATTTTAATTCCAACGTAATAGTGCGGTAATTTTAGGCACTGGAAGTTTTAATTGCGAATTTGAAAATTTTCTATTTACATCTCAAGCATATAGGTAGTAAAGCATGGTATTTTCGGCTCCTTAAATCAATGAGTACCAAGCTCGTTTTGTTTGTGTACCAGGCAAATACCTATTTAAATGCAAATTTTTCCATTTTGCGAAGACGGTGCTTTTGGTTGTCACATTCTCCCGGCCTAATAGAAAATTCAGTAACAACACATGTCAAACTTTAAACTGCTATTTGGTGCGTTTATAGACAGGATGTTTAGTGATAGCAAACAAAATCACAAAGTAAAGTGATAGAAGGAGTTGTATTTATATGAAGATTGAAATATAGGATGGACTAGAATGATAGTGGTCTGTAGGCAGCTGTATATACAGGATGGTTGGAATATAGGGTGGACTGGAAGTTTGGTGGTATAAAAATGTTGGAAAAAATGTGAAATCAAAATTATATAGGGTGATTAAAAAACTGTTATATGATGTGGACATAAGCAAATCATATACAGGATGGTTGAAATATATGCTAGAGTTGAATTATATTTATACAGTGTGATTAAAAAATTATTTCTTTTATAGCCCATAAGAAGTTGCATAAAGTGTGAGAGGAATTAATGTTACACAGGGCGATAATATAAAATGTTAAAAATGAAATAATTTATGGGGTAGCCCACAAGGAGATATATACTATGGTTGAAATATAGGACGGATTTGACTCCGTAAATATGGGATGGATTCTACTCCGTCCTATAGTTTACAGAAGGCAGCTAACAAATTTATGCTTGCCCGTGGGCAGTCGTATGTACAGGATGGTTAGTACATAGGGCGGAGTGGAATTATCTATAGTTATATAGAGTTGTCAAAAAAGTTGAAAAAAGGTTACATGACGTGGTCCTTAAGGCATAAATATATTTTGGACTTATTAAGTCAACGCGTACTAGTACAGTTTGTTCGTAAACATTTACCTGTCAACTTAAATGAAAAATGTATCATTGTGTAATGTTGAGGCTTTCGATGTTACCTGGTTCTGTCTATTAAGGTTATACATACAAAATAAAAAATGAAAACTACCTGAGTTCAAAAAAACTAAAAAGTTGAAAATAAAACATTTAAAAATATATATATAACCGACTTCTACCTATAACTAAAAAGCTAAAAATAATTATAACAAAATACAACTCCAGCAAATAAATAACACATTCAATGTTGTTAGGTACCTACCAGGAACAGCAACAATCAAGTTTGATGAATTGGTAGATAAGCACGCAATGAAGGATTTTAGCTTTGCTTGGAACCGACTTCAAAAATATACTAGATTGGTAGGTAATTAATTTGTACAGAATGAGCATGTTGTAATGTTTACATTTTTAACTTCCTGGGTAGGTACCTAACAACATTGAATGTGTTATTTATTTGCTAGAGTTGTATTTTGTTGTAATTATTTTTAGCTTTTTAGTTATAGGTAGAAGTCGGTTATATATATATATATATATATATATATATATATATATATATATATATATATATGTGTATATATATATATATATATATATGTATATATATATATATATATATATATATATATATATATATATATATATATATATATGTATATATATATATATATATATATATATATATATATATATATATATATATATATATATATATTTATATATATATATATTTAATGTTTTATAATTGTTGTGATTTAATAATCTCGGTTTCAAAATATTGACTAGGGAAATCTTTAATAATATAATAATAAAATAATATTTAACATTTTTAACAATTTTTATTTTTGTTTCAGATTTAATCTTCAACACGATCAAACTTCAGCATCTGATCCATTTTTGAATTGTGACAATTCAAACACGATTCATTCTTTAATTGAGGCACAACAATTTAAATGTGTAGATTGCTCATATGTAACAAAAAATAAATATTACTTAAACAGACATTCTGTAATACACAAAAGTATAGACGAGGTAGAAACATTCAAATGTTCAGAATGTCCTTACCTAACAAGACATAAAACGCGAATTATAAAGCATATCTTAACTCACAAATCTTTAGATCAGGTACAAACATTTAAATGTGACGAATGTCCATATTTAGTTAAGGATAAAGGTTACCTGAAAATACATTCTTTGGTACACAGAACTATGAACGAGGTAGAAACATTTAAATGCACAGAATGTCCTTACGTAGCAAAACGTAAAAATTACTTAACAAAACACGTTTTAATTCACAAGTCTTTAGATAACATGCAAGCATTTAAATGTCAAGAATGCTCATATATAGGAAAGACAAAACAATACTTGAAAAAACATTCTTTACTACACAAAAACCTAAATGAGATAGAAACCTTCAAATGTGCAGAATGTTCTTACGTTGCCAAACATAAACCTCACCTAAAGAAACACCTTTCAATTCACAAATCTTTAGATGAAGTGCGGACATTTAAGTGTGACAAATGCTCATATGTAGCAAGGGATAAACACAGCTTGTATAGACATTCTCTCGTACACAAAAGTATAAACGAGGTGGAGAGCTTCAAATGTGAAAAATGCTCTTATGTTACAAAACATAAATATTACCTGAATAGACATTCTTTAGTACATAATGACCAAAACGATATAGAAACTTATAAATGTACGCAGTGCTGTTATAAATCAAAATTAAAGTATCGTTTAACTAAACACATGTTAAATCACACATCTTAAAATGTGACACACATATTCAAATATGAAAAATGCTTTTTGTTACCACATATGAATAATTTTTTTACAAGCATGCGCTATTGCATGGGTCACACTCTTTCTTCTATTTGAAATATTAAATTAGAAAAGTTGGTAGTCCGTCAGTTAAAGCATATGTGAATTGTTCGTTCACAATATATAATTCAACAAATTCTCTAAAAATAACCGACTTCAAAAAAAGAACTATAAAGATAAGAATAATTAATAAAAATCCTTATTTATTTATGCAGTTTGCTTTTTACTAGGTAATAGACCAGGGCTAAAGCCTTTGAAAATTGTAAAAAGTAAAAAAATATATAGTAGGATAAAACCCATTGGAAAATGAAGAGAATACAACAAAAATGAAAAAAGAATAATTTACGGGCCATCTGAGGTCGGGAAGGGGGAGAGCGTGGAATTTTAAAGGTTAAAAACGGTTTATCTCGATTTCCGGCAAAGCTAGAAGTCCTGTGGAAAAACGTTGAATTTTAAAGTTTTAAGTAATAATAATATCTACAACTCTTGTGTTCACATTTTTTTCACATATCCTCAAAATTTATGTAAAAAGTCAAAAAACAAAGTTTTCCAAAAAAATATTTTTTTTTTTCGTAAAATTTGGTGAAAACTTTTATGTCCCAAACACACTGTATTTTGAGAAAGTTATACAATCTTCTTTAAATTATATGCCTAGATTCAAATTTATTGCTATTTTAAGATTATACTCACATACCTGAGTGATTTACGGAAAATTGTAGCCCATCAAAAGGTATTTCATAGAGAACTCGGGTTAGGCGTAGAAGGTTCTGGGCCTTACTACTTAATTTTCGGATTCGAGTTTCTTTCATATCTTTGCATTTTCGGAGAACATTTGCCATAGTAATGTAAATATTTCTTCACACCATCAGAAAGTAGAGATTTCAACGAAAATCAAAAAATTCACCGGCTTTTTTAAAAAAGCAGATAAAAGTTGTAGATATTTTGACGTGAGAATTTTCGATTGAAATTTCGGGTGCTTTTTCGATATTAAGTCAACATAAGGTGAACAAATAAATATGTTAAATCAAAAAAATTACAGTGTGTTTGAGACATAAACAGGTAAGTTTTCACCAGATTTCGTGGAAATAGCATTTTTTGGAAAATATAAAAATAAAAAACTAAAAACTTGTTTCTTTGATTTTTCCCAAAAATTATGAGGTTATGGGAAAAAACTGTAAACACAAAAGTTGTAGATATTTTTTTCATAGGTCTTGTCGGTTTGCGGGAAATCGAGATAAACCGTTTTTTACCCTTGACTTGAAACAAGATATTGCGTTCCATAGATTGTAAAATGCCGAACCTACTTGGCTACTATATTTCTGGAGGCACTTAACAGGTTTCAGATTTAGTGACATTTGGTTAAATTCATATTTGTAAGGCACAGACTTAATTTATTGTTGGTATTCATTACTTTTACTTATTTACTTTAGTTTTGTACAGGTAGGTACTTAGAACCTAAATACTTATTGTCTTCTGTTATTTTTTAATATTATTTTCATTTGTTTATATTGTTTGTTTGTTTATTCAGTTTTATTTTTTTTATTCCCATCTTTTTAGTAATAGTTAGAGCAATTTTATTATTTCATAATTATACATCTGAATCGTATAAGCAAATTCAACAACAGCTTGCCTAGTCAGATGCAAGTGTATGTAGTTATTGTGCTAACTTAAGAAAAAGAAAGAGCTATTAGGATATCTGATAGAAGAGAAATCTAGTACAAATAGCCTCAAAGTAACTTTTTTTGGAGTCGGGTATATTGTATTCTTTAATCTTTTTATATTTGTAACCATGTACGGATTTACAATAAAAAAATAAAGCAGAAATAAACATAATTACTGGATTTTATTTCGTGGTCTGTTCTGTAGGGTGTATCAAATATGAACCGGACTTTTCTGTTTCTCGCCCTGTAGGTAATTCGAGTGGCGTGACGTTAGGTAGGGATGTTAAGAAGAGGGGAGTTCGTCGGTTTGGCGAGGCGTGAGGCGTAGTCGATGCGCTGTTAGTAGCATCATGTCAGAGCAAGAGGTGCATACGTCTGTTGCGCAACGTGTTATTTTTGGCGCGAGAGGGCGTTAGACCGTCTGAAATTTTGCGTCGACTATCTGCACAGTTCGGCAATGAAACACTTTCAAGGACCCAAGTGTACGACTGGCACAAAAAGTTTTCAGATGGCCGAGAGACAGTGGAAAAATGAGCCTCATGTACGCCGTCCCACGACAAGCATCAATGAGGCGAATATTTACGCAATTCGTGAGCTGATTGAAGGAGTACTGCTGATCGATTTTCTGCACGAACGCCGTACAATTAATGCTGAGTATTACTGCGAACTACTCTAACAAGTGAAACTTGCCTATCGGCTAAAGAGGAAACCCGTGAACACCCGCCTTACAGTCCTGATTTGTCGCCATGTGACTACCACATGTTTGAGTCACTTAAAGAAGATCTGGGAGGCCACCACTTTGAGGATAACGAAGGTGTAGAAACGTTTGTGCGCAATTGGTTATCGACACGACCAGTTTCATTCTTTGAGTAAGGTATTAAAAAACTTCCGATTCGGTGGGAAAAATGTATACATAAGAGAGGAGATTATGTAGAAAAATAATATGTATTAAAATTTGTATTGATCGTACCAATAAAATTTTTAAAACAAAAGTCCGGTTCATATTTGATTCACCCTCGTAACCGTCCATTGCTTTCTTACAGGTGGTATCTCAAAAGTATGGAAACCCCTAAATAACTCGTCACGAATGGTTTTCTTTGAAAAATATTAATACAAGAGTTTCAGAATTTTTTTCTAGCTATTCAATGAAGACCTTGAAGATTAAAGTTGTTTTTTTAAATAGGAACCCTTATTTTTTATAGCGGATTTGGAAAGAGCAGGGAGTTTTACGTTCAAGTTTGACTTTGACTGTGACCTTTCCCACGAACTTAAAAGGTCGAAATCGTTTTTCTATTCTTATCACGAATTGGGAAAGAGCATTTCACCTTCACCACGACCCTTAAGGTCATTCCAAGGTCAAAGTTGTATTTTCATGTGAGAACGGTTTTGGAAAGACCATGACCTAATTATGGATCTGAAATCAGTTTTCGAAAATTCATTATCTAAGATGGCGGATCCAAGATCATGGACGTAAAATGGGGGCTACATAAAAAATTAAGTGTAAGCTACTATCCATGAGATTTGAAAGATCTAAGACCAAACATAATAAAAAATGAAAGTATATCCGATATTATTAGGGCTGCGGTTAAAAATTTGAATGCCCTTTTAAGAATCGCTCATAATATTGATAGAGAACATTTCGAACACAAATTCGATAAACTATAATCGTTGCCTTGAGTGGCAGGGTTATCTCCTTTCCTTAATGAGATCGCCGGCAACCCTACATATTCTTAAAATTTATGACACAATGTTTTCAACATGACCTTCAAAGACTACTTCAAGGTCAAGATCAAGGCTATGGTCATATGCGTATATTTGATTTCCCATACTTACACGTAAAATACCTACTCTGCGAGGTGATATCTGGTCATGCTCTTTCCAAATCCGCGCCAGTAAATAGGAGTTACCACTGAAAAAACAAATTTGACATTTGTATGTCCTTGAAGGTCAGTTTCAAGGTCACACTTGAACGTAAAATTTTCTGTTTTTTCAGATCCACAATAAGATATAAGAGTTTCTTGAAATGCAAAGTCCCCACTTAATAACCAGGGAAATTCCCGAAACAATTTGTATTACACAATTTTCAGAAAAGCTTTCTTTGCAAGTTATTCAGGGATTGCCAAATTTTGAGTCAGCATTTTCGATGAAAGCTTCCAGTCAGGTTGATTTTTTCCGACATGTCCCGCAATAATCTCCATCATATTTCAACCAATTTAAACAAAACATTAATGTGTTTTACATATAAATCTTTCTCTTGAATCTCCACGTCCATTGATGGAATTTTTTAAATATATATTGATAGTGATGCAGACATGTGCAGGAAGGAAGAAAATAGAAGTAGAAACGCTCTAGAGTATAATCTGAAAACTTTGTTTTCATACTTTTGAGACACTCTGTATTTCAAGGGGATTGGGCCACGTTTTCGATGAAAGATCTCAATCTGCTTGATTTTGTCCAACATCTTCAGCACTAATCATCATCATATTACAACCAATGTAAACAAAACATTAATGAGTTGTACACATATATCTTTCTTTGGAATCACTTCGTCCATTCGTGGAAACAATTTTTTAATAGATAATAGGTATGATAATGATACAGACATGTACTGGTGTTGAACAGAAGTGTGACTAAAAATAAAAGGCTAGAAATAACATTTGGTTTTGTGAACATATTAGCTTAAATGAGGTCCTATTTAGATATGCAAAATGATCCAACGAAGCAAAACATAAATATCTTTCCATCAATACATTATAACCATAGAAAGATCATATTGCAAGGTGCATGAAAAATAATCATACGCTTCTTAGGTGCATGATATAAAACTTTTTTATATTAGGGATTGAAATAAATAGGTATTGATTTTTATATTTACATAGTAAGATTTTATATTTAAGTTTACTTAATAACCTTAGTTTATTTTAATTATCAAATGTTTTATGAATATATTACATACCCCATATAGAATCTAGACTTTTAAATCTAGTAAAAATTGGAAAGATAATTATTTAAATCAGCCAGAAGATACTGAATGTAAAATCACCAAAAGATAAAAAACTAATAAAATGTTAGTCCAGCGCTAAAGAGTGAATAATATTTAAAAACCATAAAAATATCTGTGCACAATGTATAGGAATATGTGGTATTATTTCATGGTAAAAGAAAAAAAAAGAGACTGGCCAACCACGAATGAGTTCAATTTTGTTCTTATTAGTCCGGATTCCTGCCTCAGATACTTCATGGTCCAATAGTTCCCCAAATGGTAACCACCTAAATAGTATCCCTATGAGTTGAACCTTTACAGTATCTGTTCGGTGATGGAAGATGTTTGCAGTGTACCACCTTGACCAGTGAAAACTTACTAAGGATTTAAAATAAGCTGTTTTGTATTTTGTTGTTAATTCTTGTTGGATAAGCTGTTTTGTAAATTCTTTATTGGTACCTACCTGTCTTCTTCGCTGTTCCCTTCTAAGATTCCTTACAATTGATGTTGGTCTGTACGAGTTTCCAACAAGCTATTTCTATACCAGTGGCAATCCTGATGTCGTTTAACGAAGTACTCGAATAGGTATTCACCAACTCGACGCAGCTAACAGGATTTCCTACTAGCTTCCCATTATTAATCTATTCAGTTCGACCACGAACTCTTCCTGAGGACCACCAACCTAATTCATGGCATGTTTGTGATGGCAGACGTTTCATTACAAATTCCTTATTTAAAAATACAAGCACTTCATACCGTGAATTGAACATAAACCCATGTTGACTAATTAGGTCTATACGTATTACAGAATGATCCTCAGTATCTGCTGCTAGAAATCTATGCTGGATTCGAATGTCCCCTATCTGCACATCTACACATCTGCTTCTTATTGACATATCCTGGCCTATTACTGTTCTTAGCTGGATGCTGTTATATATTGGGTACATTTCAGACCCTCGCAAGACTTTTTACCTGGAAATAGAAACGGCAGTGTAATTATTGAGGGCGAAGATGATTGCTCAGCCATTGATATTGCCCTTGATGAGTTATGTTGACTGAATGGCCGTTCCTGATAGTGCTATGGTTGGATTAGTCACCCCTGGTTACTAATTGATTGATAAGGTAGCATCACTCTACAAATGCGTTGGAAATACCCTAGACGTCCGCGACGATAATATACCCCCCTGGTTCCTCCACTAGATGGCGCTACGATTTTTTAAATGACCACGCAGTGAATCAATTTTGATGAAATTATTGTGTTCGTTTGAGTGAAACCGTGATAGAGATGGCAGGTAAATACTGGACCTACAGTAATGATATTCCAAACGTAACAAGTCCGGAATATGAGTATTTTTTACTTTTTAGAGGTTTTTTGGGTCAGGGCATATTTACATTTTTAATTTTATCTTGTTTCCCGACTTGACCATACAATGTATGGCATCACACTCCCTCTAAGGCACGCTAAGAGTGCCTTTAGGAGAAAATTCACTAAACCCCAGATATCCTAGATATCAAAAGGGTTTAGCTCTGTGGGAGCCCTTGCCAGGTTTTCAGGCCCGTGGTTGGAGTCGTGGCGACGGTTTTCCATGAATTTCCTGACCGTTCGGGCTGTCCCTAACAGAACGGCTTTTTGCATTTGTTTGTAAAGATGTTCGTCCAGACCTAGGTATTTTAAATTGTTTAATAGATGCTTTGGGTACAGTTCGTGTGTTGTTCATGTCGCACTGAGTCTTTATTTGAAATTCCAAATCTCTATATTTGGTTACTATTGTTGTTAGGAATTGCTATGTCAATTAAAGTTGTTTTCCGAGCGACTTTATCTACCAAAACTATAGCTGGTCTATTGTGAGCAACAGACCGATCGCTCAGTATCGTGAGGTCCCAGTACAGCTTGTAGTTGTTATTTTCTAAAACAGATTCTGGTTTGTATTCATAGTATGGTAATCTTACCGACTGTGATAGTTCAAGTTTCAGTGCTATTATTATCTTGTTTTATTATTAATTTTATTATTTGTAGTTTTAAATTATAGATTCTTCAATTTTTGGTTTGAATTTGTATGTTTTATCATGAAATATATTTATAAATTTTACTATAATTAGGTACATTAAAATTATATTAGTTACTTTTGTTGCTTTATTCTCCACGTTTACATTCCTAATTTCCAATTAATTTTTATATTTCTCATTTTACTAATTTATGAATTGCAAGAAATAATACTTATAGGTTTCAAGCAATGTTATAGTCTTAATGGGGCTATATTTATTTCCTTTAATTTCATGAAGATCAGTAATAAGAAACAATGAAATAAGTTTTTAAACATTACTTTTTCTTTTATTTCGTCGCCCGAGATCCGGGGGGGGGGGAACTTAAGGTAAGTTATTAGTTGATCACATAGAGGAACTTCTTCGGGTAAATTACCCAATTTATTTTCCAAAAAAATCTAAATACTGTAATGCATTTAATGTCGTCGGAAGTTCAAACGGACCAATGAAGTGATCGCCAATAATTCCACACCAGATATTAATGGAAAATTCATACTGAAAATGACCTTCACGATAGTTATGAGGATTATCAAAATAATAATAGTGGTTATTTCTTCCTTAATCCCACGGCGTGTGAACGTAGCTGCGTCAGAAAATAGGATGTTTTCAAGAAACGTTGGATCTTTAATGATTTTATGTTGCATCCACTTACAGAACTGTAGTCTATGTGGTACGTCATTGAGCAATAAATGTTGTACAGGCGTAAAGTGATACGGATACAATTTTTCTGTACGTAAAATTCGTGATATACTTGATTTACGTACACCAGTAGCTGCTTGCAATTAATGCAGGATTTTCCAGAATTCTAACTAAAATATAATCTGAAATTCTTTTAGGTCCGCCATCAGAATTTTTGGTGTGAGATGAACCCATTTCACCTAAATTTGTGTATAATCGTAATCGTAATATTTTACGATTAGGCATATTTCATTTGGATATAACTGTGCATATCGACTAACTGCAGCACTTGAATTATAGTTTACTTATATCATATCCCTGAGTTCATTCACTATTTGATGGGACACTCTGTATATTTCTTGTCTAGAAGATTTCTCGATCATTACATAGCGCCAGCCGCCAGCCTCGAGTCGTCAGACCAACAACATTTCCGATTTCACAAATTATGGGATGAATGCCGATTTCACAAAATATAAGATGAATTCCTGTCACATTATCTTTAAATTTAAATTTATTATGTAACACACTGTCCTCTATCTAATGGGAAAAAGGGATTTATAGTTTTCTATTTGAAATGAAATTCGACTTTCTGACATATGTCATCAGACGCGTAAAACAATTATTCGCTTAACATGTTTGCGTTTACCGAAAAAAAAAAAAGAAAATTGTGTATGAATTTTGTACAGAACTTAATCGTAAAACTGTAATTTTGCTATGAAAGTTATTTCACACTATTCGAAATTAAAATTTACAAATTGAATTTTTCATTTTTGTTTCAGAAGCTCAATTAAGAAGTCGGATGCTACATCAGACGAACGGCAATTTAAATGTAAAGAATGCCCTTATATAACGATCAATGGGTATCGTTTGAAGAGACATTCTTTGGTACACAAAAGCTTGAACGACGTGGAAATATTTAAATGTGATGAATGCTGTTACGTGGCGAAACATAGATACAACTTGTACAGGCACTCTATAGTACATCAAAATATAAACGATAGGGAAACGTTCAAATGTACAGAATGTTCGTACGTAGCAAAACGTAAACACCACTTAAAGATACATGCTTTAACACACAAATCTGCATTAGAGGCAAAAACATTTAAGTGCCAAGATTGCTCATACATTGCGGTTAATAAATTTCGTTTGAACAGACATTCTTTAGTACATAAAAGTTTAACCGAGGTGGAAGGTTTCAAATGTGAAGAATGCTCTTACGTAGCAAAACATCGATATTACTTACAAAGACATTCTTTAGTGCACAAAAATCAAAACGCTGAATTAAAAACTTTAAAATGCAAGGAATGTTGTTACATAGCCAAACAGAAAGAACACTTAAAGGGTCATGTATCAATTCACAAATCCTCAATTGATGCAGAAGCCTTTAAATGTCAATATTGCCCGTACATGACGATGCATAAATATCGCTTGAACAAGCATTCACTAGTACACAAACGTATAAACGAGTTAGAAGGTTTCAAGTGTAAAGATTGCTCTTATGTAGCGAAACATAAAGATTACCTGCGCAGACATTCTTTAGTACATAAAAGTATAAACGATGTAAAAACATTCAAATGTACTCAATGTTCGTATGTATCAAAACGAAAACATGTGTTAAAAAAACATATGGAAAAGCATAAACAATAAACATTTTTTTAAATAAATTGGGCAAGTGCCAGTTAGACTCGCATACTAAGGGTTCCATATCACCTTTGAAATTTGATACAAAGTAGGTAAATCAAAGTATAATTTGTTTAAAAATTTCAGTTTCAGATAAGCTGGGAATGAGTTGGATGTTCTTATATTTACCTTAATATCTTTTAAACTAAACGTTTTAAATTTATAAAAAATATACACTTGCATTCTCACACTGAGCCCTATTTGTTTTATCTGCTACATGGTTCGCCTAATTTTTATAAAAATATTTATTTAATTTTCTAATATGGTCCCCAAAATTAAGATTTTTGCTTTGTTATACGAATAATTTGGTCAAGTGCGAGTTGGACTCGTATACTAAGGGTTCCGTAGCTCCTTAAAGAATCTAATATTCCAGTTTCATACAAGCATTGAATGAGTGCATTTTCTTATATTTACCCTAATATCTTTTAAAGGAAGCGTTTTAAATTTATAAAAAATATACTATTTATTTTCCAGAAATAGACTTTTTATTTTATCTGCTTCATGATTCGCTTGGTTTTTATAAAAATATGTCTTTAATTTTCTAATTTGGCCTCCAAAATTAACATTAGAGTTTTATTTTACTAATAAACGGAAAGCCTTATATAATCTACTGTTTGAATTTTAGGCTCTGTAGATTGGAAGATAGAGGGGAAAATAGGTCAAGTTTTAAATAATAAATTATTAAATCTGTTAGACAAATTATTTAAAAATACAAATAAAATATGTTTTTCAAAATTTTACATAGTGTAGTTTCTAAAGTGGAAATTAAGTCGATGTTTAATATTTTTGTTAATATCTTTTAAACAAATAATTAAAAAATATGACATATTTGTAATTCACATAATGAGCCTTTTATTTGATTTATTATATTACATGATGCGTTTGAAAATCGAATTTTTATTTTTCATTTAATTCTATAATTTGTCCCCAAAATTAATATTGGTGTTTTCTACTAATTGTTCATATAAATTTCAAGTGAGCTCCAGTACACCTAATTATTTTCAAAATTTTGTTAATGTCTTGTAAACAATTAATTTTAAAAATAGGAAAAATATATATTTTTATTCCTCATAGCCCTTTCATTTGATGTATTGCATGATGCGTTAAAAAATATTTTTTTTTATTTTCTGTTTAATTCTATAATTTGTTCCCCGAAAATTATTTTTCCTGTAAACAAAAAAATTAGGTCTTATAGTGTGGGGAATAATGGGGGGAATGGAAACTTTTTTAAATATTTTTGTTAATATATTTTAAAATATTCATTTTAAAAATTTGAAAAAAATATATTTGTATTCCTCATAATGAGCCCTTTGATTTGATATATTACACGATGCGTAATATATTATAATATATATATATATAATTTTAGTTTTATGTTTTCCATTTAATGCTGTAATTTGCCTCTTAAAAATAATATTAGGGGTTTTTCCTTATTTTTCCAGTAAAGTTTAGGTGAGGTCCTTTTTCAAAATTTTACGATGATTTCTTTCATTTGATACATTACGTTACGCTGTACCTACTTTAAAAAACAAAAAAATTCATTAAGTTTATAAATTATTGTTAGAATTTGTGTTTTCCTTTTCTTGTAAATTTTGAGTGAAGTTTATTTAAATTTTAAAGTTGAGCTAATTAGTCGGCATAGGTAATGGGCCGAATTTCGTATATTTATTTAATCACTTTTTATCAAATTATGTTAAAAATATAAAAACGATATACTTGTATTTCTCATTCTGCCACTTTATTACATGATGCGTTTAAAAAAAGTTAAGTTTTTTATTTTTGAAGATGGATCGATTGATTAGGACCCCAAAAGTTATTTTTCTCCTTTAGGTATTTCCAGTATATAAGAAATGTGTTCGGATTTCATTGTGAATTTCCGGGGCGTAATGTAAGACAGCTGGCATCTGTTTCACCGAGAGTAATAAAAGCAGGGAAATGGCAGTGTCCTTCTAATGTCGCAAAAGTAAATGTTAAGTTTCTAAATTAGCATCATTTGATTTAGTTGTGTGTGAAGTGATTTTTATGTATTTTAAATAAATAATACAGTGCACTTTAGTAGTTGAAATTAACTCAAATTAAATATTTTGTTCCTACAAGCCTATTCAGAAATCCTGAAATATATCATCGGGGACGATTTACCGGGTAGCAACAACGGGTCAGTTTTGGTGCAAAAGGGAAGATCAGGTAGGGTAGGCGCTTAGTAACATAATGGACATGATAGTTCAGAGTTAGTATCAATTTCTTCAGTACAATTTTTACAAACTCTAACTCTAACACAATTTTATTTGGGTAACAAACTGTTGTTAGGTTAACTTTAGCAATGATTATTAAGTATTAATAAATGTTAACGAAAGACAATCGAATAATTAGCAGACTTAAATACAGAAAGGGTACGGTTTTCTAGAGTAGAATTTAAATAAAAACTTATGTCACACCGGATTTATAAACTTATTACCAATGACAATTTTGAAAATCTATTCACGAGGCCTTTTTTGATATATTTGAGTTTTTAAGAAGCAAGCAGTATTTTTTGGATTTTAGAATTTACTCGTTATGAAACAATGACATATAGCAAGGTGAAAAATACATTTATTATCTAAGTAGCGTTTAAACTAATATTATGAAACGCAAATATAGGTATATAAAGTGTGTTCCCTTAAATTCAGTACATATTGGGGAACCTTTTCATTATTAATTTTAACAAAAAAGTTATTGCCCTAAAAAAGTTCTACATCTTCCAAAACCATCAAATATCAAATTTCGTAATCCACATATGAAGGTTGTCAAAAAAATATGACTTTTGCTATGAGTAAAGTACGTATGAACACAATGTTTTATACCCTAACACCAAACTTTTCTTTTTTCACTCAACGCACGTTTCAACAGCGAAGCTGTCGTCATCATGAATAAATAAACCAAAAGAAAGAGAAAGAGTAAAGTACCTTAATTTTTTACAAACTCGAAAATTGTTATAAAGAAAAGTTGATTAGAATTGAATACTACATTCAACTATGTAATTATACCAATATTAAACTAAAACAAAATAATTTATATTTAAAAATGAACCGACTTAAGCTAACTTAAAATAAAAACAGTTCAGAAACCGTGTGCAATCAATCACTATTTTCAGACATATCTTCTTTTTATCGGAATTAAGGTACAATTCAATTGAAAACTTTAGCGTATTCTTATCTCTCCCTATTTTTCTCCTTCTCTCTTTCTCCCTCTCTAATTTTTATTCCTTGTCTATATTTTCCAAATATATTTTAACTTTTTTATTTGTTTTATTATTTGGACCACTTTCTATGTATGCAACTTTTTCACTTTTCATCCACACTGTATATGCTTCTGTGTATTGGTCACTCCAATATAACTTATTGATCTAACATTTTCCGAATCACCCTATACAACTATAATTCAATTCAACACAATATTACAACGGTCTTGATATTTTTAAAACCACCCTGTATAAGTATAAATCATCTCCACACTATTGACTCTTTCTATTTTTCTGTTGTTTAAATTATTCCTGCATACCAATGATTTTATTTCGCCCCATATGTCTAGTATTCCATTTACGCAACTGCTCATGGTCTACTCTATGTAACGAAATTCACCGTTTTGAACCACCTTTTATGACTATAATTTTACTCTACCATTTATTTCAACTACCCGGTATATGCAACTGCTTCTAAAACTCTTTGAACCTATGTCTATAATTATACCCCGTTCTAAGTCCTATAATTCAAATATCCTAACTTGTATAACAAGTTTTTGAAACACCCTGAATAATAATAATTGTACCTCACTCTTACTTCAAACACCTTGTCTAACTAACTACTTATGTTCCAAACTATATAACTTTTATAAACAGCCCTGTATAACTGTAATTATACTCCACCTTATATTTCAACCATCCTGTATATTCAACTGCCTCTGACAATTTTTAAAGCCTTTTGTATAACTAATTATTTTCCGTCCTATAATGCAAATATCCGCTCTGTATAACTTCACTCTTATTTCAACCACCTTGTTTACGCAACTACTTATGTGTCACCCAATACAATATTTTTAGAAACAGCCTGTATAACTGTTAGTCTGAAGTTGGTAGACAATGTAACTCGTTCCTCGAAGTTTTCTTGGACTTCCAGCGTCTTGAAGTGGTGGATCATTCACCTGATGACGATAGCAGATACACAGCTATTGAAACGTTGTGAGATCAACCACTTCAAGACGATGGAAGTCCAAGAAAACTTCGAGGAGCCTGTATAACTAATTCAATTCCAAGTTATATTTCAACCAACTGCTTATGTACCACCCAATATTACATTCACATACGCACTCACCTACAACCGTATACCATGTGGAAGAGTTCGCCGACATAACAATTTTCGTTTCGATAAACTAACTTAACTTCGTGTCTAAAAAAAAAACTTACTTCAAACAACAAAAAATATGTAAATAATATTGTTTATTTCCAAAGATTCTTGGATCAGTGATCCAAAAACCACGAATTTGATTTTAAATTATGTATATACCAAACAATTACATTACAATTTATATTGTAAGGCTTTTTCATTGGTACAAGAAAGAACTAACCCTACCCTAACTAATTAACATTTATTTAAAAAATTGTAAATATTAATATAGAATTTTTAAATACTTCTTGATTATAATTTTTAAATTAAGTATTTCTTAGGATTAAATTTTAATCAGGCTAGCGATCTTTTATTATTTTTTTATTTTTCTAGTATTTAATTTAAATTTATTATATTAGAAATAAATAAACTCCAGAAAATCTTGTTTTTTTTTATTTTATCTACCCTATAACTAAATTATTTCAAATTAATTTTTATTTGTCAATAGTGACTTGTTACCTATAATTATTTAAAATGCATGAAATTTAATTACTGTCTTTCTTTTAGCAAGAAAATATTTGCAGCTGAAGGCTTAAATAAATCCTTGCTTATACATGAAGATATTTAAATTTATAATACCATTGAGAGCGAAGTGAGATGGAAACCTAGATACCTTTGGATTTTTTTAAATAGACAGCTTTTTTTCAAATGTGGTATTATTTCCCCAAAAACCAAAACGTAAAAAGAACCAAAAAGATGCCACAAATAACTTAAAAAAAACAATGGAGATTGTGTCAGATGATCGAAACATCATCCGTATGATGTTATAACCTTTATTACATTTTTTTATTATTATTTTATTTTCAAACTAATATACGTTACAAAAATTTTTTGGTTTTTAGATCTAAATAAATACGTAGAAAGATTGCCTAGATTTTTATTAAATATAAAATTGCACATCAGGAATAACATTCGTAACAAAATGATCAAATTCACTTCGCTATGGAAGAACAGAAGAGACTGAGGCTACATTTTATATTCAGTTACAAGTGCTACTCTTTTTATATTATTTAGAGTTTACTGTGATATTGAAAATAGTTTGAAGTTTAAAACCCTAATAAGCGATACTTCATCTTAGAACTAATATTAAATAGTGTGTCAGGCCCCAAGAAAAACGTAACGCACGGTGAGAGAGGAAGAACAACAAAAGGGACGTATCCAACTGTCTAAGCTCGCTTCTGATTCGTGCTTGTTTGAGTCTGTCCAATGACGTATGGTCATTGTTTGCAACAGTAGAAAGAGACAGATACGTTCGATCTATCTTAAATATTACCTCTATGTACAACATGAAGAAAATAAGAACCAAGTGTTCGTTTCCCAACAGAACTTCGGAAACAGTACAACATCAGCGGCACTATGTTCATTGCAACTCCCAACCTGAAAAGCGGGAAACTTAAATTTGACATGTGGTATACTCATAGAGCTATTATACGTAGAGTGAATTAGGTATGGGCGTTACTGTAAGTGGCAGTGTAATAACAATAGAAAGAGAAAGACAATATCAAGGAGCGCTTGCTATGTCTCTACCCTACCAATAGTAGGCGTCACCACTGACACTGACCAATCAGAAACGACACGCTTATTCTCTCTCTCTTTCTATCGATATTACATGAATTTCGCTACTTTACGTGCTCTACAGTATTAACCTCTTTGAGTATATTCCAATTTCAATATTATGATTAAACCAATTTTTAGGTTATGAAACTATTTCAATCGATTGATTCGACTGAAATATTTTAAAAACCGTGTGATTTGATGTTGGTAAACGGTTAGGAAATAAAACTACGTAATATTCTACAAAATTTATTCATAAATTAACTCAGAAAATTACCATGTATAATAATTTATGCAAATTACCATCATACCACTAAAAAATAACAATACTATATTCTGAGAAAACAGAGTATGAACCCTGAAAAACAATACAAATAAATATCATAAAAACTAATTTCTAAATATTATGTACATGCCAATGTATTTTAATAAACAATGAACTGTCGACAGTAAAAACATTTCCTTCAAATATCAGTAATCAAATATAAATCAAAGTACTAAATTTTATATTCATAATTTTTGAATGCCTTGAAAATTTTTAGATTATATGTTAAAAAAGAGGCAATTGCATATTGCATCAAACATTTATGCATACAATTTGTCTAAGTTATTCATTTTAGACCTACTCTGATTTTGTGAATATATGGTTTGCTTATCCCATTTTGAAAGATGTTTGATTGAGATGCTTTTGTAATGTTGATTATCCTGGATAGCAAAATTTTTTAACAAATCTATATGTTAAAAAATCTATAGGCTAATCACTATATGATCATAAGGGTCATTTTAAATTATGTTTTATTCATGACTGCAAATCTGCCTACCAATTGAACTGAGAATTGCCCCCAAATGTATTTTTTTAACTGGATTCTTTTTAATGCAACTGTAACAGTTTATTTTAAACAATTACATATCTGTGATCTGATCATCGATTTCTGGTCTTGCTTGTGTTTTTGTTCTTTAGACACAAAACTTAAATGTATATTATTGAATTGACCAGTACCTTATTTTACATGAGTTTTTTAAAATTAATAAGATAATGTACAATATGCCTGTTCTTTTTTTTGATTGATTAATAATTACTGACATATTTGATCACTTTACTTACCATTTAAAAAATAGTGGGAACAAGTGATTATTGCGCATGTAGTCTGTATTTTAATGCACTAATGAAAACTTTGAATTGACATAATCTTCGCATAAGAATGAATTGTTATCAAAGTATTCCATTACCATGAGTTTTAATTTTATTACATCACATTTTTTGAAACAAAAAACTGATTGGGAATGCAAACAAAATTTAGTTCTTACAATGTAAATCTGACGTTTATGTATATAACAACTGAATTTCCGTTCCTGAAGCCATCCCACCTTTTGTTTAATTTCAAAATTCTTTGTAAAATGAAACAAACTTTTCAGATTATACTATTTCAAATTTAAATTTAACAACTTATCACATATAAACAAAATTGAGATTAATGACAGATATAGTAAACCATTTCAATTCAGTGTGCCTAATAAATAATATCTTAGACGACTATGATATATGGTCCACTGTTTTAGTTCCACCCCTCATGAACGGTGCGCTGCTATCGTTTTTTGTCGTTTCGTATACCTGTTCTGTGCCAAATAAAATACTCTGTTCTTACTTTCTTTATGATGTACAAGATCTTGGTACAAGATACCATAGTATAAAGGTGGAACCTCATGCAGATGGTGGGACGCTCTAGCGTCAAAGTAGATCACGGGGTACTGTTTTGAATTTCCCGCCTAATTCGAGCGTTCTGGCGAGAAATCTACAAAATTTCAGCTTTATCGCCAGGACGCCCAGTACGCTAATGTAGCGGCTAGCGAAGGAGGAAAATTGCTGTTAAGATAATCAAAGTCGGAAAACTCTTAATTAAGTGACTGAAATATGCATATGGGGTCATATTGTTAGATAATTTTTCGAAGACGTTCTGTTTTAGGAAATTTGCTATAAACAATCATGAGCTATTCGTCCAAATACAGAATGTACTACTTGCCCAAAATTACCAACCAATAAATGGAAGACTAAGGACCGGAAAGGCGCACAGCGCCAACCAGCAGGTGGCAAAATACGTCTTACCCCTTGGGATGTATATGCCTTAATTACCTACCCCTGATAAGTCAATCGTCCAATAGAATTATTACTTTGTAAAAATACAGGGTGACCAAGGAAGTTATCTAATCCAAAAAATATTTTTGAAATGTTACTGTATATATACTTGTTCACTTAATAGCAATTAAAGTTATTTACTGTGTACATAATTTAACTAAAGTTTGTGTTAGTTATCAAAAAATAGCTAGACCCAGTTTAGTGGGGGTTTAACACGTATTGCTAAAGATTAAGCATTAGATTCCATGGTCTGTTGTGTTATTTAGTTGTTTAGTTGTCCAGTAGTGTGTGCAGTCATTGAAGCATTATGCCTTAATTTTGGAATTAGGTTCATCTCTAACTTCAAAAGTGATATTGACCGGAACTTTCACTCTGGGGTGGTTGCCACCCCTTCTCGGTGGTGTAAATTTTTTTACAAAATATTCTCGGATATCGATAGAAGACCTAATTTTAAGCAAAAAATGTTCTATAAAGTTTTTCCAGAAACCCAATACTTTTTAAGTTATTGGCAATTGAAAATTCGGAATTTTTTCACGTTTTTTGCAAATATATCCAAAAATATGCATTTTAACGAAAATGCTCGTAAAATGTGAGCTGTAATGCAAATAAGAGGAATATCTAATGTTTTTTTAAAATCAATGGGATTTATAAGTCCCATTTCCACCAAAATTAAAATTAATCGAATTCCGTCTAGAATTAATTGTAATTTAAAGAGTTTGATGGATTCTAGCAGTTTGGCTGCTTTAGGAGACATATTTTTCAAAAAAAATCACGATTTTAAGAAAAAAAAGTTCGAATTTTTAAAAACCGCCTTCTTTTCATAATATCTGAAAAATAATGAAAGATACGTAAAAAAGTGTAATGATGAAAAATGTAGGTCTTTTTTTCACAAAAATTTTGATTTGTTTTATTTTCCTGTCACATAAAAATTGACAGATATTTGATTGTTTAAATAGCGCGCGGCTGCGCCATAACAGTCTCTCTCAAGCCCTTTGACCCTTCACCGTTTCAAAATAAAAGGTTTTTCAATATATATTGTGATAAAAAAAGTTGTAGCTCTTTCAATTACCTTATAAATGTTTTTTATAAGATGTGATAGCTTCGAAATTAAAGGAGTTATGGTCCAAAAACTCATAGTAATTTTTATTACTTAGTAAACTGAAAATTTCGGATCTATAATCAAATTATTTTTAATTGTATAAACTTATATTTTCAATTGTTTTAATTTAGAGGTAGTTTTAAGGGTTGAGAAGCTTGAACATATGAAAGTCCTTTTAGAGAACGTGGAACAACCTTTAAATTATTTACATTAAAAAAAATATATTCATACAATCTTTTTATAAAGGGGTTGTTTTTAAGGGTTAAAAGGGGGTTAAATCATGACGAATAATGTAGGTAACGTAAAATAATATTTACTCTATATTTAAATCTTCTTAAGTTATATGAAAGTCATTTTTCATTTTTTAAGCGTTAAAAATGAGTTAAACATAAAGTAATTGTGTTAGCGTATACTTCAGAATGGCACTCTTTTATATTAATCACGATTTCTAGCTATAAAAAGGTTCAATGTTAATTGTTTCATTACAGGGTTGTTTTTACCCCTTAAAAGTAAAAAGCGGAGTTCGGGTCAATATCTCTTTTGAAGTTAAGGGTTGAAGTTAGGACAAACCTTATTCCAAAATTTCAAATCGGTTACTAGTAAAAAATGTAGGTGGTAAAACCCTATTTTTCGCTTCAATGACTGCACTGCAGTATTTGATTTTTTGTATAATCCATGTTTAGGAATTTATTTTTGATTATTTTTTTTTCTGTTACAGATTAGCATTCCAGAAGTTAGAAACTACACTATTTCCAGAATATACGAATGAAGGAGATCAACTTAAATGTAAAAAAGTGTTAGACCAAACGAATGATTGTTTAGAACACAAAAATATATGCAATATAAAAACTTTTAAATGCACCGAATGCACGTACGTATCAAATCGCAAATATAATCTAAATAAACATGCTTTAACTCATAAATCCTTAAAGGGGAGAAAAACATTTAAATGCCAAGATTGCTCATATGTTACGTTTAAGAGATCCTTCTTGAAAAGCCATTCTTTAGTACATAAAAATTTAGACGACTTAGTAACATTCAAATGCACCGAATGTTCATATGTAGCAAAACGGAAAAGTCAGTTAATGAGACATAATGTAAGTTTCCATTCATTAAATGACGCAAAACAATTCAAATGTCAGGATTGCTCATATACTACGATCCACAGATATATGTTGAATAGGCATTCTTCAGTACACAAAAGTAGAGACGAGAAGTTCAAATGTAATTACTGTCCTTACGTAGGAAAATGTAAACGTTATCTAACGAAACATGCTATCTCGCACAAATCGTTAAACGAGACATCATTTAAATGTGGAGATTGCTCTTTCATTACCAAACAGAAATATTATTTAGTCAAGCATATGCGATTGCACAGAACTACAGCGGAGATCGAAGCTTTCAACTGTACAGAATGCACGTACGTAGCGAAAAGTAAACAGCGATTAAAGGAACATGCTGTAATTCACAATCCATTGCATAGAGCAATGACATTCAAATGCCATGATTGCTCATATGTTACGTTTAAGAAGTCCCGCTTGGATAGCCATTCTTTGGTACATAAGAGTTTCCACGAGTTAGTAACATTCAAATGTACCGAATGTTCATATGTGGCAAAACGGAAAAGTCAGTTAAAGAGACATAATATAAGACGTCATTCATCAAATGACGCAAAACCATTTAAATGTCAAGATTGCTCATACGTTGCGGTTAATATTTCTGACTTGGATATGCATTCTTTAGTGCACAAGAATTAAACCGATTTGGAAGTGTATATACTAAAGCCGATTTGCAGCTATCTACCGGTTATAAATTTGGTTCTACCCTTGGTTGACATTGGTTGTACTTTGACATTTCTCTTTTCAGCATTAAAGTACCTAGAACCAAAACTCAATTGCTAGAATGTACGAGATTTGGTTCAACCAGAAAACGTCAAAATCATATGTTAAATTGTTTTGTTTTTCTATATTTAAAATTTTGTACACATCATTAAATTTCTTATTTTTGTGGTTCTTTAGTGGTACTTAAGTGATTTTTGCAAAACTGATCAAAATTTAATACTACTGCTTTAGGTTATTACCGGTTGAAGATATTTCAAACAATGACGTAACAAAGGGCTGATTTGTGACGTTATTGGTAATAACCAAAACGGCTAGAATGTGTTTGGTTCAAACCATTTAGGAACAATTATAACCGGTAGATCGCTGCAAATCGCCTTAAATAAATTCCTCCTGCTTTATAACATTGTCGGTTATAGCAAAAAGCTGCCTATAACATAGAAATTAGTTCAATTTAGTTGGTTAATCTCATACACGTACATTAATACACCATATAAATGTTTTTGTAATCAGCTTACAAAAGTTTCCAATAGTATTTGAGGTTGTCTTCTAAACGTTGTTTGTAGCATATTCTTGATTACTTTTATGTTTTTTTGGGGAATAACACCACAATAGAAATAAAACTGCGTATATTGCAGGAATACCAAACGTTTCAAAGTCTATTCTGACTTTGAAACGTTTGGTATTCCTGCAATATACGTAATTTTATTTCTATTGTGGTGTTATTCCCAAAAAAACAGAAAAGTAGTTTTTGAGGTATCAAGATTTCTAAGAAAGATCATAAACAGCGGCCTTGCTTTTGTTCTTATTAATTGTCTCGAACACTCTTGGATTGCATTGTCTTTATTTTAGGAAATTGTAGTCTCAGTTACTGAACATATTAGACACCTATGGCTAGGCGCAAATTGAAGCTCGTATAGCGCGTGTGACATGACACAGCACAGCGCGAACTTTTGTAACGTATAGTATTGAATAGAACAGCGCAAATTTGCAACAAATTGTCGCGAGGCACGACACGCGTCTGCTGTCAGTCGCGTCGCGCTGTAGTTGAGACACAGTTTCTCGTGTCGCGCGTGCCCATTGTTTTGAAAAATGGTAAGATGAGACGTTAATAGAGGCGGTAGCATATCAAAAAGGGTGCTATGATATAAAAGATACTAATTATATGAATACAAAATTGAAATATCAAATTTATTGACTACGACCTGCCTCTCAATATGCGGATCACCATGCGACGTGTGTGACACGATCGGATCGCGCCACTCGAGTCATGTCACCTCACACGCGCTATATGCGTCTCAATTTGCGCTTAGCCTTAGTCGAAAAGCCAACTATGAAACTGCTATTGTAATTGGTGAAATTTGGTTAACTTTCTTTCTTCACTCCATATAACGAAAACTTTTTTAATAATACACCGCGGTAAGATTTTACTTAGCCACCATTTTCTGCATAGAATTTAAACAAAAATGATGCCGACAATTCTCAAAGCCGTTAAAATTGACATTTTTTTCAATAAAAAATGGCAGAAAATGACAGTTTCAAAAATCATACTTAAATAATTTGTTTCTAATTTCATTTTAGGTACATGTGCAAAATTTGAGCCATCTACAATAAAGTTGATTTTTTCTCAATTTTCGACCAAATAATCTTGAAAACTTCTTACCAAATGGAAAACTTTTTTATTTGTCACTTTGTGAAAAATGTTACTCTTCATAAAATTTCTGTTTCCTCCAAAAATATTATTGGAATTATAAAACTTAAAAAAAATATTGTACAGGGTTGCGAAAAACTTAAAAAAACTAAAATTGCCTGAAGAGAAACAGAGCGACAATAGCAGGGTTCAGGAAAAGCAACATAATTTGTGTGGAATAGCATGGCACTCTCATAGAAGCATAATTTGTTCATTGTTCATTCTTAGTTGAAATTGTTAAATACTTTTTTGTTTCAACTTTAAATTTCTTTATGAAATTTAGTATTTTGCCACACCTTGGAATACTCAGAGTAATTATTACTGATTTGTTTTCTCCGTAGGCAATTTTAGATTTTCTAAGTTTTTGGCAACCTTGTACAACATTTTTTTAGTTTTATAATTCTAATAATATTAATAACCAATAACTTTTTATGAAGAGTAACATTTTTCACAAAGTGAAAAATAACAAAAATTTCCATTTGTTAAGAACTGTTCAGGACCCGCTCTATATTTCTTCAAAAGTTAGTTGACCAAACTCGTGTTATTGTATTTACAATTCATTACTCGGTCCTATTTTGTTTTATAAATTTCTTACTGAAATGTTTATTTTTTTTAAGAAATTCAAACGTTTTGACATTTATTGCACACCTCCAATAATTTCACGATTTTCTAAGATAAAAACATATAGCTTATTTATTTAATGATAAATACATTATAAACAGCAAGGCACATTTCCAGTAATTTTTGTTTGACATTTTTTTCAACTTTTAGG
This sequence comes from Octodonta nipae, assembly GCA_034190945.1. Lineage (NCBI taxonomy): Eukaryota > Metazoa > Arthropoda > Insecta > Coleoptera > Chrysomelidae > Octodonta > Octodonta nipae. Next base: position 25,008,770 of record CM067223.1, read on the forward strand.
TTTCCACAGGTTTTTGTGAAGTCATTTGAATAATTAAAACAAAATTAAATTTCATTAGGTTCTGAAGTTGGCCATGTTGAACAGAACTGAAAAAAATTACAGTTTATATATAATACTATTATTAACGTCAAACTACATTTCTGTCTAGTGACCTTCCCTTTGAATACAAATACTTCTTCGTAGCATTTTTCAAAAACTGGGGATTAATATTAGCACAACACTCCTGGATAGTGTCATCCACAGTGTCATCCAAATGTTGAATTGTTCTGAATAGTCTCTGCTTTTAGAATATTTGTTTAAGGTAACCAAAAGAAAAAACTAACGGAGTTAAATGATGCGATAATTTTCCAAATGGTGCTTTATAACTTTATCTCTAAAGAGTTCATTGAGACATTGCTTTACATCTATCGTTTGATGTATTATCCAGCCATTAAGTTGATACCATACATTTCGTATGGTATGGCAAATTATCCAGAACGTCTCTTTATTCATTATTCACAAAATAACGGTATCTTTCAATTGAATTTTCCCTAACTATTTGGTTATTAAACAATCCACACTACACTTTCTTGTTAAATAAACATTGATTACGACATTCTATTATAAAGTAGGAATTTTCTTGAGACCACCATCCACAATTATGAGAACTTTAGTTCCGTTTGAAGTAAAAGTTGTTTCGTCATTCCATAAAATTGTATACCGAAACAGAATCTTTTCTTCTGTCTTTCCTTGAAAGGAAAGAAAGAAAATCCCAAGCGAATATCAAAATCACGCTCTTCTAACGTGTTTATAAATTTAAGAACCGAAGCTCGAAATTTATTTTTTTAGTAGAAATGTCAGTTTTTTCCCTCTTCAACACCTAAGCAGCGAGATGAACATCTTCATCGTACTTACTGGAAGTGTAATTTTTTTCTACTGATTTCTTACCGCATTGGTGCTTTTGAATTTTGCCATTACTCTGACATAGTTGCATAATAAACGTTTAGGACATTGATTATAAATGTCAGATGTGTGCAGTGTTTTTTCCACAAAATCAAAAATCTAAAATATTTCCGATTTTCACACTTAGGTAGTTCCTATGTTTGTCAAGCCCAAACTATGAATTTAATAAATAAGTTATTTACTAGAAAACAAGGAAGCCTAAACGTTGTAAAAATTATTGGCAGTTAGAGAGATGTCAAAACTTTAAGACTGAGCTTACCAATTTCTTAAAAAATAAACATATGGGTGAGAAATTTACAAAAAATAGGACTGCGGGATGAATCGTTTGAGTGTATATACTATTGGTCAATTTACATTAGAATAAACATTTTTGTCTAATTTTGCACATATACGTAATCCTATTTGAGTTTTTAAACTGAGTATTTTTTAGGTTTTAATTTTTAATTTTTTTAAACTTTGATGCCTTATTTTGGGCTGGCGATCTTTTATTGAATTTTTATTTTTGTAGTATTTAATTTGAATGTATTATATTATTTATGGTGGAAATAAATAAACTCGGAAAACCCGTGTTTTTTTTTAATTGTACCTACTCAGTAACTAATTTATTTCTAATTCATTTTTATTGGTAGTAAATAGTGACTTAAGTATAGTTATTTGAAATTTATGAAATTTGATCACTTCGTTTCTATTAGCAAGAAAATAATTGCAGTTGAGGGCTTAAATACATTCCTGCTTGTAGATGAAGATATTTAAATTATATTAAGTCAGTTGAGACGTTTTCAAGGTCTCTTGAAACGTTTTTGGATTTGTTAAATATACAGCTTCTTTTCAATGTCGTGTTATTTCTCCAAAATAAAACAAAACAAAACGAAAAAAAAATTAATACCGGTAGCACTCCGGGAGTGCCGGCAGAAGTGAAAACTTCAATATTAACTCTGTGTTTAATTATAAGTACAAAAGTACTATCATTTATGAGGTAGAATACAATATTTATTAAAAACCTACACCGATTATTTATTATTATCTTATTTCATTTATTTTTAGTCGAAATTATTTTTTTGGTAAACCTACACCGCAAATGGGCTTATTGTGGTGTCATGAAAATGTAGGTTAATGGTATAAAGTATAAACATATTACAAATACTACATCTATTATGTGTAAATACAGACTCGATCGAAACCTAATCTTATTATTAAAATTGTATTTATTACTATTATTATTATTCGTTTTTTTATGTTTTATAGTGCTCAGCTTATAGCTGGTTTTCTTGACGGCAGTTACGGGCTAAAGCCAAGTAAGAGTTTTTCATCTAGTATATTTTTCATCTAGTATATTTATAAAGTACTCACTCATTTCCTTTCACTACTTCATCATCACTTTTTTCATTAATAGATGCACTTTGTTCAATTTCCATAATTTAAACAATTCACATATACGAATACACAACAGTCAAGCCGACAGCTGTCACCATCCTTAGATACGCGTGGCACGCTGTACATAAACACACACGGACATTCGCGCAAGCGCCCTGTGCCGCCTAAACGGAGCAACACACACAGGCATGGTAGAAAGAGTGGGAGATACTAGTTCCTCTCCCTTCCCCTCGATCTTACGCTTTTTCGATCAGCATCACGTGACCCTGACGCGAGTTTGGAAATTTTTACCCATACAAAAAAAAGTGCTCAGCGCCGCTAAAGAAGTTTTCACTTCAAAAAATAAGAAGGTGCCACAGGTAACTTCAGAAAGCAATGTTCATTTTGCAAGATAATCAAAACATCTTCCGTATGACTTTAAAACTTTTATTAAGTTCTATCTAAAAAAATAAGTGGAAAGATGACCTATATTTTTAACCGACTTCTAAAAGGAGGCGTATTTTTTTTCGCTTTTTTTGTATATATGTTACCTGATTTCTTCTCCTGTGGTGCACCGTTTTGAATGAATATGGTCTTGCTTAATAAAGTATATATCCGGATTGGTGAAACTTCAAATTTTGGAAAATAATTCTATTGGTAAAGTGATAAAATTTGTGAATGAACACATGCGTGCATGGAAATCGACCTAATCCCTAATATTTTAGTCGAGTTTTCGTTAACTCCTTATGGATGAGTATAGTTTTTTAACGTTTAATATATTAAGAAAGATCCTTAGGTGATCTCATATACTTTTCTGCGACGTGCAACTTGCAGTTTTACAGAAAATCGCCGAAAATTCCAAAATTCTTATCAAAAATTACATCCAAATGACATAAATATTTTAATTCCAACGTAATAGTGCGGGAATTTTAGGCACTGGAAGTTTTAATTGCGAATTTGAAAATTTTCTATGTACATCTCAAGCATATAGGTAGTAAATCATAGTATTTTCGGCTCCTTAAATCAATGAGTACCAAGCTCGTTTTGTTTGTATACCAGGCAAATACCTATTTAAATGCAAATTTTTCCATTTTGCGAGAGAAAATTCAGTGACAACACATGTCAAACTTTAAACTGCTATTTGTTGCGTTTATAGACGAGGTGTTTAGTTATAGCAAACAAAATCACAAAGTAAAGTGATAAAAGGAGTTGCATTTATATGAAGATTGAAATATAGGGCGGACTAGAATGATAGTGGTCTGTAGGCAGCCGTATATACAGGATGGTTGGAATATAGGGTGGACTGGACGTTTGGTGGTATAAAAATGTTGGAAAAAATGTGAAATTAAAATTATATAGGGTGATTAAAAAACTGTTATATGATGTAGGCATAAGCAAATCATATACAGGATGGTTGAAAAATATGCTGGAGTTGAATTATATTTATACAGTGTGATCAAAAAAATATTTCTTTTATAGCCCATAGGAAGTTGCATAAAGTGTGGAGAGGAATTAATGTTACACAGGGCGATAATATAAAATGTTAAAAATGAAATAATTTATGGGGTAGCCCACAAGGAGTTATTGAAATATAGGACGGATTTGACTCCGTAAATATGGGATGGATTCTACTCCGTCCTATAGTTTACAGAAGGCAGCTAACAAATTTTTGCTTGTCCGTGGGCAGTCGTATATACAGGATGGTTGGTACATAGGTTGGAGTGGAATTATCTATAGTAATACAGCGTTGTCAAAAAAAGTTGAAAAAAGGTTACATGACGTAGTCCATAAGGCATAAATATATTTTTGACTTATTAAATCACATTCAATGTTGTTAAGTACCTACCCAGGAAGTAAAAAATGTAAACATTAAAAGGTGCTCATTCTGTACAAATTAATTACCTACCAATCTAGTATATTTTTGAAGTCGGTGCCAAGCAACAATCAAGTTTGATGAATTAGTAGATAACTACGCAATGAAGGATTTTAGATTTGCTTGGCACCGGCTTCAAAATATACTAGATTCGTAGGTAATTAATTTGTACAGAATGAGCACCTTTTAATGTTTACATTTTTTACTTCCTGTGTAGGTACCTAACAACATTGAATGTGTTATTTATTTGCTAGAATTGTATTTTGTTATAATTATTTTTAGGTTTTTAGTTATAGGTAGAAGTCGGTTAATTTTTTTTAAAAATATTTTATTATTATTAAATATTAAACTACACATCAGAAATATTGTTCATAACAAACTGATCAATATTTTAGTTATTTTCAAATTCTCGTGTCTAAGAAATCTCATGAAATCATGTTTTTGTACTATTTTAGAAATCATTTCAGATGTCTTCACTAAAGTCTACTTTTTTATGTATTTATTAAATTTCTGTTATTTCTTATAAAATAATCTTCAAAAAATTGACACAAATTTCGTCTTGTTTCAGATTTGTAACAAATAGCAACGAAGCAGACTCAACGGGGGCACCGCTATTCAAATGCACATATTGTTCGTTCACTTCCAAACACAAATCGAGTAGAAATCGACACATTTCTTTGATTCACAAAACTTCAAGCAACACGTCTATTGATTTAAACCCATTTAAAAGCAGAGGAAGTGTTAACACGGAAACACTGTTCAAATGCAAACAATGTTCTTACACTACAAAACAGATGGACAATTTAGTTTGGCATAGTTGCCTCCATAAAATTCTACAGGGTTTATTTGAATGTCATCTTTGTACGTACAAACCAAAAAGTACATATGATATTACAAATCACCTTTTGGTACACAAATTTCTCAGATGCACCAAATGCTTATTTATTTCCAAAAATCCATACTATCTTTTAATGCATAGTGTTAAAAAATGTAAATATGTACCAGAGAACTGTGAGTCATTGAAAACCTATGACTGCCCATTCCCATACTTTCCATTATGTATTACTACAGCAAGCTCCAGTGTTATATTGAATAAACTATACAAATGTAAGAAATGCAATTATACGTCAAGACACTTAAATCATCTTAAGGCTCACATTTTAGTCCATAAAAGGTTTATTGAAGTGAGTGAACTTCCCAAAGAACAATATGTACCCCCATTAGATAGAAAATCAAGTACATTGCGTAACAATAAGAATGAAATACAAGGGATGAATTGCGTGGGAAGACCTGGCATAGCAAATGCCTCACGAGAACAAAAAAATCATATGCAAGAGAGAAGTACTGACAAAGTGGAAACTTTTAGGTGCGAATTATGCTCTTATGTAGGACAATATTTGTATCAGCTTCAGGAACACGTTTCACTACGTCATGCATAATAGTTTAATACGTGTCAGCAAAGAACAGTTATGCAGAAACAGTTTTATGGCAGCTACTATTTTTATACAAATCAAAATATTAAAATTTTCTTGTTAAGTATATATATATATATATATAGTGAAAATTTTTATGTAATCGTATAGATCAACTTTGAACTCATTTTCAGACAGAAAATTCAACAGCAATTTGCTTATACCATCAGGTCAATTGAATAATTCGTAGAAGTAGCTATTTAATTAATAAAAACCCACAGAAATTCGAATGTTGTTTGTTTTTTGCTTATATAACGAGAAACGTCAGAAAAACTGATATGAAAAGCAATTTTTTCCAAAAGTTCTGGTAATACCATAATGTAATGTTTTTATTTACACACTTGGGCTTGGTGGAGGTAACAGTCAACGGTCTTCGAATCTGGGCTGCCAATATGGTGACAGCATACAAAGATGTCGATGCCACTGAATAGTAAGATAGTTTCCATCATACTTCTCACCACCCTCCCTCCATATAACCCACAGGCTATCGAGGAACCGCCAACTTCATCAGGTTCTTCTCCATCATCACAGTCCTCAATTCTACCAGAGTATTCCAAAGATCGCTACATGTTGGCTTGCCCTGCAGTAATGTTTTCTTTACCAAATATAAGTTGTCTCTGGTACTCACTGGTTGTTTGTATTGGAGATGAAGGACCTTCCCAACACAGGATCTTGCTCCCTTAGCTTCTGGAACTGGCCGTACTTCTTTGCAAACACCTGGGCTATTCCTCTAGACATCCGGAGATCTCGATACACACAATGAGCCAGGAAATATTCTATAGGCACCTTAAACAGTTCTCGGGGTTCCTCTCGGGTCACGTTGTGCTGCACTTTCTGCCCATCAGAGTACAGTGCCATAACTGTTCAAAGGTCATCTCATCATCGGGTGGTTGGATGCTGCGGACTTGGGGTTGGTCAACTTCGCTCTGATGACTTCTGGCATGAGGGCCTAACCTGTTGAAGTGTACTACCTTTGGTTTTCCTTGAGGTAGCTTCCTTATTCTGTAGAAAACATTGTTGATCCTCTGTACTATTTGGTAAGGCCCCTCCCAAGATCTTTGTACCTTGGGCGAATATCCACAACCACACTTCATCAACTTGGAATTCCCCGCCCTCGGCTTTGATGTCGTGTGCTTCCTTCATCCGGGCACTGGCATTCTCGATATTTAACCGGAATTGTTGGTGGATCTCGTTCATCTTTTGACGTAACTGGCTGACATAGTCTTCACCTGCGATCTCTTCTCCGGGGGGACATCCAAACTTCAGATCGCATGGTAGTCGTAATGCTCGACCCATAAAAAAACAAGTGCAGATACTGGTCCCAGTCTCTTTAGTGGTCAGAGACTACCTTTGACAAATGGAGATTAATGGATCTATACATGCGTTCTACCATTCCACTGGATTGCGGATATAATGCTGTCGTCCGTGTTTTATTGATGTTCAATAGTTTGCAGACGTCTTGGAAAAGAGTAGACTCTACCTTGGTCTGAGTGCATCTCTAAGGGAATACCAAACCGGCTTATCCATTCCTTGACAAGGACATCACCAACGGTCAAGGCTTCTTGATTCGGCAAGGCATAAGCTTCTGCCCATTTACTGAAATAGTCTATCACCACCACAATGTACTTATTTCTGGAGTTCTGACTCCAGAAATAAGTTGTTGCCGGGCCATTTCCAGAACAGATTCTGGAAATGGCCCGGCAACATCAATGGCTACTCTTTCAAATGGACTCCCCACATTACATTGGCTCATGGGGGCTTTTGCTCGCTTCTGATGCCCATTACTTGCTGCACAAACCGTACATTTCCAGCACCAATTCTTAACATCTGCTTGGCAGTTTTCCCAATAGCTGGAGTTTCCAGCACACGCTTCAGAAGTCCGTTCACCAGGACGAGGGAATTCCAGTGAGCCCAGAATGACTTTATGGTGGGAGAAAAATGGGAAATCTCCTGCCATATAGGTTTGCTGTCTTCTTTCTTCCACTGGATAACTTCTTTTAACTTCGGATCTAGTTTCTGGTCTTTCTGCATCTGTTCAGATTGCCAATGGTTATCGACGGCGGTTGTTCTACAGAGAACAGCCCCTTTTTCTTCAGCTCGCTAACAATGTTTGCAATCATCATGGCACGGTCTCTTCGATAAGGCATCAGCATTTTTATGGCTAGTACCAGCGCGATGTTCAGTCTCCAAGTCGAATTCTAGCAACCTTTTTAGTTTTCCGATGAAGAAGTCGGTACACTGTTGCTCTCTTTGTATCCTACCTTACCACACTTCCAACATCTCAGTTGTCTTTTCGTTAAGGACTTCGTCTACTATCTTCCTTACAAAGGCCTTATCATCTCCACCATCTTTTGTCTCTCCTTCATTGATTCGGACTCTGCCCTGACCTCTACAGGTATTTTTCACAGCCTCGAATTCGAGAGCTCGAGCCTGTGCATCTACTAATTGAGTCGGTCGAGTTAGAGTCAATGCTTGTCTGGTTTCGTGCTCCCGAAGTCCATCCAAAAACTACACTGCTAACCTTTCTATCACATTTTCAAACTCTTGTAGGGATTCATTTGATTTCTGGTGCCGATTTTTCAATTGGGAGTGGTAGACGTGCTCCAAATGTGTCTGGCCATATTTTAGTTCTAAATGTTTGACCAGTTGTTCGTAATCTTCTTGCTCCGATGTATTCAACGTTTGCAAAATGTCTGCAGCATCCCCTCTTAAAACGAGGGTTAATATTGCTTTCTCCTCTGCCGACCATCCTTTAGCATTGCTGCAGCCTCGAATTATCGCCGCACGCACGCACGCACGCACTCACACACGCACGCACGCACACGCACGCACGCACGCACGCACGCACGCACGCACGCACGCACGCACACACACACACACACACACACACACACACACACACACACACACCGCCCGGGGTGGTTGCTGGTCCACCACCGGGCGCCTCCCCAGGTGGCGGATAGGGGACGCTCTCCAGCAATGGGGAGTACTGAGGACTTCCTCAGGGCGGACCAAAATCAGATAGGGGAAGGAACCCCGAAAATAAACCATTCATGGATATGGGTGATAAGGTCAACTTAATACCCCAGGTGGGTACCTCTGCAGAGGATAATCCCACCACCGGTTCCGATCGAGTGAAAGCCTCGGTGGCCGGTGCACGCTCCACGGATTCTGGGGGGAGCGAATTATCACTGGTTCCGTCACATAGTGACAAGAAGAAGAAGAACACTATTAATGGTACAACATCGACCATTAAAACTAGAGCTGGCAGCAAGACACTATTCCAGCCAAGTCCTCCAAAAGGCGGATAGTTGGAGTTGACGCCTCCCAAAGGGCAACAAATGAGAGTGGCGCTCCAAACAAATTAGGAGCAAAGATCGATGAGCTCTTGAGTTCATTGGGCCTAGGCACAATGTACATCATGAGATCAAGAAACTGGCACACGCTCAGAATATGACAAATATCAGACGTCAACGACGCGGCCACCTCCTGTAGCGAAACCTGCTACAACACAGACATCGCCAGTAAAGGTGTCAAACACTCAGACACAAGGTGAAAAGCAAAAGGAGGTCCCAAAAGCGGCTGCCTTTGCATCAACACCGGCGGCCCCAAAGCAGGCGGCTTCAATAAAAGTAGCCTCACAAGGACCTCGCCAGAAGGCCTCGCCTTCAGTACCCCATCAAGTAAGGCACCACTCTCTTAGGTGCTACCTAGAAGCTAAAGCCCGGTAAAGAAGGTTGCCAGAACATCGGGCATAGGGTGTCAACAGAAGCGGAGAGAAACAATCCCAAGTTTAATTCAAGTCGACTGACTGGCCAGGACCAATAAGCAAAAACCAGGTACGCTGCCGACTCCCATGCAGATATCTTGCGAGGTATCAAGAATGATCCCACCTTGCAGGATATAGGCAAAAAAGTCAATAAGATCCGACGAACAGCTAAGGGAGATCTACTTTTGTTATTCGCCAAGGCAGACGCTCAGGAGATGGAGCGCTATTGTAACGCCATCAAGAATAAGCTCCCAAGCGGGGCCACTGTACAATCTCGAATACCGCAAATCGTTGAAATTAAAGACTTGGACGAGATCAGTACCAAGGAAGACGTAGTAAAGCTGCTCAAAGATAATATCGATGGCCTGAGAGAGATCACGGAGGAGGCAGTGAAATCACTTGGACGGGCATATAGATCAACACAAACGGCAGTTGTTTGTCTCCCAGAGGTCCAGGCCAAGAAAGCCATCGCACTTGGAAAGCTGAAACTTGCGTGGGGCACAGTACGTGTTCGCGAGAGGATCAGCCTTCGACGGTGCTTCAAATGCTGGCACTTTGGGCACAACGCCCAGGCTTGCAGAGGCAAGACTGACCGAAGCAGTTGTTGTCACAGATGCGGAGGCGCTGGTCACAATGCCTCGGCTTGTCAACAACCTGCCAAGTGCTTACTCTGCAAAGAGAAAGATAGTAGGTCAGACTGCCGGCACGTTGCGGGTAGTTGGAAATGTCCGATCTACCAACAGGCGATGAGAGCAGCACAAGCCCGTAAATGAAAGTACTGCAACTCAACCTCAACCATTGCGAAGCAGCCCAAGACCTACTGGTACAGCGGGTGCGGGAATTGGATTGCGACGTAGCCATAATCTGCGAGCAGTACAAAAACTTCGACACCCTGTCCTGGGTAAATGACACAACGGACAGAGCAGCGATATGGGCTTGCGGTAAACTTCCGTTCCAACAACTCCCAAATACCCCCGAACCATGGCTTGTGAGAGCCAAAGTGGGAGGGGTCCACTTCTATAGCTGCTATGCACCTCCTAGTGCACAGCTCGAGGAGTTCGAGTTATTCTTGGACACCTTGGCGGAGGATGTACGGAAGCGTGAATCGGTTGCCATCGCAGGTGATTTCAACTCCTGGGCAATTGATTGGGGATGCCGGGAAACGAGCGGGAGAGGACGAGCTCTCCTTGAGACCATGTCTTCGCTCAACCTGGTACTCCTCAACACAGGAGCCGTAAGTACATATCGCGAAGGTATTGCCAGCTCCATTATCGACGTGACATTCGTTAGCAGCAACCTAATTAAAGGGGGCTGTGAGTGGCGGGTCGATGAGGAGTTTACTAATAGCGACCACCAAGCTATTATTTGGGAAATCAACACCACTCCCAAACGAAGATTGTGTGTCAGTCGTGCGAGGTCACAGCCAGTCGGTTGGAACAAAAATGCTTTCGATGCTGATTCATTCGCCTTGGTTATGGAGCAGGAACCATTGTCAATAGCAACAAGCGCAGAAGCCACTGCCAAAGAGGTAATGGCAAGCGTTGTCAAGTCCTGCGATGCTTCCATGCCAAGGAGACGGCAGAACAACAGCCGCCCACCAGTTTACTGGTGGAACGACACGATCTCACAACACCGACGAGAGTGTCTCAAAGCACGAAGGCTGCATCAACGAGCACGGAGACGCGACAGGGTCACAACAGAAGAACTAAGGCTCGACTATGAGATCAAAAGACAACAACTACGAAGAGCCATTCTCTCAAGCAAGAGATCCGACTGGAAGGAGTTGTGTGACGAAGTTAATCCAAGATCCATGGGGAAAACCGTATAAAATCGTGATGCATAAAATCAAGGCCCCCCCATGACATCAACGAACTGCCCCGAATCATTGCACCGCATTGTCACTCACTTGTTTCCTGCGAAGCCTGAGCTACCCGCTTATCCTTCGTGGCAGGTGAGGGACGAAGATATACCATCAGTGACTATGAATGAGCTGATGGGCGCGTGCAACCGGCTCCAAAACGGTAAGGCTCCCGGTCCAGATGGCATACCTAACATCGCGCTAAAATGCGCCATAGCCAATAGGCCTGACATGTTTCTACACATGTATGAGACCTGCCTAAAGCAGGGGATTTTCCCGACTAAGTGGAAAAAGCAGAGGCTTGTGCTCCTACCTAAAGGGGGAAAGAAACCTCCAGACGAACCGTCATCATATCGTCCCCTCTGTATGTTGGACTCTGCGGGAAAACTCCTTGAAAGAATAATAGCAGATAGGCTGGAGCCCTACGTTGAGCCAAAACTTTCCACCAACCAATTCGGGTTCAGAAAGGGGAGATCAACCATCGATGCCGTGACACTCGTTACCAACATCGCCAGAGAGGCTATCTCGGGAAAGAGATGGAGAAGAGGTGGAAAAAAAGTACTGTCTAATAGCCACCCTGGATATCAAGAACGCCTTTAACTCGGCCTGCTGGGACCGCATTATGGAGGCTCTTGCCAGGATGGAAGTTCCTCAGTACTTGCGCAGAATGGTTTCAGCGTATTTCAAGGACCGCATCTTATTGTACCAAACTGAAAATTTGCAAGTAGACTATAAGATCACAGGAGGTGTACCTTAGGGCTCTGTTCTTGGCCCCCTCTTATGGAACGTAATGTACAACGACCTGCTCCTGCTCGGTCTGCCTGAGGGCGTCAGGCTAGTGGCATTCGCCGATGATGTGGCATTGATCATAGTGCGCAAGCACATAGAGGAGATACAAACAACTTTCCCATTCGCTATAGCTACAATTCAGCATTGGATGCTCTCAGCGGACTTGAGTTTAGCAGAGCAAAAAACCGAAACACTTCTTGTTAGCACTCGAAAGGCAACGGAAACCATCACCCTCAAAATAGGCGACACCTACATACAGTCGCAGCCCTTCATAAGCTATTTGGGGGTGCTCCTGGACACACGGCTCAACTTCAAAGAGCACATAATCGCGGCCAGCAAGAAAGCAGCTGGGGTACAGGGGGCATTATCTAGAATAATGCCGAATGTCGGAGGCCCTAAACAGATAAGAAGACAGCTACTGGCAACAGTAACTACTTCTGTTTTGTTGTACGGGGCACCGGTATGGGAGAAATCGCTCGAGCTACCATCGTACCGCCGGAAAATGAAATCAGTCCAGCGGCTCTCAGCAATTCGAGTGGCATCATCCTACCGCACTGTGTCTTACGAGGCGGTGAGTGTGATTGCCTCTACCCTACCAATCGACATCCTGGCTGCAGAAAGGAGACGGCTTTATCGCAGAAAGTTAGAGAAAGACCAACCGACAGGAAACAGCGATGAAAGAGCCATAAGTCTAGGGCAATGGCAGGAGAGGTGGGACAGCTCTACTAAAGGCCGGTGGACATATCGATTGATACCTAACATCAGTCGTTGGGTCAACCGCCAGCATGGGGAGGTTCGGTTCTACATCACTCAACTCCTGACTGGACATGGATGCTTTCGAGCATACCTGCACAGGTTCAGGAGGACAAACTCCCCAAACTGCCCACACTGTACGGACGTGATAGAGGACGCGGAACACGTGTTCTTCTCCTGCCCCCGGTTTCAGGATCAACGTGCTGACGTGGAGAGGATTTTGGAGACTAATATCGTTCCAGAACAATTAGTAGAAGCCATGCTGAAGGGCTCCCAAGCCAGGAACTTGGTATCTGATTACGCGGAGACTATCCTCAAAGAACTCCGCAATACGTTCGAGGAGTAGGCTTTAGAGGCTTTCAATGTAAGAGCAGTAAACATCTGCAATGAACCACCCTTGCGAAGTAGTATTGACTAACATGGTTGTAGGAGAAAGAGGTTAAGGTTTTAGCGGGTATACAGTATACTGGTTTCAATGCAACGATTTACTCTTGCTTTGAAGTCATTGCATCGGGAGTCCCGCACGACGGCCAGCACGTGCTAGCTAAGTACGCAATGTATTTCCCCCCTCTTCGGAGAAAAAAAAAACACACACACACACGCACGTTTTATCAAAACTGTTTAGGACTTCAAAATTTTTTCTACAATTTTTTGTTATGAATATTACATTGTACATATTTATTAGTTTGTTGCACCTTTTAGTTAGTATTAGTTAGTTTAAATATTAGTTTGTACCCATTTTTTGAGCTTTTTTCCTAGAACAGTTATTTCTTAGAATTTGCATTTTATGTGGAAGAGAGTTGAATATGCAAATATTCGTAACTTAGCTTATTACGAGCCGACTGACGTCTAATAGGAATTTGAATTTCATTTCTGGCGTGTATTTTCATAAATTACAGATTGGTTTTTATTAACAATATTTATGTCTATTTTGTAGTTGTTGTAGATTGTAGTTAAAAACACTCCCTCCCAAGCTATACCTAATGTTCTGAAAAAATGAATACACAGCAGATTATATGAACTACTTCAGTATTCTTATATATTGTTTGCTTGTGAAAGATAAATATTAGATATTATGTTTATTGTATAGTCAATATGACCCCTCCATCTAGGAGTATCGAAACAAAAGTATCGATACTAGTATAGAAAGGTGAGGATGCCAATTTAGTGGGGAGAGAGCCCAAAATTCGCGGTTAGTATTAAAAGTTATCAGGGTGATAACCTTAAATACTAATTTACCGGGGGAAGGGGAATGCCATCAAAGTGTCGAAATCGGCAGCTGGGTAGACAAACCCTAGGGCTGAGCATAGTAGTGTTATGGCGTTGGAGCCCCATGTTGTTCCACACAGCTTGTGGATAATGTTGTTCCTAGCCTTAAGTTTAGCTGCTGTATTTCGGAGGAGTTGTCTTAAAGACAGTGTTCTGTCTAGGGACACTCCTAGGTATTTTGGGGTGGTGTTGTGTCTTAGCAGGTGGTTGTCAGCGAAGACTTTGAGCTGCCTGCGTGCCATTTTGGTGTTTAGGTGGAAGCAGCATACCTCTGTTTTGTTCGGGTTAAGTTTGAGTCGCCATGATCTGAAGTACGCCTCTAGGCCATCAAGGTCCTCAGTGAGGATGCGCTCGGTTTTTTCCAGTTTGACTGTGGGTAGCTGGCATATCTGATATATAGAGGTTGAATAAGCTTGGGGCAAGTACTGATCCCTGAGGCAGTCCGTTGTTAAGGGTTCTAAGAGAGCATTTAATATTTCCCATTGAGACAGAACTGAAAAACATCTACTGCTAAGAATGTTGTTCATTGGTCGGTAAACTGTTTTGCATGGGATTGCTTTGAGTAGCTTGGAAAGTAATCCTTCTTTCCAGACCGTGTCGTAGGCTGCCGTCAAGTCTAAGAATGCCACCCAGGTTTTCGAGATCCCTTGGAATCCGCCATCTATATAAGTTGTAAGGGCTAGGACCTGGTCTGTTGTGCTGTGGCCTGGTCGGAATCCAGTCTGTTCTATCGAGTCTTTCGAGAAGTTTATATGTTGTACTCAGCAACGCAATCGAGCGGTAGCTTTCTGGGTTGTTGTCTTCTTTTCCAGGTTTCAGTATGGCGATTATTGTTTGTTTCAGCTGTTTTGGGAGGATTCCTGTTTCTAGTATGCTAGTATTGGTATGGGTATTGGAAGAAAAGTATTGATACCAAAAATATCCAGTATCGAAACCAAAGTATCGATACTAGTATTATATCAGGAGTACCTCAACATCCCTTCTCCCAGATATTCTGAGAGAAACAGATGTATGCAATACGATAAAACATTATTCTTGAACATAATTGTTTTGTATATTGTTTGATATATACTTATCGGGTGTACGTTTTAACTCCAACTCTGGAGTTGTTCTAATTCACTGTATGCTTTAGTTGGAGTTTTATTTAATTTTCGCTTTGACCAATTTTTATGTTCCGTTTGTACCGGAAAGGAAATGTATTGGTACATAAAAAACTGAACAGAAAATGAATGTTTATTATTGTAAAGGATATAAACAATAAAATATAAGGTTTGAAAAGTACTCACCATTGAGATTAATTAATTAAAATTGAGAATTTCAAAAGGTCAATAGCCAGGAAACTGATATTTTTAAAGGAAGCTTAAAATGCTTTTTAAATAATATTTTTGCATACAGAAATTCAACTACGCTTTCATTTAAAAGGTCTTTCTATTTAACTCTTAGTCTGTCTGTTCGATGCTATGTCTTGCTAGGGTATATAGAACATAATAACAACGAGTTGAGTCACATACCAAAGTTTTATTAAAAAAAATACTTTGTTCGTATTTACATTCTTTAACGTGTAATAGTGAATAAAACATTTTACCATGACAATGTTTCTGATGTTAAGAAAAGTACAAAATATTACTAGTGCTTCTTTAGAAGAACGATTATTTTGCGTTGCTGGCAAATTTGGACAGTTCTTTGAAACTGTTTCGCAATCAGGTATGTAAAGAACGTTCCCCTATTACCATATAATCTATATATCTATAGAAATTTCGTTGATGTGGAGTTGCTTGCGTAACTAACGTAATTACACTCATTCTATCGTTAGTGCAAGCATATTAAAAATGGGGAACTTATATTGTTGTTCATGTTCTTCGCAATTTTTTGATGCATTTCCAGTTAATTTTCCTGCATTTTGTGATACACATTAAAGTCACATGTTTTAAGATGTGCTTTTGTTAGATGTATTGTTAAACGTGTAGTTTCTTGTGATTAGAATCATATAGACAAGTTACTATTTTAAAAATTATTCATTTATTTTCATTGATCTGAAGAAAGGGCTGTACTTGCTTCTAAAATTCTAAATTTCGAAACAACGGAACCAAATGCATTTTCGACGATTTGACTAGCCCCTGATAACTGGTAGGTAAGATTTTTTTCATTGAGTTGACGTTGTAGAAACCATCTGCTTCACAGGAAAAACAGTAATCATCATCCATTTTTATTTACATATTTGCCGCAAATAGCTTCAAGACAGCTTGGAAATTATAATTTAGTCTGAAAGTCATGTTCTATCTGTTCCCATCCTTGTATTGTAGGAATCTGAAAAACAAATTGGTTGCTTTAGCATACATACATACCATCAACATTTTTGTATTATAGGCCCTACAATCATTCTCTCAAACAAGTACTGAACCCCTGAGCAATCGTTATTCTTCTGAAGCAAGTTTAATAAAGGAGCATTCTGGGACGAGTACTGAAGTGACTTACAAAAGTATCAGTCTATTATTTTGATTAAAATATTTTTAATTGTCAGGAATATAAATACTCAATTCAACATCACACAAGTAACACACTACAATTTTTAAATTATCAATCGTTGAAATAGTTGCAAACATATCAGTGTAACTTCCGTTACCGCTAAGCATCCGGATAAACCAATCACCATCACGCCATGTCAATTAAACGACATACAGATAGGGTAATTAGGCTAGGTAAGGGATTATGTGGTCCACTAAGCATGAGCAGTGACGAATGACTAATATGAATGACAGATCTCTGAATTCCACAACACTCACATCCAGACCAGAGCAGATCCAAAGCTATGAAAACTTATTTTTGAGAAAAATATACGTATTAGCCATGCCACACACCAAAGAAACATGAAACGTAAAACATCAAATTTAAAACAAGTTTAATGAAAATAGAATATAGTCTACAAATAGAAGCCTGCATAGCCACGAAACGAGAAAATTTTTTATCACTTGAAAACGTATGAAACATTTTTCTATTCTATTTTCCAATTTCACCATTTGGTCAACAAAAGTAGTTGCAGAATAACTAAGACACATTCAACCTTAATATCATCATACTATTATTAATACGCAAAGACGAAAACCAATTTCGGCCTTTATTTTGAAAGGAGGGTAATGAAACGTATACCATTCGAAAGGTAAAATGCCGTAGATCTGCAGAATATATAAAGAATCTTTATTTATTTCTTTTAAAATAAGTAAATTAAATATAAATTATTGATAAAAACCAAGTGAGATGGCGCCCACTATGAACAACTACCTTACGCCTTAAAATCTAATGTTCGAAATTAGCCAGCAGTCGACAAAACCCCAATCGTGTAGCGAAGTATAAATATTGCTTAAATAATTGACTATTACTTACTATGACGTATGCTCTAAAAACATTTTTTATAACGTTACTTTTTTAGAAAAACATTGACTTCAGAAACTATTGTGTTGTGATCAAATTTAATGTGTTTTTAAGAAGTTTACGCATTTAAAGAAGAATCCACATGAAAAGTTTTACGTAAGTACAATAACTATTTAGAGATTCTAAAGCTAAATTTGATTTCCGATCCTGACCAAGTTGAGTATGTACATTTCTTTAGTCATGAATTTATCACAAATCTAATAACAATTTATTAATATTTTGGTGTATCGATTACTGCGTTCAAAGGCAATCTTTTAAGTAAATTTTAAGATGTCATCTAAAATAGCAGTCAGTCAAAAATTGTTTAATGTTCTTTTAACGAGATGTGATATATATGCTGCAACTATATTTTTACTTATTTATCTAATAATATAATACATATGTTTATTTTATCTTTTGTCGAAATTCCATTTTGGGGTTTTGGCATCTACAAATCAATTGCTCGGGAAAAATAGTATTACCGAGTAAGAACGAGACCAGGGTGTATTAAGACATTGCAAATCTACGGGGAACAGCTAGAGAAGAAATTGCGTTGAAACCGAGAACGGGTAGAACAAACATTACGAACCAAAGGCGAATACCTAAACAAGCCGGGTAGTACCGGTGTAATAACCGGAACTGACAACACCGTCTGTCGGTCTGACTAATAGAAAATAGTTTTTATACAAAATATTTACAACCACTTTTAAAGATTTCTTAATATCTACATTTTGATTTCGAATATCAGTAAGTTAAAAAATAAAATAAATTGTTTTACTTACTCAATAAAAATGTAATCAGTATCTATTTCTTCGCAAACTGTTGAAACAAATCGTGAAACTCTAGATTTTCTTTCTATAAACAGTGTCTTCTGAGATACATCTAAAGCACCAGTTCCTCAAAATGATGAGTAATTTAGTTTTGACCGGGATTATATTTCGTATACGAATATCTGCTGTTGCTGAATATGCTATCCCTTTGGTTGGATACCTCTAGGTCCATGTTCTAGCGAATCTGTTCTCATCCTTGGAATGGATTGAATGAAGCCTGGGTTGCACTTCTTAATGTTAGTGGGTCCCAGACTTTTTAGGATTTCGGCGTTTCTAACGCCTTAAACTGACTTTGCCTCATGTATAATTGACTTCAGTTCACGTAGGTATCTCATAAATATTTTCTAGAACTCTTTTCTTAATTTTGTTGGTAATTTCATCAAAATAAACATTTGGGATGCATTCCTATATGATTTCTATACTAATATCTCTTTTTTTGTCGCATTTCTGCACGCAGACAACTACTTACAGCATCCTTTCTCCCCTGATAATCCAATCTTTCATTCAAATATTTTTTGGCTGTTTCCTTTGGTCGTATCTTGCTGTTGCAAGAAACAATATTACAATATTCACTCCAACTAGAATGTTTTCTATGTAATCTGACACCTATTGAAATTTACTTTTTACATGTGTAAAATCGCGGTACTGACCCTATTCCAAGTGGCATGTCTAACCAATCAAATGGCGAAGTACCTTGCATGGTATTCTTATAACACTTTGTTTTGCACTGCCCAAATAGGAACGCTTCTAGGAATTCGAGCAAAATTAATTTTCCGAATAAACTGGTAGAAAAACCAATTCTCTGAACGCACGAGTAAGGATAAAAAAGTAGCGGAAATCTCCATCATGTGCCACAGAAAAGAAATTATCTACGTTCGCTGCCAGGATTGCCACTGGAAGATTCGAGAAGATACAGTAGTATAAAAAGGCTGAGTTGCAGCAAAAGAGGGGTTCAGTAGATAGCGACGTAGCGGAACATCTGATCGAAGTGAGTTCATTGATTTTGTTAAAAGTAAATGTTTCTGTAGTGGAACCCATTGTGATTTATTTCGGTGAAAATAAAGAGGGATATTTTGTGGAGTAAATTTAGTGTTTTAGAACTAGTGATGGGATCATTGGAATGAAATTTAATCGATCATACGATTATGAAAATCGAGTATTCCGAAAAATAATCGATTATTTAACTCGAAACATTCACTGAATGACGAGTGACGAGCGATACTGCATTCGAGTGATAATTCGAATGATTTACTTGGGAATCGAGAAGTGCTTTTCTGCCATTCAGCGTTCATATAGAGGCACTTTCGTTGGTTCTCGGTTCTCGTTCTTATGCAGTAGCTTGTTTACGTCTTTCATTGGACAGAAGAAATATGTAAATACTGTATTTTCAGGGTACGGTGCAATTATTGCAATGCGAAGTAATTTGATGAATTGGCTGTTAATGTAGATTAAGAAACATTATACTGTTCTTTGAATTATTAATAACAGTTCCTTCACAAATAAATTTTAAATCAAACGAATATATGTAAAAAATTGAATAGTATAATTTTACCTATATTTGAATGTTCACACACAGGGCAGCCGCTGAACATAGCAAAAGTTACGGATCCCAAAATAAAACAAGCGAGAATTGCTAGAGTCATAAACGTACCATTCGAGTGATGGGTCATTCGAGCGCTCATTCGATTATTGAAATCACTTGAGTTGTAATAATCGATTATTAATATTGTAACGAAATTATCCTAAGCCGGCCCTGGTTTCATTCCAGTACGACGTCGATCGCTTTTAGGACAAAAAATTGATCTCGAAATGGCTAGGCAGCTGTAGAATTGATAATGGTCTGTACGAGAATTTTCTATGCTGGTTTTTAAAGAAGCGACCCATAATCGCAGCACTCAGTTAGACAGCGACGACGAGCGTATATTGTAATGTTATTGTGATTTGAATCAACTGTTCTGTATAATTTGATGTAAATAGAAGTTCTAGAAAAGTGAATATTAGTTGTATAATTTTAATTGGACCCACGGACTATATAAGAATATCATTCGATTGTGCCCATCACCTAGAACCCAAAGAAAAAAGTACTTGCGACTGTAGCCTCGTGTCAGTTACGGACACTCGCAAGCTACTTCCACATTTTGATGACAAGTATATTAACGCATTTATTGGTAACATTTCACATGAAATGTTTAACTTTACCAGTTAAATTGCATGATATGTATTCATTACAATATCATTGTCTTGTATAATTCCATAATAAGTTTAATAACAAATGTCTTGTCACACCAAGAGGGGCCAATTCAGGAATTTTGAAACTATGCAAGATGTGGAATGTGATGTTAAGAAATTACATGAATTAATGGATCTTTTTGCATATTATTACATGATTTCAATTCGTCGATGAATCATTGATTATCCATAACATGTTCTCTGTTTCGTTAAATGCCAAGTTTACTGCATGACGCATGTCAGTGTTAACATTTAATTAGTGATCACGAAGTAAGCAGTTGTTAAAGGTCAGCATCGATCATCGAATTAACCTCATTCTGCATCTCTTCATCTTCTTCAGTGTCCCTGCATAATTGTTTGCAAAATTCCAAAGTCTTTTCTATGTTAAAATTTGATTCAAATTCCTTTTTTCGTTGTGAAATTAAATCTTTGTTATCTTCGTACAATTGAATGAATTTGTTTTCAACAAGAATGTCTTTTTCTTCGCTTCTAAAAGGGATATGCAATAACACCATCTCTCGTCTATAATCATTGAAATTTTCTACCATATCATAATTGTGGAATCGAATAACTTGGGAATGTTTTTTCATTATGTATTCGCCTTTATAATTTTTATTATATTTTGATACAAACTGCGCCAGCGTAACATCATTCAAGTGTTCTGGCCTTTTTTCATATTTATCAAACCAGTTTTCTTTTGAAATGTCACTACCATCATCTTCCATGGGTTCTAATTCTTTCAGTGTCTTCCTTATTTTCTGGCGTTCAGTGGGATATACAGTTGGTATGTAAACGGTTGCTATTGAAGATTTAGCCATAGGTTCACGCAACAAATACCACGCAGCTTCTTGCGCAGACATTTCTACAGATTGTAGAAAATCCACGCTTATTTTTCTAGTTAATTCTGCTATATCAAATTTTGGATTTTCATCCATAATCTCGATGATTTTGCGCTGCAAATCGCCAATTCCTCGGTTGGCTTTGTTAAAGTACTCAACAAAGTACGCAGCACAAGCAAGTTCATCTTGAATAATTTGAAATTCCATATTAGCCTGTAAATGATGCAACACAAATGGGTTGAACGGAATGTGCCACTTTTCGAAAGGTTGGCGCTTGTAAAACAACATTGGACGATCAATACCTGCACGGATAATGTTATTGTAATGTTCATCTGATGTAATATTATTGTGAGTGTAAAAATGTTGGAAATCAGTGTAATCAATATTTTCCAAATTTGTCCGTATCAGTTTGTAATGTGCTTTGTATTTCTGGAAACTGTCTTCAGTATAATCGTTATCTGTATATTCCATTGGCAACAGTGCAACTGTGTTTTGAGACGGCATGGATGGTGCCCCGAATCTACAATTTTGTTTTTTATTAGCATCCATTTTTGTTTGACATGTAAAAGTGTGCTTGTGTGTTTGTAGCTTGACATTTCCAGATGACTCTGCAGCTGATACTGAGACTAAGCTGTCAATCATTTGAACTATATCATTGCTATCATTCAATAAATCAGCTGGGGCATTATCTAACCATAGAAACATGTGAGCGCGAGGGCTGCCTCGGTGTTGAAATTCAATCCTTTTAAAATAATGGAGCACCCTGTATTTGCCGAAAGGACTCCTCTTTTTTGATTGTAAAATGTGCAACAAACAACTTACTAATTTATTGAAATAAATTGCACAGGTGACAGCATCATCATTAACTAGTGCAATTTTATCCACATAAAGCATTTGCGACAATGATTCATTCGAAATGTCTCTTCCATTATTTTGTAATTTATATAATAATTTCAACAAATCCGTCCACCCAGTTTCGTTAGCACTGAGTGTCATAAAAGCAGTAGGTGCTCCTTTTTGTCTCACAATTGCAAAAAGGTCTTTCTTGCGATCAGCCCAATACCAATCCGAATTGGGTATACATCGAAGATATGCCATATTTGTTCCGATGCAGTTCTTGATATAACTTATATTCGGAATTTGTTCTTTAGTAATGTTAGTGTTATTGTCAGAGCCTTTAAATGCAACAGTAACATCTGTGACATGTTGTCTCATTATTTTTATTGCCATGTATAAAAGATGCTGTGGATCTGCACCTCGACGATCTGTACGCCGCAATTCACTGGTAGCCTGCAAGAACGGTGTGACATTAATGCCCTTTCTGTAAGTTCTAAACTGCCCACCATATATAGTAGGAAACGAAAGTTCCTCAGCATGATCATCAAATAATTTACTGATTTGGAAATTATTTTTACTGCGAGTCGTATGGAACAATTTCTCCTCGTTCCACAATAACGTTTGTTGTTGGGCTTTCAAGTTGTCGTCTACAAGAACGTCTTCACTAATATCATCTATTTTACTTTCTGGAGTATCTTCATCAATATTGAAAAAATTGTCGTTAATCTTGATGTTATAGTGCAGAAATAGCGGAGTTTGCACTAAATAAGTCAACCATTCCATCATGTTGTTTTTGTTTACAAGTCCATGGATCTGACTAGTTTTACAAATCAATTTCTTTTTAATGTGCACATAAAAGCAATGATCATCCTCGATATTTCTAGGAAGTTGATTCACCATAGTGTCGACTGATATAGGCACATTTATTATTTCGCCGTAAATTCCGTACTGTCCAGGAACATGCCTCAGTCTTCTTATTTGCATAAAAGGTATTTTTGGTGAGATGAGCCTTTGCGAAACCAGATCTAATGTAGGCAATTGGGAAGGTATTGTTGGATAGCAAAATCCATTGTATGTTGACAATAATGGAATTTTTTGTTTATCCAGTGCAATTTTACATGTAGCGCAAATTTGTACTACAGTACCGCCGCTATAATTCTGGAATACGAAGTAAAAATTAATTAACATTATAAGAAACTTTAAACATGTAAAATAAAACAAAACAGTGAAACCTTAATAATTACCGGTAATATCTCTTTTAAAATAGCATCGTGGTTTTCAGAACTTGTTCTTAAATCGGTTTTCCACCAAAGCCTGTCGCAAACCGCACAAGAGTGGCCAAATGTGTTGTTTTTGAAGTTATGTATAAAATCAAAATGACCATCACAGTGTCGGTAGTAATTTGAGTACCTTGACAGTAAATTATCAGGAACTGTGAGTGTCGCAGTGTCTATAACAGCTTCATCTACTTCCATGTTTTGAGTAACAGTGCAATTTTCTAATCTGAAACAGTAATTTGTTGAAAAAGTGAAAATGTATTAAAGTTATTGAATTAAATAATTTTAAAGAATAATAAAATATTGACATTTTCTTCAATTTAAATTTGCAAATGACACAGGCCAACGATAAAAAAATGTTTAAACGAATATGCAGTTTTGAAGTGAAGCTTCTATAGGAGTGCTACGTGCTCGGCCGTCGAGTAGTAAACCCAGAAAAATCGTCACCGTTAGATTTTCCCGTTTCATTGGCACCCGACTACACACTCACACCTCAGCTTGCTCACGTTCTATTTACGCTTATTTAGTTGGTGGGTTGTGTACACGGTAGTAATATATTTGATTCTTGAAACTTAGTTGTTTTTTAAACAATTTATTTCAATCAAACACTACAAATTATTATATTTGTCTAAATACAAAGCATCTAAACTATTTGGAGATTCAAGTCAAACTAAAATCAAATTGAATTGACATAATGCTACAAAATGCTAAATGAAATATAATCAAGGCGACACGACGGATTTTTTGGATAGTTTATGTAACTCGGTACATCAATTTGTAAATAAATTATACACAAAATACAATAAAATTTTTCGTTAACAATCGGATACCTATAAAATACATAAATATATAGATTCTTAATAATATTGTACCTTCGGTGATAGGTAGATGTTGTCGCCTGAAACTCACATTGAGAATCTAACTTCTCACATTCGCATTTAATTTGGTTCCGCTGCTCCACGCCGTCCTTTCCCTTGTTTTGTCTAAAATACCCATAATAAATAAAAACTTAACAAAAAATGTATAATACCACAACGGATATAATTAGAAACGTAAATTATATACGTTTCTGAATTATCTTTTACTAGTAAGGCATTTAATTGAAAATATTGATTTTTTAATTTCATTTTCCGTCGATATTCTTTCATATATGCAGGAGTTCTAGTCGATGTGCTATTAAAAGAAAATATATATCAAATAAACGGAGTGAAACGAGAACTCCACCCTCAGAAAGTGTTGCGCAGGATCAACAGCCAGCGCTCACTCAAGCGGGACTGAAAAGACAGCCCATGAAATGGACTGGTGCCATGAATGAATTTATAATGCGCACGTTTTACAGAATTACGAACTTTGGCCAGGACAAGACTGGATATCGCCAAATATTCCATCAAGAGTTTTGTCGTGAATACCCAGAGCTTCAAGTTAGTGAACAGAGAGTCGCAGATCAATATCGTGTCATCTTGAGAAATGGCCTTATTTCGCCTGATCAACTGGACACAATAAAGAGCGAAGTTGAGCGTGAATTATTTGGTCGAAATACAACAGATCCAGGGCCTGAAACACCTTTGGCGCAATGAACGGACGAGACTCAAGAACTTCAACAAGAACAACCAGCCAACGATGACCTGCTTGAGAAAATCCAAGCAAAACTGGAAAGAGCTCTTATAGAGTATAGTGGTACAAATCCATTGAATAGACCAATTCTTCCCAAACTAAGATCTTCTAAGAAACTGGGTATCGTCTTGCAGACCATGATCAAATTTATCTTGCCAAACTATGTTTTGGGTGCTAATACTTTAGTGTTGCTACACACAATCATCTACTGTGCTGCAATTTCCCTCTGCAGAACCATTGGGTTCGCAACAAGACCAAAGCAAGACCCCTCCCCAATTTAGACAAACACCTCGAATACCACCTTGGCAAAGAAGGCTAGAAGGGAAAATTAATTCTCTTCGGAAAGACATTGGAAGACTGACCGAGTACCAACGAGGGGTCAGGAACAACAGAATAGAAAGACTTGTCAGAACTATTATGGACAATAACCGAATACACTTCCAGTGGGATGGAGAAAACATCACATCTCAGCAGTGTCTATGACAAACGCTCTCGTCTACACAACTCGATTCAGAAGGTACAAAACCAGTAACCAACGGAAACTAAACAACGCACTATTCCGAAAATCAGAAAAAGGGTTTTATAGAAAACTCAACAACATCAATAATAATGAAACTCCTAGTTATTCTAGTAAAACGGCCATCTGGAAACAAACAACTTTTCACAACAGTTTCCCATAACTCCAGAGCAAGCTGGATTAATGAGGAGGAGGCTGCGTTTCAGAATTGTGATAACATGCAACACCAACCATTTATAACGAAAGACACGTTCAACATAATGAAACACCTTCATAACTGGAAAGCACCAGGACCAGATGGTCTGCAGAATTACTGGATAAAGAAACTTTACGCCACCCACGAGAAATTAACAGAAATTATTAATGACATTATTATCCATCCACACAAGATGCCTAGTTTTCTTACGCATGGTGCTACATACCTCTTACCAAAGGATAACCTATGTACACAGCAAAGTACCGACCAATCACTTGCCTCCCAACCTTATAAAAACTTATAACGTCGTGCATTAATCATCGCCTTTTCAGACATTGTGAGCTGAACTACATAATTACCGAACAACAAAAGGGATGCGCGAAAAACTCGATGGGGTGCAAAGAACAACTAATAATTGATTCCGTTGTCTGCAATCAAGCCCACGCCAAACGACGAAATCTCTACATGGCATATGTGGACTACAAAAAGGCCTTTGATTCAGTTCCACATGATTGGCTCATTCAGGTGCTGAAACTCTATAAAGTAAATAATCGTATTCTGAACTTTTTAGAACATGTCATGACTACTTGGCAAACCAAACTCTTTCTGAATAAAGCCGACTGTTCGATACAAACCGACTCTACCCCAATCAGAAGGGGTATATACCAGGGAGATTCTCTTAGCCCGCTGTGGTTGTGCCTTGCCATGAACCCACTCTCACACAAACTGAACTCGACAAACTTTGGGTTCAGTCTCCAGCACAACAACGTACAAGCATTGAAGATAAACCATTTGTTATACATGGACGACTTAAAGTTGATGGCAGCTACGAAACAACAGCTGCATGATATGCTTAAAATAGTAGAAGGGTTCTCTACTGACATCCATATGCAATTTGGCCTAGACAAATGCTGAATTATTAATATAGTTAAAGGCAAAATAGAGCAGGGGCCCTACGAAATGGGAGTTGGCACCTCAATTGAATCCATGGAGGAAGACCATACTTACAAATACCTTGGAATAAAGCAGGCACAACGAATTGATCACACCACTATGAAAAAGGACCTAACAACAGAGTTTTATAGAAGGGTAAGATAACTGCTGAAGACCAAACTTAACAGTAAAAATTTGTTTTAGGATATTAACACCTACGCGTGTTCAGTGCTTAGTTACTCTTTCGGTATAGTTAACTGGTGCAAGACCGACATTGAACAATTACAACGGAAAGTACGAGTTCTACCAACAAAAGCTCAAAATCACAATCCAAAGAGCTGTGTCGAACGTACAACATTGCCCCGGTGTGAAGGAGGAAGAGGATTGGCAGATATAGGCAAGTTACGTGATCAACAAATTTCTAATTTGCGTAATCATTTCCAGAAACTCGCAGAATTTTCTGATCTACACAGAGTCATATGTCAGGTTGATGACTCAACACCTCTGCGACTCACAGAACAACAAGTTCAAATATGAGAACACAAAAACGAAAATTATATTTCGAGATTTACACTTTATTTTATAAACGACACGTGTTTCGGCATACAATGCCTTTATCAAGTTTCACAAAATACTTGATAAAGGCATTGTATGCCGAAACACGTGTCGTTTATAAAATAAAGTGTAAATCTCGAAATATAATTTTCGTTTTTGTGTTCTCATTATGGATTTACATCAAGTATCAGCCACAACAATTCAGTAAGTTCAAATATACCACCAGACAACTGAACAGAAGCTGCTCAAATGGAAAGAGAAGTCCCTTCATGGAAAACATATAAATGACGTCAACCAAGATTATGTCGACAGTTCAGCGTCGAACTACTGGTTGATCTCTGGTCATATGTTTCTTGAAACGGAAGGCTTTATATTGGTAATACAAGATCAAGTAATTCCAACTAAGAACTATCTAAAGTACATCGTCAAAGACCCTTCTATCAACAACGAGAGATGCAGATATGGTTGCTAAATATCTGAATCTATCCAGCATATTACAGGAGGTTGCCAAGAGTTCGCTGCAACTGAATACAAAGAACGACACGATGCTGTGGCAAAAATACTGCACCAGGAACTAGCGCTGAAACTTGAGCTATCACAGTTTTCCCTACTATATATACAAACCAGAATCTATTTTAGAAAATAACAAGTACAAGCTGTACTGGACCGCATGATACTGACCGATTGGACTGTTGCTCACAATAGGCCAGATATAGTTTTAGTAAATAAAATCTCTAGGAAAACAACCTTAATTGACATAGCAATCCCTAACAACAATAACATAAATATTAAGCAGGCTGAAAAAATAGCCAAATATAGGGATTTGGAATTTAAAATAAAGACACAGTGGGACGTGAACAATACACGAACTGTACCAATTTTTATGTTAACAACAGGAGTAGTCCCAAAACTTCTACTAAATTATTTAAAATACTTCGGTCTAGACGAACATCTTTACCAACTAATGCAAAAAGCCGTTCTGTTAGGAACAGCCCGGACGGTCAGAAAATTCATGGGAAGCTGCCACGACTCCAACCATGGGCTTGATAACCTGTCAACGGCTCCCACAGAGCTAAACCCTTTTGATATCTAGGATATCTGGGGTTAGTGAATTTTCCCATAAAGGCACGTTATGCGTGCCTTAGAGGAAGTGTACTGCCATACACTGTTTGGTCAAGTCGGGGATACAATAATAATAAGTCCATGTAGATAAATAACAACGACAGATGCAGGTATGGTTGCCAAACATCTGAATCTATACAGCATATCACAGGAGGTTGTCAAGCGTTCGCTGCAACTGAATTCAAAGAACGACACGATGCTGTGGCAAAATTACTTCACCAGGAATTAGCACTGAAACTTGAATTATCACAGTCGGTAAGATGACCATATTATAAATACAAACCAGAATCTATTTTAGAAAATAACAACTACAAACTGTACTGGGACCGCACGATACTGACCGTTCGGACTGTTGCTCACAATAGACCAGATATAGTTTTGGTATATAAAGTCTCTCGGAAAACAACTTTAATTGACATAGCAATTCCAAACAACAATAATATAAATATCAAGCAAGCTGAGAAAATAACCAAATATAGAGATTTGGAATTTTAAATAAAGACCCAGTGGGACATGAACAACACACGAACTGTACCAATTGTTATGTCAACGACAGGACTAGTCCTAAAACATCTATTAAACAATTTAAAATACCTCGGTCTGGAGGA
Organism: Octodonta nipae; assembly: GCA_034190945.1. NCBI lineage: Eukaryota > Metazoa > Arthropoda > Insecta > Coleoptera > Chrysomelidae > Octodonta > Octodonta nipae. Next base: position 25,037,813 of record CM067223.1, read on the forward strand.
ACATCGTAACAAACAAATGCAAAAAGCCGTCCTATTAGGAACAGCCCGGACGGTCAGGAAATTCATGGGCCTGAAAACCTGGCAAGGGCTCCCACAGAGATAAACCCTTTTGATATCTAGGATATCTGGGGTTTAGTGAATTTCCCCCTAAAGGCACTCATAGCTTGCCTTAGAGGGAGTGTGATACCATACATTTTATGGTCAAGTCGGAAGTCCATGTAAATATTTGTTTCTTGCCTTTGAAGATACTCAGTATTTTTCTGATATAATTCAAGTTGTTTCTTTATTTTCTGTCTCTCACGGTATTCTTTAGATCTTAGTGCATCGGTTTTAGGTCTTTTTATTTCTTGTAAGTGCTCTCTATCGCGACATTCGACAGATAATTCAAGTTGTTTATTTATTTTCTGTCTCTCTCGATATTCTTTAGATCTTAGTGCATCGGTTTTAGTTTTTTTTTATTTCTAGTAAATGGTCTCTCTCGCGACATTCAGCAGATATTTCGGCACTATTTTTTGGTACTCTTTCATCCTCCAAGTTTCTTCTCTGGTGATATTCTTTACATTGTTGGGCATTTGATTTTTTCCCTGATCTTGTATCTCAGTACGCAATGCTTTAGTTGGTTCGCTATTGAAATAAAAGATCTAAATAGTAATCTGTATGAGTGCAAATATTTTGAGAAATAACAGTTCAGGTGAAACCAAATCAAAAATCTATTTAACATTTTCACCAACAGATAATTTTTGCTTTCAAAATACTTGTGGAGATTCATACGTAAATTCTAACCAGCCGTCACTAACCACACTTAAATTGAGATATTTATCAAGTGTGTGTTATAATTTGACCGAAATTGTATATAGGACACAGCTTATATGTTTGTCGGTAGTTTTCAACCTGACGTGTTTATGTTGAGTGAGATTTGTAGGTACAAAAAATGAATAAAGCCCTGCAGTTTGGTGCAGTTTTTATATTGAAAAGCACGGCGTGATCAGTCTGAAATTTACTTACCGTGTAGCATACCTATATAAAAAGCTTTTTAACCGACTTCCAAAGAGGAGGAGTTTATCAATTCGTCAGCACGTTATGAATGCTCAGTGATTACTCAAAAACGGCATGGACAATAACGTGAGATTTACGGTCCAGAAAATTAGAAGAAACAGTAATTAAGGGACTACACTTCAGTAAATTTACCCTATTTTCTCTCTTAATCGGTTTGAGTATTTTAATTGTATTCTACAGAGATGTTGCTTCCGTATAATTTTTCCATAACGTAAAATATACCGTTTTCCTGAAAATTGAAAAATTTGTGCAAAAATCGATAAAAACTAATGTAAATGTCAAATTTTCATCATAATTATCTAGTTTAAATGTCAAAATATGCCATGAAAGTGTATCGTACAGGGTGTTTCTAACGGTTTTCAATCGACGGCGCTTAAAGTCGGGTGAAATGTATCGAAAAGTGCATGGAAATTCAAGTAGAAAGCAATGAGCAGTTGAAATTTAGGGCGAAGTAAAATTATAGTTATACATGTGGGTTCAAAAAATCTTACAAGTAAATGTGGTACTGGGTGGTACATAAGCAGTTGCATATGTAGGATGGTTGAAACATAAGGTGGAATAGAATTCAAGTTACAGAGGGTGGTTCAAAAAATGTTGTATTGGTGGCATATAAGTAGTTGTGTATACTAGGTGGTTGAAATAAGAGTGAAGTAAAACTATAGTTATACAAAGTGGATCAAAAAACGTTAAAAAAATTGTTAAATAAGCATATGCAGTGTAAAGATATTTGCGTTATATAGCGGAGGGTTGAAAAAATGCTAGAACCATAGGCATATACAGGGTGATAGACATATAATGTAGAGTGGAATTATAGTTATCAGGGTGGTTTAAAAAATGTTATATAGTGTGAAACATAAGTAGTTCCTAATACTTGCCATATGGGGCGAAGTAAAATTATAGGTATACAGTGTGACTTCAACAATAGAAAATAAAAAGTCAACAGGGTGGAGGATTAATACTTATACAGGGCTGTTGCAACATCGTGTTGAGTTGAATTATAGTTGTACAGGGTGGTTCAGAAAATGTTAGATAAATAATTTATATTTGGTAACCAATACACACAAAAATATACAGGGTGGTTAGATTATAGGAGGAATTAGAGTTACACTTAAAGTGGTCCAAATAATAAAACGAATAAAAAAGTTAAATAATATGTGGAAAATATATAAAAAAATACAAATTAGAGAGAGGGAGAAAGAGAGATAAGAATATGCGAAAAAATCAATAGATTGTACCTTAAAACAGATAAAAAAGAATATATATCAGAAAATAGTGATTGATTGCACATGGTTTCTAAACCCTTTTTTATTTTAAGCCAGTTGAAGTCGGTTCTTTTTTAAATATAAATTATTATTCCTGTCCTTTAACTTAGCGCAGAAAAGAATTTCGCGAATTTAAATGTTACTTTTAAACATTAGTTAGTTTTTAAGAACGATATTTGAAATGTTTATTTGCATGTTTTTTTGATAAATGTTTTATTTGTCCGGCAAAGCATATAGTGACCAAAACGTAGTAATTATTCATTACAAACAAGCTTTTCATTTTTTCGTGTTCGAAATCATTTCTTTGTTATTCGACCTCGAGTGAATCGGATTACTACGCGACCCTGCCGCATTGGCAATAATTTACTTAACATGTATTTTGTCCATTTTTATGTTTTCTTGGGAATAACACCACAATTAAAATAAAGAGTTGTATATTGAAAGAATAAACCATACGTTTCTAAGTCGATTCTGATTTTGACGTTGTCAATGGCTTTAAATGTCATAAATCAAACATTCATTTTGCAATTTACATTTTCAATACATTTGAAGCCATTGACAACGAAATCAGAATCGACTTTGAAACGTTTTGTTTTTTCTTTCAACATACAGCTTCTTGTTTTAATTGTGGTGTTATTCCCAAGAAAACATAAAAATAATTAAGAATATGCCACAAAATAACATTTAGAAGACAATGTATTTTGTCATAATTTGGTTATTAAAGCCCACAGACAATTTATAAGTTTTTTTAAATGTGATTGTGAACCCAGGCCCCCTAAAATATATGCACTCATACTGTTTATAACCGTTTACACTTTGTATATATATTCTGGGTGACCTCAAAATATGATGATATTGTCTCTGTGCCTTATACATTTATTGCAGGTTTCAATAGTTTCTATTTGAAAATATTTTTTAGCATTGATAATAGAGAGCGCTAGCGACACTCTCTGTTGTAGTAATTGAAAGCATATTTTTCTAACGCGCATTCAAATTCACATAGAGAAGTCACTTTTGTATGATTCGGTTAACTCGATCAGTTACTGAATTATTTGATTTTAACAAGTTCAATCTATTTTGATTCTATAGAATCTTTTCATTTCAAGTAAGTGTAAGATTAATAAATCAATAAACAACAATACAAAAAATTTCAAGTAATCCATTGATGAGGAAAATTTAACAAGTGTTGCCTTAAGAGCAGAAGTATATCCTCTAATAGTTTGCTTAATTGTTGAAGGAAATCCAAAGTCTATTTAAATTGCTTGGCAATCTAAAAAGACTAATTAAAAAAAAAACAAATTTTACCCCAAATGTTCACCTTAAACACATGCTGAAAATAGTTTTCTCTTGTAGCTTGTGAATTTTCAGAATCAGAATTGATTGTATTTCCAGAACATTCCTTGTCTGGTAAATTTTGTTTATTTTACAAAAATTGGAGAATTGTAAACGAGCTGGTAAATCTTGAAATAATAAATTATGAATAGGACTGTAATGACCTGGATGCAGTTTCTTCCTTACCCATTCTTCTATATTCTAAAATCAAATGGTTGTTTTATTTCTGTTGCCAAACTTAATAGAAGTACAGAGAACTGAATTTTCCTTGGTAGTTTTTGTAGCACATACAGACGTTCTCTCACCTCACCAATGCGATAGTAAAGATTTCGAAAAAGTTTGTAGATGGATTACTTTCGATTTGGATATGGTGGTTAATATCTTAGAGAAATTTTATTGAGTAAAGATAGAAATCATCTCGCGCACCTTATTGTTGTATCTAATAGTATTAATGGGAAGTTTTCTTTCTGTACAAACTGAAAAACAATGATACAAGGCACGAAAAATTAAACCATAATTAATTTCGTAAATGCGTAACAAGTGTAATTTTTTTATTGCTGATCATAGTTCAAAAAAGACAGAAAATATGCTTAAATGAAGTAACAATGTGTAAGTAGCGTTAGTTTATATTCCTAATTATACTATTAAAAAATATAAAATTACCAATTTTCAAGTAGAAACTTGTGGCGAGATTTAAAAACCAAATTTGTACTTGTAACACCCCATATTTTAGAACCCTACAATATTTGTGTAATGCGTATTGTGATAAAATATCAAATTTTAGTGCCAATAATCTGCAGTTTCGAGATTAGAAAATCTTAATGAAATACCCTGTATATATCATATAAATGAATAATATTTTTTCAGCATAATAAAACATGTAAAACAATAAATAGTCATTGATAATTAACATATGTGCAATTTTTGCAGTTCCAAAATAATAAAATTAAATCATCCACTGATTGTCATTTTTACACTGGTACGGTGGTTAAGAATTCAAATTGAAATTTAGCACAAAAAAAACAGTTAATAATATTTAAAAAGTTTTTAAAAACTTAATTTTTGTTGGCCTATGTAATCTGAACAAGAAAATGTAAAGAAATATCGTCAAATAAGCCCAATTATTGGATACAGTAACTATAACCTTTATTTGACTCTAATTTTTAAGTTCTTGGTATTCTTTACTGTATTTTAAACATAAATTACCGTGTATAGGTAAAAAATATTAAACAAAACGCAATATAGAATACTAAATATTGTTTAATAAATTTTCAAGCAGATTTAATTACCATAAGTAAGATGTCAGGGGGTTAAGAACCCTATTAATACTAAATTATTACTTTGGCATGTTGTGGATCCGAAATAATAAAAGAAACACTAATAGTGAGAGAGTAAATGTTTATGTTAATTTACAACCAATTCGGGAAAACTGACAAAAAGAGGTTTAATGATTGCTCCATGAAGAGTAATAATGAAAAGGCATATACAAACTCAAATAATATCAGTCATAAATTATGACACGGAATACTCTCCTGTAGAAATAAAATAATTGGATTTGTATATATGCCACGAAATTTCAACTGGGAAATCTATAAAAAACATTTGATGGATACTACAGTAAAATGAATTAAGCATATTACAGAATGTTGAAAAGCGTTTGCTGCAACTGAATATAATGAAGTAGTAAATGTAAAAATCAAAGAACTTTACTTTAACTACAAACCTAAGTATGTTTTAGAAAAAACAATTAGCAACCGCCAAGAACAGTAATATAGATATTAAAAGCACCGAAAAATAGCCAAATATACAGTTCTGAAATGCCAATCTAGAACAACGCACAATACACGAGCTATATCAAAAGTTATGTCAAAAATAGGAGCATTCTCAACAAATATATCCCTTGGTCTTCTAGGAACAGCCCATGGGCCCATCTTACAGGAATTAGCAATCTTTTTGCTAACTATTAAAGAAACTTGATATTTTTTACATATATGCCACCCAAATAAATGTTGGTTGCCGACGCGTAGTATATTAGGTTATACTTTATTTTCGGAACTAAACTAACCCCTGATCTAGTACATCAATGATTAGGGAATTTTCGTCTTAAGGTACTTAAGGTGTGAGGTTATGGGACATGATAATCTATTACACCTGGCTGCTAATACATTTCATAAGGGAGACAGACGGGGAATTAATGTCACTACGGACATCAATGTTATAGAATAATTCCAGCTACAAGACTGTATTCAATGTAACTCAATTGTTACCAACCCAGACAGAATACTAGACTTCCAGAGTAAGTATTTAGGGATAAACTCAATGATGATATGAAATGATTAGTATAGATGTAATGACAGCTAAATTCTACGAAATTCTGTACGAAGAATTTGTTGAACATATACCGAAAAATCAACGGCTAACACGAAAATAAAAATATCGTATAATAAGTACAAAGCAAATGGAAGTTCGACTACAATATAGTCAAGGAGATTTAAGGCTGTTTTGTAAAAATCTGAGCAAGAATTACTACCGCAAAAATGGTTGGTGTAGAGCTGGGTATTAATCAGCCAAACGTGTTGCTAAATCTGGTAAAAGATAAAAGAAAATTTAACCAAGAAGTCAGTTCTCCAATATTTGGGGTGACGCAGCTGCTGAAAATGAGACACACGTAATTTATTTGCTGACTTCTTTGAAAATGTATACAAGTTCACATCAGATGTTCAGATCTGTAAGAAGGCAACCAAATATATGTATGAACATATAGGGATTCAAACATTGCAAAAGCGGCTATTTTTGCACTATTGATTCGCCTCTTGGTAGACAAACCTAAAACTGCCTGTATAAGAGACCGCCTAGGATTGGCTTAAATTCAATTTGTGCGAAATAAAACTCAAAGTTATTAGGAGAAGAGAGTAAAATATAGTGATAACCTAAAACATAAATCAATGGCTAAAGTGCAAAATCAAATTTTCCTGTTTTGTGTTTAGTTCACCAATAATTTATAAATATTGATTTAAACTACAAATATCCCAAAGTCTATATACTAATATGTCTCTCCAGAAAATTTAGAAAATTCGACTGAAGAGGTTTTATATTTTAGCCATTGAAACGCTCAAACATTATCTTGAAAGAAGTCAGCCCAAATTTACACCATCTTTTAAAATTAATTGATTATAACTAGAAGGAAATCAATATGTACTAATAACGTCAACCTAGAGTCACAATGAAAGCAAAGAAAAATCAAGGACGTCTGACGTGTAATGGTTTTCGAGAACATACTGCAGCAAGATGTAAGAGCTCTACTATATTAATAAGGTCATTGTTTGAATGTGTTATCCGTATTTGGTTTCCTTATTACCACCACCCATATTGACAGAATTAAATCTATCCAAAGAAAATGCCTGAATTATGTACAATATAGAATTAAATAAAAAGCTATAAGATATATTATATTAAATATTTATTAGTACTTATAAAATAAAATAAATTCAGAATTGTTGATGTAACAACAAGGAAAAAAAATCTGGATTTTTGTTTTCTCCATAAATTAATAAACGGCCAAATGAATTCGCCTGCGTTTTTAAGACTATGTATTTTGTTGTAACCAGTAGAAAACTAAGTGACAACTGTTTACTGTAGTTACTAAATATCAGAAAGAAACCACATTCTGAACAGTTGAAGAAGCAAAATCAGAAAAATTACTTTTAGCGCACCGAAACTAAAATCAAGAAAGAAGTTATCTAATATTTTACCATGTAAATTATAATTTATATACTACAAAAATATACAAATAATACATTTGCTCTATATGAATAAATTATTGTACAAACTGAAATAAATACTAATAAATATTTAATCAAATCAAGTTACTAGGAAAAACAATAAAGGTAATACCTTGACTCGTTAAGAAAAATAATTGAAGCCTTTGCTTGATTCCACTTTTTACGCTGTCGATAGTCTTTACAGTGTTGAGCATTTGTTTTTTTAGATCTAAAAAGCAAATTATTACACATTAATTGCTATATGCATTGTTCTTTTGTCGGTCACGCTCCAAATGCCACATGCCCTTGTAAGTTTGACAATCACTACAAAATCATTGTGCATAATAAAAAAATAAATAAAAACGCAGTCGTTCTACTATAAACCGGGTGCATTAACGTTGTACCGTTAAAAAATTTAGGACCCTACTACAAAAAATACCTAAAAATTTGGCATCCGATGATTTTTCTGAATCCTATTATATTAGTTGAACCTGAAGTGCCTTCTGGCGATGCAAAATTTAAACTTTAAATGCAACATTTTATATATTATGGTATTTGTGGATTCACCACAAAAATATTGACTTATTTTATATAAAATTACGACGCAAAACAAACTTTAGTACATAACAGATGACAGAAGATGACAGACATGACAGAATATAAATTCTTAAAAAAACTTCGGTCTTCCTAAACTTAAGTTTAGGAAGACCGAATATGGATTGAAATATATCTTCTGGTTTTATGACAATAACTTAAAACATACAAGGTGTCCTATTTGAAATAAGACACATATAAGCTATTTTCTAAATTCTTTCACTGTGGAATTATATAAAATCTGTATCAAATATCAATTTCAGGATAGAGTAACATAATGTAGTACAGAGATTTTAGGGTGATAGCACCGATCGTTGTAAATTAAAAAAATCTTATATAACATATGTCAAAAAGTATATGGTTTATGAGAAGAAATTGTTCAGCTCTCATCCAAAGTAAACAATTAAGTGTGTGTATTGAACCATTTACTATTTTATCAACTATTTATGTTTATTGACAAATTCATTGTAAAAAAATCCTGCCCTGCTTCGACCGAAAAACAAATATTTTTAATTAAATTAGTATCTGCATTTGCCTTTTGAGTCATTAATTCACAGAATGCTAATCTTCTGTCATAATCATCGAGCAGCGAGATGTAAAAGCTTCTTGATAATTTTATTGAACACATTTCCAGTTTGTTGAAATTTATGAACCTAATTCAACACATACTGATGTCCAATATTTTTATCAGGATGTCTGTGATGAAAAACAAGAGCAGTTCTGCGAGCCTAGCATTGTTCTTCCCGGTAAGTAATTATTATTTCAATTCTTTCTTGTAAAGAATAAACCATTGTCTAAATTTGATGGTCAGTATACAACAAAACCATTACTAATAATAAATTGTTTACATTTATATCACAAATATCTTTCGCAAAAACATTTATGCATTTTTTCTCACTTGTTTATTTATACTCACGCTTTTTTCAATTAAAAAATCTCTTTTTTTAATTTTGTTACGCTTTCTAGGTCATTATTCTGTAAAAACTAATCTGATTTAAAAAAATGATGTGTCAAAAGATTGACAAAAAAGAGACCCTTAAAAAGAGGTATCAATGATACAACTTAGTATTTAAACTGTTAGAAGTGATATTCATCCCGGTTTAGGGGTTGAAACTGCAGGGAGGCCGATACGTGTACAATGTGCCCCCTGTAAATATAAATTAAGGTGTTTTTTTGTCTTTTTCTTTTGAAGATATTTCAAAAGTTATTTTGGGTGGCTAGTTTTGAAATGAAAGCCCTGTATATACATGGTATGTAGCACTTGGAGATGAGACCGACAATCTTTAAACATTCTATTTTAATAAATTTAATGAATATAAATTGGTATAAATTATTCACAATATAATTTAACCCTTTATAACATGGTGATCTTTAATGTAGCCACATTCTTTTAGGTCGGCTTTTAGATGAATTTCTAATTTGAATAGCCTTGGTTACTGAACCTTCTATCTAGAGCGCTAGATAGAACGTTCAGTAGCCTGTGATCGATGTTCATTCCAGGCGACACTGTCATTCGCATTTTCCTCCCGATATTATTTTTTCTGACAATTTATCGACGATTATGAAATAGAAGTTGGTCCACCAATAATTACTGATGGCGTATTCAATGAAGAATATATTGTGTGAAGTTATTACAATGAAATAAAGCCAAATGTTTCTTCATAACCTAAAACCAGAAAATAGCTATTGATTGTTATATTTTTGAATATTTTATGCATAACATGTCTCTCCTTGTATGAAACTGATTTATTTAGAAAGGTATATCAACTATATATAGTTATTATTTTTCTCCTACAAAATTTTAACATTTTGAAAAAAAGTCTACCTAATTATTTGTCCACATTTGTCAAAATTTTTATGCAAATGTTTTGTCAGATTTTTAAGAAATTTATTCGTTTCGGAAACTGCTCTTTCTGTTTCTAGTATGATTTACTGGTTTCTGAGATATCGATGATTGAGGACAAAAGGATCCTTTTTGTTTAATTTGGGAAATCTCAGTGATAAATAAACGAAGTGTTTTAATAGAAGATGCGCAACAAAAGCTCTAAATTATTTTGGAGTATTTTTTTGTCTCAGGTATGTTTTCAACCTTCCCACAAATAATTTTGTTTGCATTTACTCGCCTATTGTATAAATAAACCTAAATGGTTCGTGGCTAATAATACAGAATTAGAATGATTTTATTGTATTGATTGATGTTTTTTGAAATGTTGTGCTAAAAAGGGTTAAATAAGAGATTTAAGTCAAATAAGTTATATAACTTATAGACAGACCTTTCTGGATAACGCTCTCTATATTCCTTTTGACGTTGGGCATGCGTTTTTGGTATTCGTTTACTTGGCTTATCTTCTTGAGGCTGAGGCTTTGTTTCTGTTATTTCCTCAATTTGTTTTACTTTTTGGCGCTGCCTATACTCTTTTTGACGTTGGGCATTCGTTTTTGGTAAATCCTTGCTTCGTTTTTCTTTTTTACGTTGCCTATACTCTTTTTGACGTTGAGCAGGTGTTTTCGGTATTCTTTTACTTTGGTCGTCTTCTTGATGTTGAGCATTTGTTGTTCGTGTTTCCTTTGTACTAAAAATTATTTAATATAAACTAATTATTTAATCCATGTATATATACAGGGTGTAAACGATATGGATGCAAATACTTTGAGGAATAACAGTTCAGGAGAAATAAATTAAAAACCTTTACAATTTTTTTAGGAGCTATAGTTTCGTAAAAAAATATAATGTTACGAATTTCGCATCCATTCTTAGTCACAAACAGATAATTATGCATTTAAAACGGTTATTCAGCTTCAAATTCAGATACTAGAGAGATTATATGTTTATTTATTATGAAAGTACAGTACTTACGTTTGTATAAAAACTGAAAGATATGAATTAAATAACTAATGTTTTCCCGAATAATTTATCGGATAAAATATATTCATTTAAGTTACTTTGTATTGAATTATATCTAAATAATATGTAAATAACTTTCCACCTATTTTTCTTTAAAATAATTTCGGGAATTTTTCTCCTAGAAATCAATATATGAGAAGGAAATCTGTTTCAGAAATACGTTAAAAAATTTTAATTACCGAACCAAATCTAATTCTCGACAAAAAATATTTTAATTTATTCAATTACTATATATAAATTACAGCTGTTCATTTTTATGTAGAAGTTATTTCTTGGTGTATTTCGGATTTTCTTTGTTATTAAGTTAAGTTATTAAGTTTTTTGATTGATTTGGTATATACTATCTCCACCAACATATATGCATTCAAACTATTTACACCTTGTATATTAGTTATCTAAAGGAAAAAACAATAATATGCATAGTTTTATCTATATATTCATTCAATTACTTTCTACGACTTACGTATTTAATTGTTTGCTTGAAGATTTTATACAATTAGCACTCTATTCATTTATCAATTCACCTAATACACTATATGTTATAATAAAACTTCCGCGTAGTTGATAACTGATACCTCCTGGGATTGGTGATCAAAAGCCTACGTTTCGGAAGAATCACATTTGCCCTCATCAGATTGGGTAGCATATTTCTCATATCGTCTGATCACGCATCTGGTTGCCCGCATATTCCTAAACTTATATTTAAAATTTTTGTTAAGAACGTATTAAAATATTTTTTATGTTTCTAAATGTTAACAAATAATTTTATTCAACAGAGCCTGCAAGGAGAATCTCATTAAAAAAGCTTTTTCGCTTATAGCTTTTAAATATATCTGATTTTGTTTATTCGAAAATGCTCGAAATATATGTCAGGTTTATTGTATCAATTTTTAAGTATTAGTAACCTTTTGATAAAGCCCTATTTAGAGAAACGTTTATGGCAAATATTTTCGAATAAAAAAATCTAAAAAATTTAAGAGCTATAATTGAAAAAACTTTACCTTTTGAAGTTTTTTTTTAGTTATTAAAGCAGTGCTCATTAAAAATACAGAGCATGCAACACTCCAGCAAAACAAGCATAGACGGAACGTGAGCAAATTGAAGTGTGTGTAAGTTTTTATTTGAACGTGATATTCAAAAGTTTTTGTAATGAAGTTGTTTATCGCATGTTACAGCCATGCCTGTAATGGGTACAGTATTCGTTATATGTACATTTGGTTACAAGTGTGTGTATATTTTTGTATTGTTTCCTTCGACCTTGTATATATAAATATTGAGTAATTTTTTTCCTTGATTTTAGGTCGTATTTGACTAACAAACTTATTTATGTCAACTTTTTTATTGATACCGTTTCGGCTATATTTTGGTCTTTTTCCAAATCAATGTTAACACTATTTATACTTAAAACATTACGATTTAAAACTATACATTAATAGAGACTTGTCTACATTGTAAGTTCTTGTAATCCCCCTCATTTATTTTGACAACTGCAAATTTCAATTAAATTTATTTAGTACTAACTAAACTTCACTAATTAAGTACATTTTTTCCCCTATATTTTCTGTATTGGTTCAGTAACAACTAAAGCAAATTGACCTGCCAGCCTGCATGCAATAGAGTTGAAAGATGATTTCCGGATATTAGGGAACAATTAATTTTAAATATATATCTCGACATTGTATCCTGATGTTTTATTGAGCTCTTACAGTTTCTGTTAAAATTGCATACAGCATGGAGTCTTGAAAATTTTTAACTTGTAGCAGTCATTGGTGGAGATTTATTTTGAGTAAAGACGTGAAGATTTTACTTAATTTATATCTTATTTATCATTAATTGCATTATTGTTTTTAAGTATATGGCCCATTTCTAGAAATTGTTTATTTTAATTGGATTCGTTTCGTTTCGGTTCGGTTAGCAAGGGCCTATCATATTGATGACTTTTCAATCTGCTTTCAAGATACGGAAATGTTTCTCCAATATATGGTAATTTACCATATATTTCATGGAATGGAATTTCATACATGACGTTACTTTTTTTGTTAATCAGTTTTCTTGTTTTTAGATTACTGAACAAAGCAACATATGTTGGGCAAACATCTCAGTATCTTGAAAAAATATTAAAAAGTCAGTATGAAGAATAGAATAACACAGCCCTAACTTATCATGAAATATCCACAGAGTAAATTAAGTAAAATCTTCACGTCCCTTATCTAAGTATACCTACACCAATGACTGCTAATACTTAAAACCCTTACAAGGCGCCATGCTGTACTCAGGTTTCATGGGAACAATACGAGCTCAATAAAACAGGAGACAATGCCGAGATTAATAGTAATAATTAAAATAAATGTTCACTAGTTTCCGGAAATGATCTTTCAACTGTACTGAATGCAGACTGACAGGTCAATTTGCTTTAGTTGTTACTGGAAACAGAAACTGAACACACAAATACAGACAATATAGTGAGAAAAAAATGAACTTAAGTAGTGTAGTTTGTATTAAATGGTAAAAAATTAAATTAAAATGTACAATAGCCAAAACAATAAGGGGGCTTTACAAGAGCTCGCGATGCTTTTAGAATTGATTAGAAAAAGGCTTTGGTCATGTTTTGACATGACCGAAACGTTATTAATAATACATTTGACATAAATAAGCTCAGTAATCAAACACGACCCACATCAAGAAAAAAATTGCTTAACATTATATATGTTTAAGTCATTTTTGTTATAAATAAACATCAAATTGTGAAAGTGTTTCAGTAGAAGTTAAGGATTATGATGATGGACTCAGTTATAATGAGACCTTAAGGAGATGACTTTCGTCAACTAAAATTATGGTACCTCCTTTTCGTTACATCGACAAATGTTCACGTAATATTGACCATGTAATATGTAAGTTCTGTTGAAGTAAGAGATGTTAAGAGTCGAGGTGTGCGCATGCGAGTGTATCCATGTGCACGTGACCGCTCGTATTGACATATTTTTCTGTGTTACTCTTCTGCGGCTAAGCACTTAACCATGTTGTAGAAGCTTCGCTTCAAAAAAAATATTTATCTTAATATGATTTTTATATTAACCCTTGTGATTGGACCATCGATGGTTCTAGAGTTGAAGACTTCTGACATAAAACTTGATAAACTAGTTTATCTATATCTATTCTATGTTTGTACATTTTCATTTGAACCTGGAGTTTTGCCCTCATGAATCAATTAAATAGTTTCAGGTAGATGTTCTCTGTAATTGAAGAAAATATCTTTAGTAAAGAATTTTACCTTGAAACATGAAATATAGTTTTAATATGAATCTGATATTAACCTTTGTGATTGGTGTACCGATGATTCTTGAGTCGAAGACTTCTGATTTAAAACCTCTTCTGTCCTGAGTCGCTTTTTACGCTCTCTATATTTTTTCGAATTAGCTGCTTTTCTTAGTCTTAGTTCATCTATTTTTTTTAGTTCTTCTAAAGTTTGATTTGCCGATCTTAAAGTTTGAGTTAGCAGTTCTTCTTCCCTGAGTCGCTTTTTACGCTCTCTGTATGCCTTTGAATTGGCGGCTTTTCTTATTTTTTCTTCAACTAATTTCTGAAGTTTTGTCGATATTCGAGTTTGTATTAAAACCTCTTCTTCTTGCTTGAGTAGCTTTGTACGCTCACTGTAGACCTTTGAACAAGCTGCATTTCTTAACTTTTCTTCATCCGATTCTGTAGATGTTCGAGCTTGTGTTAAACATTCTATTGCCCTCAGTTGCTTTTTACGTTCTCTGTATGCTTTTGAATTGGCGGCTTTTCTTTTTTTCTCTGCATCTGATGTTTGTGGTGGTACTGGATATTTTTGTTTTAATTTCAGTCTGTATTTTTGTTGATATTGAGCGGGTGTCTGTCTTTGGCGTTTCCGTTTTCTATAAAAGTTTTTATAAATTGTATATGTGCATCAATATATTTTCCATCTAATTATTTTCATAATGAAAGAATGATATATATATATATATATATATATATATATATATATATATATATATGTATATATATATATATATATATATATATATATATATTGACTTTTGCACTGAATAAATGATTATATACATGTTTGTTGTGTACGCATCAAGATAAGTGGGGTACAAAGAAAGAATTATTGGTGTTAAATGAAGATATATTTATGTATAGTGTATGCTCATTGAGTCCA
Source organism: Octodonta nipae (assembly GCA_034190945.1). NCBI lineage: Eukaryota > Metazoa > Arthropoda > Insecta > Coleoptera > Chrysomelidae > Octodonta > Octodonta nipae. The sequence continues at coordinate 25,052,906 of CM067223.1, forward strand.
ATGTGCCTTATTCGACTGATTTTTCCACTATATATTTTTATCAATTTTACTACATAATTACAAAATTACTTTTTGAATCACGTTACATTATATTTTTTCTCAGTTCTTTGATAGTCTGTATGTTTCAAATAGTCCAAACGTTTCAAGGTTTAAATTAGACCCCGTTTTCAATGGCATAACTTAACACAAATGAATAAGAAAATTAAAAATTAAAAGAATTGTAATGACAAATTTAGTAAATCACAATTTGACATTAATGCCTGACAATCAAACTGATGTAACTCAGGGAATTTACTGCAAATTTGATATATACCGGGTAGCACTAAAAATTCTATAGATCATGTGAAATAAAAAAGCTTCTTTCAAATTAGAATAATTATAATTGTACAGAGTAGTTCAGAAAATGTTTGGACCACTAATTTATATTGGGTGGGCAATACACACAAACATATACAGGGTGGTTGCAACAAAGGGTGAATTAGAGTTATACTTATAGAAAGTGGTCCAATTAATAAAATGAATAAAAAATGTATGGAAAATATAGAAAAAATACAAATTAGAGAGATGAAGAAGGAGAGAGAGGGAAAGAGAGAGAGAGAGAGAGATAAGAATACGCTAAAATAATCAATAGATTTGTACCTTAAATCAGTAAAAAAAAAGAATATATGTAAGAAAATAGTTATTGATTGCACACGGTTTCTAAACGGTTTTTATTTTAAGACAGTTCTTTTTTAAATACAAATTATCTTCATCGTAGAATCCGCGGTAAAAATATGCATGTTCCATTTGAAAAACTTACTTTCGGTCTGTTTAAGCCACTTCCGGTGTAAACCGGATGTTTATTTTGCGTCGCCTTTTACTTATGGATAAGTCGTCAGTTTTAAAATAATGGGGTTGGGGGCATCTTATTGAGGGCGTAGGGGTGGTTTTGAAATCCCGGTATGTGGAATAAAATTTATCAGGAATATCAGAGGAGGCAATGTTTGATTTTCATTTAGTTTTTAGAAGTAACTTTCATTTTCTATTTACTGCAGTTTTCCGGTTTGCTTTGTCATGGATAGGTATAAATATCACTCAGCAGTCCCATTCGCATCAAGCATCATACGAGGTATCCAGATTAATATCTGCCGCAGTGGCAGACGAAACGTTCTGAAGAAATTTCACTACGTTTACTAGAGCACGACAAAACGGCCCGGAAAACTACAGTGACACCGATCGTGAAATCCTACATATTTTGATAACTTTCATATTATTATTTTTTCCTGTATATAATATAAAACAGGATACTGATGTCTTTATATTAATAACATAACAATCTGACTTACTCAGTCTCCTCCTTGATTTCGACTTCTTCATTTTTCAACTGCAACACATCCATTGTTTCAATACTACTTGCACATTCTTGCTTGATTGCTATAACTGATAAAGACATATCTTCACTATCATCAGTGGATTCCGTTTTAACGATTGCTGTTTGTTCTATTATACCAGGTTTTCTACTAATGTTAGAATTATTATAGGAATCTTCAATGATTTCTTCTTTCACTAGTACCGTTTCAAATTTGTCCAGATGCACCTTCATTTTTTGAGCGTCTTTAAGAACATTAGAAGTTGCCCATGTTGATATTAAAGCTGAAAAGTTTACCAGAGATTGTTGACAAGAATTACATACCACAGGATTCTCTGCAACTCCTAAATCCTGAAAAGGGTAATTTAGTGACGAATTTTTGAAAATTCATCAACAGTTTAGCCAGGGAGACATTTTAACCTTCCGTCGCTTGCCAAAGCGATGTTTTGACAGCACTTTCAGTACTGGTTTAAGTTACTCATCCTAAGGTGAATCTATCATGCAGTGAGCAGTGAACATATCTGTATTGCAAGTATACATTTTAGGCACTTATGTTAATTTTATTATATAATATTGAGTTTTTGTGCTCGTACCATCAGCGGTTCGGACACCAAATAATAGCCCCGTTCCATTTTTGATTTCCTCATTTCAAGCAGTTCATTTATATTTTTATATTATAAACTTTACTCATCTTCATTAAGTAGCAAGCCCGTAGCCAGCGGGGGGGGGGGGGTGTCTAATTTTGGAATGTTTGGTTTCAAGATTTAATTTTAATCAATTAATCATGGTATTCATAAGAATAAATTTTATATTTATACAATTTTATATATCCTGGAAATACATGAACAAAAATATACATAAATAAATATATATTTTGCAGTACTAATCAGCCCAACACCAATCAAAAAAATTATCCCCCTGAAAAAATTCCTGGCCACGGCCTTGTTAAGTGGTTAATAACTTACACTATGGTTTACTTACATTTTCTATCTATTTTATGAAATTTCATTTAAAAATGCATGGTTGTTCTCAGAATATTTTATAACTATTTGACTCATGTGCAGGTAGAATAGGCCCGTCTTGACCAAGCGACATTTTTCTAAATCAAGAATCAGAATCCTATTACGCCATAAATCTTGTGACAAAAAATCATAAATTTAAGGAAAATTTCAAATTCTTACATTCAGAAAATAAAAGCAGATAATTAAATCTATTTGAATCCTTAGAAATTATTAAGCATAAAATTTCCGGCAAATCAAATAACCAAATAGATTTGAATAATTCACTTTATTAAATTTATCTAAGTCGCTATTATAGTTATCCACTATTATCCTTTAACCAATATTAAATCTCCATCTCAGTTATTCTTAAAAAAATCTGTTTTAACTATTAATTATCGTAAATTACATATCAGAATATAAATATAGGTATTTCTTGAAATTCTGTCATTACTGAAAATAATATAAACTTAACTTGTGGAAATTTCTGTTAAAATTACTTTCATTTATTTGTAAAAACAATGAATTGGCTACATTAACTTTCAAAAATAATCTAATTACTTTGGATACACTAAGATCACACAAGGAGTAACATATCAGTTTATAAATGCATAATCAAGATTGACAAGTTTGCCATTGTTTGGATTTCAGGACTATAAAGAAACTAAAGATGGTGTTTTTGTGAGAATAATTTTATAAAAGCATTTTTCAACAAGCATAAAATGACATCTTGCAGATGACTTGTTTAAGAATCCTCGGTAAAACATGCATTGAAGAATACCTGAAAATTTCCACCTACTAAAAGATAAGTACAGCACCCTGTAAAATACAACAACTTAACTTGCAGTATGCTTGCTGATTACTAAAACATAAATGTAAGTGGTAAAAATATAAATGGAATGTTTGCAATTATCATAGTTCCCAAACCTGAGTTACTTTTTATATTAATATTTTATGACATACACATATTAACCAACTTACCAAATGCCTTTAATGATATTTATGACTTGATATTGATACAAATGACAGAAGGTAAAAACGTTTCACTGTGTTAAACTGACCAAGACAAACAATCAAATATTGCATTTTCAAAAAAAAACAATATATAAATTATAAAAAACCATACCAATTCTGCAATATGTCCCTGGAATACTTCCATTATACATTCATCTTGGAGAACTTTTGGCAAGGGAATAACAGTAGCAGCATTAACAAAGTTTTTACAGAGGCGACATACATCTTTTTCAACAGTGGGAATTTCATCAGTTATGCTAGACCAGTCATTTTCTAGTATTTCCCTTAAATTAAGTTTGTGTTTGTTATGTTCAGACACATATGGTGCTAAGCAGCCTTCAGTATTGACCAAATTTGTCTTGAAGTTAAAGGCACCTTCAATTTTTTCTTCACATTCTTTACATATTGAATTACTTTCTTCAAGTGATGGTGCCTGTAAACAAGACAGAAACAATTTGAAGAATGCTTGCACATTAAGTGAACTGAAACACACATGACCTTTTTGTGCACTTAGATAAAAAGTTTTCAGAAATCTCTATGTCCTAATTCAGTTCAATTGTGAAATTTTATACATCCAGAAACACATAAATGGCTGTTCAAACCATTTCTTCCAAAAAGTACTGCTCTATCATCAATTAAGCTATCTCAGAACACAATCATATTAACAGTCATTTTTAGAGTAGTTGTTTTTATAATAACAATTATAGACTTTTATCAAATAGTTCCCAAACCAGCATAAGAGAAGCTCAATGTATCTTCCCTGTTCCACACTGGAGGATCCAGGGGGTGGGCTAAGGTGGACCCAAAAAATTATCTGAGTGGTATGCTTTTTTTAGTGTTTATTGTGCTAAAATCCACCTTCAGTGATGTCAAGCACCCCCCAAATGACAATTCTGGATCTGCCCCTGCTATTTTCCACATGATGATGCAATGACTGTTTTAACCAAACCTACATCTGATATGAAAAACTATTGTTTAATAGCAAATCAAAAACTCACAGCCACTCTAAAAAGAGGCCTTAGCTATGTTAAGTTGTTATATATAGTATGTAAGCAACTCACCATTGGATTGCACTATTGCACAAATCAACCAGAATTCCATGAGTGACATGCACAACACAAAAACCTGACACAAAATAAGCAATTTTCTACAGGTCCAGGGTCTCTTAAAAAGCAACTAGTATGAGATATTCATTAGACAAGGAAGGCAAATGCATTAGTGTATTCCTAAAGGAAATACTTAGTTGGTACATAAATGGTTCAGTGGGAAGGTGACAAGACAGTTGAGATGGTCTTTGAGTTTAGTGAAGTAGTGAACTGAGTTAGTAAATTTAATATTATAGCAAGGTATTGTTAACTCCAAGAGCATAGAAGAAAGTCACTTCTATGGGTTACACATCAGAATGCCTATTTTTGATGTAATAGTCCAAGAAATCTGAGTCTAAAATATTATTTAGGTAAATTTAGTACAGGATCCCCCCCCCTTGTAGCCTGAAATTGTCACCCCAAATGCAGGAGTCTGGATCCACACCTGGAGGCTAGAAGCCTAAGGAATATATTTTCCTCAAATAGAATACTCATAGAGTCCATTGCCAACAGTTCCAATGGTTTGAATATTTTTCTGCAAATCAAATGTTTGCACAGGAATTATTGGCAACTGGGTTCTTCAAATAACCTAATAACATCCATAACCACCTATTGGAGACATTTTCATTTGATTACATATATTATAAAAAGACAACTATTCTCATAGACCTGAAAACTGAATGTGAGGCTACTTATTTCTGGATATTCTTAAAAAATTAGTTCACATTTTTCAAGAATACATTGTCATTTAGAAATTAGATGAATTTTATGAATGTTAAAAGCATTGTTATAATATCTCTTTGTAATAAGATATTTTGCAATGCACAAAGAAATGAAGAAATATAGATTTTGAAATACTATTTAGTTTTTTTTTCACTTACCAAGCTCATGTGTAGAAATGCAAGTTTACATAACATATTTTCATCAAGTGTAGGTAGATTCATGCCATGAACATATTTCAGGCATAACTTACATGTTTGCTCAAGTTCAGAAAGTAATGATTTTTTGTCTTCTATTATCGTCCCACTACTGACCCGTTGCTCTGTCATTTTGGATCTCTTGAAAGTAACTGAACAACTATATAACAGGCAATAGATAAGAATAAGTAGTCAACTTATATATATATATATATATATATATATATATATATATTAAAAATTGATTGGCTGGTTTGTGACCTTAGCATTAAACATTTAGCCAATCTTCAGCTTTATCCTAATGTATATGCGATGGATCAATTTCTCTCTAAGAAAGCACTAACACATACAAAAAAGATAATCCTTGTTCTCACCATTTGTCCATTTTCAACTGTCACTATTAATTTTTGTATTGGACTCTTAGTTCATACCATAAAATGTGGTAATTAAGGAATTTTTTTCAATTTTCTGGACAGCCCTTGCTTTGGCTGCCTAACTACCACTGACTTTTCTATATCTATGAATATGAAAATCTTTTATTAAGACAACCATAGAAAAGAACTAAATGAAGAAGAAAAAATCACTTTTATGAGCGTCTCACACTTCTGAGTTTTCACTAAGATATACACTATCACAAATTTAAATTTAATATTGTCATTTAGTTTACATTTCACGTAATTTTTATTTTGTAAATTTATTTACACAGGATGCCCTGCCATCCTATCTTAGCCGGAAGGTTAGGTTAGAAATCTGTCAGAGAATTAGGGTAGCTTCACACGTGCCGGTTGGATTCACCCAGTATCGGCCCGATACTTAGAGCTTTTACTTCTGGAGGTAGCTTGCAATGCACAAATATCGTGCCAAGGCTAGAATGAGAGGGCAATAGAATAAATAAGAGGCTATTTCACTCGATTGGAAGTTGCATCCAATGAGCTGTGTGCAGTATCTAGATCTAGTTCATTGGCTGCACCTCCCAATCGAGTGAAATAGTCTCTTGCTCTATCTATTGCCCTCTCATTTTACTATAGGTCAGCTCGGTTCAGAAAGTCTGACCGAAATCGGTTTGAAGTAGTTGAATTCAACCGGCACATGTGTGGGAAAGTAAGAATTCAATCAGCACGGGTGAAGCGACACATATTGTTTAATTCTCATAATAGACTGAGCTAGCAAATACAATCACCTGCCACCATGCTTCAGACATGGCCTTTGTTCCATCCATAGATAAGGATACCTGTGCAAATTTAGCTCCTCTAAGCAATTGCGAACTAGTAAGGACCTTAACTGATAGGTATCTTCTAGGTTAGTTAAGGTCCAGCGATTTTTTTGTTCTTTTTTATGAAAAAGTATTTAAATTTTGCATTAAGAAATTAGCATGTTAGGATTCCATTCATCAAGAATTTTGCATTACGAAATTAGCATGTTAGGATTCCATTCATCAAGAAACTGCAAAATTTCGTGCTTTTGATTTCTATTTTTCTTTCGAACTACACTTAAACTGTTCTAGCTTTGTTAAAATAAGTTATCTAGGGTCGTTTGAAAGCTAATTCCTTCCAACTTTGCGCCCACGTTATAACCACGGTGAGGGCACCGTGTGTTTGTTTTTCCTACACAGTACATACATACAAATTACACACTGATTTCCACTATCAGCATTATTCCAGAAATTTTAGATACAATTCATGGATGTACTGAGGGGTGCAGCTGTCGTCTCATGACAGGAAAAACCTGCCGTCAGTCTTAAAAGCTTCCCATAAATTCGCTGACTTGCCCCACCCGCTATGCCAAAAAATATTCTAATTTGCACCTCTCTCTCAGACAACTTTTTTTCTGATTTGTCCCTCACTAAACTAAAAGCTGGGTACGCCCCTTATACCATTATTATCTCTCAAAAGCCAAATATAAATCACATAATGTTGTGCTCTGAAGATATCCCTGACATTATAAACTAGTGAAATTTATAAAGCACTCTGAGAGGCCAGGAACAACTAATCTGCCGAAACAGCCGTGGGACTCTGATCAATAAAAAAAACTATTGTAGAATCGAAAAGTGACGTCATTTTGTCCTCATAAGGTATAACCGTGCTATAACGATGATACAAGTTATGGAGTACGAACATTTTCGATTCTTCAAAAGTTTTCTATTAGTCTTTTTATGTAACTGAATGTCGATTTCTCTCACATATACTCTTGTTAGGGTTTGTAGAACAGAACATACACTATTTGTAAACAAATATTTTATTAAAAAAAAATATAATGTTATTTACATAATTTACACGATAATACGGATCATTCGATATTGCCAAGGTAATGTACCCGTTACAATGCATAAGCATTTCAAACAAGTACTGAAGATGAATGATTATGACATATGCTGCTGGTGAATTTTGCAGTTTACTTTGAAATTGATGTTGCTTTGAATTATATCAACTAGCTCAATATCTGGATTATCTATAATGATTTGGAATATTTAAAGTGTTTCTTTCCAGTGGTTGCCCCACGTATGACGTTTGGAACAATTCTCTTTTTGTAGTTCTTCTGAAGCAGTCTCCACCAATCAATACTCTCAACTCCAACTCAGCACGGAAAATTTTATTTATTAGAAAGCCATGTTTTATTGGCACCCATTCTTGATTTGTAGGAATCTGAAAAACATGTCTGTTGTAGCTAGATACATATCTTCACACATGTTTTTTTGTTTCTAATATAGATAGAACACATCCTTTCAAACAAATACTGAAATATTTAAGAAACCATAATCTTCTTTTGAAACAATTAAGGCAAAGGTGTCTTCTAAAAGAATTACTGAAGTATTCCAATAAACGATCACCTTCTACAACACCTTTAAATTCAAAGAACCAAATCCAAGTGGTTACAAAAATAATCAGAATATGTATGAATCTAAATGTTCTACAACGTCTGGAAAGTCTTGGCGTTACAATTAATAATGCATGATCCAATGGAAATGAGTTATATATAATTTCAATCAGTGTTGAAGTCGAGTTAAGATCATTAACTTAAACAGTGAATGCTGTAGTTATTTTCTAGATTAATTGTAGGATATTTTGGAAATTAACACCACTGCTGGGGCCAAAAACTGTACAGGTTGGGCAAATAAGAATGGTCGCAATCTATATCTCAGGAAAGGCTTGTAGTACAGCTTTGGGGGGAAATATTTTAGAGTGAAGTGGCACCAGAAAAACCTAGAAATTATTTAGAGTGTTAAACGACGACAGCTAGAGGGCGTAACTGAACACCAAAAGTACAAATCGCTTATTTTCTACAAAATTTACCCAATTAAAGTATTCCAAAAACTAAAAATCGTAATTTTACAAACTTTTTATTAGAAGTATTTGGTTCTATCTAATCTATCGACTACATATTATAACAATTCTAATGAATAACAGACACGCTAGAGGGCGCTATCCTATTTTTTAGAAATCATGTTTTTTCTCAAAAATATTAAATGCAAACATGTAGTTTGGACAACGGAATCAGAAAGAAAAATAAATTATCAACAATCCTGTGAAAACCGTATCGATATCATTTTTCAATCTCAGGATATGTTACAAAATATGTCGGTGATTGGAATTTTTATTTATATTTCGACTACTCCGGTTACGTTAGGAATTACTTAAGTTATTATATAAAATAATAATAAAATATAAAATGTTACTTTATTTGATTCAATATAATATTGTGAACAAATTACCATTAAAGCAAAGCTAATTAATAATATTGGTTAGCGGCGCGCCAGATGCTAAAAATATCGACCACCATTTTCGATGTAAGACTACAACCTCTGTCGAATAAACAGAACGAAATTTTCAATTTTTGCTGGTGAGAAAGTTCGAGTAACAAGTCTTATTTTCTCTAGCAGGTCATCCCTTGTTGTGGGTGTGTTTGCAAAAAATAAATATTTTATTCGCTCCCAGAAATAGGAATATACGCAATACAAGTCTGGGGATCTGGCTGGCCAATGAAATATACTTCCACATTCTACCCACCGATCAGGAAATGTTTGATGTAAAAAATTCCGGACGTCTGTAGAATAGTGTGCCAGACGCCCATCATGTAAAAACATTTTACAAAGAATTTCTAGAGGTATATCCTTTAAGTTCTAAGAGAATTGGCAATTTATGAATTAAGAAATCTACATATCGCTCTCTAGTTAGAATCTAATTTAAAAAGAAAGGCCCAATAATTTGTGAACCCAGAATTCCGTATCAGTGACTGTTATCGAAATCTAGAGCAGTCAAACTTTAGTAAAGAATCACATGTATGGGTACAACCTGTGGTTATCAAATATTTTTTAATAATTATTGAAATAAAAAAAATCTCTAGATTATTATGCAAAATTTACAGGAAATAAATCTTTGTTTTCTCGGTATAACAAAGATGTTTTAGTTATAATGAATCAAGTTAATACTTAGCTGTGTTCTGTTAGAATATTACGATCTGTGGTTCGACATGTTCCCAACTCCCTAGCTAATGTTCTGTGCTTATTAGTGGTTTGAAATTCACATCTACCTTGTCTTCGATATATAGCACGGTACACGTTTTCTGTGGTACGCAAAAGATGGGTCAGACGAATATAAACTTTGAATTTTTCATACATTGGAAAGAAATTTCCGACTTGTTAAATATTTCTTTATTTGCTATATATCATTTGGCTTGAAAATTTATCGAATATATTTTCCCTAGCATCTCAGGCGTAATGAAGTCTCATATTGAATAAGGATGATGAATAGAAACTTCTATTTTTTTTATTATGAAATTTTGTATTTAAATTTTGTTTCGCCACTTAGCGCTGAGGGTAAGAGTAATACTGGAAAAATTTAACTGACTATCTATAGGTCATAAAAAGTAATTCCTAACGCAACCAACCTTATTCAATTATATTTGGGGAAACCGGAGTAGTCGAAATATAAATTCCCATCACCGACGCATTTTGTAACATATTTCGAGACCGCATTGTTGATAATTTATTCTTCTTTCTGACTCTGTTGTCCAAACTACATGTTTGTATTTAATGTTTTAGAAAAAATATGATTTCTAAAAAAATGGATAGCGCCCTCTAGCGGTTCGGTAATTCACTGTAATTGTTATAATATATACTTGATAGATTTGTGGAGAAAAGCCAATTCCAAACAGCTCAAGTTTGTAAAAATCGGTTAAGCCAAACCATAATAACGAGCGTTTGTTTTCAACAAGTTCTAGTTTTTGGAATACTTTAGTTAGGTAAATATTGTAGAAAATCAGCGATTTTCACTTTAGGTGTTCCGTTACGCCCTCTAGCGGTTATTGTACAACACACTAAATATTTTTTTCTCGTTGCCACTTTAGTCTAGAATATTTTTTCTCCAGAGCTGTACTACGAGCTATTCCTGAGATATGGATTGCGGCCCTGTTTATTTAAAAACCTAATGGAATTATAATAAATGTGAAAATTCAAATGTTAATGACTACAGAGTGATGTAAATTATACTAATTTTCATCTATGTCCACCTTATATTCCTAGTCTTCCCCTCTACATTCTCCAACTTCCCCACACCACAATGCCATGAAAAAGCCGTGTCCCTAACCTACATCATTTTCACAATCAAATATATGGCATTTTAAATGCCTACAAGTGGTAAAGAATGAGGGAGGTCTCAGAAATTGATCAAACAATATTGATGAGGCTGCTAGGTAATAAATAAAAAAATATGTATTAAAATTAGTTTTACTTACGCAAAAATCCCTTCGTTCAGTGCCATACCATTGGTACAAATTTTGCAAAAGTATAACATTTCCAATTTAGCTCTATATAGTTCATTTAATGGTAACTTTTATTTTTTCAAGTTATTTCTAGAGTCATCTATATCGTCTTGTCATTTTTCAACAACTTCCACCATAATTTTCCTTTTTCTTAATCCAACGCTTTCCAGGTATCGCGAAAATTTAGAAAAGTTGAAGGACAGATATTCGGTAGCGTTCAAACTGTATTCCAAATAGAAAGTTTGCATATCCGAGTACAGTCAATCCACGAAGCAGTTTGCATTAAATTTTACTTCGAGCTACTAACACATGTGTACCTCCGCCATCTTCATCAGTGATTAAGGATGTTCGAGAACAGGAGGACGCTTTACACAATAATTTGAAAACAGTACCAACCCGAAAAAATTAAAAAATACCAACCCACATTAACAAAAATGTTTCAACAAATACACATACTCTAACACGAAAGTGTAATCTGACAATGTCGCGAGTTGCACTTTCTCTTCGGATTGCCCCTGAGTTTATTTTCATTTTGTATTGCCACGAAACACATGCGCAAACCATTAAATTATGCAGATATAAAGGTAAATTGAAAACAAAATTGTCAGAACCTGTACAAGTAAAAAATGGTAAAGACCGAACAGAAGCTAAAGTAACGGCTTTTGATGGCATTGAAACTTTGAGTTGAATATCTATTCATTTGTTAGTGGTAAGGTGGCAAAAAGTGAAGAAGATAGTTGATAGAATTACTAAAACAATTAGGTTAAGAAATAGATTTTATAAAATTTAAAAATATATTTTTGAGTTACTATGAATATCGTTTGATTGTTAAATGTACTATTAAAAGTTTTATATAAAAACATGTAATACAAAAATTATCGAAAATTGTTTTAATTCTAGTTTGCCCTACATTATACATATATATATAAAATGAGTAATACATAACACGTTTATTTATATCAAGTAAATAAAACTTCTTACAATAAATATGCACATAATATTTATTATGTTTTTTTATTCATTCTTGCTGTTGGATGTGAATTAAATCGATGTGTGTAGACTATAGAGCGTAGTGCAAAGGAGAAAACACTCTGTGTATAAAAAAGTGTCCGTTAAATTGCATTAAATTAGTGTGGCGCTGATGTAGGAAGAGGGTGGATTTAAAGTAAGTTTTTAGAATATCTCATATATATTTAAAAAGGAGCATTTTACATATCCTTGGTTGGGAAAAAGACAAAAGCTGTGGCTTAAAATTAATTTAATTTCATATTTAGTAATTCACATCATACGCTCTTCTTACACCAGCGTCATTCGGGTCAATTCTTGAAATTGTTATTTCATGCTTTCAGCTGGACACTTTTTCAGTTTAATCCCCATATAAGTGTTTCATCCTTGTCTTTACTATCCATAATGTAGACAAAAGTTAGATGTAAATGTTGGCCGGTTGTCGAGATTATGGAGCAAGTAACTGCTCAAACTACACACTACTGCCATATTTTAGTGTCATATTTCGATAGGTTATAAAACCTGTGAAATTGTTTTTATTAGTCTATTTTTTTAATTAATCAATCAATCCCAAATTTTAAAAGTAGAAATCTTTATTAACAACTAACTACATATTTCAAGAAGTACCTATATTTATATTTTACCTATGTTGTAATCGAGCTAACTGGTAAGACGGGATTTTTTGAAGGAATATTTAAATAGATTTAAAGTCGTCGGACTGATTAAAGATGATAATTATACATCATTAGTGATAGTTAAATATATTTAATAAGGATGAACTATTGAATTTTCAGAAAGCACTAAATGTAATTAAGAAGACTACAATAAATAACTGATTCCAAATTGAATTAAAAGACAAAATTTTTAAGAACCACCTACACATGAAAAGGCAGTACGGGAAGTATATGCAGATACCAAATCTATTAACGATTCGTACAAAAGTCTTACTTACATATTTTGGCAAACAAGGTCTGAAAATAGCTTAGTTTTTAAGAAAACAGAATATTAGTGTTGGGGTTAAAACAAACAACAGTCGAAAATAACAAACCGAAAATTGATCAAGACAATAGGTCATAAAGTCCATAAGGGTCAAAGCGGTAGAGCGTGAAAAAAACGCATCCATCAACAATGAAGTTCTTGTTGTTTCCTGAATGATATTTGTGGCATATTTTTCAATGTCTAAGTACTTATTTTGTCTATTCATGGGTTTTCTCTCCTCCAAATTTTTTCCTGTAACAGATAAGTATTTAAAAAATTGTATATGTAGAACAAAGTGTAGTAAGGCAATTTCGTAAAATTGCCCGGATTACTGGTTGTCTGTACAGAGATTCTTCCTCACAGTTTTTCTGAGAGAAAGAGATGTCTATAAAATGATCAACCAGTATTCCTGTATATAAGAAATGTATTGTATATTGTGTAATACTTATCTGTGTATGGAGACGTTTCAACTCCGAGTCTGGAGTCGTTGTCAATCGTTTAGTGTTGTTTTCGAGGCTTTTTTCTAAGATAAGTATTACACAATATACAATACATTTCTTATATACAGGAATACTGGTTGATCATTTTATAGACATCTCTTTCTCTCAGAAAAACTGTGAGGAAGAATCTCTGTACAGACAACCAGTAATCCGGGCAATTTTACGAAATTGCCTTACTACACTTTGTTCTACATATACAATTTTTTAAATACTTATCTGTTACAGGAAAAAATTTGGAGGAGAGAAAACCCATGAATAGACAAAATAATTCAAGACCTCCTCAACAATCTTTTCGAAGTCTAAGTACTTCTTGGGAAATAACACCACAGTTAAGAAAATTGTCTAGGTCAGACTCCGTTGTCAATGGTTTAAGAAACTACGGATTAAAAAGGCACAATTCTAAGATGTAAATTAAAATATTTGACAATATGTATTATTTGATTTCTGACGTAACTAAGAGAATTTTATTTGTAATATACAGAATAGCACAGAAACTTCTAAATATCATATATTGATAAAGTTCCTTTCAAATTGGAAGAATTTGAAAGGGAGATCTTCAGAATTTTATGTGGCGCTCCTAGGTGCGACTTTGTTATAAGATAGTGCATTCGCCAAAAATGCGACCAAAGAATTTTGTTGATTCAGTGATCCCATTAAAACTATAAGGGAAAACCTAGGAAAAACCTTATGAATTATCCCGATATTGGGTTGTTCACAAGAACATGACCATTAGCAATTTCTTCCTTATTCATCCGCAACCAGGAACGACTGAATTCTACGGAGGTAGTAGCGATACAATCGTTTTCATTTAACAAAATTAAAGCAGACTCTTTTAGTTTTCTTTTGGTGTTGTGTTCTTCTTTGTGTAATATAACTGAATTTTGAAACTGTATTTTATGACCAAAGTCCCAAGCATGTTCACAAATTTTGGATTTTTCAAATTGTCGTTTTTTATGTAATTTTTGTGTTCGTTTATTCGAACATTTAGAGGTCTAGAGGTTTCTCCAATATAGAATTTATTACACTCACAAGGGATTTTATAAATGCAATTTTTTGTATTTTGAGATGTGTTATTTGGTTTGGTTTTTGATATAATTGATTTTAGTGTATTTCTTGTTTTAAATGATGTTTTGATATTATATCTGTTTCCCACTCTTTTTAGTCTTTCTGATAGACCCTGCATGCATGGTATAGTTATGGTATTAATGTTATAGTATTAATCTTGGGACTCAGTGTTGCTTGGTGAAGTTTGATGTTGGTTGTTAGGGATTGTTTGGTATTCGATTTTGTTTAACTCGTCATTAATAAATTTATTTGGGTAATGATTGGCAGAAAGTACATTTTTATAAACGTTTTTTCTTCATTGAATTTATTGATGTTAGAACAGTTGGTTTTTGCTCTGTTATATAGAGATTTGATGATACCTCTTTTTACTGAATTTGGATGATTAGAATTAAAGTTGAGATACCTGTTAGTATGAGTCGGTTTTCTGTAAACTTCTGTTTCAAATGTCGCTTGTGTTTTGGTTATTAAAATGTCTAAGAATGGTAATCTGTTATTCTGTTTAAGCTCTAGTGTAAACTGTTCTGTGTTGTTTATGTCGTTAAGTAATGCATATAAATCCTCAAGATTATGTTCCCAAATAACTGTGGTGTTATTTCCCAAGAAGTACTTCGACAATGATGTTATTTTCTAACTAAAAAAACTGATTCCTATTACACCAAACATTTTGTGTCAGAAAACTAAATTATTACTTATTACTTTCAGCAAATAAAAACAAACAATGAAATCTTTTAGAATCCTTAAAAATTAATAAGCTTCAGGCAAATTATAAAATAATCAAATAGGCTGAATAATTCATCCTTATTAAACATATTTAACTATCAATATTAAGTGATAATCTTCTATAATCCATTTTTTACCTGGTAATTATCCTCAAATACATCACAAGTTGAATATTACTATAGGAATTTCTTGAAATATTGTAGTTTGTTTTTCATAGAGATATTGAGAATTTGGGAACATTTCAATTGAACTAATTTTTTGTGATTTGTTTATTATGAATTTCTATCCGGTATCGGAAAAATTTATGTTTTGCTTTCGAACATCCTTAAAACGTAGTTGAGATGCAATCAATATTAGTGGAACATTTTGGATATCAATATCACAGTACTCTTGAAAGAGACACTTTAAGTTGCAGTATCAACTGTTGTACCATCATTTGTTACCGCAGCTTTAACAGCAGCATGCATTATTACAGTACCTATCATAGTCTCACTCAGTGAAGGGTTTTTGATGTTGAATTTGAAGATGAGAAAATATGTAAGCTTTTTATTCGTTATTGTTCAATCTCATGAACTCATTGATGATTGTCCATTAAATTTTCTCTGTTTCACAATATACTGCATTAACCTCACTTTGCATCTCTTCATGTTCAGTATCTCCGTATAATTGTCTGTAAATTCCTAAAGTCCTTTCCATGTCAAAATTGGATTCAAATTCTTTTTTTCGTTGTAAAATTAGATCTTTGTTATCTTCATACAGTTGAATGAATTTGTTTTCAACAAGAACGTCATTTTTTTCGCTTCTAAAAGGGATATGCAATAACACCATTTCTCGTCTGTAATCATTGAAATTTTCGACCATATCGTAATTGTGGTACCTAATAACTGTCGGATGTTTTCTTCTTATGTATTCTCGTTTGTAATTTTTGTTATATTTTGATACAAACTGCTCCAGAGTAACATCACTCAAGTGTTCTGGCCTTTTCTCATATTTATCAAACCAGTTTTCTCTGGACTTATCAATGCCATCATCTTCCATGTGTTCTAATTCTTTAAGAATGTTTCTTATTCTCTGCCGTTCAATTGGATGTTCAGTTGGTATGTAAACACCTGGTATTAAAGATTTCGCCATAGGTAGACGTAACAAATACCACGCAGATTCTTGTACAGACATTTCCACAGACTGTAGAATATCGACCTTGACTTTTTCGGTTAATTCTCCTGTATCAAATTTTGAATGTTCATTCAGAATCTCGATGATTTTTCGATGCAAATTGCTAATTCCTCGGTTGGTTTTGTCAAAGTATTGAATAAAGTAAGCAGCACAAGCAAGTTCATCTTGAATAATTTGCAATTCCATATTAGATTGTAAGTGATGTAACACAAATGGATTGAACGGAATGTGCCACTTTTCGAAAGGTTGACGCTTGTAAAACAACATTGGACGATCAATACCAGCACGGATAATGTTATGGTAATGTTCAACAGATGTAATATTATTGTGAGAGTAAAAGTGTTGAAAATCTGTGTAATCAAAATTTTCCAAATTTGTTTGTATCAGTTTGTAATGTTGTTTGTACCTTTGGAAAGCGTCTTCAGTATAATCGTTATCCGTATATTCCATTGGCGCTAGTATAACTGTGTTTTGAGATGGCATGAAGGGTCCCCCAAACCTGCACTTTTGTTTCTTATTAAGATCTTCTTTTTTATGACATGTAAAACTGTGTTTGTGAGTTTGAAGCTTGATATTTCCAGATGCTTCTGTAGCGGATACTGAGACTAAATTATCAATCATATGGATAACCTTATTGTTATCATTCAATAAATCAGATGGAACATTATCTAACCATAAAAAAATGTGAACATTAGGGCTGCCATGGCGTTGAAATTCAACCCTTTTAAAATAATCTATCACCTTGTATTTGCCGAAAGGACTCTTGCTTTTTAATTGTAAAATGTGTAACAAACAATTTACAAGTTTATTGAAATAAATAGCACACGTAATAGCATCTTCGTTAACTAGTACAGTTTTATCTACATAAGGCATTTGCGTTAACGATTCACTCGAAATCCTTCTTCCTGTATTTTTTAATTTGTATAATAATTTCAACAAATCTTCCCACCCAGTTTCATTGGCAGTGAGTGTCATAAAAGCAGTAGGTGCTCCTTTTTGTCTCATAATTGCAAAAAGGTCTTTCTTGCGATCTTCCCAATACCAGTCCGAATTAGGTATACATCGAAGAAATGCCAGATTTGTGCCAACGTAATTTTTGTCATAAGCTGTAGTCTGAATTTCTTGTTTAGTATTACTGTAGAAGTCTTCGGCGATAGTAACATCTCTGACATATTGTATTGTTATTTTTATCGCCAAATATAGAAGATGCTGTGGATCTGCACCTCGCCGGTCTGTACGCAGCAGTTCACTGGCAGCTTGCATGAAGGGTGTGACCTTAATTCCTCCTCTGTAACGTCTGAACTGCCCACAGTATATAGTGGGAAATGAAAGCTCCTCGGCATGCCCATCAAATAATTCATTGATTGAGATATTATAGTTGCAGCGAGTCACATTTAACACATGATCTTTGTTCCACAATAAAGTTTGCTGTTGTGCTGTGAGCTTGTCTTCCATAGAAGCATCTCCAATGATATCAGCTATGTTAGTTTCTGGAGTTTCTTTGTTATTGTTGAAAAAATTATTGTCAATGGTGATGTTATATTGAGTAAAAAGCGGAGTTTTCACTAAATGGGTCAACCATTCCTTAATGTTGCTTTTGTTTACTAGTCCATTGACATGATTAGTTTTATGAATCAATTTCTTTTTAATGTGTACATAGAAGCAAGGATCATCCTCAATATTCCTAGGTAGTTTATTCACCATATTATTAACTGATACAGGCACGTTTATTATCTCGTCGTAAATTTCGAACTGCCCAGGAACACGTCTGAGTCTTCTTATCTGCATAAAAGGTAATTTAGGTGTAATCAGCCTTTGGGAAACAACATCTAATGTAGGCAAATGCGACGGCACTGTTGGATAGCAAAATCCATTATATGTTGACAACAGTGGAATCATGTGTAGGTCCAAAGCGCCTTTACATGTAGAGCAAATTTGTACTCCAGTACCAATGACATAATTCTGGAATTCAGATAAAAAGTATTTAATATTATTACGTGAAATAAAACGAAACCACTAAAACCTCAATAATTACCGGTAATATGGTTTTTAAAACAACATCATGGCTTTGAGAACTTCTTCTTAAATCTGTTTTCCACCAAAGCCTGTCACAAACTGTACAGGAATGACCAAAAGTGTTAGTTTTGAAAAAATTAAATAAAACCAAATGGCCGTCACTATGTTGGTAGTAATTTGAATACTTTGGCACTAAACTGTCAGGATTGCCTACATCCATGTTTATTACATGATTGGAATTTTCTAATCTGAAACAATATTTATTACTTAAAAAGTCGAAATATAGTTGATTAACTTTATGTTTTCTTGGGAATAACACCATAATTGAAATAAAAACCTGTATATTGAACGAAAAAAACAAACGTTTCAAAGTCGATTCTTCGAATTTGAAAGCTGTTTAACCATAATCTTTAGAATTTTTTGTGCTACCTGTATATATAAAAACAACATATTTTTTTCTATGTCAACTTAAATGTCATAAATCAAACTTTCATTTTGCAATTTACATTTTTAATACATATAAAGCCATTGACAACGAAGTCAGAATCGACTTTGAAACGTTTGGTTTTTTCGTTCAATATACAGCTTTTTATTTCAATTGTGGTGTTATTCCCAAGAAAACATAAAAATAATCGAAATATAGTGAAAAGAATGAAACTAAATAAAAAAATGTTCGAGACTGAACGATGGAAGCGAAAGCTCGTTCTCAATAACGGCCGTAAATTTTAGGAAAATTAAAATAACTATTTTAATTATTTTTTAGTTTTCTTGGGAATAACACTACAATTGAAATAAAAAAACTGTATATTGAAAGAAAATACCAAACATTTCAAAGTCGATTCTGACTTCGTTGTCAATGGCTTTAAAATATGTAATGAAAATGTAAATTGCAAACTGAAAGTGTGATTTATGACATTTAAGTTGAAATAAGATTTTTATTGTTTTTAAATATAAAGGTAGCACAAAAAATTCTAAAGAACATGTATTAAGTTAAACAGCTTTCAAGTTGGAAGAATTTGAAAGAGTTGTCTTTAGAAATTATAAGTGGCGTTCCTAGGTACGACTTTGTTATAAGATAGCGCATTCGCCAAATCAAAGATCAAAGAATTCTGCCATTTCAGTGATCCCATTAACGTCATAAGGAAACCTAGGAAAAACCTCATGAACTATTCGGATACTGGGTTGTTCAAAAGGAGACGACCATTAATATTTTTTCCTTAATTGTCGGTAACCAGATACGATTGAATTATACAAAAGTAGAAGCGATACAATCGTTTTCATTCAAAAGCATTAAGGCAGACTCTTTTATTTTTCGTTTTGTGTTATGTTGTTCTTTGTAAAGTATAGTTAAATTGTCAAATTGTATTTTATGGCCTAGGTCCCATGCATGTTCACAAATTTTCGATTTTTCAAATTGTCGTTTCTTTATGTAATTCTTGTTTTCATTTATTCGTACGTTTATTGGTCTCGATGTTTCTCCAATATAAAAACTATTTTGTTACGATTCAAGTATTAATCCTAATGTGTAATTTAGTTTTTAATTTACTTAAATATAACTGCAAAGAATATATGACGTTAATTTAATTTTTAATTTAAATTTGTAATAATAATTCAAAACTACTTCACATAATTAATATTCTGGCAGTATACAGGGTATACATAGTTTGAGTACATATATTTTAGGTAGAGATAGTATAAACTAAATCAAATAAAAAAAGTCTCATTTCATTATGGTCTGTAGCCCTTAATAACTAAGGAAATCCAAAATACATTTTATGTAAATTATTGTCAAAGCGGCAATATCGCGTCCTGACAATACATAAATACCTAAAGAAATAACGTCGGCTAAGAAAAAATAAACACATGACCTGTGATAAAGACTTTTTTTTTGTATAGTAATTAAATGTTTAATGTGATTTGTTTCGGTAAATAAAACATTTATGACAGGTACTTCTGATATAGATTTCGTATTAGCAATTAATTTTTGGAAGAAATCTTTCAGAAATTATGTCAAAGCAGAGAAGGATGAAAATATATTTACATATTATTTAGAAAGAACTCGATGCAATGTAATGAAAAATGATATATTTTAACCGCTGAATTGTTCAGAAACAAACACATTAGTAACTGAACGATTTAATCTACTTCTTATAAAAATGTGGCATTGCAAACTATAAATAAATGTTTCACGAAAACTACACTTAATAAACTAAGTTGCAGAATGTAAACAAAACAATGTCTAAGTGTTTATTGGGAAGTAACACCACACTTTAAAAGAAATATTTAAATTTACATCTTGGAATTGTACTTTTTTAATCCGTAATTTCTTAGCCATTGACAACGGGGTCTGATCTAGACTAGAAAGTGTGGTGTTATTTCCCAATAAACACTTAGACATTGAAAAATATGCCACAAGTATCCTTCAGAAAACAAGTAAACAAAACAACACTACAAAAACCACGTAGCAATAGCCACCCACGTTATGTTCGTTGGAATCAACAGCAAACAGTGTTATCGCGATGTTGCCATATCGTTCAACCGTTTGCAGTTTCATTTCAATTAATTTTTAATGATCAAAAAAGAGATTTGGCAATGTTAAAGTTATTGGTAAACCCTTTTGATGTGTTTAGCAGCTACATTTGAAGTTCCAGAAGTGTTTTCAATGTAAAATTGTTTGTTTTTGACTGTAAAAATGAGTGTGAAATTCGTTTTTGACCAAACTATAGTTCGTTTTAAAAAATGTTATAGGGGACTTTGATTTATTTTCACCTTAACTATTATGCCTTCAAAATCTTTGCACTCATACCGTTTACACCCTGAATAACGAGGTGACCTTGATTACAACAGATTTAATTATAGGTATATTATTAAGTCGATATTTTTTAAATATCAAAGCATCCTCGGACTTTTTTTCAAAATAGCTGCTATAATACAGATCAAAACAAGTATCTGTTTTAGAACAAATTTACAAATTTGAATAGTGAAAAGTACCTGGAATTCGAAATTTCACCAAGTTAGCTCTATTTAACAGCATTTTTCCTAAGATCATTACTTTTTAAAACCACTTACCTAACAGAAAATAAATTAATTCCTATGAATTCTTTCTTATAACTAAGGTAATAAGAGTGTAAATTCACAGGGTACTCAAAGATGATGTCATAAATAATAAATTTTACGCCTAAACAGGGACAAACCTGCAAATAAACTAACTTTTCGTTTGGTTTCAAATTCAATATATTTTTTACATTAATGAATACCATAAAACGATATTTTTTTATTTACTTGCTAGAGGCATATCAACACTATATTCAGTGTGTCCAAGATAAGAATTCGAATCTTGGAAAACGTAGGAGTTATAATGTTTGTTAAATTAGTTGCAGATTTATATCCCTTTTACATAAACTATCTTCAACTGATTTGTATATTATTGAATTTTTTGTGTGATTTTAATATTATTTGAACAGAAATAAAAAAGAGAAATACTTTGTCATTTTAAGGTGAACAAGTAAACACTTTTTAAAATGGTGAAGAAAACATTTGCAGATTTTCATATGTGAAATATCATTTTCAAATTTTTTAAATAACATCCCGTTTTTATTTGTAATTTTGAATTTTAAAATAGGTGATTTATTACTTGCCATCAAAGTTGAAATAAATTAGGCTATTTGCAAATGCTTTACATAATAAGTATCTAAAGCAAAATTGAAATTAACTGTTTTCGTTGAATTTGATATCACAAAAATGATATATCACCAAAGTGTGACATATATATGCCTGTGATGGAGAAGGAAGCTTAGAAGAAACAAAAAATACTTTGAACAGTCTCTAGACTTTTTCCCTGACAATTTGGCTGATGTCAATACATTAAATTAATGGAAACATGATATGCAGGACGCTAGAATACCAACATGATAGAACTGTTGGTCATTTCACAGAAAAAAATAACAAGCGATTCATAGGAGAAAAACCTTCATCAGAAACATTAACAAAAGAGCCAATGTACATGTAAAAAACATTATATATGTTCAAATAAATTATTTGTATGTATTCTTGGGAAATAACACCTCAATCAAAACAAAAATCTGTATATTCAAGGAAAAAACAAATGTTTCCAGGTCTATTTATGTGTTATTTCCCAAGAACACATAAAAATAATCGAGGTTATGCCACAAATAACATTTAAAAGACAATGTTCAAAGAAAGGTTTGTTTGCATTGCAAAAGTTGAATATATTTAAAAAAACGTAATTTGTGGAAATTGCAATTGTAGTATCAGTTAATTATTATAATGAATTTCCAACAAGTATCGGCCGAATCAATTCAGTATTTGAAAAAAGCTGATACCAGCTTTGTGGCCCTGTGGTATTTCAAACTACTTCGGAGAAGTTCTTTCGCCACCCAGAACATCTGGTTTTACAACAAATGTGTCGAAAATGATATTATACCAAGATACATCCAGCTAAAAACACAAAACAGAAGTCTATCAGCACAGAAATGGATGAAAGTAGGTATGAAGAAATGGATGCTCGAAGACCGCAAACTCCAATGCCAAAAACGTGAGGTTTGTTACATCTATTTAAAGGTAAGTCACACTGAATTATTATCTAGATTACACTATATTGAATTTTCCATTTTCGATACAGAAACACGAGACAAAGTTCGCCATTTAGTACATCAAAAATTTTGTAAACAAAAACATAAACTTAATGCCCTCATTTCAAAAAAAAACCCGAAACAACCACTAAGTATCAAAACAAAATATACAGATCACAAATTTTTCGATAGATTCACCAATTTGTCAGACACTGTATTCACTTCCTACGAACAGTCACTACTTGAAAAAGGTTTCAAATACAATATTAACATCAATTCATCTACAAAAGCATATGAAAATTTAGGAATAGAAACAGAGATTGCTTTAAATAAATATCCTGATAATCTTAGTAACAAACATATTTTCGCAAACATTATAAAATCTGAATGTATTAAAGACAACTGTTATACCCATGATCATAAAATAGTAAAATCAATTAAAGACAAAACAGAACAAGACAACATAATATTCACCCCAGCGGATAAAGGTAATACAATAGTTGCTATAAAAAACACCGATTATATAGACAAAACAATGAATTTTTTGAATTCAGGTACATATCAGGTCCTTACCAAAGACCCCACAGAATAATTTTTTCAAAGGCAAATAAAATCTTTAATACAAAATACAACAATATTCAAAGATATCTCAAAATTTAAACTGATTCAGATGAACCCACAACCGCCACAACTGTATTCATTAATCAAACTCCATAAACAAAATTACCCTATCCGTCCAGTTGTATCATATATGACAGCTCCAGCTTATAAAATTTCAAAAATTTTAATAAATGTTATTAAAGATTCCTGCAACTTTCATTCAAAATTCAGTGTTAAAAATTCTTTAGAGCTTGTAGAAAAAATTAAAAATGTTAGTCTACCGTCTAATGCCAAATTAATTTCTTTTGACGTTCAGAATTTATTCCCCAGTATACCTCCATCAGACACTATCACTATAATTTCCGACATATTAGATAAAAACAACATTAATCCAATAATAAAAACAGATATATTAACAGCATTAGATACATGTCTTAAACAAAATTATTTTCAATTCAATGATGTTTTTTACACAAGTCACGAAGGCTTGATTATGGGGAACCCTATGAGTCCCATACTCGCAGAAATTTTCATGGCTAATATTGAAACCAAAATTCACCAAAACGTATTGGCTAAAAATTTTATTTATTGGTATAGATATGTAGACGATATTTTAGCTTGTTTCGTAGGGACGAATAGACAATTAGAAACGTTTCTCAATTTTATAAACAATATCCATCCAAATATTAAATTTACTATAGAGTGTGAACAAGATGACAAAATCAATTTCCTAGATCTAACAATTAACAAGGTAAATGGCAAACACGAGTTTTCAATATTTCACAAACCATCTCAAACCGATCTAACGATTCACCGCACTTCTATACATCCATATCAACAAAAACTTTCCGCTTACAATAGTAAGGTTCATAGATTACTTTCTATAAAACAATCACCAGACAATTTTCAGAAAGAATTAAACATAATCAAACAGATAGCAGTAAATAACGGGTTTGAGGCCGAATTAATAGAAAATATTCTTAGAAATCAAAAACACAAAAAGTCATTAAGAGAAGTTTACCCTGACAGCAAAACCAATATTGATTCATATAATAGTATAACCTATTTTGGCAAACCAAGTTCAAAAATAGCATCCTTTTTAAGAAAACAGAATATTAACGTTGCATTCAAACAAACAATAGTCTTCGAAAATTTATCAAAAATAACAAATCAAAAATCGATCCAAAAAATAAATCTGGAGTCTATAAATTATCATGTGGGTCATGCCCTAAAGCCTATATCGGTCAAAGCGGCAGAGCGTGTAAAAAACGTATCTATGAACACCGTAATTCTTTCATTAATCAAAAAACAGATTCCAATTATGCTGAACATTTAGTAACAGAAAATCATCTTTTCCATGAAAATTTTAAATTATTACATTCAGAAAATAAAGGGAATAAATTAAACCTTTTAGAATCATTGGAGATTAATAAACTTAAAAATACCGGTAATTTGTTAAACGACCAGACAGAAATAAATAATTCTCCCTTAATAAACCTCTTTAGTTAATCCTTTTACCTGTAATAAAATTAAATAATCCTGTTTAAAACTAAGTACCTGGTAATTATATCACTTCTCGAATATAAATACAACTTCCTCAAGAAATACCCAGTTAGTCTAGTTCCTTGACAAAGACATTAGTCGAAACGCGTCGGACAGTTTTCAAAAAACCTAATTTGTGGAAATTGCAATTGTAGTATCAGTTAATTATTGAATATATTTCACTACTTCTGCATGTTCAGAATAATTTGACATATCTGAATAGATCCAATTATGACTAGTCTAGTAGTGGAAGAAATACTTTAAAACTGGTTAAGTCCGATTTAGCACTGTAAATATGATACTAACATTTCAAAACGGTTTTTGTTGACTTGTGTTATATGAAGAAGACAAAATTGAAAGGAATAACATCAAATAGATATTTTTATAGTACGGGAGAGATTTTTGTAAGACGAAATTAATGTCTATAATTAAAAAAAAGAAGTAAATTAAAGGTTTGGCTCAACTTGATGCAAAACCGTACATGAACGATTCGGCGCATGCCAATTATCTTAAAAGCGTACCAACAAGAGCTTGCACGATACACGGAATGAATCAGCTTTTTGTACCAACCAAAATGTGTACTGTATGAACGGTTCTCGTACGGTTTTCTCAGTTCACGATTTTTAAAGGAACTGATAGTTCATTCAATTATGACTTGCGCAGTTCCATTCTCCAATTACATACAAACAACATTCTATGTCATTAAGAGGTTTAGTAATCGAAATAAGATTATTTTTCATTAAAAATAATTTGGTCAAGTGCGAGTTGGAGTCGCATACTAAGGGTTCGGTACCATCTTCAAGATTCTAATATTCCAGTTTCAGACAAGCAGGGAATGAGTGCATTTTCTTATATTTACCCTAATATCTTTTAAAGGAAGCGTTTTAAATTTATAAAAAATATACACTTTCATTTTCCACACAGACTTTTTATTTTATCTGCTTCAGCATTCGCTTGATTTTTATATGAATACATATGTATTTAATTTTCTAATTTGGCTTCCAAAAATTAACATTAGGGTTTTATTTTACTAATAGCCTTTTATAATCTACTGTCTGAATTTTGAGGCTCTGTAAATTGGCAGATAAAGGCAAAATAGGTCAAGTTTTAAATTATAAATTATTAAATGTTATTCAAATTATTTAAAAATACAAATAAAATATATTTTTCAAAATTTAAATAGTGTAGTTTCTAAAGTGAAAATTGGCGACGTTAATATCTTTTAAACAAATGATTTAAAAATATGATATATTTATAATTCACATAATGCCTTTTATCTGATATATGACATGATGCGTTTGAAAATTTTGAATTTTCCATTTAATTGTATAATTTGTCCCTAAAATTCCTATGGGGGTTTTCTAATAATTTTTCTTATAAATTTCAAGTGAGCCCCAGTACCCCTAATTATTTTCAAAATTTTGGGTAGTATGGTTTCGGAAATAAAGCGAGAAATGAATTTTTTTATATCTTTATGTCAATATCTTGTAAATAATTAATTTTAAAAATATAAAAAATATATATTTGTATTCCTCATAATGAGCCCTTTCATTTGATGTATTGCATGATGCGTTAAAAAATATTTTTTTATTTTCCGTTTAATTCTATAATTTGGCCCCCAATATTAATATTATGGATTTCTTCATATTTTTCTTGTAAACAAAAAAAATTAGGTCTTATAGTTTGGGGAATAATGGGGAAATGGGTAATTTTTTAATATATTTTAAAATATTCATTTAAAAAAAATAAAAAAATATATTTGTATTCGTCATAATGAGCCCTGTGATTTGATATATTACATGATCCGTTAGAAACAATTATAATTTTTTATTTTCCATTTAATTCTATAATTTGCCCCCCAAAATGAATATTAGGGGTTTGTCCTTACTTTTCCAGTAAAGTTCAGGTGAGGGGCTCTATCTCATTTTTTTTCAAAATTTTCCAGCTTATGGTTTCGGAGATAAGGGGGGGATGGGTAAATTTTTTTATATTTTTGTTAATATCTTTTAATTAATTCATTTTAAAAATATGAAAAAATATATCTGTTTTCGTCATAATGAGCCCTTTCATTTGATATATAACATGATGGGTTAGAAACAATTTTAATTTTATATTTTCCATTTAATTCTGTAATTTGCCACCCAAAATTAAAAGTAGAGGTTTCTCCTTATTTTTCCAGTAAACTTCAAGTCAGACCCTATACCTCTAATTTTTTTCAAAACTTTAAGTTTTATAGTTTCGGAGATAAGGGGGTATGGGTAAATTTTGGTATATTTTTGTTAATATCTTTTTAACTATTTTTTTAAATATGAAAAAAATATATTTTTGTTCCTCAGAATGAGACCTTTCATTTGATATATTACATGATGCGTTTGAAAAATTTTTTATTTTTAATTTTTCATTTAATTCTATAATTTGCCCCCAAAAATAATATTAATGGTTTCTCCTTATTTTTCCTGTAAAGTTCGGGCAACGTTCTATATTTCCTATTTTTTTCAAAATTTTATGCTCAGTAGTTCCGGAGATCGGGGGGGGGGGACGGTCGATTTTTTAAGTCCCCCCCAGAAGTACCCCTAAAATCAAAATTTCTTCTTTTACGATATCTACTCCTGATCGGGTCCACCAAACTATACATTGATACCAAATTTCAACCTCTTCCGTCCAGTAGTTTAGGAGAAAATGTGACAGAGGCAGAAATCCGGAGTGATATTATAAGGGTATCCGTATATTGTATATACGGAACCCTAAAAACATTGAACCCTAAAAACATTGAACCAAAATTAAAAAAAAAACAGAAAATTATTGATGTACGTGTATCTATAACGGAAGTAATGTGCAATTGGAAGTAAAATTATGTTTCGTTTTATATTTTTAGAGGAAACGATTAATGCATTTAGCCCGAAATCAAAAAGTAACGTTGGTAATTTGTTATTTTTCTCCGCTACAGTCACTACCATTGTGAACAAATTAATTACACTTATTAACATGATGTCTGACCAGTATGATAATTACTGACAGTGATTTCGGTGTTATTATCTGTTTCGAAAACGTACCAACACAACTGGAATTGTACAAATCTCAGACATGCGCTTTGAGTAGTTCCTGAACGGTGTACCGTATGATTTGGTAAGGATACTCTGCATCAAGTTGGGCCAAATCTTAAATGTTACTATATATTTATATATATATGACTAGTCGACTATTATAAATATACCTTGATTCATTCTGAACGGTAATTGCAGCCTTTATTTGATTCAACTTTTTACGCTCTCGGTATCTTTTATTGTATAGAGCAGCGGTTTTCTTAGATTTAAAAAAGATTTTAATTTATTATAAAAATTGTTATATGCTTTTTGAATCAATTTATAGTTAACCATAGTTATTAATATTATGAATCCTATTTATTAAAAACTAATGTAGGAATTCATTCTTATAACAAAATATTGCATTAAAAATTCATGTTAATGATGAATTTAATCACTGAGAAAATGAATAAAATTGATAACGAGAATTCATAGTATTAATGTACAAATTGATTCGAAAATAACCGGGTAAATTACCAGAATGTCCCAATTATTAATATTACGTTAGATTTGGTGTTATACTCCGATGGGGTGTTTTTAATTTGTGAATTTGGTAAGTACCCTTTATTATAGTAGATAATTATATTTATTTATTACCCAGTCATGCTAATATGTGCATGTATAATAATTTATTGTCGGTAATGTGAAAATCACGTTCTCTGCAATAAATGGAAATAAAACATGTCTATTATGAGAAATCTGATAAGAAAAAGGTGTTTAATATCCTATTTCTTGAAAACTAGTCATACAATTTTAGTAATATTCTGTTCAGTTAAACACTCAACATTTGCTAACGTAAAAATGTAATAACATATATTGTTGACGGAGAAAATGTAGAAGTAAAGGGTACTATAAAAAAACTTCCTTTTTTTATATGTACGGTTTTTGCAATCAGTTTAACATCTTGTTGAGTATAAAGAGACTCATTAATAGTAAACAATATTATATGCCCTCTCTATCCATATTGATGACTCGCACTGTATTTTATATGAAGCCCATCAAAAAAATGATTACTTTAACGATATATTAATTATCCAATAACATCTTATGTTTTCAATGTTGTAATTAAATTCATTTTTTTTTTAATTGATGGCAACTATTTTGTGAAATATTTGTGTCAATAATGTACAAATCATGATTTCTCCAATAACCGGAAATGAAGCAAGTCTATCATGAGAAATCTGTTATCAAAACTGAGACATTTTCAATGAACTCTGTATCTCGAAATCTAGTCATAGAATCTGTTTAAAAATTTTGGCGGAAGTCCATTTTTCCATAAAAAAGGTGTCTGGTCCTATAGAATAAATTGACGAGCAGTCACTATTGATAATGTGATATACAAGATCAAAATAAACCTGTCATAAATAATGATATTGAATACCCTTTCGTAAAATAATTAATGAATATTTTAGTAATAACTCATTGGGTGCATTCAGGGAATTATAGCATTAAAGCGCTGAAGCGCCACAGCGCTTTGCTTCCGCTGAATAAAAACTTTTGTTTCTAGTTATTTTCACTAGTTATGTTTACTTGTTGGCGACACTTTTGCGTAATATCAACACAGAATTTGACAGCTGATTTAGTTATAAAGCGGTAAAGCGGAGAATTTATATGCTTTACTGCTTTATTATAGCGCTGCAGGGCTGTGGGTAAAGCAGACACTCTTTAGTACACCGCTTTAACAAAGCGCTGCATCGCTACAATTCCCTGAATGCACACAATGATAGGGAGACGATAATTTAGCAATGGGAGATTGCAAACTATTAAATAAAACATGTTATTTACAAGGTGGATACGGAAAAGATTTATATTTTCTACAAATTTATTTTTTCTCGAAAATTATTATGTAATAAACTGTAATATTTGAAAATAAATTCTTTGACGTCATTACTTTGACAAATATACTTTTTTAACATATGTCATCAGAAACGTTTAAAAATTATCGCTTAATATGTCGAGCGATACTTTTTGTGCATAATTTTATCATAACACTGTATATATACGTACTTTTGTAATTTACGATCTCTATCTTCTTTTTCACGTTGGGCATGCATTTCTTTTTTACGCTGCCTATACGCTTTTTGACGCTCCGCTTGTGTTTTTGGTATTTTTTTAATATATTTATCAACGGTTTCATTAATCGCATTAACTGCTTCGTGTTGGAAAATTATAGGTCTTGTATCATGACTTGACGGCGTTAACTGTGGCGTAGTTACGGGTGCTAAGTACTCGAAAGGTTCCGCTTCTTGCCTCGGAATCATTTCATCAAAAACATAGTTCAATGTCGCCTTAAGTTTTTGTCTACACCTGTATTCTCGCTGATAATCAGCATTGGACTTTTTCACTGGCTTATCTCCAATCATATTTTGCGCTTCTTTCAGTTTCTTTTTGCGGAGTCTGTACTCTCGCTGTCGCTCTGCTTGAGTTTTTGATTTTTTCGGTGCTGGTATTAATGGAGGACTGGGTACAGAACTGTAAACACAAAATTTGACTATTATCAAATGTCGAATCAGTTCAATTTGTATTTAAACTAGCAGACTGGTCCCCGGCTCCGTATGGTGTAGACAAATTGGTGTTGTATTTTAATGTAAACATTGTAAAAATATGTAAAGAAATTCCTAGAATCTCATCACAGCCCCACCTACCCGGTTCAATTGTAAGTCTAAACCATTTCAGATACCCACTCAAACTAATTTATAAAGTTTCATCAAAATTGGCGCTACCTTCAGGCGTTAAATTTTTTTCTACAAACCTATTGCAGTGCCTCCTATCGGGTCAAATTGTATAGCTAACCTAGTCAAACGCACAATTTTCATCAAAATCGACCCGACCTTTATTAGTAGACAAAAGAAATGTCCTACAACCAGATTGCAGTGCCTCTTAGCGGATCAAATTGTAAATATAACTCACTTAAACACACACAAAAAGTTTAATCAAAATCGGCACAACCTTCAGTGGCGTAGCGACCTTAACTCGCGCCCGGGGAACAATACCTTTTTAGCGCCCCGCTCCCATTCGAAAACTATTGTTTTGCGGACCATTTGGCGCCCCTTTGTGAGTGGCGCCCGGGGCATTATGCACCCCCCCTTGCCCACCCTCGCTACGCCACTGCTAACCTTTAGAAGTTAAAAAAACTCCTACAACCCTAATGAAGCGGCCCCTACCGGGTCAAATTGTAAATCTAGCCCACTCAAGCACACCCAAAAAGTTTCATCAAAATCAGTCCAACCGATTAAGAGTTAGAACAATTTTTCCCTACAATCCGATAGCAGAGCCACCTATCGGGTTCAATTGTAAATCTAAACCATTACTGGGACCAACTTGAATTCACAAAGTTATAAAAATGTTTACAACACGATTGCAGCGTCCCTTAACAGATCAATTTGTAAATATTTATTTATTACTTAAACACAGAAAAAAGTTTCATCAAAATTGGTCCTACCGTTAAATTCTAAGGACATTCCTAGAACCCAAGCGCAGCGCCACCTACCTGGTCTAATTGTAAATCTAAACCATTCCAGGGACCTATACAAACTTACACAAAAAGTTTCACCAAAATCGGCCCAACTTTTACAACTACGTTACACCGCCAGAGTCAAAACTGTTGTTCAATTGTAAATCTAAACCATTTTATGGGCTCACTCAAACTCACACAAACAATTTCATAAAAATCGGCTGAACCTTTAAGAATTAAAGAAAAATACGTACCAAGATTAAATAGTCGTTATGTTTCCTGAAAGCTTCCAATTTTCTGACAATTTTATTTCCATAAGAACCGTATACAAACACAAAAAGATGACCCACAAGAACCGACTCGAACCAAACGGAGAACTTCGTTTGTTAAGGAGGATCCATAACCTGGGCACATGAAAGAGAGATCTATTGTTCTTTACCTATGAGCATCGAGGTACCATGGTAAAATATGCATCAGAACTTTAAACATGTCTAATCACACAACTTACAGACTTTAACTCCAGGAATCTCAAGGAGGATAAAATTCAACTACACTACATCAACTATCAAATCTAGCTAGAATTGTAGAGAAAGAACAAGAAGCAGCAAAATCAAATACGGTATCATTAGCAAAAGTAATTGTAGGAGGACAAGCGAAGCACTAATAATAATTGAATATGGCAAGCTCCTATACCACCAGGTCTTTAATAACTAAATAACTTTTCATGGAATTCCTATTAAATAGAACTGCTGCTGGTCTATATATTCAATATAAATATGATTTAGTAAAGTAGGCGAGAAGTAGGTTTACGAAATAATTATTCCCTTCTATTAGTTGTTGAGAGAGCATACATTCTTGCAATAATATTTACCATTTATTTTACATTCAACACGAATGTGCTCAAAAGACAAGTAAACTATGCGTAACCTGTAATGCAAGACACCACCTATTTGTGAAAGATAGTAAGGAGGTAAGAATACAACTTGTTTACCTGTAGCAGCATCTTATCATGTAATACTATGCCAAAACTTAAATCTGGTGATGAAAACATAAAAATTCTTTCAAAACAATTTAGAAATTGAAAATATGTACAAGCAGCGCAATTTGAGTCCGTGTGTTTTGTCAGGAACTTTCAAAACAAGTCCTGAACTAAACCGCTTCTTGACTTGACATTTCAACACTATTGGGTATGTTGACACTAAGCATGTTTGTAGCGATTACAATAACTAAGTCTAAATAGTCATTCAAAACCCCGGCGAGTTTATATTGTAAATTGAAGATTCCTCTGTTAATCTGGGCGCATGAATATTCGTCAGTGATGTCATGTTAACCTAACCTAACCATCTAGATAACGGGTCGTAGCTATTGTTCAAAAGTAACGATAATCTCCAATGTCTAACAATCAAACACATACCGGAACAATGGCCTTCATAAAATTGAACCACAAAAGCGTGTAAAGAAGACTTCCGGAATTATAGATCGATAAGCTCCCTGCTGATAATGTACAAAATGTACATTAAGATCATACAAAACACAATACAAAGTATTC
The DNA here is from genome assembly GCA_034190945.1 of Octodonta nipae. Classification (NCBI taxonomy): domain Eukaryota; kingdom Metazoa; phylum Arthropoda; class Insecta; order Coleoptera; family Chrysomelidae; genus Octodonta; species Octodonta nipae. The sequence continues at coordinate 25,086,302 of CM067223.1, forward strand.
TAAAGTTTGCTAAACCAAAAACAAGTGAGATTACGTAGTGGTTTCACCACCATTTATCGCAACATACTATGGATGGTAGAGGTAACGATGGCAAATTTATTTTGGAATTAACCTGAAAAAGTGTCCAGATGAAAGCATTAAATAACAAATTGAAGAAGTGACCAGAATAGCGCTGGTGTAGAAAGAGAGTACGATGTGAATTGCTAAATATATAATAATATTAATGTTAAGCTGTAGTTTTCGTCTTCTTTTTAACCAAGGGGCTAACATACACAAATTTTATAAATATCTATGACATTTTCCAATAATTTTTGGCGCGCTGTTTAAAATCCACCCTCTTGCTACATCAGCGCCACACCATTTAAGCATTTGGGGGAGACTTTTTCTTACAGACTGTGTTTTCTTTAGCTCTACCTTCCATAATACAAACACTAAGGGAAGTTAATAGTCGAACTAAAACAAATCAAATACAACTCGCATTGACCTTCATAGTCTTCGAAAAAGCATTCGATACTATGTCACCGAATGCAATATGTAATGCCCTTATTGAGCAAGGTGTAGATACTAAATAAGCCATATATAGAAACGATGGCCAGTATATATTGAAAAGCCAAAATCAGAAATTTCAGGGCAGTCCAGAATTTCCCACCAACAGAAGAATCATACAAGGTGGTGTCATCTCACCAAAGCTATTCACAGTGATTTAGAAAATATGTTGCAAAAGTTAGAAATCAACAAAAAATAACTGAATTCGACACAATACAAAGTAACGAATAGGTCTAATTATGAACAACAGATACAATCACCTAGTACATTCATGACATCATGCTAAATAATATAACCCTGGTAGTGGTGGAAGGATATTTATGCCGGTATATTTAATAGATATATCAGGCTCGCTACTAACAGAAATGAACAGAAGAATCAAACTTGTAGGGATAACATTCGGAAACAACATTAGTCTAGAATGCTAGACCATCTCAAAAAGAGTACTTGATCGATGTGTTTTCTAAAAATCGAAATTACACCATAAATAAAAGTTACACAAAGGTCATGAAGAGGTTCATGAAAGGAATAACAAGGAAAGGCCGCAAGAGAATCAAATTGATAACAAATAAGACAAATATATTAGATGTCAGCCACAAAGTAAAATCCCTGAATTGGCAATAGGCATGTGTTGCCATCTATTGTCAGATATTTACATAATTTTGTTAACAGTCGGTTTTACTACCCATCAAAATTTAACTTTAAAGGAAATTCAATTCTTACGGAGTAAACTGTAGAAACTTACTCATTCTCCTCCTTGATGTTAAGTTCTTCATGTTTCAACTGCATCTCATCCATTGTTACAAGACCGTTTGCATATTCTTGCTTGACTGTCATAACTGACACATCTTCACTAGGATATATGGATTCTACTTTTACAATAGCTGCTTGTTCATTTTTAAAAGTTTTTGAACTATTAACGACACAATTGGTATAGTAGTCATCATCAACGACTTCTTCCTTTACTTGTACCATTTCAAATTTGTTTAGGTGCACTTTCATGTTTTCACAATCTTTAAGAACATTTGATGTAGACCATGTTGATATCAAAGTTTTAAAGTTGCTTAGAGAAACTTGGCAAGAATAACATACCACAGGACTCTCTGTAATTTCTAAATCCTGAAAATGTAAAAAAGTAGGAAGTGATGAATCTGTTAAAATTCAACAATTATGTCAAGGAGACTCATCCTAGGTAGATCAATCGCGCACTGGATGTATCTATTGCAAATACCATTTATAGGCAACAGATAACGTTCATATTGTTATTATTGCATAATGTTAACAGTCGTGAATTTAATTGTTCATGCACACCAAGTTATGTAATTTCATTGAAAATTAATGTTTGACAGTACTATGGATGTGAAGACGCGTCTTCAAATTTAACGAAATGCATCAAATGCATAAAGAAGTGTTCGAGAGGACATTCAATTGTGGGAAGCGCAACTGATGAAGGTTCCCTAACCAGAAACAATATGTATTATATTGATATATAATATATATTGTCTTGCGTACAAAGGAATGACACCTCGAAGAGAGTAGTACTATGGATATCAATTTTTTTATAATTATATTACTTGTTTGTGGGTCTAGAATAATTCGTCATAACCACATCACACTATTATTGCTTTTTGTAATAGGTTAATAAATAAACTGATGTACCTGACCCTTAGAAGGCAAGGACCGTTGAGTTTGAGGAATATAATGTGAAGCTTGAAATATTCCTTGACTAAGGTAAGACAACTTCCTAAGTAAGCACCTCACAAGCTATTGGATCAAATACAAAAAGTTGAATAATTTTGTTTAACTTCTTGTCAGCATAATACTTACTAGCATCGAAGTTCAGGAAAGCGTACCTGATGAAAACTCTCAGTGATTGTGTGCTTTGTGTATCCGTTTTGTCGTAGAGCGGCAGTTATCTGTTTTAATTTGTATGTTATGTTGTTATCATCTGTTAGCTGTATAGATATGGAAACGAGCGTGTTGGCACCTCCCTGTATTTGAGAAGGGGATTGCCGCAATTTTCAAAAGCATGACATAGCGACGGCATCAAAACCGCATTAGACGTCTAGGAAATCCTAAACCATAAGTTAAGCTAGAAAACCAAGAGTGTATAATATAACTTGCGGAACGTGTGACAAAGTATACGTCGGACAAACAGGAAAATTTCAGTCCATTTAGATGAATACAAACTAGCTGTCAAAAACAAACAAATGACATCGGCGCTGTTCCAACATCAACAACAATTAGACCACAAAATCAATTTAGATAGTTGTAAACATATAGGATAAACAACCCATTATAAAACAAGAGTCATCCGAGAAGTCATTGAGATCGAGAAAGGGGACAACTAAACAATACAGACAACGCTCTGCACCTCCCCAATACATGGAAGGCAGTTATTCAACAACAAAGCAAAACAGAATTACCTACACATAAACCAAAGCCGTCAATAAGCGAGTTACAAAATCGAGAACCGCCCTGTAAGCACAAACACCCAGCCAAGCAGCCGATCGAGATATGATGTCATCCGAGGTGATAAATAGAACCGAAACTGTAATTGTCAACAAGTCTTATTTTGTCCGTTGATATTGAATGTACGAATTGAATTTTATATCTTTGTTTTTAAATTAAATAAATATTTTTTAAAAACAGTTTTCGATTTGATCGGAAGTTTACTGGCGCAGTCATTTCGGATTTGAGTTTGGAAAACTTTCATTGTGAAGTTGTTTTTGTGAGTTTTAACTCTTAACGAACTCGACGAACTTACAAACTTTTCGTGCAGTGGAAACCTGAAATTTGGACTACCTTGGTTGCAGCCGTTTCAACGAACGAATATCGAAGACCCGGTGAGCCATCCATTGAATTTTCCTAATTTCTATCTCCCATTTTCATATCAGACAAAGTTTGACTTCACCAAATACCAAAGCAAATAACCTTGGTATTGTTAAGTGAATTGAATCATCAATTACGTTTCATATATTAATGAATATAATATCTTGAAACATAGTTTGCAGTAATTTTATAAATAAGAGAATTGTTTCACACAATTGCGTCTCAGATATTAATGCATATAATATTTCAGACATAATTCCGAGAATTTTGAAGTTGATTGAACTTTGATTAATTTTAAATTGATTTTGAACATTTTTGAGTTTTGCTTAGTTAATAGAAACCATATTTTATCCATTTAATTTTAAGTTTAGCTTAGTATTTTCGAGCTTACAAAAAGTAGTATTAGTCCAGTTCATTAGGTAAAAATTCAAAATTGAGGATTTAATTAGAAACTTGGATAATTTAGTATTAGAAAGAGAAATCATGCCAAACGGACAAGATCCAGCAAATGTACCTATAAATTATCAGTTATTAAGATTGTATATTGATACTATACCAAATTTTGACGGAAATGATAACTGTACTTTAGAAATTTTCCTTGAACATTGTGAATATCTTATTGCAACCTATACTAATCCAAGAAATTTGCAAGATCCGATAAATGGATTTTTAATTAGAGCAGTAATCAGTAAATTATCAGGTAATGCTTTAGTATTGGTAGGCAGTAGACCCGAAATTAGAGATTGGAATGAACTTAAAAATCTTCTTCGATTAACATTTGGAGATCAACGTAACTTAGATTGTCTTGTACAAGAAATGATCATTATGAAACCTAATAAAAATGAAAATTTTGTAAATTTTGGACAACGTTTACAACGTTGTAGAAGCCTCATTGCCTCAAAATTAAAATCTATGAATTTACCTCTTGCAGAATGTACTTTCAAAATTAAAAATTATGATGAACTTGCTCTAAAAACTTTTGTTAGAGGTTTATCAGGTAGAATTCAAGATATGGTTAGGCTTAGAAACCCTGATAGTCTTGAAGTTGCAATAGGTTACGTGATTGAAGAAGAAAATTTTATTTTAGCTCAGAAGCAAGGTAATTATTTACAAAATTCGTTTGTTGCAAATAAACCAAATATACAAAGACCTGTCTCCATAAATCAAGGAACAAATCAACTACCTTTCACTGGCCTGAGACCGAATTTCATCAGTAACCAAATTCAACATTTTCCTAGACCTAATTTCAATAATTTTCCGAGACCCAATTTTTATCAGTTCACTCCTCCTCCAAATTTTAACATGCCAAATTTTAATAATAACAGTCAAATATTCAGGCCTCGTTTCCCAGTAAATGAACATTTGAAACGAGACGTTTTTAAACCAACTGGTCAAGTTCCAAAAAATAAACCTGAACCTATGTCTACTACTAGTAGAATTCCTACTATACAGCAAAGCCAACGTAGAAACTTTTTCCGACCAACTGGCCCAAGAAATTTTGATTTTCAAGAACTCCATAATATGGAAATGTCGAATTCTATACCTTCTACTTCAGATTTTGATAACTATGACTATAATGCCTCTGGGAACACAAATTATTATCCAAACGATTATCTCGACTATTCCAATGAACTATCTGAAAATTATGTAAGCGAAGAAGAAACTATTCCCGAAGAAAATTTTACTCAGGCTCCAACCCAAACAAATCTAACATAATAAATTTAAATCATTTATTAGATGAATTACCTTATCTTTATATTCCTGAATTAAATGCAAAATTTCTATTGGATACAGGTAGTTCCCGTAGTTTAATTAGTACGAAGCTAGCATATACATTTTTCCAGGAACATATCTTGAAAGAAAATTTTCATATCCAAACTTCTCATGATATTAGTTTTCACGACGAAGTATTAATAATTCCGATTTTTGAAACTTTTCAGTGTGATGCTTTTCATAAATTTTATGTTTTTGACTTTAATAAAAAATATGATGGTTTAATTGGTATGGATCTTCTCCACCAACTTCAAGCCATAGTAGACATTCATAATAAACAGTTAATCACCCCTACTATTCGTATTCCCATATATTATTCGGAAGTTTCAAAAACTCCTACAAAAAAATTCTTAAAATGCAACCACAGTATAATAGTTCCCCCAAGGACTGAACAAATTGTTAAAATTCCAGTTTGTTATGAAAGTGGATTAGGTATTTTAGAGCAAACAAATTTCGGTAAAGACGTTGTAACTCCAGAAGCAGTAGTAAACATCAAAGACTACTATGCCACAACAACCATTCTGAATCCTAATATTAACCCTATTAAAATTGACATATGTGAATCTTTCAATATTGAGTTAATTAATCCCAATGAAGTCTACTTCACTGATAATATCTATGAACCACCAAAACTGACAAAACAACAGGACAATTTACTTAAAGCCAACTTAAAAAATATAAAACTAGAACATTGTAATAAAGAAGAACGAGAAGCCTTACGTAAACTTTGCTATGAATTTCGAGATATTTTTTATTGCGAAGACATTCCTTTAAGTTTTACAAATGAAATAACTCATAAAATAAATTTGACTGATGAAACACCTGTATTTACAAAATCTTACCGTTTCCCAGAAATTCATAAAAATGAAGTCAAAATTCAAATTAATAAAATGTTAGAGCAAGGTATTATTAAACACTCTACGTCTCCATGGAGCAGTCCAATTTGGATTGTACCCAAAAAATTAGATAACTCAGGAAGACAAAAATGGCGTATAGTTATTGACTACCGAAAGTTAAATGACAAAACCATTAATGACAAATACCCGCTACCCCAAATTACAGAACTCCTTGACAAGTTAGGTCGTGCAAACTATTTCACTACTTTAGATCTGGCATCCGGTTATCACCAAATTGAAATTGACAAAAACGATATCCCAAAAACAGCTTTTTCAACCCTTAATGGACATTTTGAATTTATAAGGATGCCTTTCGGACTAAAAAATGCACCCTCGACTTTCCAAAGGGTTATGGATAATGTATTACGAGGACTAAATAACGAAATTTGTATAACATACTTAGACGACATTTTAACTTTCAGTACTTCCTTACAAGAGCACATTGTCCGATTTAGAAAAGTTTTTCAGAGACTTCGAAATGCAAACTTGAAAATTCAATTAGATAAAAGTGAATTCCTTAAGAAAACAGTTAATTACCTTGGTCATGTAATAACCCCAGACGGTGTGAAACCTAATCCTGACAAAATTTTGGCAGTTCAAAACTTTCCAATTCCGAAAACCCAGACAGAAATAAAATCATTTCTTGGATTACTCGGTTATTACCGCCGTTTCATAAAAGACTTTGCAAAGATCACAAAACCCCTTACATCTTGTCTTAAAAAGAATGCCAAAATCATTCATGACACAAAGTTTATTGAGTCCTTTGAAACTTGTAAGAAGATTTTATGTAATGACCCCGTACTCCAATATCCTGACTTTTCTAAGAATTTCATACTTACAACAGATGCATCAGATGTAGCCCTAGGTGCCGTTCTCAGTCAAGGACCTATTGGATCCGATCGACCAATTGCCTATGCATCTCGTACATTAAATGAAACCGAGAGAAAATATAGTACTATTGAAAAGGAAACCCTTGCAATAGTATGGGCGTGTTCTTATTTCAGACCTTATATTTTTGGGAGACCCTTTACGATTTATTCTGATTGCCGCCCTTTAATTTGGCTTTTTAACATCAAAGAACCCAATTCCAAACTTGTTAGATGGCGACTGAAACTCGCTGAGTATGATTACAAAATTGTTTACAAAAAAGGCAAACTTAATACTAATGCTGATGCCCTTTCCCGAATAAATTTAAACATGCACGAAACTGAATCAGTAATTAACAATCCAGGTGACGTAAATCAAACAACTTTAGAGTACTTAAGACAATACGCTTCGAACCCAGACAATTTTCGAGACCCTGAAATAAACCCCTCTGGAAACCCAAATGAACTTATAACAAATACTTCTGTTCAACAAAATACTAATCACTCAAGAACTTCATCTTCTACTAACAGCTCTGATAATGAAACCCCACACTCTATGTCTTTCGAACATGAAAATGATGGAATCCCTATTCTAGATGAAATTATTAATAATAAATCCAAACAAATTCACGTATATAAACATAATCTTGATAAATTTTCGATCAAGTATCAAAGTTGTGGAAGAAATAAAATTATTACCGTAAAAACTCCTTTGCAAGATACTGAAATAAATGTTTTCGAATTTTTAAGAGATTATCTTAAACCCAATTCAACATATTACATATATTTTCATGATAGAGATTTTATTCCTATCTTTAGTAGAGTTTATTCTCAAAAATTCGACAGACGAAACTTGAGACTTATTATGTGTTCTAAACTGGTAAATACAGTCACTGACATTGGAGAACAACTAACCTTAATTAAAAATCACCATGAAGGAAAAACTAATCACCGTGGAATTGACGAGACTTATTCATGTTTAAAAAGAAATTATTATTGGACTAAAATGAAAACAACTATTCAAAAATTTATAAATTCATGTGAAATTTGTCAGAGAGCAAAATACTCTCGCAAAAATCCCTATGTACCTCTTATTCTTACAGAAACGCCTTCAAAACCTTTCGAATTAGTACATATAGACGTATTTTATTATAACACAAATAACTATTTAACAATTGTTGACTCATTTTCAAAATTCGCCCAAGTTATACCCATTACAGGAAAAACTGCTGTAAATATATGTGACGGACTTATAAAGTACTTTACAAATTTTGGTGTTCCTCAAAAATTAGTGTCAGATAGTGGACGAGAGTTTAATAACGAGACCGTTAAAGAACTTATGAAACTTCACAAAATAACGATTCATTTTACTACCCCAGCTCATCATGAATCAAACAGCATAGTAGAGCGATTCCATTCAACCCTTATTGAGCATCTGAGAATACTTCAAGAAACAAATCCTAGTGAAACAGACTTGATTAACTATGCGGTGCTAGGTTACAACAATTCGATTCATAGTTCGACTGGATTCACCCCTTTTGAACTCGTTTTTGGTCATACAAACTCAAGATCCCCTGATGAAATATTTATTCCCAAAGAAGCTTACACAAATTACGTTCAAAATCATAAACAAAAACTTATACAAGTATACGAAAACGTTCATAATAAGTTAGAAACAGGTAAAAAGAAAGTTTTAGCAAAAACCAATATTAACGGTGACAAAAACGTTCAATTTAAGCTTAATCAAACAGTATATAAAAAGAACCCAAAAACTAACCGAAACAAAAAACATAACAAATTTCTTGGACCTTATGTCATTACTAAAATGTTAGAACATAATAAAGTTGAAATTAAAAATCCTAAAAACAAAATAGAAATCGTTCATATTAAAGAACTAAGAAAACCCCCTTTATTACAGGATCAAAATGAAAGTCACCCTCCTGAGCATCCTACTAGTAGCACTGGTGCAAGCACAGGACATCAAAGTGATGAAAATTGATGATTCCCCAGGAATTCTTCCCTTTAAGTTAGGCACAAATCGTATTATATCAAGCAAACATGTTTTTCTACATGAAGTTGACTTAAACACTCTTGAAATAAGTGTTAATAATTTACTGAAAAATTACAAAGATTTAAACACAACATTGACTAATAGTAACCTCATTTACAGAATAATTTTATTTACGAACTATAATCACTTAAAACCTCTAATGGATGAAATAATGCTTAAATTAAACAATGTTTTTATTAACAACAATTCAAGAATTAAACGTGGTTTAATTAATTTTGGGGGCACTGTTCAAAAATGGCTTTGGGGAACCCTTAGTGCTGATGATGGTGAACGTTATGATAAAGCAATAACCATATTAAAACAAAATCAACAAAAAATTGTCAATCACGTAAATGAACAAATCTCGCTGTCCAAACAACTTATCAGTAAATATTCAAAAGATATTGAAACAATAACCAAAAACCAAAAGAAAATTTCTGAATATATAGAATCATATATGCCGTATATGGAAAATGCAACTGATCAATTTTATCAATATACTTCTTATTTAACTATGATTGAACAAATATTCATTAATGCTCACATGACAATTACGTTTTTGGATAATCTCGAAAATGCTATAATGTTTGCTAAACTGCATACAATCCACCCAGATATATTATCAACTCAAAATTTACATGAAATTCTTGAGGAACTTAAAAGTCATCATAACAGTAATGAATTATTGAAAATAAGCTTACACTCGTGGTATTCGGTGATACAAACTAATTGTTATTTCCAAAAATCAAAAATTATTTTCACAATTGAAATTCCAATTGCCAATCCAAAACTATTTCAATACTTTCAACTATTTCCTATACCAACAAAGGACTTTAAAATAATAATCCCTTCTAAACCATTCCTGGCTCTAGAAGATAACGAATTTCAATATATGGCTCAACCATGTTATAAAATTGAAGAAACATTCATATGTGAACAAGAAGAATTAAAAACCGATATTCTAAATGATTGCATCGCCTCTTTAATTCAAGACAAAAAGACTCGATGTAAACAAAGTCCAATTGTAGTTCCCAAATTAATATTCAATAAAGTCAACGACCAGTTCATCATAGTGATTTCCCAAGAAGAAATTAAACTCAAATCAAATTGCCCAGATCAAAGCTACCTCATTGTTCAAGGTAATGTCATTATCCAAGTACCACCTAATTGTACAATCAAATATGGCAACTTCAAATTTGGCACGTATCAAGAAAGTTCTTTTGGTAAACCATTAATATTACCAAAACTAATTAATGGATCCACAATAATTGAATTATCACATAATCGCCCCTTAAATATTGATGATATCCCATTGGAAGAAATTCATTCATTAAAAAGAAACATAGAAGCAACACATCAATTATCTATAATGGATATAGATAACATGAATCAAAGTAATTGGTTATTATGGTTCATACTTTGTGCAGTCCTAGTGATCTCAGCATATTTCCTTATTTCCAAGATAAAAATTGTGAAACAAATATTATTTTCACAATTACCAGTCAGTGTCAAGAAAGAAGAAAATTCTGAACCTTCGGTCCTGTTTGATCCCGAAGTCCAGATTTAGGGGGGAAGAGTTACAAAATCGAGAACCGCCCTGTAAGCACAAACACCCAGCCAAGCAGCCGATCGAGATATGATGTCATCCGAGGTGATAAATAGAACAGAAACTGTAATTGTCAACAAGTCTTATTTTGTCCGTTGATATTGAATGTACGAATTGAATTTTATATCTTTGTTTTTAAATTAAATAAATATTTTTTAAAAACAGTTTTCGATTTGATCGGAAGTTTACTAGCGACCCAACAGACACAATAACGAAGGGGGCGGAGTCAATTCCTACCAATCAGACGAACTACGACCTCCGACAGAGGTATATAATAATACAGCTCAAATAAAATACCTCTCAGTTCACCGTGACGACGCATTATTTTTTGATATTTATGACTTGAAGCGAGTGACAAAGCGTTAAAAGATCTGTTTGTACAATTTATCAAGATAACTAATCAAATATTGCATATTTTCAAAATCACCATAAGTAAAAAACTTACCAATTCTACAATATGTCCCTGGAATACTTCCATTATGCAATCATCTTTTAGAACTTTTGATAAAGAAATAACAGTAGCAGCCTTAACAAAGTTCTTACAAAGGCGACACACAACTTTTTGATTTGCAGGTTTTTTATTGGAAGTGTTAGGATAGAAATTTTCTAGTATTTCCCTTAAATTCAGTTTGTTTTTATTACTTTCACATACATAAGGGGCTAAATAGCCTTCAGTGTTGATCAAGTTTGACTTGAAGTTAAAGGCGTTTTCAAGTTTTTCTTCGCATTCTTTACATATTGAATTACTTTCCTCGAGTGATGGTGCCTGCAAGTAATAATAATAATTTTTAAATAATATATACAACATTTTTTGTCTATTTATACATTAATAGGCTGTAAAAGACAGGAAAAAAGGAACCGATGAATTAGAAGGTAATGTGAACTCCAGGATGTATTAAGATGGGGATGTCCTTGAAGAAGAGCTAGGAATGAACACATTGGACTCCTTGTTATCATATCAACATCACAACAAGCCTGAACTGGAAATAACAAGCAACATTAAACTAAGAAAAAGATTAATAAAAAAATGTTTTAGAGAATGTTTCTCATATAATTTTTAAATTATATGAGAAACATTGTCTAAAACATTTTTTTTTATTTTCATAATTCTCGAACATCCATAACATCACACTCCCAGTAAAAAATATTTTAGTCTCTATTATTTTAGATAAATGAGAACAGAAGTCAAATTAAACAAGAGATTTAAGATCAATTATTAAAATCATTGAATCAATGTGGAAAGGTTTCACTTTATATTTGGTCAGCATGCAAAATTGTTGTTTAATAATGAAATAAAACAAAAATATTCTGTGAGTTACAGGGGAGGATCCAGGGTCCAGCTTCAGGGGTGGCGATAGGGTACGTCAAAGAGGGCGATCTATTCTATAGGAAAACATTGTATATCCTGGGCTGTTGTATTAAAACAGGAGATTTTCACTTTAAACTCACAAAATTGCTTTATTTCAAGCTTGTGGATGTAAAAATAATCTTGAAGCTCTCAGTTCAGTTTGAAAACTGAATGTGAGCCTAATTGTATTTTGCTAGTTTAAAAAAAAAACCAACTCACATTAAATTTAAACATACAATAATTTATGTTTAATAAAAAAGAACCGACTTCAACTGACTTAAAATAATAACAATTTAAAAAGGGTTTGCAATCCATTACTATTTGGAAAAATATTTATAGGCGATTCACTTTGAACATTTACGGACTTTTGTATTTAGTTGTATAGAATCACCTCTGAATCCACCTTAATATATTACAAATATTACTTTTTTCAAAAAAAAATTGTGCGATGGGGGAACGAACTTTTTTAATTTTTCTCTAATTTATATTATTTTTCTATTCTTCCACATATTTTTTAACTTAGGTTTTATTATTTTGTTGTTATTTGGACCACTCTGTATAACTGTAATGCACCCTATATTGCAGCCGCCTGAATATATACTTCTGTGTATTGGTCACCCAATACAACTTAATTACTCTCTTCGAGATGTCATTCCCCGAAAATTTTAGGTGTCGGTCTTTACATCTCGCGTCTCCAAATGCAACTTAATTAACTGCTTGTATTAATATAACAAATTTTCAAACCACCCTCTGTAACGATAATTTTACCCAACCTTATTTTAGGCACCTCCACAATATATAATATTTTTGCATCAGCCTGTATAACCATAATTCTACTCCACCTTATATTTACACCATCCTAGATATGCAATTACTTTAAAGATTTTTTGAATTCTTGTGGATAAGCTTAAGGCCAGACTGGCAGGATTGCACGCTGCGTTTTCTACGTTTCTTTTCGAGTTCTCACATAGTAGGTCACACCAACGGCTTTTCACGAGCTTGGAATCCAGCTCTATCCTGGCCCCAGCTCTATCCTGGCCACACACGCCGGTTGCAATTCAATTCATCTCCGCGTGCCTTCTGTTTGGTCGAGCTCCATGACAAAATGAATACCGCGTTCTTTTCTACCAGTGTGGCCACTCAACATAACGTGAAATAACGCAGAAAATAGAACCGATCCTATCTTTCGACGGCTGACCTTGATGATGCGCCCGACATTGACCCGTTGGGTTGAAATTCATGCCGCGTCTGGCCTCGCTGATTTGCAATAGTACGGCCTATTGTTTTTGCGTTTTTTCCTGCCAAAACATGGCGTGAAATCTCGCCAGTCTGACCATAGCCTTACTGTAATTATAATTCGCCCTATAATTCAAATATGCTAACTGCTTGTACTTATTTTTAACATTTTTTGTTCGACTCTGTATAACTATTATTCGACTCCTCACCCTTATTTCAACAGCCTTGCATATGCAACTACCACACAGTACAACATTTTTAACCATACTGTATAACTATAAATCTATTCCCCCTTATATTTAAACCATCATATATTTGCAACTGCTTATGTACCACCCAATATCACATTTATTAAAAAAATTGAATCCACCTGTATTACTGTAATGTTGAACCCCCGCACATTGCTTCCTGGTCGAATTTCGATATTGCACGCATACACACACACACACACACACCTACAACCCTATACCGTATAGAAAAGGTCGCCGGAATAACAATTTTTCCATTCGATACACTAATTGAATATATTTTGCCATTTCACACAACTGTAAGCCTCGTAAAAGAACTTCGTTTCAGAAACTGACTTCAAATATATCAAAATGAAAACCGTTATAAACAACCTGGGCGATGTATTTTTATGACATATCTTGACATTTAAAATTGAGATTTATGTAGAAAATTTGTCTTTCATGAGTTTAATTGAAATGTAGTCCCTTAATTACTGTTTTTTATGATTTTCTGGAAAAACGAACTCTCAAGGTAACGAAAATTATATGGTACCTTTCCGTAATATTCTTTAATAGAACGCAGTTTAAATCATCAAAATCGCTAAAGCCGTCTTTAAATAATCACCGAGCATACATTAAAAAAAAATTGCTGACGAATTGATCACCTCCTACTTTTTGGAAGTCGTTAATAATAATAATAATAAATTAGATTAGTGTTATGAATGTTAAATATATTTATTTTTATACTTCGTTTTATAAAACTTGAACAAACCAAAGAACACCCAAATGATGCAAGCATTCATTTTGGAAGACTAAACGAATTTTTTTCACTCACCACACTAATGTGTAGAAATGCCAGTTTGCCCAACATAATTTCATCAAGCATCGTCAGATTCATGCCATAAACATAGTTCAGGCATAATTTACATGTCTGTTCAATTTCAGAACGCAAAAATTGTATGTCCTGCATTATTCCTTCATCAGTCCCTTGTTGCTCAGCCATTTTAGATCTCTTTAAACTATACATTGGTGTGAATAAAGCCGACTCGTGTAGAGATTGGAATGGGTTGGTTGGTTTCTGGTTTTATAGTTAAGCTTGTCTCGATTCCTATAAAAGTATGCATACATAAGAAATGAATGGGAGTACCATTAACACATTTGAATCAAACAATAGCCATAGATATGTATTGTAAAATTCAAACCTTTAAACATTATTTAATAGCAATATAAAATTATTTAGTGTTAGTAATTACGTTATTTTCAAAATACTCGTAAATTACGAAAATTTAAGACCTGTCTAGGTTAGAGGGCATTTTGGGACATAAAATTTAACAGTACGTAGCTTATATCATCACTTCAGTAACAGATTATAGGGAATAACTCATAAGATTCTAATTTGTAGAAATAAATTAGTTAAATAATATTTAAAAAAAAACAAAATATGGATTTCGTTTGTTTTTGCTTACAAATTGAAGAAACGGTCTATGGAAAAGTTGCTAAGAATCAGCAATTCTTCTTGGTTTGAGCATTATGCATAACTATTAATGCAGAAAAATTTGTCGTTGCCAAAATGATGGTTTATTGTAAATTTATACGGACAAGTAGCTATTTTTTGAAATATCCCAAATCAAATAATTCAGCAGAACGCACTATATTAACCTGACTAATAACATCGGGATACACCAAACATATTTTGAAACATTATGAGATGCAATTCAATTTGTTTATCTTCGATTTTCTTTATATTGCTCCGAACTTTATTGAAAAAAGTAGTAAATATTGCATGTGCGCTTATGCGAGACATAGGGGCGGATCTACATTTTTCATGAGGAAGGGGCACGAGATGCCGATTAATTAAAATACTTTATTAGGTTTTATTTACCTATTATCTGTACACACTGAGCAATTTTTCCATTTTGTTTATGG
Organism: Octodonta nipae; assembly: GCA_034190945.1. Classification (NCBI taxonomy): domain Eukaryota; kingdom Metazoa; phylum Arthropoda; class Insecta; order Coleoptera; family Chrysomelidae; genus Octodonta; species Octodonta nipae. Next base: position 25,101,608 of record CM067223.1, read on the forward strand.
GATTAATGGTTCCTTGTCAACTGTCCAGTTAGATCGCCCATTTAAGCCCATATAAATATCCATGTTGAATATTTTTGGATTCTCTACAACTTCTTCATGAATGGCGATATGATCCCTTGATCACTTTTCCCACTATAAACAAAAAAAATCTATATTTTTTCCATCGGCATAACGCATTTTTTAAATTCATAGTGATGATGAACTGCACCATACAATGTCTAGGTTTGAAAATTACTCTCTAGATGACTAGTCTAAACCACATTCTCTGTACACAATATATTTGGCTTTATTTGTGTTCTTAGATTATGAGGTCAGACCAACACCATCCAGAGGGTTTTGTCAACACCACCTATTATACAAGGTCTGAGGATCATGGAGTGACATCATCATAAATGCCGAGTAATACAAACCATACATAGCAGAATCAGTTCACTGATATCAAGCCTATTACTGAAATTATTTTGCTTTTTTTTAAAGGCTTATATTAGAATCCGGCCTGCCAGCCACACATTGAGCCCTTAGCCAGTTTTTGATTTTTTTTTAGAACAACGCAATTGTGTACATATATATTTAATATTAATATTTTTTTGAATTTTTATTTCTCTTCCTCCAGTCTGTTAATGTTATTTCCACAGTAGATTGTTAAAACAGTAATTGTTATGGATTATGAATTTTACATTAAAATATATTCAGTAAAAAACATTTTTTTATAAGGCAATCTAAAATCACAGAGTTGTCAAAAACATTCTTAATGTGATTTTTTTAGCATTTTTCTTGTGTTGCAAAATTTTATAATTATAAATTATATACAAAAAAACTATATTTGTGACCTTTTTTAGGGGATTTTTGACTTTTCTTTTTCAATTTTTTATAATCATTTGTTTGAATTCAACTATAAGATGTTCATAAAATTTAAGTCCTAGTTGCATGACACATTGAACTTTTTTTAAAATTTGTAATTATTGAAATTTCTTAGTTTTTTTCTGAGTTCTTTGGGAATAACACCACATAAACTTAAAGGTCTGTATATTTCAAATAGTCCAAACATTTCAAAGTCTAAATCACACCCGCTATCACATGCAGCAATGTAAAAAATTTTTTGTTGTGAAATTAATATAGAGAATCTAAGAAATTCCTTACACACCACAAGCCTTCCTGAAGAAATGAAGTAAATTATTTCTGGTTGGTTGTTTCAAAATTTTCTATACAGCACTATGATACAAAATGGTGTTTATCTCCTTGTAAGAACTTTGATGTTAATTAACTTCAAGTAAATGGAAGTACAATGTTTCAACTAATGCAGTTTTTGGAACTTACATCTTTAAAAGTTAGGTTTTATGAACTCTATCCATTCCCCCCATATGTCCCTTATGAGTCCAACCAATACTCATTAAAACAACAAATTTTGATGTGCTAAACTTGCAAAAATGTATAACTTTAGATGGTATTGAATGTGCACTGATAAAAATGACACCCCTTAGCCAAAACAAATTAAATAGAAATAAAGAGAATACGTTCTAGAAATTTATTTCCATATATAACAAAAAAAAAAACAGTCAACTGTCCTAGATTGAAATACTTTCCACTAAAACTCGATCTGGTCATAGTAGTTTTTTTTATAAGGAACTATTTTTAAACATTTCTCTCTCAACAGTGGTTTTATGTTCGATCATCTACTAAGTAACATAATGTTTATGAAATTAGCTGTGTGTTTGAGTAGTTTCTTTCCTTGTAGTCAGTGGCAGACTAAGACTAAAGTAGGCCCTAGGCAACATTGTCCTTGCCTATTTTTCAGCCATAATGCATAGTTTGCATTTGGTACTTACCTAATTTTCTGACCCCAAAAATTAAGGGCCCTAGGCACATGCCTAGGCCTTAGTTGTAGTGCATTAAGAGCTCAAAAACAGAACAATAAAAAATGTTTAATACTGAGTATTATGTTTTTCTTAATTGGTTGCAAAAGAGCCTTTAATTCTAAACCATTTTCTGTATTATGGACAGCTCATATACTTTAGGATGTTACATTTTTTTGTATTAACTGGAAAAGACTGTGTTCTTCTATACTGTAGGTACTCTCAGGCCCATGACAGATGTAAAAATTAGAAAAAAAATATATTGGCGATTGGCGACAGCTTCCTCTTGGATTCAATTATACTTAATGTGCTATATCTATCAATAACTTCACTAACACTAATCACTTCATGAGGAAATGTAAATAGGAGAGTTTATCTATCACTAATTTAACATCTTCACTTAGCCTCTTATTATCAAAATATTTTAACTACATCTAACTATTTAAATCTCAAAGCCATTTTACATCCCAACCCGATGTTAGGTTAGAATAGCAAATAGCACTAAATTTGAGACATAGAGACTTACTATGTATAGACTCGGCTTTTGATGCAGTTCCATCTCAGAGCATATCTTAGATCATTTACCATCTAGATATAGCCTGTCAAGCATAAAATCGTGGCAACGCTAGAAAGAGAGGGCAAAAGAGACAGTAAGAGGCTATTTCACTTAGTGGATGGAAGCGGCCAATGAACATGCTGAACGTATTTCATTGGAAGCAGCTCCCAACCGAGTGAAATAGCCTCTTGCCCTCTCTCTCCTTAGTCTTACTTCGATATTTGTGCACTGCAGGCTATCTCTAGAAAGTAAATGCTCTAAGGAGCATATACATCTGGCGGAAACCTGCAATTCAAAAATATCTTGACAAGACTAGAAATAAAGGGCAATAAAGAGAGCAACATGTTCTCTCACTTGTGGATGCAGCTAATGAACTTTATACTAGACTAAGTTCATTGGAAGCTGCCCCCAATCGATTGAAATAAGTTCTTGCTTTCCCTATTGCCCCTCTCTTTTTAGTCTTGTGACGATATTCGTGTATTGCAGATTACTTCTAGAAGTATAAGCTCTAAGAGTCAAATAGCCACAGAAATTTCTGTCGCGGCTTTTGTTGTATCCTTGTCTTGTTTTGGTAAAGTGTGGGTAAAGTATTTGGCTGTACATCTACCGGGGGCACCGGGTGTGTAATCATTTATTGTGTATTGTTGGGTTCAAGTAACTTTAGAGTTTATACGTTTGTAGCTACCCTGCAATGCACAGATATCGTGGCAATCTAAAAAGGGCAATAGAGAGGGCAGAAGGCTATTTCACTCGATTGGAAGCTGCTTCCAATTAATGAGGTCCAGTAAGTAGTTCATTGGCTGTTTCCACCTACCAACTGGGTAACATTATGCCCTTTTTTCTAGTCTTGTCACATTTGTGTGTTGCAGGCTACCTCCAGCAGTATAAGACTAGATCAATGATGTCTTTAGTTATTCTCCATTTTATTAGCAGTTAATTTGGAGTTAGTTCACGTGATACTGATATGGCGAGTCACGCTAAATGCTATTAATTTTATTGGATGACAGAATGTTACTTAAAGTTCATTTCAGTTTTTTGGAAACCATATAGGAGAAGATACTCATGACATCAAATTGAGACATTATTTGCATGCCACAAGTCCGAATGTTCTAGTACCTGGTACGGCCGTACGTTTACATTTACAAGAGAAATTGCATGTTGAGACAAACAGTAGTCTGGCAATTAGTCGAAATTGCCTTACTGCACTTTGTTCTCCATTTACAAATTTCAAATATTACAACAAAACACAGAGAAAACCCTAATCATTTTGGAATTATTCAATTCATCTTTCTCTAAAAATAAACATCACATACAAATTTCAAATTTCACACAAAATGAATGCATATAATAAGACAGTAGGGAATACAAAAAAAAACTTTTAAGAAATACCATGAAGAACCAAATAGGTCTGAGATTTGAAAAAACACATCTTAAAATGTTTCAGCGAAACAAAGTTTTTAAATTATACTGTTGAGTGCAGAAAGTCAACATCTACAGAAGCACACTACCATATTTTCTCTTTAATTGAATGTAGGTCCATATGTTTATCATCTGATTTTGCTAGGGTTTTTAAAACAAATGAAAGCAGATACATATACACAAAAGTTTTATTTAAAAATATATAATATACACATACTTTGTTCTGTAATATTGGTCATATGAGCAAAGTAATGTTTGTTATAATGAAAGGATCAGCATAATTATTACTATCTGGCATAGAAATTAGAACACCTAGTAATAATTAGTTTAGTATAATACATTTTTTTATTAAGTAGATTAAAATAATCAAAATTCATATGAAATTGTATACAATTCAACACAAAATAATAATTAGTTGAGTCTTCATGGGCGCTATACGCTCATTAACTCTTCTGGGGAAGTCTCTATAGAACACATTTTGCAATAAACTGTCTACCCATATAACCATCCCCTGGTCGACCTGAGTAAATTCTCTGATACATTAGAAAATATATACTATTCAATATATTTGTATTTGCTCTTAGTTTTTTCATAAAATAGCAAATTTTTTGTTTAATTTCAATAGCTACAATAACTCTAAACTTAAAATCTATTTTTAATTGCAGTAAACAGCAACCAATTGCCCCATAGTCGGATATTTCAAATATTTTAAGAATATCATTAGCTGTTTTCGCGGTAACGATCCGTTATCGATCCTGGATTGAGCGCTTGCGCACACCCGTTCACGGCGTTCGTGGTGACAGAATTTCGAATACCAGATGGGAAATTCAGTGTTCGCGGAGCTCAAAGGATGCATCTTGGATCGATTCAGGACGAGTGAAATAAATCCGCTGACGTGACGAAGAACGAAGAGTTCGAACATGCGCATTGCGAGTATTTTTTAAACACTTTTATATTTCTGTGACTTTGAAGCTTTATACCAAAGTACAGAAACGTTTAATTTAGAATCCATTCATCTTTGTATGATCTGTAATGCATTCAACGATTCGACTAATTGTATTCATATTTGTCGGATTGTTCGATATGTGGTAGCTCTTTTATTTGAAGTAACAGTTGTGTTGTATATAAATAGAAAATCTGCTTTTTCGAATTAGGTACTACTACAGTGTTGTTTTATTACAGTTCTGAAATTGTTCGTGGTACAGAGAAGTCTAGTACGCGTTCGTAACTGCACTTGCGCATAAAGCAGATCCGGGATTCGCCACGCATCCATTCCGGTTGCATCCTGAATCCACACTGCGAAAACAGCTATTAAATCAATGAAACAGTTTGATGTTCAATTCAGGTAAAAAAGTGTATTAGGCGAGTTAAATGTGTCGTTTTGAAAAATAACTTTTTAAAAAAGATTAAATTTTATTTAAAGCGTAGTGTACAATAAGAATAATGGAATCAGACTGAACTACAAACAATGTAAAAGTTATTCAACTGTAAAATAAATGCATTTGAGTAAAATTATTATTAAGTGAAATAGGATGTCTAGTGTCCGGCAACTTCTAGTTGAAAGATGCAGAATATGGGTTAATGCACCACATAACTCCTCCATCCCTTAGAGACTGGCCGAGGGAGGCTTCACTTGGGCGTCGTCTATTTGCTGTTTGGTCGCTGGCGTTGATAATAAATATAGTGTAGGAGGGCCAAACCCAATGTGGACATCCAAAATTAGTTGAACTGGGTTCTTCAAGGGGGTCGATGTTGTAGAGTGCTAACTGATGTATTTTGTCTAGACGTGTGTCTAAGACTGTCACACTTTTTGTTAGGTTGAGGGTGACATTAGATACTTGAACTTCTGGGAATAAAAATGGTTGACCGGGAAGTTCACCCTTGGTATTGCCATATGAATATGCTGTTGTACTTATTTGGCAGCTGGGACGTGGTTTGAAGAGATAACTACCCTGGAGAGAAAATATCTCACTGGTACCATATTTTGCCTGGATGCGTTCTCTGGTGGGGAAAATTCCAATATAGAACTGCTCATTGATTTGTTCTATAATCGAACGTTTTATTTCTGCTTTCACTTGTCGACAATTTGGAGGGATGATGTAAATTTTTAGAAGTGAGAAGATGCAGTCTGGTTCAGCTGACTGGTAGATTAATGTACCTTCATTGCAAAGATAATCAGGATCCAAAAATTGGCAGGGGTTGTCTTCATATTGGTAAGATGTGTCGCCCATTGTAAGGAAGGAATTTTGAGGAATTATTATTGTGTTATTGGCAGTTGGTATTGGAAATAATTGAAAATGTGTAAACGAGTCAGAAAACACTAAAGGAAATTCTAATGTGAAAATTATTTTATCATTAGTTATTACTACTGAAGTCTTAACAACATCGTAATATTTTAAATACTGGATTTTCTTACTATAGAGTAACTGATTATCTGAATGGGTTGTTAACATTTTTTGGACAATAAAATCAATATCATCAAGCGAGATGATGCTTGTGTGCAATGTTCCTAACTGAGCAAAAGAAATGCAATTTTCTATTTCGGAAAGAAAGTAAAGCAATGTATCTAAATTGATTTTAATTTGATCGAGGGCATCTCTAATTCCATGCAGTTAGTAAATTCAAAAATTGTTTTGTTAAGTTCTGCCTTTATTATTTTTATTTTATCATCGATAATTTCTTGGTTACGAGAAATTTGATTAATCGTTTCGTTAGCGTTCTTGGCGAGAATATTTGTAAGTGATAAATGTTTATTAGATTGCTTGATCACATTATTTTGACTTAGCCTTAACTCTGAAATTGCTTTTTCAAGTCTTTCAGAATCTTCGTTGTCCATTAAACCTGTAAGTCCTTTGATAACAGAACCTAAGCCATTAATTAGACCTCTTTTGAAACGATTTGATCTTGGATGAATGCTTAAAAATTTAGATTGGACAGTTTTTAATTCAAAATCTAAGTGGGAGTGAAAATTTTGAAGAACATAATAATAGGTTTCACTAAGGTCATTTTGGATGGTGGTTTTGATTATTTTATATTGGTTAGAAACGCTACTGATTTGCTTTTCTATTGGGGACAATTTCACGTTGTCTGTCATTATTTGTTATGTCTCTAAGTTTAGTGTTACATTTTAGAAAAGTAAATGTTCCACTTTTGAATAGTTGCGGGAAAATGCAGCACATTGTTTTATAATAAAAGTCTTGTGCGTCATTTTCAATATAAAAAGCATAAGTATTTTTTGGAATTAGTTGATATTTAGAAAATTCTGTTATTTGGTCTATAAACGTTTCTTTTGTTGTATATATAAAGTATCGAATACGTTTATTGGGTTCTCTAAAAATCATGTTGGCTTTAAATTCTGGTTGCGGTTTTTCTTCTATATAAATTTGATATCTAAAATGATTAAAAAGTTTTTCAGTTATACGTATAGTTTGAATGGAATTTTCTAAATTTAAATGTACAGTTTCATTTGAAACACTTTCTTCTCCGACTTCTTCACCCTTTTCAGTTTCTTTCTCTTGACTCGGATTAGGGTTGTTTCTGATGTTTCGTCTTCTTGCTCCTGTATGTCATCGCCTGTGTTAACGATCATCGAAATGTTGTCTGCAGGTTGTTCAGTTTGTGGTTGTAGCAATTCTCTCATGAACCCTAAAAATGGTATATCGGAGTTATATTCTGCTTTTTCAGTTTCTGTTGAGTGAATTTCAATTCGAGAGAATGCATCTGCATTCAAATTCTTCTTCCCTTTCTCTTCTGTGTTCATATGGTCCGGTCGTTTAAGTTTAGAAATGTGAGGTTTTAGTTGGCCGTATTCGTCAGAAGTAACAATGTGAAAAATTTCAGTCATTCGTCATAACAATTTGATTATTCCGAATAATCTAGACCGTGACTCTGTTGTTGGTCAATTTCAGATTCATTATCAGGATAATTTTCTGAAGATGTTGAGTTTTCCGCAATATTGTTTAGTTCTTCGAAAACGAAATCAGGGAGAGAATATTGTATTGTTCTTGAGAAGAGTTTGGGCGAATTGTGTCATGAGATATACCGCTCATTGGTGTTGGAGGTGGAAGATTTTGGTCTTGTTTTTGGGGTTTGCAAACATTTCTCGGTGGTCCAAAAACTTGTCTACCAGTAGGTAAACGTCGAGGTGGTGTATTGATAGGCTGAATATTGACTGGGCCTCTGGGGAATTGATTTTGCAGAGGAGCAAATTCATTAGGTTGCACAAATAGAGGTTGAATTTGAAAAAAGGTTGAATATTTGGTTGAAATCTATTAAATGTTTGAGAAGATGCAAAATGGTTTGGTTGAAATTTTGTTGTTTAATTTGCTTATTTGAATCATTAGTTGAAGTAGGTTTCGAAAAAGAGGGCTGAGATTTTTGGAGATATCTAATGTGATTATCAGAAATCATGAATTGCTGTGCATCACGTGCGGTTCACGGAGACCAGCTAATAAAACTGTCAAAGCATAGTCATTGAAAAATATTTTCTTACTATTTTTTATATTTTGATAGTAATGTGTATATCTACATATTTATGAAGAGCACTTAAGGTATTATTAACTCTATCATAAAATTGAAGTGAAGATTCATGTTGATTCTGTCTTAAAAGGCTAAGATCAAACATCAATCCAGCTTCTACGATCACCAAAATTTCTCTTAAGCAAATCTTTTATAGATCCCCAATCTTTAGATACACTAGAATTAAAACATCACGTGCTTGTCCGGATAATTTTGAATAAATACCTTCAACTAGTCTTAAATTAGAAATGTCATTTAAATCAATTGGGTTCCAAAACATATTAATTAACCTATCAGCAATATCTATATATGTAGCTAAATGACGTGTATTTCCGTCAAATACAGGAACTAATTCTAAATCTTTAATTTCAAATGTTTGTCTGTTTGTACCAACTTGTTCTGAAATTTGTGACAAAAGGAATGATTTTTGATGAATTTAAATTACTACTATTTACTTAACAATTATTTTCCGCTATGGAAATATTTTCTCTTAACTCTAAATTACTTTCACTTTCTGCTATAGAAAGATTCGAAATCAATTTACTTAAATCTAACTCGATTTCACACTTTTCCGGGATCGGAGATAATGGAGAATTCGAGGAGTCTGACATAAAAAATGGAAATGTAGAGGAGAGCCACTTACCAATACAATTTCATCCTTCGCTTGTACAGTTGTGGAAGTAATCTTTATTTGTTGAAAAAAGTCCAAAATAAATTATTTCACGCACGACACTGTCTATTTTCGATTACGATTTTTCGTTTCGAATTAATCGATTGAAATCGAATGGATTTATCACTTTGATACTTCTTCGAAATAAACCTGTTTGCAGCGCCAGTTAAATGTGTCGTTTTGCATATGGAATGGAATCAGACTGAACTACATACAATGTGAAAGTTATTCAACTGTAAAATAAATGCATTTGAGTAAAATTATTGTTAAGTGAAATAGGATGTCTTACGTCCGGCTACTTCTAGTTGAAAGATGCAGATTATGGGTTAATGCACCACATAACTGGCGCATTACCGTTTTTTATCATTTTAATAATATTCATAAAATATTTAAAATATCTGACTGTGGGGCAAATTAGCTAGGCTCAGAAAATAGGTTTTCATTTCGGGGATATAGCTGTTGAAAACTAATAGAAATGTAATTTTAAATCTTTAAAAACTCGATTCGGGAGAATTATAAACATGAACGTAGCTAAAAAGGTCAAATGAAAATCTATGGATTAGTATTTTTTTAATTATATAAGATCACCAACCCAGGATGATCGGGTGTGGTCTGTTTATAATCGAGCTCATATCTGTTTTTAGGAGCCTTTGCTCGATGGTAAATGATCACTTTTAATTATAATTATACCAAGAAACCAAATTGTGACTTAATTTGGAACCTTTTCACTCCAGTTCAAATAAAGAATTATCAAAAATCTACAAATAGTCATAATGTGCCAATAGTTTAGCAACCAGATTGCTTCATAATCATATCTTAGAGTGATATACAAGGTCAACTTCTAGAGAAAGTCCTATACTAGCTTCTAATACTATACAAGGATACCAAACGCGTTCTCGACGATTCGTTTAGTCCTTGTCATCCAGTAGGTACATTGTTTTTGTCTTGGTGTTGCCATTGCAGCTAATGGTTTCACGATATATTTCTATTGCTACATATCCTATAACAGAATTGATTCTCTCCAGTAGGTGTCCCGAGATTTATCTTTGTAACTATCCTTCATCTGAAGCTGTTCTGTCCAATCCTATATCAGAATAGGAAAAAATAGTGTGGTCGAGATAACAGCTTCAACTCAGCCTTGGAAAATTCCAATTAGTTTGAAATTGGCTTTCATTCTCCTCTTGTAGAAATCTGGAAAACAAAATGTATGCTTTACCTACACAAGACAAAAGCTATCTTTTCATACAAGTACTGAAACACTTGTGAGTACAGCCTTCTTCAGAAACGATTGTTATGGTAAAAGTGTTAGTGATGTCAAGTACAATTACTTTTCTTTAATTGGCAGTTATTAGATATTTTACATGAAGTAATCAATATTTTGTATACGCTACTCAGTACGATTACTTTTATGATATTGCTATGAGAATTCATCCGATAGCTGGTGCAATCGGCCATCATCCAATTCGTGGAAGCGACATTCTTCCGATACTTCTGGGAATCCGAAATGTTTTGTCTCTCAACAGGCCGACCGCTGCCGTTACTGGGAATTCCTTGAAGTTTCCAGAACACAGAAAGAAGTCTCCCGATGGTTCGTTGACTTGCCAGAATAATTCCGAGAGAAATATATAAATACGGACAGCTGCCGATGGATTCATTCAGTATTCGACGGTCGTATGGTTTAGATAAAATGTAAATAGTTCTGTGAATATAAATTATGTTAAAGTAGTGGAAATAAATTAGAGTGAGTTGGACTGTGTTTTTAAATAAATCCAAGAACTGAACCCGAGTGTGAAAATAAAAACATTACAATATTTTGCTAAAATACTCCTCCGACTTCACAATCAGTACTACTTAATCACTCAAGAACTAGGACTTTTGGGGAAATTAGCCTTCAGAGGTCCTGATTTTCGAACCTTTCGGTCATTGCTGTTATTCCGTAATTCCCAGGTTAAAATGCCACGTCATAATTATTAGGTTAACTTCACCTGTCCGAGATATTCAGTACTCTCATTGAAGTGTCATTCTTTTGAATGCAAGGCAATCTACATATGTAATATTGTTTGTGATCGAGAACCTTTATCAATTGCGCTTCCCAAAAGAGATTGTATTCTCGGAAAATTCTTTATGTATTTGAAAAATACATAAATAATATAAATTAAATGATATAAAAACAATGTCAAGCTTAAAATTTTGGCACGGCAATATAGAACTAACATAATTTTAGTTATTTTCTGAATGATAATTGTGGCATCCATAGTTTGTATCATAAGAATTTCTGTACATTTCAAATAGTTCAAACGTTTCATGGTCTAAATCAGCCCTCCTTTTCAGTGGCAATAAAAAACTAACAAGGAAATTAAAGAAATTCAAAAAATACAAATAACAATATTTATTTGTAAATTAAGAGTATATCACAAAAATTGATGACGAATACATTTAACTGGGAAAATCTTTATAAATGGTAAAGAGAATATAAACAAATATCTTTTAATGAATTGGTAGTTGGAAAAAGTCAAGACAAAGGAAAATTGACTATTTATTTGCAAATATCGGATTAACCATTTCAACGAGGAGGATTTCATTGTTGGGGGGGGGGGTAATAATGATTACTTTAGTTTAAATAACACCAGTTTGTCAGACTATTTAGTACATTTTTGATTCCTACAATAAAAAATGGCAAATCTGTGATTTTAATAAATAAAAAGTAACTGGTGGTTAGTGGACCTTTTTTACACGGAATTTTGGTAATGGAATTTTTTCGGTGTCCTAGGGCGCCACTTAGGGTAAATCCGGCACTAGCACAGAACAAACACCTGGAGAAGAAATATAACAGAAAAAAAAAATAGCACAAGTTTAACGGAATTGAAATGGAACTATGCAGGTCACATGCCAAAAGGATCAAACAATATTTGGGGAGGAGATCAGGGGAACATCCAATGTAATGGATCGATGTAGATCCATGAGACAAAGATGTACACAAATAGCAAACAATGTGTTTCTATTTTAAATTTACTTAAAATATATATATATATAAAAGAATGTATTACTTACTTTAATAACACGTTTTAGTACAGTGGTATACCAGTGGAACAAATTATGGAATAGCAGATATTGCAGCTTTTAAAAAACCTTCAGAGATACATATCAATCAATAGTAGATAAAAATCTTAGGAGTTATATCCAACTTCTAGTTAGTTTACAACCAGGTGTCTTTTTATTATCATTTTGTTCCCAAATTTTTCTATCATTCATCAAACAGAGAGTTTTCCTAAATGACATCTGCTAGCAAAGTTCTTGTTCCCTCCTATTAATTCAATGATATCTATACGTCAAAATTCTTCATCAATAATAAAACTTTTAGCGATCGAAATAGCTGCAATAGCTCAGATACCAAAGCAGTCTAGAAAGAGAAAATTTTAGTCAGTATGAACCGGTTTAGCATCACTGCAGCTTGACCAAATGATATGTAGGGATCACAGGGCTATCCCTGTATATTTCCATAAGTTAAGTAAAGTACTTCCTCACACCAGGGGGGGCCCGAGAAGGGGAGTCATGGGGTCTCACGCCCCCGCCTTCCAAATCGTACAAGTCACACTGTTAAATCTCTTAAAAATTTTGGCTGTAATAAACTAATCAAAAAAGGAATTCAAAATAATTGCGTGGACTCCCAAAAATTTTTTAATTGAGGCCGCTCCTGCCTCGCACAGGGATGAATATTTGACATGGTGCGAGATGCGGAGTTTGAAAAGAAAATATGTGAATTTTTCCTTTTTACTCATTCTTGGTCGATTTCATTACCTCTTTGAATCATTAATTATCATTCTTCGTCTGTTTCGCAACACGTTTATTGCATAACGCATATCAGCGTTAATATTTAATTGAGGATCACGAAGTAGGCAATTGTTAAGGGTCAACTTCAATCTTTACATCTACCTCATATTCCCTCTCTTCATCATCTTCTTCAGCGTCCCTGTATAATTGTTTACAAAATTCTAGAGTCTTTTCTATATCAAAATTTGATTCAAATTCTTTTCTTCGTTGTGAAATCAAATCTTTGTTATCTTCGTACAGTTGAATGAATTTGTTGTCAATAAGAACATCATTTTCTTCGCTTCTAAAGGGGATATGTAATAACACCATTTCTCGTCTATAGTCATTGAAATTTTCCACTTTATCATAATTGTGGTACCTAATAACTTTTGGCTGTTTTCTTGCTGTGTATTCTCCTTTGTTATTTGTGTTATATTTTGATACAAACTGCGCCAACGTAACGTCATTCAAGTGCTCTGGCCGTTTTTCATATTTACCAAAACAGTTTTCTTTTGAAGGGTCAGTGCTATCATCTTCCACTCTCTGGCGTTCATAAGGATATACAGTTGGTATGTAAACGGATGCTATTGAAGATTTGGCCATAGGTTCACGTAACAAATACCACGCAGCTTCTTGCGCAGACATTTCTACAGACTGTAGAATATCGTCGCTTATTTTTCCGGTTAATTCTTTTAAACCGAAATTGGGATTTTCATTCATAATTTCGACAATTTTGTGCTGCAAATCGCTAATTCCTCTATTGATTTTGTTAAAGTACTCTACAACGTAAGCGGCACAAGCAAGTTCATCTTGAATAATTTGCAATTCCATATTAGCCTGTAAATGATGCAACACAAATGGATTGAACGGAATGTGCCATTTTTCGAAAGGTTGGCGCTTGTAAAACAACATTGGACGATCAATACCAGCACGGATAATGTTATTGTAATGTTCATCTGATATAATATTATTGTGAGAGTAAAAGTGTTGAAAATCTGTGTAATCAAAATTTTCCAAATTTGCCCGTATCAGTTTGTAATGTGCTTTGTATGTCTGGAAACCGTCTTCAGTATAATCGTTATCTGTATATTCCATTGGTAATAGTGTAACTGTGTTTTTAGACGGCATAAATGGTGCCCCATATTTACAATTTTGTTTAGTAGAATTCATTTTTTTATGACATGTAAAACTGTGCTTGTGTGTTTGTAGCTTGATATTTCCAGACGACTCTGCAGCTGATACTGAGATTAAGCTGTCAATCATATCAATTACATCATGGTTATTATTTAATAAATCACCTGGAGCATTATCTAGCCATAAAAACATGTGAGCTCGAGGACTGCCTCGATGTGGAAATTCAATCCTTTTAAAATAATCAATCACCCTGTATTTGCCGAAAGGACTCCGCTTTTTTGATTGCAAAATGTGCAGCAAACAATTTACCAACTTATTAAAATAAATTGCACACGTGACAGCATCTTCATTAACTAGTGCTGTTTTATCTACATACAGCATTTGCGATAATGATTCATTCGAAATCTCTGTACCCTTATTTTTTAATCTGTATAATAATTTCAACAAATCCGTCCATCCAGTTTCATTGGCACTGAGTGTCATAAAAGCAGTAGGAGCTCCTTTTTGTCTCATAATTGCAAAAAGTTCTTTTTTGCGATCGGTCCAGTACCAATCCGAATTAGGTATACATCGAAGAAATGCCACATTTGTATCAACGGAATTTTTATCGTAAGCTTTAGTAATGTGAGTGTTAGTGCCAACATCTTTGAAAGCAAGAGCAGTATCTCTGATATACTGTTTCATTAATTTTAGTGCCATGTATAAAAGATGCTGCGGATCTGCACCTCGGCGATCTGTACGCCGTAGTTCACTGGTAGCTTGCATAAACGGTGTAACGTGAATTCCCTCTGTATAATTTCTAAACTGCCCACCATATATAGTAGGAAATGAAAGTTCCTCGGCATGCTCATCAAATAGTTTACTGATTGGGATGTTATTCTTGCGACGAGTCACACTAAACAATTTACTCTCATTCCACAACAAAGTTTGTTGTTGTGCTGTGGGATTGTCTTCTATAGAAACATCTTCACTGATATCATCTATGTTAATTTCTGGCGTATCTTCGTCACTATTGAAAAAATTGTCATCAATGGTGATGTTATAATGCATAAAAAGTGGAGTTTGCACTAAATATGTTAACCATTCCTTAACGTTGCTTCTGTTTACAAGCCCATGAATATGACTAGTTTTCTGAATCAATTTCTTTTTAATGTGCACATAAAAGCACTGGTCATCCTCAATATTTCTAGGAAGCTGATTCACCATAGTGCTCACTGATACAGGCACGTTTATTATCTCGCCGTAAATTCCGTACTCTCCAGGAACATGCCTCAGTCTTCTTATTTGCATGAAAGGTATTCTTGGTGAAATCAGCCTTTGCGAAACCAGATCTAATGTAGGCAAATGCGACGGCAGTGTTGGATAGCAAAATCCATTATATGTTGCTAACAATGGAATTTTTTGTTTATCCAAAGCTACTTTACAGGTACAGCAAAGCTCTACTCCAGTACCGACGACATAGTTCTAGAATAAGATAAAAAGTAATTAATATTATTACAGTTTGAATGTGCAAAATTTTAAAAAAATAGTGTAACTTCAATAATTACCGGTACTATGTCCTTTAGAATATCATCATGGCTTGGAGAACTCATTTTTAGATCTGATTTACACCAAAGTCTATCGCAAACTGCACAAGAATGACCAAATGTGTTATTTATGAAGAGATTGACGAAATCCAAATGACCGTCACAGTGTTGGAAGTAATTTGAATACTTTAGCACCAAATTTGCAGGGTCATCTAGTTCCATATTTATTACATTTTCTAATCTGCAAAAGTAATTATTTGTTGAAAAATTGAAACTGTAGTGACAGTTTCAAATTAAACAAAATAAATAAGTTATAACAGGTTACTTATTGTTTCCTGAAGGATAGTTCTGACATAGTTTGTCAATGTTTAAGCATTTTTTGGGAAATAACACCACAATTCACGAAATTACTGTATATTTCCAAACGTTTCAGGGTGTAGGGCAGACCCCGTAGTCAATGACAAAGAAACTATGAACTCTAAATTTTGCAATTACAGTGGCTTACTATTTATTTATGACGTCAGAAGTCAAATACTATTGTCAAACATTTTAATTGTAAATATTAGAATTGTGCCTTTATTCATACTTTTTTTGGCCATTGACATTGAAAACGGAGTCTGACGTAGACCACGAAACGTCTGGAAATATACAGTAATTTCGTGAATTGTTGTGTTATTTCCCAAAAAGTGCTTAAACAGGTTATGAGTAGAGAGCACCAAGCTGTTTATTTCTTAAAATCAGAATACGATTTAGTATATTGCTGGGTTATTGCGGGTCTGTAGAATATATCTGGAATAGACCGCAATAGAGATTAATGATGGCCATTTATTGATTCATCTAATACTAATTTAAACACAGTTCTATTTCACTATAGTAAGTAACCATTCGCAAAATTATCTGTGACTTGTTCTATATACATGAAAGGAATTCCTCACTGTCCACACAATCAAGCTTATATGGAATCACCTAGGCAATACATAAAATAGTACTTTCCTAATAATAAATGATTTAAAAATTAAAAGTAAGTTATTATCCTAACCGATTTTATTTTTAAAATATATTGAAAATAAATATAAATAATTTAACTGAGAATAATAGTAATAAGAATTTGGTAGTTTAATAGTCAGTATTACCACCTCTAGCATCAATGCCAGAACGAATTTCTATCAATTTTTTTTTCTTGAGAAACATTTCCCCATTCCTCTAATTTCGCTTCCACGAGCTAGTCTACGTTGTCATGGTTGTTCTGAAGAGCTTTGATCCCTCTTTTAACCATATCCCAGAAGTGTTAAATTTAATTTAGATCCGGGGAGCAAGCAGGCTATTTCAAAACAGTCACACCTTTCTTTCCCGTCTAAGCAATTTCTCGCAGCTCTGCTGGTATGTGGAGGTGCGTTATCATTAATAGGAAAGAATTGCCGAAAGCATCGCTCCAAAGGCTGACTACAGGTTGCAAAACTAATTACACATACCTCGGACCTGTCAGAGTTTGTCTAAGGGGTATCAAGGCAGTTTTCCAATCACTTATGATATCACCCCAAAACATTACAGTCCCACGAATTCGTCGATAATATGAATGTAATCCGATTCTGGTCTCATTCGAAAATAGAATATTTCGCCATTTTTCAATGGTCCAGTTTTGTTGCTCCAAACACCAATTAAGCCGGGCAATTTTATTTTGCGGAGATACCTGTGGAACCTGTCTTTTCTACCGAAAACTTTTCGACTCCAAAGTCTCTTCTTATAGTTTCCACTGAAACTAACACCGGTAGCTTGTAAAAGTTGCCTTTGTAGCTCTGGATGGGATGTTGTGGGTCTTCTTCTTGCTGTTTCAACTAAGAAGTGGTCCTGGCATTCTGTAATAAATCTTCCACGACTTCTCCAGTGCCAGAAACCTTTTATAGAATTTTTAAACAACCCATTGTACAACGAACGATCGTGCAATTTCCCTTTGCGTCATACCCTGTTCCGACGGAGCAATTATTCTTCCCATTTGGACTTCTTATAATCCCACTTAAGGCATTTTTAATTAGATTTTCGAAAATAAATTGAATTAGTATTGATGCGCAATGAATACGAGATAGAAATGATGCCATTGAAGGAACAATGGTTTTTTTCCACAAATATGTTGGCTTCTAATTATGTTTATATTTTTTCCTTAAAAATATCTTTTATAATTAGCAGGTGATTCCATATAGGTTTGGTTGTGTGCATTTTTAGATACAATAACTAGTGCTCTCATGGATGGAATAAAATTAGACCGTCTGAGACAATTTGTAATGGCCTTATCTAAACAAGGAAACTGTTTCAATACTTTTGTGGAAACATTCCACATTTAACTGATATTGAATTGAAAACGGGTGTCTTCGTTGGGTTTGATATAAGAAAAATGATGAACCTCAATTTTGAGTCATCAACTGTGATTAAGGAGAGGCTTAAATTTAAATTGCTTGAAAAAAGTGCCACAAAAGTTTTGAAGAGTTTTAAGACTAAATGGACATATCTCCAAATGAAGTTTTGTTTGCCTTGTAATGACCTTATATTTGTTATTCCGACTGCATGGTTAGAAAAATTAGACATATTTTGTAACATCCTTCAATGACTAATCCGTGGATTATGATTATAGAAATTATGATAAACTGTACAAATCCTAATAAAATGAAAAAGTTAAAAAAATATATATTGATGGCTTATGTTACATGAGGAAAAGAAAATGTAAAAAATATCATCAAATAAGTAAAATAAACAGCATTTGCTCAAAACAATTTGTTACAGTTTTTTAACAAAAATAAATGCCATACTTTTTACAGAATAAGTAGCAATTTCTAGTAGTATATAAATATAATAATACCTTGGGTCTTCAGGACCAGCAATTGTAGCCTTTACTTGACTCAACTTTTTACGTATTCGGTATTCTTTGCTGTACTGGGCTGCGGATTTTCTAGATCTTAAAAACAAATTATTATGTATAATTATTGGCCAAAATCAATTATTACTGGAACATATTTTTTATTTTATATAATGCCAGGAGGCAAAGATACAAATTAATTGAAGTACTAATACATAATTCCAGAAGATCTTTAGTGGAGACCAGTATAAGCATATAATAAACCTATAAGTATATAATATACTCTTCCAAAACAGTGAGAGAAACTCATACTAAGGTCAATATTCTTTGTGTTTAAAAACAAATATGGCTTCGTGTACGGGGGGGGGGGTCATAATTAGCAATCTATGTTCATTCATAAACACTATTCTAGAAACTAATAAAAATAAAAGAACCTCAAGCTGCGAAAGATTTGGAGATGATAGAAATAACAATGAAAGTACTAGACTAGCAGAGCACTCAATAAAGAATTTATGGTGCAAAATAGACTACCAGGATAACCGACTGTACTGTCACATTAAGAACGATATTTTTGCTATGCTGTCCCCTTGCAACTACTTTGTTATAAGCAATTGAAGCAAGAAAATTGGGTTTTTTTGGTTTGCATGTTGATAAAATCAAAAATAAACTAATCGTTATGGTATCAACAGGTGAGTTGTAGAGCATGAAAATACTAACAACTTGAGCCGATCGGATCTTTAGTGACACAGAAAATAAGAAATACGGGAAAATTTCGTTTTTTTTTAAATCATACTTTCGTCATTTTTGAAGTTGTCGAGGTGGGCCTATGAAAATTGATAGCAATTTACATCTACTTTAAGATGCCCAAACCAGAAGCTAACGATGTATTACTTTTTGAATAATTGCGGTATGAAGTTTTTTGTCACGGATCGTCAGATTTTAATTTGGAAATAAGATATTGAAGGTAGAGGTATCATTCCACAAAGCCTCCATTTTAATTTTGCATTATGAAATATATAAAAAATTCTGTAGTAGTGTAGTAGTAGTGGGGTGATACGGCTGTTGAGGGGAGTATATTGTAATATTGTAATAAATAATAGTCCCGGGTTTATTTACATTATCAAAGATAATCATTATTATATGGATAATAATGTATCTTACCATTCGAAATGGTTGACTATGTTTTACCTATACTGTCCAAATAATATAGAGGAAGACCGATTTGTGAGATAATGTCTATTTTTTTAATCTTTCATTATAAACTACACACCAGAGATGGCTTCAAGTATAGTTTTCTATGAAAAAAATACACAAGAATGCATATATAAACATGGACCAACTAATCTACCTCAATTTGATTAAATTGAGCAACTTTTGAGAGAACAATTTGAGGATGGAATAGTGATATATCAACGTGTCAGTCGGTTTAATTTGTTTTAAACGGACTTTATATAAATGTTTAGAAGAGAGTTGATATTTGAATAGGAAAAGTAATAAGAAAAATGAAAGACTGACGATAGTCGAGTTGACAACTTACATTGTTCTACATATTTGGGCTATGACACACGAGATGCCTTCCCCTGCCCACCCCCTATGGACAAGCCATAAGCCAATAAAGTTTCCCATAAAATTTACACTTGGCAACAAAATGTTTAAGCAATGTTAAGAACATCCCGGAAATGTTGAATTTTTTTCTTGAGTCACTGAGAAAAACACAAACATATGGCAAAGTATGCCTCGAGGACTAACCCAATAATATCATCAGTTCAACCAAGCACTTTATTAGACCTTTCGTGGATGATGCACACTACATTTTCTGCAAGAGGACTTATTGATTGTTTAAATCTCTGTACAACGTCTTCTGAAACGGTAAAATTTTAAACTTCGCCCTTAAATGATCCTGTCAATTTTAATTTCATTAAAGCCACATATTTACGATAATGCTGACCACAACACATAATACCTGAAGCCATCTCTAGTATATAATTTACAATTCCTCTAATAACATAGTCAATCATTTCCATATAATAATTATCATCTTTAATAATGAAAATAAACCGGGGACTATTACAGACGGCCTGCTTCTATTATTTATTACTATATGCTCCCCTTAACAGCCGTGTCCCTCACTAGTCGGCCGTATTCACGCGCTCGTCCTTTTTCGGCATGTTTACCAGAATTTTTTATATATTTCACAGACATTTAATAAAAAATCAAAATGGCGGATCTGTAGAATGAAACTCTACTTTCAATAACTCTTTTCAAAACTTACATCTGACGATTTATTGCGCATGGGGCGCACTGAAAAAATAATGGCTCAATAACTTCAAATCGCAATTGTGCAAAAGCTAATTAACCTTAGCGTCTGTTTCTGGCATGCAAAAAGTAGATGCAAATTAGTATCAGTCCCAACAGGTCCAGCTCTACAACTTCAAAAGTGAGTAAGACGTGATTTTGAAAAATGATAAATTTTCCAATATTCTTTGCTTTTCTCTGTTACTAATGATCCTATTTACAATGAAATACAAAATGATCAGAGTTAACAAGAATTAAATAATGTATTAATTCGGATGATCTAAACACGTGGTGTATTTGGATTTGTGTTTTTTCTATAAAGTAATACAAAGGAAATAGATTCGCCTGGTATTTTAAAAATATCCATTTTGTTGTACCTGGTCGAACATTAAGGAGAATCTCGAAACTGGGAATTGAAGTATGAAATGTCACATCGAGATTTTCTTAGCAAATTCAGACAGAAGTTATGGAATATTCAAATGTAAATAATAATTTATAATTATTGAGTAAATAAATATACTATGTATGTAAAGAATTTTAATCATATAATAAATAAATACCTTTGTTGGTCAGCAGTCTCTGTTTGACGCAACTTTTTACGATCTCGGTTTTGTGCAGCAGATTTTTTAGATCTTAAACAGAAATTATTATATATTTAAAAATTATTGTGCATAACAAAATATATACTTAACAAACATTTAATTAAAACACGTTGTTAAACTGAGATTTTTAGCGTTATTTTGCCCTGATCTATTGGAAGAAATTCCAATAGATTAGGGTCAAACAGCCCTGAAATTCTATTGAGGCCCGTGAAAGCCTCATTTTGATAAATAACGTTACTAAAAAAACTAAAGAACTTTTTTTAAAACATTAAAAAATTAGGTAGTACCTTGGCTCGTTGCGAAGAGTAATTGCAGCCTTTGCTTCAGTCAACTTTTTACGCTCCCGGTACTCTTTACACTTTTGAGCATTTGTTTTTTTCAATCTAAAAAAGGAAATTATTTGTTGTCATTTTGTATATTAGAAATTAAACGATTAAAAAAATATCGTATAATTAAAAAGACCCTGACCAAAAACAAAATGTGGGAGGATCGCGCCACAGAAGTTATGATTCTATTAATTGGGTTTTTTGTTTGGAGTGAAAGCCGTTTTGATAGTTCTCGGTTGTCTCGGCAATTCATCATGAATAGGCCATTGAATAAATTTATATAGAGGAAGCCTTAGTATAAAATTCCATGTATTTAGATGTTTATAAAATTAGACTCAAATAACTACAAAGAGTTATGATTGGTTTTGCTCTTTCAGAGCATCATGTGACTTTCTTTGTACGACAGTCGAATTTGTCGACATATAGTCCGAGTGAAACACACAGTTGCCAGGTCCAAAAAATTATACATGATTAAACTGAATTTTACTCTCTCGCATATGGGAACTATAATTATTTGAATGGCAGATAATTCGTATAGTTTGTTAATGTTATTTGTTTAAATTTAAAATACGCAAATTACTTTTAATACTCTGTATTTTTATTCTAATAAACTATAATTCTGACAATTATGAAGATGTTACCTGGCCCCTATTGAACTCAAATGCCAAGTAAATTATGAAATTTTAATCTTCCGGGAACAATATTGCCATACCCATACTTCTTGTATATTGTTTAATATCATTTGGTGATATAGGTGTTGAGTTTAGTATTCATCTAGTTTTCTCTACGTACGTTCGTATAATTTATTGTATACTATTTTTTTCTTGTTTATTACATTGTTTTCACAATGGTTAGAGGACAATAATGAAGATACTAAAGATTTGAGTTTTCATAGGTTTGTTAGTCATCTATTTTTTTTTTAATTTAAGGTTTAATCTTAACAAAATGAAATACTTTAAGATGTTATTCTTGTTCTCTGGATTTCTAAAGCTCGATGCTGTAATGCAAAAGTGCATTGATGTAATATATACGTTTCTTGGAGTTCCAAAAAAATCACCACTGTGTGCAAAAATATTTTATGGTTAATTAATAACATTACCTGAATAAAAATTTTAAATCAAATAAAACAGATTATGAGCTTGAAGCAGTAAATCCTAACTTGGATGAAATCTTAAGAACGCATGAAAAATTGATACTTGTCAATTATAGGAAATCCTGTAAATTTCAGACACCAAAAGCGCATTGGGCGAACCAAAAAACAACGCCTACATTTCCAATTTCCTTTCAACTTTTAATGCTAAGGCTCCCTTCACATGTATTTATTTATTGGAATAGGCTCACGCCTGAACATTTGCAAATTGATAAAGTTTATATTGAAAAACTTGGTTCAGTTCAAGAAACCATCGGCACCACGTGCACTCCATTAATCGTTTTAGCAATACCTTTACTTTAAACGTTAATATTGATGTCGTACAGATCAATCTGTAACTACATAACTAGCCACAGAAAATGTACAGCGTGGTATTGATAATGATCTAAATGCGCCAATCTGTAATCGTGATCAAGAATTAAAACAAAACAAATTAAAAATCTATATTTATACGCTTACAAAATTGAACTTGAACTGTTGGATTTGAAGTAATCATAATCCATAAGCTATTGTCAAAATACCACTAGCCCAGAAAATGTCACCCTTTAGTGCAGTTTTTGCACATGTGGTTTCAGCCGGATAGAATTAATTTATTCAATAAAACTTTTGACGAACTATTATCAAAATGGATTTGTTAACTGGTCATCTCTTTCGTCCGAATTGACGTCATTTGATTATTTTTTCTCGGGGATATGTAAAGTACTATGAGAACATCGCTAACCCAGAAACAATTGAGTGCTTGGCGGCGGCGGACACATGCCCGAAATAAAGCCAATTTCATGAATATTATATGTAGAAACTAGGACATGTGGAACTACCGTGTACATAGTTGATACAGTTTGTCAAATGAATAAAATGCTTAGAACGAGTTTCTACATTGTACTTGGTTTTTCCATAACTTCGAACTGAAACTCTACAGATGTTATCGTGTTCAACTTAAAAAGTGATGACAGATTATTACATGCTTGTGAAAATAATGTGAAAAAGAAATGAATACAGAAATTGTTAAAATACATATGACTTCCAACGTTCCAATCCACCGCCACAAGCCCGCAAAGGAAACATAGCTTCAAAAAATGATATAAAAGCAACTAAATATTTATATAAATCCAGTCAATTTGATCTAGTACCTTGGCTCGTAATGAGCAGTAATTGTAGGCTTTGGCTGAGTCAGCTTTTTACGTTCTCGATATTCTCGACACCTTTGAGCATTGGAGTTGTTAGTCCTAAAAAGCAAAAACACTTGTTATCATTAGTTTGGTATCATTAATATAAGAAAATAATCAAAAACGATGGACAAGCATTAAGTCGAAGGAAGTGAAAGATGTAAATATACAGTGTGGAACAGTCAAATGGAATAAATTCGATAACGGATAAAGGAGGGCTTGTAGGGAAAACGCTTGGACACGTGTCATGTGACAGTGGCCAATACCAACTTTCTTATTTTAAAGGCAAGTACCTGTATATGATTAACTTTTTGGATTCTCCAGAAAATTCATGTACAATGTTCTACACCTATCTTCAACGGTTTCGGAAATATTAGGTGTTTTCAGATTTATTACAAAAATTACACTCAATAATTAATTATTCTTTTTATTGATATGAAAAAAAAAACAGTTTGTTTATTTTCGTCAAAACCTTAGCATCTTGTTGTCTGCTTGTATGACAGTAGTGATCAGTGTCAGTACTATTATCAGAAAAATGGTTCATTTAACAGAAATGCACAAAATAACCATTCTACAAATGATTGATTAAGGAGATCACACAGGGACAAAAGTTTCTCGCGTATTTCAAGAAAATTTTCCAGATTTGCCGCCTGTATCCCAAGGAACAATTAGCAAAATACAAAAGCAGTTTCGCGAGCTTGGTCATGTAAGACAGATAACAAAAGTAGCTGCTAATACTGTAAGTGATATAAATGATAATACGAAATAGGATATTATGCTTGAGTTCCAAAAAAAAACCATATAATTCTGATAGAAAAGCAGCCCCACTGTTCAACGTTAGCCACACATCAATTTATGAGTATTAAAGGAAAATAACATGCATCCCTATAAAATGATGCCGACTCAGGAGCTCCTGCCAATACAATATGGTTTCAGCCAGATGGAGCACGGCCCCATTACGAAATCAATGTCCGGCAGTACCTAAACCAAATTTTACCAAATCGGTGGATTGGGAGGCGCGGATCGATAGAATGGCCAGCGCGATCTCCTGATTTGACGCCATTGGACTAGTTGAGGCGTTTGTTCAAGATTTCAAAACCTTCCTTAGTTTTCTTGTGCGATCAGCGGTTGCTGAGATATTGATGGTTAAAGAAATTCATTCAAAGTTTGATATCTCAGCGAGAAGTGGTCGTATTGAACTCTTCAAAAAAGCAAATTAAAGTTGAATGAACAACTTATCCGATACATATAGTGGGTGAGTTAAAAAAATTAGGTTCGTAGAAGAAAAAAAAAAAACGAAAAAAATTGGATAAAAAATTCTTTTGGTATTCGTTAGGATTGAGCGGTACACGTTGCTTGAAAATTTTGTTCATCATAAGATCTCAAAACTAGATGATTTATAGAGAAGCAATTGAGATACAAAAACATCCGAAGTGAAATTTGTCGATCTATAATCCGAGTGAAATACACCGTTGCCAGGTTCAAAAAGATTACACATTATTAAACTGGTGCTGGGACAGGTATTAGATGTGTAATAGTTCGTTACGTTATATGTTATTTTCATATTTAACTTCATCTATCACAATATGAGTTTCATTAAAAAAAATAGAAAACTGCTTTGAATGTTGCCGCCTTGCATATGGAAAGTATAATGATGAGATGAGGAGATAATTTGTATGGTTTGTTAATGTTATTTCTTTCAATGAAAAATATGAAAATTACTTTTAATATTCTAAATTTTTAGGCTAATAAACCATATTTTTGTGAGTTCTTTGGAAATAAGACCATATAAACTTGTATATTTTAAGTCTAAATGTAGTCTAAATCAGACCCGGCTTTCAATGGTATAACTTCAGAAAACAACTAATACACCATAATTCTGAAAATTATGAAGATATTACTTGGCCCCTATCGTGAACGCAAATTCGAAGTATTCACCTAGTTTTCCCCTTGAACAAACTATTCGAAGTGCTAGACCAAAGTGACCTTAGCAGGCTATATGTTAGAGCAATTACAATGTATATAAAGACGCAAAGGTTTCGAAATAACTAGAGATTTAAGACAAGGTTGTTTTCTCTCCCCCGCCCTATTTACATAATTGGATGAAAAAATGTAGAAGCATGTGAATTGAAATCGGAAATGATTGTCTCTATAGCCTGTTATTTGCGGACGATCAAGTAATTATCGCGACAGCTGAAGACGATGTCTAATGCATGAACAGGAAACTGGAGGAGGATCTAAGAAAATGGGCTTTAAAAATCAATATCAACAAAACTATTTAGTATTTATTTAAAGGCGGGAGGAGAGACAACAGATCTTCAAATAGCACAGGCAACAATAAAAGAGTGTAATTAATACAAGTACCTAGGAAATATAATATCACAAAAAGGAAACACAGATAAGGGGACACAGAATAGATTGACATAGGAAAGACGATGTATGTAAACGCCGAATTCCCTCCTATGGTCACCGATATTGCCATTAAGGACAAAAACAAAAAAAAAAAATCAAAAATTGTTGGACCTATAAATAACATACGGGTCAGAGTTCTGTCAAATCAATAACAAAGATAGAGTAAAAGTGCACGCTGTTGAAATGGATTACCTACGACGCTCACATAGAAAATCAAGACTAGAATACTCTCTAGAGGTAAACACCTTTTGACTCTATCCTTTCATTCAAAATGTATATACTGCTAAATACGCCTACGATGAAATCTTAAGAACGCATGAAAAATTGATACCTGGCAACCATGGGAAATCTATCGTGTAAATTTGGGCGCCAAAGGCGCCTAGGGCGAACGACGATCACGCCTACATTTTGATTTCGTTTTAACTCTTAATGCTAAAGTTCCCTCCATATGTATTTACTAAATGGAATAGGCTCTACGTACACTTTTTAGCAATACTTTTATTCTAAATACTGATCTTGTAAAACATCGAACTGTGGATAAATAACTAGCGATGGATATTGTGCAGCCTAGTGTTGATAATGATGCAAATGCGCCAATCCGTATTCGTGATCAAGCTTGCATCCATCCAATTTATTAAAGTCTGCATAATGATCTAGGTTAATGCGCTTACAAAATCGAGCTTGTGCAGGAATTAAAGCAGCATGATCACATGAGCGCCGTACATTTGGTGGATGGGCAGAAGGAAACATTGCTATTAACCCTGAATTTCAATTGAAAGCAAAACTGTTGCATTTGAAGCAATGATAATTCAACAGCTATTATCAAAACACAGAAAGTCACCCTTTAGTGCAGTATATGCACATGTGGTTTGAGCATGACGGTGCCACAGGTGATACAACTAATTTACTAAAAGAAACTTTTGACGAATGATTAACGAAATAGACCTGTTAACTCGTCCTTCGTCCGAATTAGATTATTTTCTCTAGGGAAGATGTAAAGTAGCATGAGGACGCCACTAACCTAAAAACAAATGAACGGCCGAATATTTATCAACAAACTACGTTAAACTCGGAACTCTGTTAATTATTCACCAAGTGATGAGAGATGAGATATGAGCGATACTTGATACTAGAATTCTAGTGGTTTGCTTGAGAATGCGAATCGAGAAGGGTTTTTCTATCCGGCATTCATATCGAGGTACATTCGTTTGTTCATGCTTTCCTTTCTTGATTTGGACCCAAGAAATATGTACTGTATTTTTTTGGGTATGGTGCAATTATTGCAATGCGAATTAACATGACGAATTGACAGTTATTGTAGAATTAAGAAACATTATGCTGTTCTTTGAAATTGTTAATAACAATTCTTTTGAAATTGATTGAAATTTAAATTAAATTAATATTTAGGAGTAAATCATACACAGAGCAAACGCTGATAAGTAACAAATATGAAAGTAATTTACCTAACTGAACTTAATGTAGGTATATATACAACAGCTAGGAACTGTCCAAGGTTAAAGATTTGAGACTAAAACAAGCGAGAAGTGGGCATCCAGATGATGGCTGCGGCGGCCACATACCCGAAATAAAGCCAATTACATGAACATTATATGTAGAAACTAGGACATGCGGGACTTGGGCATGAGACCGACTAAAAAAAAATTATCTTAAATACAAAATATTTTAGATTCAGGTGGTAGTTCTCTTTGATGTATTTGTTTCTATAATTATTTTTTTATTAAAAATTATTTAATAAATACTAAATCCGTGTACGTAGATGATATAGTTTGTCCTTGTTTTTCCCAAAATGAACCTTCGACTAAAACTCTACAAATGCTATCTTGTTAAATTTAAAAAGTGATTAGAGATTTTTACATACTTGTGAAAATAATGTGAAAAAGAAATGAATACAGAAATTGTTAAAACTCCTACGAATTCCAAACTTCCAGTCCGATCGCCACAATCCCGCATAGGAAACATAGCTTCAAAAACGATATTAAATATTACTAAATATTTAAATGAATACATTCATTAGAAAAATAACAAGCAAATTGATCTAATACCTGGGCTCGTAATGAGCAGTAATTGTAGGCTTTGGCTGAGTCAGCTTTTTACGTTCTCGGTATTCTCGACACTTTTGAGCATTGGAGTAGTTAATCCTAAAAAGCAAAGACATTTGTTACCATTAGTTTGGTATCATTAATATAAGAAAATAATAAAAACGATATAAACATGAAATAGTCAGAAATTTCGCACTGAGGGAGCGGAGTAAGATATGCTTCACTAACATGTCGGATCATATGAGATACGTCATTGTGTTTATAAATAGGCGCACACCGCAATACCGGTCTGCTTCGAAAATCCTCGAAAAGGCATAAATTCGGCAACACTGTATATCTTGCCACATATAACTGTCAAAAATATTAAACCTAGCTAGAATTTTAAAGTTAGAACAAGTAAAGTTACAAGGAAAAACGAAGAACCGTTGAATCAAGAAAAGCATTATAACATAGACTATCAACTGGAACAACTAACGGATTTATAATCCAATAAACTCATTGGAATTTACTGTATATCCTTGTTTAACAATGTCACCTTTAAAAAGATTGTAATTGAAAACGAAATAAAAGGCATGCAAATAGAGTAGTGATGCGTAATATATGACGCGGTATCCTGCTAGCGTCATACAGCCTCTCCTGCCGAATTTCAATTCTCACCTCCACGTTGTTGCACCCTGGTAACATGAGCAAACCCTGTGGAAGATTGTGGTAACCAACTCTAGTGGAAAGCAGGCTCAGGGTCGACGAGAGGAGCCGGCTAATGACTTTAAAGTGGCAGTCACATGGTCAAGATCTGGGGATGAGGGCTAATAACCGGTAACCTTTTAAATTCCTTGTTACTGAAACCAAAATAGAAGCAAACTGAACGGATAACACCAAATCGACCCTTGCAACGAATTTGGTAAATGCGAAACAACGTCGAATATTTGGCATATAGAACGTCACAACTCTTTAGAATCCACGAAACTGGTTCAGGCAATCAAAGTTATGAAATCATACCTTTCCATAATGGGATTATCAGAAATCCAGTGGAATGGTCACGGGGCGCACATAACAACATCGAATGAACTCCTGCTAGTGTCAGAGGTCAACGTCAGGCACATGTGAGTGGTGTTGGATTTATGTTAAGGCACTCAGACAACTACATCGGGAACCCGTATCCGATAGAATAATAACAGGGAGCTTTAAGACGAAATTCAAAAGAAATCGTTTACTCAATGTTACGACCCCTCTGCCTTAACCGATGTGACGATAGAGATTAAATAGCCAGATTGGAACAGTACGACACGCCCACCACCGGTAGACCTATCCTAACGCAACCCGATAATCACATGACATCCCCTGTCAACCGAGCGACAAGTGTAAGTACAGGAAGTGGTGCTACCCTGTATATATCACATTTGGAGTAAATTATTCTCCTAGTTACATTAGTTTGTTTTCAAACATTAATGTCAAATTGTGATTTACTAAAGGACCCCGCACATTCCTTATGGAAAGTGGCCTCCGGTGGATTTGGCTGAAATTTTCCCATTTTGTAGATTTCAACGAAATGAACAAATGTTTTCATGGCCTCAAAGTCCGATGACCGATGGTTTTCAAGTTATGGTTGATTTTATATTTAATGTCAGGGTATACCACGATGACCTAAGTCGGTATGTATATATCAGAAAAATACTATTAGGAGTATTTATCTGAAAATTGGTATAAGTATCAGAAATTGGCTCCGAATTCGGCTATCTCGAAAATAGTGTTAACTCATTTTTTCAAATGGATTTTATGTTTGAAACTCCATACCTAAATAAAGGATTTTTGTGGTTATGTAAGATATCTGAATTATAAGTAGGCTTTTTTGAACAAATCGACCATAAACAAATGCTGAAGTGTCAACAAACAATATTTGCTAATAATTTGGTGTTGAAGCACAATTATATGGAAAGCATTTATCATGTCCCGCTTGGGATTTATAACTAAGTTCCATTCGTGATACTCGGATACACCAACACCCACTCATGACACGCTGACGGGGCTCATTCACAATTGCAAAACAGATGGGAGTTTGTGAAAAAGCAAGGCAAAGGGAAACGTGTCGTAGATAATAAAGACAATTAATTAAGTTACAGTCTTCGCATACTTCAGCATATCCAGAAAATTCCTCAATAGAGAGAAATAATATCTATGATTAGTTTTCAGAAGATTCTAAAAAAACATAAGAACTACCCGTTTGCATTCTCATTAGTCAAGATTTAAGAGCAGGTGACGTTCAAAGACGGAATGATCTTTCGAATTCATATAAATCAAAATTCCGGAACATTTTTTACATAAAATGATTGGATGAATGAGGCAAAATTTATGGAATAGTCAACCACATTACTGGAGTGATACTAATCCATACATTATTTTTAGGAGAGAGATATCTGGAAATTTTAGAAAATAGTTTACATCCATTATAGTTAACTTAGAATCAGCTGTGGTCTCAACACGACCTCATAATATTGCACCTGTGAATAATTTTTTAGACAATCATTTTGAAGATCGTTGGATAGAGAATAATGGACCTCATCGACGGCCCCCTCGTTCTCCCGATATCACTCCTTAGCTTTTTTTATTTGGAGTCGAATAATAAATATTGTCAATGCTGCACCGCTAACAACAAAGATAGATTGCCAGGAAATGATCTGCGTCATGGTGTTATGAGTATGCTTTGGTCTATCCGGAAATCGCAATGAAAAGTTTTCACATACCTTTTTATAACCATATCAAATTCTACATAAATGGTTAAGAAAGTAAAGTAATGTATATACGTTTCTTGTCGGTTTCTTCAAAAAAGGCTACTAATAATTCATATATCTCTAATAGCTAAAAGTAAATTTCAATTTTTCCAAGTGTATATAAAAACATTTAGTCTTGTAAGCATAAACTCCTACTTTTTGGCCTAGATTCCAATGGTTTTGAGGAAAAATGGTGTTGCCATTTGAAAAAAAAATAGTTTTTTGGATTCAGTACCAATTTCTGAGCTCTCCGTTTTTTTTTGAACAATTTTCAAAGATTTAGGAAGTTATAAGTTTTATTCAGACAAATTCTGGTAATTTTTGATCTGGCCCTATTTGCTTCCACAAAAATAATATTTTGTCAAGAGCTGGATCTGTCAAAATTTTCAAAAAGTTGAAATAGCTTTTAACCGGACCCCTTCGACATATGATGTTTCCAATAAAGTTATCCAAAAATGCTACAAAAAAAAGGATGTTCCATTAAAAAAAAACAATTTTGGGTCCACTTCTGGTAGAACCGGAAGTCGTAGAGAGTTGAAAGTATTGTAACTAAAACCGGCTCCTCGAAAACCCTCTGTATATTAATTTTCACATTAATACTCCCAGTAGTTCCTCATATACATATCGACTCTGCTCTTCGTGGTATACTCCGACCATAAACATAAAATTAACCATAACTTGAAAACCATCAGTCATCGGACTTTGTGGCCATTTTGCTGAGATCTACAAAACATCAAAATTTCAGCTAAAACCACCGGGGGCTATTTTCCATAAGGAATGTGCGGGGTCCTTTGTCATTACGAATCGTTTCAATTTTTAATTTTCTTGTTCATTTGTATCAAGTTAATTTCCATTGAAAACTGGGTCTGATTTAGACCTTGAAATGTTTAGACCATTTGAAATATACAGCCTCTCAAGTTTATGTTGTGTTATTCTCAAAAAGCTGTCCCTTAAGTGCGCAGAACCACCAAATTTAATAAGCTTTTAATAAGTTCAAAAATCAACACAAAATGATTAATATTATTCCATTACCAACGAATTTATCAAAAAACAATTTAAGCTCTAATCCAAACTCTTAAGACGTATATTCGATGTAATGAATATTTCACTGTGCACTTCGGCTAGCGCACGGTGAAATTCATATAGCTTTTATGACATACGAAATAACACGCTTAAGTGTGAGATAGAAGATAGTTAATGCAAACTATATGGAGTAATTGGCTAATTCTTGTACGTCGCACGGAGACACCGAGCTCTGCTGATATTGAACGCACATACCCGATCGTTTCAATACTTCAAAAGTTTGTTTATGTGATTTAATTAGTAGTTGCTTTGTACTTGAAGTCTTTGAAAGAATATTTAATAAACAGAGGCGGACATAGTCTGTTTGTGTTTAAATAACTGTGAATATGAGTATCAACTTTGACATCGAGTATATTGAAAGCAATAATAAATCGTTTCAAAACAGATTAGATATAAAATTAGCTGGTCCAACTAGGCCATATCTTAATTTAAAACACGAGTGCAAAACGAAAAATAAAGTATTACGAAGTTTTAAAAGTGATATTTATAATAAAAAGAAATGGTTGTGTGGGTGTGATCGCCTCAATATATTATTTTGTTTTCCTTGCATTATTTATGGCGGGGAATCAATTTGGACGGAAATAGGAGTAAAGGATTAAAACGTTTCTTTGAAATACGATTTCTCAGGACCGGCTTAGTATTGAAAAAAATATATTCAATCAAAGCCAGACTTTAATAAAAAGGACATTGAACATTTCGCTTCGGAAAAAAGTCGACGAATATTTTAATTTAAAAAAAAGTAAATATAGCAGAAAACAAATTACCACTGTGTGCAAAAATATTTCATGGTTAACTAATAATACTGCCTGAATTAAAATTTTAAATTAAATAAAACCGATTATGAGCTGGAAGTCGTAAATCATAACTTGGATGAAATCTTAAGAACGCATGAACAATTGAAACCTGGCAACTATGTGAAATCTATCCTGTAATTTTAGGCGCTAAAAGCGCATTGTGCGCCTACATTTTCGAATTCGTTTTAATTTTGATGCTAAGGCTCCGTTTACAGGTATTTACTCAATCGAATAGGCTTATGCCTGAACAACATTTGCAAATTGCTAGTATTATTTTGAAAAACATGTTCGAGAAACCATCGGCACTACATAAATTTCATGAATCGTTTTAGCAAAACCTTTACTCTAGACATAAATACTGATCTCGTAAAACATCAATCTATAGATACAGAACTAGCCATAGAAAGTGTGCAACATACGTGTTCATAATGATCAAAATTCGCCAATTCGTAATCGTGATCAACAATTAAACTTTTGTCTATCCAGAGTAAAAATCTAGATTACATGCTTACAAAATTGAACGTGTACTGAAAATGAAGCGCCATGTTCATAATCATTAACGGCGTACATGTAGTGAATGGGCCAAAGGAAACATTGCTATTAACCCTCAATTTCATTTGAAAGCACAACTGTTGCACTTGGAGCCATGATAATCTACAAGCTATTGTCAAAACACCATTACACCCAGAAAACGCCACCGTTTAGTGCAGTTGATGCACATGCGATTTGAGCAGGACGGGGCCACAGGCGATACAATTAATTTACTAAAAGAAACTTTTAACTCCTCGTTCGTCCGAATTGACACCATTAGATTATTTTCTCTAGGGAAGCCAACATTCGATGCGTTGTTGCCGCAATGCAACCTGATTTACTGTGAATTAGTGGTTATTCGAATGAAATATAATCGGCCATTCGATTATAAGTATCACTATAGAGTTCCAAATATGGAACCAAAGTAATCGCATGAAAAATAATCGAATGTTTCGGAGACATGAATGGGGTGATTCAAATGCGTTCAAATGGATGGTCGACTATTTAACAACAGACTACGTTGAACTCGGTTAAGCATTCACAAAGTGATCAGTTGTGAAATATGAGCGAGACTTGCTACTAGAATTTGAATGGTAGATTGGGAATGCGGCCAAGTTCATGAAAATTATAAATAGAAACTAGGACATGTGGAACTTGGGTATGAGACTAAAACGAAAAAGTTGTTCTTAATTATTCTAAATTTATCTTAAATTAGATTTTAGATTATGGTGCCTGTTCTCTTTTAGACGTATTTGTTTTTAGATTATTTTTTATTAAAAATTATGTAATAAATTAATATTAAATTCGTTAACATTGATGATACAATTTGCCAATGGAAAAAAGTCCTCAGAATGAGTTTCTACATTGTCCTTCCTTTTTTTTTTCTAAACGAAACTTTGAACTGAAACTCTACAAATGCTATCTTGTTCAACTTAAAATATGAGAGATTTTTACATGCTTATGAAAATAATGTGAAAAAGAAATGAATACAGAAATTGTTAAAACTCCTACGGTTTCCAAAGTTCCAGTCCTACCGTCAGAACCCGCATAGGAATCATAACTTCAAAAAAAAAAAAAATATATATATATATATATATATATATATATATATATAAATACAACTAAATATTTAGTAAATCCAGTCATTATAAAAATAACAAGAAATTTGATTTATTACCTTGGCTCGTAATCAGCAGTAATTGTAGGCTTTGGCTGAGCCAGCTTTTTACGTTCTCGGTATTCTCGGCACTTTTGAGCATTGGAGTTGTTAATCCTAAAAGCAAAAACATTTTTTATATTAGTTTGGTATCTTTAATATAAGAAAATAAAAAAACGATAGACAGCCAAAACAGAGATGCCACAACTATCGTTCAGAAAACAACAGAGGGAATCACAACACATCGCATAATACTAATATAAATAGGGTAATACAAAATGCATATACCTAACCCATACCGTTTCGACGCCTCACGTCAAGACACGCCAGATTAATCCTCCTTAAGTTAAATTGAACGAAGAGAAAAAGATCGAGGTGGAAGCGTTACTTTTGTTAAGGATCAATATTTTTCGCTAAGTACTAACCGCCACAACCACGCATAGGAAACATAGCTTAAAAAAATATAATGTCGCACACTTTACATTAATTTCGTTATCATATCGAAATGACCCGTACCAAGCAAACCGTTCAAAAATCGACTGGTGGTAAAGCACCTAGAAAACAATTAGCAACAAATGCGGTGTAAAATATCGTTATAGACCTGGCTCAGTAGCTCTTCGTGAAATTCGTCGCTACCAAAAAGTACCGAATTGTTGATCAGAAAACTGCCATTCCAACGTTTTGTTTGGGAAATCGCACAGGATTTCAAGACCGACTTAAGATTTCAGAGCTCAGCAGTAATGGCTTTGCAAGAAGCTAGCGAAGTTTATCTGGTTGGTGTTTTCGAAGATACCAATTTGTGTGCTATCTACGAGAAATGTGTAGCCATCACGCAGAAGGACATACAGTTGGCAAGACGTATACGTATTGGACGCGCTTAAAAAATATAATTATAAACCTATAAATTTATATACATTTATATATATATATATATATATATATATATATATATATATATGTACATATATATACACACACACACACACACATATATATATATATATATATATGTTTTTAGTAGATGGTTTCTGGGAATTCATCCGCGTAGTTGATAACTGATCCCTACCGGGATCGATGATAAAATGACGACGTTTCGGCAGAGTCACATCTGCCCTCTTCAGGTCGGTTAGTATTCGAGTAACTAGAAGCGAAAGCAGAACGCTACGAGAATAATGCGAACCGACCTGAAGAGGGCAGATGTGACTCTGCCGAAACGTCGTCATTTTACCATCGAGCCCGGCAGGGATCAGTTATCAACTACGCGAATGAATTCCCGGAAACCACCTAAAACATTATATATATATATATATATATATATACACAACTAAATATGTAAATAAATCAAGTCATTATAAAAATAATAAGCAAATTGGAGTTAATACCTTGACCCGTCCTGAGTTGTAGCCTGACTCAGCTTTTTACGTTCTCGGTACTCTTTACACTTTAGAGCATTGGATTTTTTAGTCCTAAAAAGAAAAAATATGTGTTAGCATTAGTTTGGCATCATTAATATAAGAAAGTAATAAAAAACGAGGGGCAGTCATTGAGCTGAAGTAAATGAAAGATGTAAATATATGAAATAGTCACAAACTCCGCACTAAGGGAGCGAGGTAAGCTATTCTCAGAATCACAATTATGTCGAAACATAACACGAAATTTGGCAACACTACTCGAAACACAACACGGAATTCGGCAACACTCCTCAAAAAGTATTCATGCAAAAATTTGCACCCATTCGGAAGGAATGACTTACAATTATTTAATAAATTAATATTTAATCCGTGTATATAGATGAATTAGTTTTATAAAGAAAAAAAATTGTATTTGCATAAACTATTCATCTATCTTGTGTACATTTACTCAACATAACGCATGACCTCAGAAAGAGTGTCTACATCATTACACGATCATTTTTTAAAGTCCGCATTTTTAAAAATATTTCATAGAGTCAAAAAATCTTTTAAAATTATAAACACAGGACTGGATCAGAACCATATTAAAAGAAGTTCTCGATCAACTTTAGAAGTGATGATGAGAGATTTTTACATGCATGTTAAAATAAGTTTAAAAATAAATGAATATTAAAAATATTAAAATTTGTTTTTCCAAACATATTGAGATCTGTTAAATATAGTTATTGTAACTCATATCTAAAAGGTATGTAAATTGAGTATTTCCCCCCTAATTTAACCAGCATTATAACCCCTATTGTTTTCAAATTTCTAAAGCTATCCCATTTTGATCTTGGTTACTCTGTATATAAATATACTTTTTTGTAGGTGGAGCGAATCTATATGTTGAAACTATATTGCATAAAATAAATTTGAAGTATATTTCAAAGTGTTGTCACTGTGGCTTCCCAAAAAGTTACATTGGCGAGTCTGAAAAGATACATTATTACATTAAAAGTTACCTTTTAGATATTTTTAATTGGAGTATAAAAAATAATAACTATTAAATAAAAATTAATTCACACAATCAATTTTTATAAATATTCTCAATTAAATTGTTTTTATATAACAAAACAAAGAAATAATTAAATTTTTGTACATGAGATCCAAAACATTTGAGCTACAACAAGGCTGTTTTGAACCATT
The DNA here is from genome assembly GCA_034190945.1 of Octodonta nipae. Taxonomy (NCBI): domain Eukaryota; kingdom Metazoa; phylum Arthropoda; class Insecta; order Coleoptera; family Chrysomelidae; genus Octodonta; species Octodonta nipae. The sequence continues at coordinate 25,138,882 of CM067223.1, forward strand.
TATAATCACAAATATATATAATTTTTAATTTAATTCCTACCAATTTATTTTCATAGACTGCAGTTTGCGTTTTTCGTTTTTATTTGCTATCTTTCCTAGTTCTTAGTGAATATTATAAAGCAGGAGTTTTGATTATGATTTTAAAAATGTGTCAATGATGCTGACAATTCAGACTCATTTCGTGAATGATTCATTGCACTCATTAATAACTAGTAGACAGAACCATTCAAAAGGTACAGAAAAGTACTTAAATTTATTGCATACAATTATGAAAAAAGTATAATTTAAAAAATATAACCTTGTGGCAACACAGAATTTTATTAATTTAGGAAATTATACTCACTGACAAAGAAATTGCGACACCCAGAAGCAGAGGTTTAAATTGAATATTGTTTTGGTAAAACATAGATGCTATAGTAGGGACTAAATGATTAAAATGTGACTAAAAAATACAAAGGAGTTTAATTTTTTAAATAAGTTTGTTAATAATGTTTTTGTCCACCACAGTTATCTGTACACTCTCCAACAAGTCTTGGCATTGAGTCAATAAGGAGGTCTATTTTTTTGAGGAATACTATCCCAAGCTACCTGTATTTCAGGTCTTATAACCTCCAAAGGCCGTAGGGGCTGGAGTAAATTTCAGAGCCTTCTACCCTTCATATCCCAAATATGTACACAACAGATTCACAAGCGTCTATTCAAAAAAGTTTAAAATAAAACGAGCAACATTAGGCCAAGCATTATCTTGTTGAAACATGGGATCCATGAGCCGATTAAGGTTGTGGAGTACATACGCCTCAACTACTTCCTGAAAATAACGTTACGCTGTCATGTTGCCTCGAAGAAAGACTATAGGTGACTTATTTCCATGTGCAACAGCACCCCAAAGCCTAACACCTACTATTTGGTGTACATGTCGCTTCTAGGACCATCATGTCCACCCTAGCAAATCGAGATTTGTCAGAGAAGACGACCTGATGCCATTCCACATTCCAATGTTGTCGTTGCCGTCGATGCTCAACCGTCAGAGGTGGAAGCGCACAAGATGAGGTCGATAATGCTGCAGTCCAAAAGACCTTATACGGCAGGAAACCGTTCGGACACTTACAAGATGAATTTGTACTCCTAACCACTCATCAGCCAAATTTCAAGTTGTAAAAAATCAGTCTCTAAAGTCCATTCGTCTTAGACATCGATTTTTAACTTCACTTGTGCCCCTTCGACGTCCGATGCCTACGCGTCTTCGATTTTGGGTATTATCAAACCGCGCTTGACATCTCGTAGTTGGATTTTTGTTCGTGAAAAGTTTACATGAAAAAACAATCACCAAACTTTACCAAATTTTAATCATTTACGCCGTACAATAGCATCTATGTTTTACGAAAACAATATTAAACTTAAACATCTCCTTCTGAGTGGTGCGATTTCTTTGTCAGTGAGTATATTTGTTTGTTTGATGCTTCTATACACTCACCAACATAATAAAAAATATTAAAAATAAAAACCCAAGGAATTAAAAGCGGCAAAGAAATACAGGTAATAAATCGTTTGCACGTCAAGAATCGTCATTTTTCGCTGACAACCCACAACCTCGCTTAGAAAAGATTTAAAAAATAACAAGCAATTTGATCTAATACCTTGGCTCGCCGTGAGCAGTACTTGTAGGCTTTGGCTCACTCAGCTTTTTACATTTTCGGAACCCTTGACACCTTAGAGCATTGGATGTTTTAGTCCTAAAAAACAAAAATATTAGCTTGATATCATTAATATAAGAAAGTTATGAAAAACGAGGAAATTTTTTATTGTAAGCCAATTCAGAATAAAACTGGGATTAGTTAATAACAACAATTTCACAAAATGACCTAAATACAACATCGAAAACTTAAGAATCCTAGCAGAACACCACAAATTCAAACACGAAATCGGACAACACAGAGAGGAATCCCACATCAATTCATGGGAAGAGGCAGCAGATATTGTCACGATAACAGCAGATGAAACATTGGGTATAAGACACAAAAAGAGAAAAGAATGGAATCAGTGATAACACATGGAAACTAATAGACTATAGACAAGAACTCAAACATAGTAAAATGCCGCTAACACCCCAGAAACTAAAGCCTTACAACAGCAATATTAACAGCTAAACAAGAGAGTGAAAATGATTGCGAGATACGATAACACTGGCGCGAACAAGTAGTGAAAGAAGCAGCTGAACAACGGAATATGATCACAAAACATCTCAGCGGGCAACGGAGAAACCAGATGGCAGGCTACTAACAATCAAACAATAGCTGAGTCAATGAAAATGACACTATAGTGAGTTGCTAGGCATAAATGCTGACATAAACATCGAAGAGAAATAACAACATTGCCTATTAATTGCGAACTTCCAACCAAAGTGGAAACATTGAAGGCCATAAAAAATTTAAACAACAATAAAGCAGCAGGCCCAGACCTACTTAAAGCAGATATATGCATATCGGCCGATATCTACATCCCCTACTTACCAAAAAAGGTGACATAACGCTTTGTCATTACTGGCGAGGAATTATTTTATTGAACGCTATTCATAAAGTTTTGGCATTGGTCATTCACTCCAGACTGTCTGCATCCATAGAACATATACTAAGATAAAATCAGGCCGGTTTTCGACCGAATCGTTCATGCTTAGGTCACATAAACACTCTTAGAATAGTCACAGAACAGTAGAAATAATTTCGAAAACAATCGCCTACTGATATGGAAATCTTACTTAATTCTTTAAAATCATCAGCCAAAGACGCAGGTTTAATAAATTAGCATTAACAAGAACAAATCAATGTCCATTAATTCTACAAATAAAACCCTTTTCACCTTAGGAAACGTCGATATTGAAAATGTAAACAAATTCACATACTTAGAAAGCATCATTAGCGGTGTAGACATCCTCAACAAGATCAAAAAATGGCAAAGGGCATACAGTCAGTCATAAATATGGAATACACGCCAACAGTCCACGCAAACTAAATTAATAATCGTTATTTCAAAAATTAAACCCTTGCTATTATATGGCTGCGAAACTTGAAGAGCAACAAAATCATCTTCCAAACTCCGCAGACATTCGTCAACAGCTAGTTGAGAAGGATTCTAAAGATATTCTGGATAGATAACATATGTAAAACAGACCTGCTCCACATCACCACCCAACTAGAGGTGCCTAAGGGCCATATAGAAATTCGAAACAGACAATGGGGTTGGATAGATCACACCAAATGTGGACATCGCGAAAATAAAAATATTCCAAATATATATGGAATAAAATTGATAAAATGTGAGAAGACACAATGTTTGAATTTAATTTATCATACTATGATTTTCTCCTCAAATTAGTGTTTCACTACACAACCAAATTTTGAATAATTGCCATCTATCAATAAAAAACTGAGACTAATGTTTATAGGACAAAAGCTGTTTTAGACTTACACATTCTCCTCCTTGATTTCGACTTCTTCACTTTTCAGTTGCACTTCATCCATTGTTACTACATGGTCTACATATTCTTGCTTGACTGTTATCATTGATAAAGGCATAGCTTCACTTTCACTGGCTTCTACTCCAACAATTACTGTCTGCTCATTTTTACAAGGTTTTGAATTACTAATGACTTCTGAGTCGGAATAGGAGTCATCATCAAGGATTTCTTCCTTCACTTCTACCACTTCATATTTGCCTAGGTCCACCTCCATGTTTTGATCATCTTTACAGACATTAGACGTTGACAATGATGATATCAATATTGAGAAGTTTGTAAGAGATTTTTGGCAAGAAATACATACTACAGGATTCTCTGTAATTCCCAAATCCTGAAAGGGTTAATTTAGTATTGACTGATGAATCTGTTAAAATTGAGCAATAGTTATGTCAAGAGACATTTTAATCTCCCGTCACTCTCATACGCCGGGTTTACACTGCACCTTTCGAGTTTTTTTAATAATGTATCAATATTGGCACTCATGAATTAGTTATTTTTATGTTTAGTACTAATAGTGGAGAATTACAACTTCGCGAGTAGTCCTGTGGGTAAATTTTAGGCATTAAATTGATTATAACTGCACCATCTTTTAATTAATTTTGAAGCTTAAGTAATTTTAATGAAAATTAAATGGTTGATACTATTATTTCTGATAAATATATTATTTCTTTCCAGTTCAATCTCGGCAATGTTGAATTATTTTTTCAGAAGAATTTGATGAAGTTGATCTACCTGATCCTTTAGAAACAAGGGTAATCCTGATTACGAAGTAGAAAAAGGGGAAAAATTTAAAACTGGCAGTGCTTGAAAGGACCCTTACATCAATTCAAAAATTGAATGTGGAATTTGAAATATTTATTGGAAAAATTAAGTAGATACATTTAAAAAATCTATTTGCTACTAAAACAAGAAGTAATTACAAAAACAAAATAATTATTGTTATTTTTTAATAAATTTGATAACATTTCCAATTTTTTTATTGAAAAATGAGGTGAAAAGTTGTATATTTAAAAAATTCCAATGTTTCAGTCTTATTGTGACTTCACTGTCAAAGGCAATAAAATCTGAATAAAAGATAGTTCATTAAAAATTTCATATAGCAAAAAGGTAGAATTACGGCTTTATTGGTGTGTCAGTTCCACATGTCTACTAAATGAAATTTGTAAAAGTGACGGTACAGAACTGAGATACTATGGATTTGTTTCCTTGTTTCAATCAATTTGTTACATTACATAAGTACAATGAAAAGTAAAGAAAATATGAGCAAACTCGCATAATCTGAAAAATTTAACAAGTGATGATGATGAGGGTCTGTTCACTCAATGATCGGTAATCCCCGTTAAGAAAATGCGGCATTCGGGACACCAAAACTCATTGTACTTGGAACTTTATATCTATTGCAGTGTACAGAGAGAGGTACTGTTATTTGCAATAGAATGGGTCAGCAGGTATAGTGAACAGAGTACATTTCAAAAGTGATTGAACTACTTTAGGTACATTGGATTCAAACAGAAAATTAATACCTCAGATTGGTTTTGTCTCATACAGAAAAAAGACTGTTCTAGTATGTCTGCAATATAAGGTACAATATAGCCTAATATGGTGATTTAATTTTATGAATTTTTTCCACTTTCTCATTCTTATTAACAGCAAATGCCTCTTACAGAGTGTGGGGGTTACATGATTTAATTGAAGTGACAGAAGGTTAAAACAAATTCATTGTCTAATTGTTTAAATTAAAAAATTAAATAATCTGTTTTGCAAAATCAAGATAAGAAAAAATTACAAAAAATCCTACCAATTCAGCAATATATCTCTGAAATAATTCCTGTATACAATCATCTTTAAGAACTTTTGGTAAGGAAATAACTGTAGCAGCATTAACAAAGTTCTTACAGAGACGACACACTTGAATTTCAGCAGGCTCTGCATTAGTAGTGTTAGAGTAATCCTTTTCTAGTACTTCTCTTAGATTGAGTTTGTGCTTAATATCTGTAGATATATAAGGTGCTAAACAACTTTCAGTGTTAACCAAGCATGACTTGAAGTTGAAGGCACTATCAATTTTTTCTTCACAGTCTTTACATACTGAATTACATTCATCAACTGATTGATCCTGCAAATATAGAAACAGTTTCAAGAAATTTGTAATGTCTATTCTAATACACTGATTGTACAACTTTCTGCTTCACTTATTGCCCCTTAAGACAATATAATGTGTTTATTGTAATGAAATTGAATAGTACCAAAAACCCTTTGATCTTGTACAGTAAGATTAATAACTTTGAACACAAAATCTACAAATCTGGAATACTAATTGAACTAAATATGATCTGAAGTGATATGGATTTATGAACATGAATCAAACTTTGTCCATTAGTTTTTCATATTGAAATTTGGAAAAGTTTTAAGACAAATGTATTAAAAACTGTGTAATAAACAATACAGATACAGCAGAGGCCCCATAAAATACATACTCTATATTTAAAACATTGCAGTAATGTAAATAATGTGTTCACTTGCTAAGGTAAAGGGTTCAATGAAAAATTTATGAAAAGAATTAAAGAGTTAGATTTAAAAATGAAACAAATTTAAAATGAAGATAAAAGTGGCCTGTATTGGAAGCTGTTACCTATACTGCATAATTTGAAAAATCAGTTGCAGGAAGAAAGCTAGAAATACAGTGAATAGTCTTTCTAGCCTGCACTAATGCTGATGGTACACACAAAATAAATCAATGATTATAGGAAACTAAAAATCCGAGCTCATTTAAGAATTTTAATATCTCTGTGGATTATGAGTGTTCAAAAACCACTTGGATGACTAGCAGTGTATTCTTTAAATGGTTTCATAAGTGCTTCATCCCTCAGGTATGAAAAATAATTTTTAATCACAAATAAAAGCATTGTTACTATTAGATCAAGAGTCATTCCCCAGAGCAACCACTGAGAAGCAAAGATGGGTCAATTTCAGTAATGTACATGCTACGCAACATAGTCTATAAATTCAACCAATGGAATGCAACAAGACTCGCCAAACTAGACTAAAAGAATCTATTTTTGTTTGTCTTGGTAAAGAAAACATAATTAATGTTTTGAGAAAGTAATATTATGAGAAGCTATTTTAAATTTGCATACAGCCTGGAAAGCACTTACCCAGGAAACTATCCAAACGTGTTGAAACAATCTCTTTTGTACCAATGATGAAGATGAGGTTTCCTTAAGCATAATTTGGGAACAAATGCAATATGAGCTGACAGTACTTCATCAAATGTTGCTGATTTATTGAAAATAGTGAATTAATTTAAAGAAAATAAACAGATAATGATGTTAATGAGAAGGAGGATATGGACAGTAAGGGTGATACAATGTTCCCAATGAAACAATCAAGCTATAGAAATTCATAACCAAGCTTTAGAATGGGCTGTATGAAAAGAAGTATCTTATATTGATATTTTAATTTGTTGTAAATTACACTACCCAGTAACTGCCAATTAACACAAACAAAAATTGCAGATTATTTTTCATTAAATTAAAAACTATGTATTGCTAATGTTTGTATATGTACCTATTTTAATAAATATAGGTATTTTGAAGTAAGTGTTTCTTTTAATAAAACAATTATTTTTTAATAAAGTGTGCTAAACATTTCAATACTGTGAACCACACTTATTCTATACATATATTAATTTACATGATCGAGCATCTGCTGTATAGAAGGTCCATACTGTTTAGATTCAGAACAAACAAGCATAATACAATTGATCTTATATTTTAATGAATGTACCTAGAGTATGATTAGTTTGATGTATTAATTATGTTTATTCTTGATCATGATATAATATATTACTGTAAACACATTAATAGTCCTGAACTCGTTATCATCATGAGTCCTAATAGATTGTCAGAGAGATTGTTATCTACTTATTCTTAAAAAATCAGCCAACATAAATTAAAACAATTTCAAATAGATAAGTTATATGGATGGATGTTAAATGCATTGATAGACCTCTTTGTATGACTGTTGCAATATAAAAAGTTACACTGGACTAAATATTACATGAAATTCCGAATTACTTAACAAAGTTTTTAACACTTACCATGCTCATCTGTAAAAATTCCAGTTTGCTTAACATGATTTTATCAAGTTTGGCTAGATATTTGCCATGAATGTATTTTAGGCACAATATACATGTTTGTTCCATTTCAGAATCTAATGATTGCATTTCTTGTATTATTTTTCTATTTTTCGCCAGTTCCTCTGCCATTTCGGATCTCTTTAAAATAATTTAACAAACTATACTTACTCTTCAACGACTTACAAAGCTAAATTGTGATTAAAATTAATAATTCATAAATGAAGGACGAATACTGTTTTGACTAGTTGACTGTCAACAAAGACTGAAGAGGTTAGAAATTTGAAATTTAGCATTTTACATCGAAGCCATAGAGACTGGTTACATTTATCTAGACCAACCACTACAATTAGTCGAGGTCTTAGAGCATAAACCTACTGGAGGACAATGAACAATGAGCAGGACGCTATTTTACTTGATTGCTATGTGCAGCCAATGAGCTCATTGGATGCAGTTCCCCATCGAGTGAAATATTACTCTCTCTATTGCCCTCTCTTTCAAGCCTTGGCACCAAATTTATACACTGCAGGCCATCTCTAGAAAGCAAAAGCTCTGAGTCGAAGTACAGCCTTAGAGTTTATTCGACCTGATCAGACATGGGTGGGCTCTCGCAGCCATTGGTTTGAGAAATAAGTACTCTAAGTCTTCTGAATGATAATTGTGGCATCTCTGTTTTTTTAACAAAGTCGTACCTAGGAACGCCACATGACATTCTAAAAATAACTCTTTCAAATTCTTCCAATTTGAAAGAAGCTTTGTTATTTTACATGATCTTTAAAAACTTTTGTGCTGCCCTGTATATATCAAATTTGCAGTAAATTCCCTTAGTTACATCAGTTTTATTGTCAAACATTAATGTCAAATTGTGATTTCGATATTTGTCACAGCGAATCCTCTTAATTTTTTACTTTTTTGATTTTTTGTTCAATTTATATTGTTACGAAATTTACCAAGCCGACCCTGTTTCATTTCAGTACGACAACGATCGCAGGGATATAAAAAAAGGGAGGTTCGAACGGGAGAAAAACTTATCTCGATCATAACTTGACAACTGTAAAATTGACACTGGATTATACTAGAGAATTCGACGCTGATTTTAAAAGGAGAACCCATCCTCGCAGGCACGAAGTATCGATACTTCGTGCTCGCAGGAGTTAGAAAGGACGACGAGCGTATATCGAATGTTATTGTGAATCAGCTGTTCTGTATAATTTGATGTAAATAAAGTTCTAGAAAATTGAAAGTGAATATAAGTTTTATAATTTTAAAATTGAACCCACGGACTATATTGCGATTTGGTGTCAGAAGTGAAGGATTATGTGCAGTTAAAATTGTAATTTGATTTATGGAAACCCGTAGCATGGAAAAGATGGACGAAACTACCAAAAAAATAGTCAAACAGGTTACGGAGGGACTGGACAAAAAAATAGCACAGATTCTCGAAAAACGTGACAAGAAATAAAAACAACATCAGGAAGAAATTCAACAAAGGTTAGTAAAATCTTTTGATGAAAAACGTAAAATAGAATTAGAAAATCTTGTCACTACGATGAAAAGCGAACAACAAAATCTTGTGACTGCCATGGAAGAAAAACAACAAAATCTTGTCATTGCCATGGAAGAAAAACAAAATTTAATGGAAGGATTATTCTCGAAATTTGGAGAAAAACAAGATGAAACTGAATTGACGAGACAAAATGAATTTAAATTAAAATTAAAACTACACGAAACTGATGAGAAAAGACAACTGCAATTTGAACAATTAATGCAAATAGTAAGACAATGAAACAGTTAATGAAAGAATGCTAATAGTTGAGTCAGATATAAAAGAGATAAATGATGACATTAAGACCATAAAAAATACCGTGGACACTTGAAACAAAAGTAGATGACCTCGATTCCATCCAAAGCCAGGTAAAAGTTAGAATCTGTTCAATTCAAAACACAGTTCAAGACCAAATCATTGCCATCCAAGACAAGGTAGAAACAGAAATTTAAAAAATGCAACAGGACTTACAGCGAGGAAAATACCAGAACACTACGAGTACCAGAGGTTTTTAAAAGGAGAACCCATCCTCGCAGGAGTTAGAAAGGACGACGAGCGTATATCGAATGTTATTGTGAATCAGCTGTTCTGTATAATTTGATGTAAATAAAATTCTAGAAAAGTGAAAGTGAATATTAGTTTTATAATTTTAAAATTGAATCCACGGACTATATTGCTATATTAATACTATTGAAAACATCTGATTTAGACCTTGAAACGTTTGGACTTTTGAAATATGCAGACTTTAATGTATATAAGCTAGTTATTCCCAAAGATATATTACTGTAATGTTTCTATTTTCACACTTGGGTTCAGTTCAATTCTTAAATTTATTTAAAAACACAGCCGAACTCACTATAATTTATTTCAACGAATTTTATCTACACAAAACTATTTACAACTTATTTTGAACACCAGATGTTTACTCAATTGCGGCTAGATACTGAATGATTCCTTCCGCCAGCTCTCCGTATTTATATATTCTCGGAATTCTCCAGAAGGTCAAAGAGGCTCCGAGAGATTTTCTTCCTAGTCTCTAGAATTCTAGATGCGCCAGGCGAACATTTCGGATTCCACAAAATATCGGAAGGATGCGGGTTCCACGAATTGTCGGATGATTTCGCGTTAGTTTGCCCCCTACTTAAGACCATTTCGTCTCGAAATTTCCGAGAATCCTTCTTGCTGTGGCGATATTTGCAGGGCTCCCCATTTCGACAACGGGACGTTCGGTGGAAGTAAAAGTCGACGGTCTTCGAATCTTGGCTACGAATATTAAGACAGCATACCAGGATATCGATGCCATTGAATCGAAATATAGTTTCCACCATACTTCTCACCACCCTCCAATTCCGCCCATCCAACCCACAGGCGATCTTTGGGACCGCCAATTTCTTCAGGTTCCTCTCCATCATTACAGTCCTCAATTTTATTAGTCTTCCAAATATCGCTGTATGTTGACTTGTCCTGCAATAATGTTTTCCTTACCAAATAGAAGATGTGTCCGGTACCCACTGGTCGTTTGTCTTGTAGATGAATGACCTTCTCCACCACAGGATCTTGCTCCCTTAGCTTCTGGATTTGCCCGTACTTATTTGCAAACACCTTGGCTATTCCTCTAGACATCCGGAGATCTTGAGACACACACTGAGCCAGGGAATATTCTATAGGCACCTTAAACAGGTTTCGGGGTTCCCTCTGGTCACGTCGTGCTGTACTTTCTGCCCATCAGAGTACAGTGCTATAAACTGTTAGAAGGTAATCTCGTCATCGAGTGGTTGGATGCTGCGGACTTCGGCTTGGTAAACTTCACCATCATGACTTCCGACATAAGGGGCTAAACTGTTGAAATGTACCACCTTTGGTTTTCCTCGAGGTAACTTCCTTATTCTGTAGATAACATCGTTAATCTTCTTTACAATTTTGTACGACCCTTCCCAAGATCTTTGTAGCTTAGGCGAATATTCACGACGACGTTGCGGGTTATACAACCAATAATGATCATCAACTTGGAATTCCGCGCCCTCGGCTGCTCTGATGTCATAGGCTTCCTTCATTCGGGTACTAACATTCTCGATAATTAACCGGTCTCTTCTTCTGGGGATCATCCAAACTTCAAATCGCATGGTAGTCGCAATTCTTGTCCCATAATAACACTGACCGGGGTCTGATCCGTGAATTCATCGTGCAGAGTCGAACGAATGCCACTAGAAACAAGTGAAGATACTGGTCCCAGCCTCTTTGGTGGTCAGAGACTACTTTTGGTAAATGGCGGTTAATAGTTCTATTCATCCGTTCTAATCCCATCGGATTGAGGGTTTTATTGATTTTCAGTAGTTTTGCAGACGTCTTGGAAAAGAGTAGACTCGAAACTTCTTCCTTGATCTGAGTGCAACTCCAAGGGAACACCAAAACGGCTGATCTGTTAGTTGACAAGGACATCAGCAACGGTCAATGCTTCTTGATTCGGCAAGCCATAAGCTTTTGCCCATTTACTGAAATAGTTCATCACTACCACAATGTATTTATTTCCGAAGTCAGATTCAGGAAATGTTATATTGCTTCATGAGAGCTTTTGCTCGCTTCTGAGGCCCATTACTTGCTGCACAAACTGTACATTTGCGGCACCAATTCTTAACATCTGCTTGACAGTTTACCCAACAGAAGCTTTCTTTTAACTTCCCCGGAGTTTTCGTTACTCCCAGATATCCTCTGATTGTACCGTCATGTAATTCTCGCAAAACCTCCTGTCTCCTATTTCTGGGGATTACAATCCTTTTTCTCTTCTTGCCCTCCTCTGGAGTTTCCAGCACGCGCTTCAGAAGTCCGTCCTTCAGGATGAGGGAGTTCCACTGAAACCAGTTTGACATTATGGTGGGTGAGAAGCAAGAAATCTCCTGCAACATATGTTTGCGGTCTTCTTCCTTCCATTGGATAATTGCTTTTAACTCCGGATCCAATTTCGGGTCTTTCTGGATCTCATCAGATTGGTAGTTTTACAGAGAACAGACCCTTTTTCTTCAGCTCGCTGACAATGTTTGCAATCATCAGGGCAGGGCCTCCTCGATAAGGCTGTTCTTTTTTACGTACAAAAAAATCTTTATTCTTGTCGTTAGACTCGGGGTGTACATTTTCTAAATGTCGGCACAACTTGGCAGTTTACTACATAACATGCAGAGAGGTGAGCTGTTGGAATCATCAAATTCGGAACTGATATATGATTTATCATACTTTATTTTTTCGTCTTTCAAACCGTGGGGCTTGACGTCGTTGCATCATAGTCTGGATCGGTAATTGCGTGTACTGCTTTTGAACATCCGGTTTCGTTAAGTTCAATAGTTTTATTTGTCATTGCTTTGTGTGATTATTTTTTTTTAGTTATTTTGTGTAGGTACATACCTAAATGAGATTTTATATAATGTAGTTGTTTCACTTTCTTAATTACTTTTTAAGTCTGTTTTTTATAAATCTTTTGTACATCATATAATATTATAGTTTCCCTGCTTTCTGTTGTATTGAGATGAAATTCAGAATGTAATTTATTGAAAAACCATTCACTTCATCCTATATGGTAATTCTCGGCAACAAATTTTGATGAGAAACAAATTGAAATTCGCAAACAGAAAAAAAAGCCGCCATACACCTCTCTGCATAGGGAAGTAATAAATTATAAACGTCGATCTTTTTGAAAAACATAAAAAGTAATTTATAGCTTGAAGGCGGGCATTTATTTGCTCAACAAAACGAAGCGAAAACACTCGAAATGTTATATGGTCGTCATTAATGTACTCTTCATCGAATTCTGATATAATAATAACATTGGCGCCCTTGATTTTATTGAAAAATAATCATTTTGTGTGAATAAACACTGATATCAATCATTTTTGTTGGTTTTCGTTATAATGACATTTGAGTTTTTTTTGACTAAAATAGGAAGAATAAATCAACTGTTAGGGATTGCCTTTTTCAGTACAATGAACCACAAAATTGTCGTTTGCTAGGAAATGGTTGGCGGTAAAATACGATACCATTTAATTTTAATGTTTGTTTCATAATTTGCAGTGTTGGTTGTTAATACTTGTATCGAGATGAGGAGTCAACCAGTAGATACCAAATATTTTTATCCAATTTAAAATAGGAAAATTTGTACCTACTTTCCTAAATATTTAACATCATTTAAGATTTTTTTTCGAAAAATTCCTGTCAGGCCCATTTTGTTTTAGAAGAAGGCACATTTTGACATACGACGTTTATTGGTGACGTAATTGTTATTCGAGATTTGATGTCTTTGGCATTATTTTTTAAACGGTTCGTCTCCTAATTTCGACCAGGCTAATTGAAAGAGTGTGTGTGACATTCTACGTTCACATCGTCAAAAATATGATTACATTAGCTATGTTAGATAAAAATGAAATCAACATTATTTTAAATTTGATTAAATATAAATATAATGATTAAAGTAATCTAGGGGTGTCAAATCTGGCGATCTTGCTGGCCACTCAATTGCCCTCCTCGAAGAAACTTAAAATGTTTTGCACTAGTTAGGTTCACGTCAAAGAAATCGAGACCCAGAATTCTTCTTTGGGCTATGTCGTTTCACTTTCTGAGGAAGTTGCGTGCGATACTCCCTCATCCATTGGGGATTGTCGGTATCCCAATAACTGCAGTTTTGCCTGTTGATGTGGCTGTTCAATAAAAACCACGAAAGAAAGTCCTCTTCAGATAGCTCATGAACAAGGCATACCTTACAAGCATTATACTTTGCTTTCTCCACAATTTTGTGAACTTTGGGCGCTGCCATATTGAAAATGGAAGCCACTCGGTTAAGTGTTAAATGATGATTGTCTTGTATCGCCAACAAAAGTTTAAGTTGATCTTCTTTGATTTTGAAGGTCGACCAGATTTAAGTAAATCACTAACGTGCCTAAAGTTAAGGTATTGCTTATCATTCTTTGGTAAATGGGACACCGTCCAGGATGTTTCATTGCACAATTTAACTACGTTTTATTGGGTGCTCATCCTGTCCCTATATCCGATCATGCAAAGACTTTCAATTCGTTCTTGTTCAGAAATATCATCATTTTTTAGGGTTCCGTATATACAATATACAGATACCCTTATAATAATATAACTCAGGATTTCTGCCTTTCTCACATCACAACAATTTTATCCTAAACTTCTGGACGGAAAAGGTTGAAATTTGGTATCAGTGTATAGTTTGGTAACCCGATCGGGAGTACATATTGTTTTTAGGGGTACTTCAGGGGGGGGGGGAACTAAAAAAATCGACCGTCCCCACCCTTATCACCGAAACTATTAAAAGTAAAAAGTGACATAAGGCGTCACCTGAATTTTACCGGAAAAATAAACAGAAACCTCTATTATTAATTTTGGGGGGAAAATACAAAATTAAATGGAAAATATAAAATTAAAATTGTTTCTAACACATCACGTAATATATCAAATGAAAGGGCTCATTATGGCGAAAACAAATATATTTTTTTTCATATTTTTAAAATTAATATATTAAAATATATTAACAAAAATGTAAAAAAAACTATAATGCCTAAAATTTTATTATTTACAGGAAAAAATACGAAGAAATCGCTAATATAAAGTTTGGGTGCCAAATTATAGAATTAAACGGAAAATAACAAAAATATTTTTTAAACGCATCATGCAATACATCAAATGAAAGGGCTCATTATGAGGAATACTAATATATTTTTTTCATATTTTTAAAATTAATTGTTTACATGATATTAACAAAATTATATAAAAAAATTTTCATTTCCCGCTTTATTTCCGAAACCATACTACCTAAAGTTTTGAAAATAATTAGGGGTACTGGGGCTCTCTTGAAATTTATAAGAAAAATTAGTAGACAAGTCCAATATTAATTTTAGTGTCAAATTCTAGAATTAAATGGAAAATAAAGAATAAATTTGCAAACGCATCATGTCAATGACAAATGTATCATATTTTTAAATCATTGGTAAAAAAGATATTAACAAACATATTAAACATCGACTTAATTCCCACTTTGGAAACTACTCTATAATTTGTTGTTTAACACTTGACCTATTTTCCTCTTTATCTTCCAATCTACAGAGCCTAAAATTCAGACAGTAGGTTATAAAAGGCTTCCCTGAAAGTTTATTACTAAAATAAAACTCTAATATTAATTTTGGGGGCCAAATTAGAAAATTAAATACATATTTTTATAAAAATCAAGCGAATCATATAGCAGATAAAATAAAAAGTCTCTGTTTGGAAAGTAAAAGTGTATGTTTTTTATAAATTTAAATGGTTTCCTTTAAAAGATACTAGGGTAAATATAAGAAAATGCACTGGCCTTTTATATTTCGGGATTAGAGAATAAAAACAAATATTAATAATCGAAAATCGCTTTATTGTTTTTCAAAACATTCCCCATGAAGATCTATACACTTTTGCATGCTTTTGAACCAATTGTCGAAGCACTTTTTCCACTCTGATTGAGGTATCTCCAAAACATGCATTCTAAACGCAGCAACCGCTTCTTCAGGTGTCGAAAAACGTTGACCTCTCAGTTTGTTTTTTACGTACGGGAATAAAAAGAAGTCATTTGGTGACAAGTCAGGACTATGCAGCGGATGACTCATCAAATCGATGTTTTGAGTGGTCAAAAATACAGTTGTTTGAGCCGATGTGTGAGAGCTCGCATTGTCGTGGTGAAGAGTGATCCGTCTTCGGCGGTTGGTTTTCCTCATTTCTTGGAAGACAACTGGCAAACAAATGGTTGTGTACCACTCAGAATTGACTGTTCTGCGTTGTTCTAGTGGTACGGTTGCGACATGTCCAGTTTTTCCGAAAAAACAGGCGATTATTTGCTTGGAAGTGCTTCGTGCGCGAACAACTTTTGTTGGATTCGGCTCATCTTGAAACACCCATACAGTCGACTGCTGTTTACTTTCAGACTCATACGCGTAAATCCACGATTCATCACCTGTCACTATGTCATAAACATGTTTTGAAGCACCGCGATCGTATTTTTTGAGCTTTTCTTTCGACCAATCGACACGAGCCTTTTTTTGAACGATTGACAAACTGTGTGGGATCCAACGCGAACAAATTTTTTTGACATTCAAATGTTTATGCAATATTGAATGTATGCTGGTCCCACTAATGTATAAGGTTGACTCAATCTCACGATAGTTCACATGACGATCTTGCAATATCAGGCTGTTTTCCAGTTAGCAGAGCACAAGTGATTTTGTGCCGCACAGTGCGGCAATTTTTAGGACGTTAATTGGAACATGGTTCTTTTAAAACCAACCGGTAGAGTACACTGATCACCATAAGGTTAAAAGTGTATTACTCATAAGTTATCAATTGACATTTATGTGTACGTAAATTATTTACAGAATAATTCAATAATGGTTGTTTTCCAATTACTAGAGCCCAAAGTGTTTTTCTGTCGCCCTGTACCGTAATTTTCGGGCGTTAATTGGAACATACTTCATGTTTTATGATAAAGTTTTATGTTTACTTGGTAAACCTACATAAAACATCCCAAAGGCACACTTATTTCTTGTGCTCATTTGTGCGATCTAGTGCTGTAATTGGAACACTCAGTGCTAGCACTGTGCCGCACTGTGCTCAATTGTGCGCTAATTGGAAAACAGGGTCAGTTCGCACACAGCATCAATGGTTTCCGGAACAACAACTGTTTTTGGACGACCTTCACGAAATTCGTCTTGGAGTGAACTACGACCTCGATTGAATTCACCATACCATCGATAAACAGTGGTCCTTGATGGAGTTTCATCGCCAAAAATTAAATTAAGTTCATCCATGCACTCTTGCTGACTTAATTCACGTCGAAAGTTGTAAAAAATAATCGCACGAAAATGTTCACGATTTAATTCCATTTTTTGGCCGAGATGAATCCTTTAAGTTACTATAATATAACCTCAAAAATGTCAAACTTTACGATAGAGCTGACAGTTGTCAGATTGCAACACTAGGGTTGTCCAATCCCGAAATATAAAAAGCAGCCCTCGTATTAGAACTTTGAAGGAGCCACGGAACCCTTGGTATGCGAGTCCAACTCGCAGTTGACCAAATTATTTTTAAATAACGAAGTCACTACTCAGTAAACACATTGCTTTTGCCAAATAAAAGATATGAAATCGATAAGAAATATAAAAAACCTAAAAAATACGATTTAGTTTTTATCTGACAATAATGAAAAATACTCTCGGTCGCTGAGGTTACTGTCAGCCGTAATTTTTTACGATGTGTACGCACTTTCGATTAGCATATATTGAATAACGAGTACGTCACAAATAAGAGTCGTTTCTCAGAAAGTGCCTTTGTTTAAAACAAGATCGACGTGTCAGAGGAGTTTTTTAAAAACTGTCATTTTCAGAAATAATGAATTTATTCGTTATTTGTCGAAAGCACTTTATTTTTTTTGGTCACACTAATCTAACCGGCTCAAAACTATTGATGTTTATTATTATCAAAAATGCTGAAATCACAAATGAACGAACTAGGTTGCAAGCTACGATGTCTCCAGTTGTGAACGATATATAGTTTGCATCTTTTCAGATGATAATAACGAATGTTGAGCAAATGTCATATCATTATGAGATAACAAAACTGTCACATATTACTTATAGCATTCTCATCATGGAACTCCTTCGACAATTCTATTAAGAAACGCCGCCATAGTATCGATACGTAGACTGACTCTAGGAAGCGATACGTTACCAAAAACTGAAATCACAATTTGAAGATATCTTGCGTCTATTTGTATATCTTTTGATAGAGAAAAATGTCATTTTGATAACACAGACAGACCGTTTACCAGTATTGTTTAAACAACGACAAACTATATAGCCTAGAAAAAATGCATTTTTGCAATTAATTATTTTTTTATATTCTTTACAATATTTCGAATGAAAAAAGTCCTCACACCAATCATCGTATCTCCAACCCATTAATTGTTATGAATTTTTTAAAATTGGAAATCGACGAAATTCCTAATTTTCTTGAATTAAATAATATACCTTAAAAATTGAATATAATTAATTTTTAATTTTTTATAAAAAATTTCAACTATATAAACAAAGTAGCCTAAATAGATTTTAGAAATCTTGTTTAGTTCTATGTTTTTTTACACTATAACAATATGCTTCCTAGGTGCATGCACTTTTGAGAGAGGAGTGAGTATCTTTATCTCACTCTCATCTCGATGTATAAGATGAGTAAGAGAAAGGCAGACGACAAACTTGTAAAAATTTTTCGCGGTTTTTCAGCGGAAATACTTCAAAAATAGCATTATTGTTTCTCATTCATTAATATAAAATTATTACATTATATTATATGAGAAACAGTAATGTTATTTTTTTAACTTATTACTTATTACACAAATCGAATGGAAAATCATGGGCATTAGCGAAGTCAACAGGAAATCAAAGAATAAGGCAACTCCTATACCATCAAGGAACACCAAGTGGACGAATTAGCTGTGCCGGATTTCTGATCCAATGGATCAATAAAATCTTCTAAATTTTCAGTTCATCGAAATTTACAGTTCACTCTGACTAAGAAATAAAATAAAAAAATCCAAGAGGCACTAGATACCCATAACCGCCACTTCAAATACATAATTAGTCCTATAATTCCAAAGTAGGAAAAATGTAAGATCAAGAGAGATAGGTTTTAAGAATGAAGAAAAAGAGAAAAGCGTTCAATTCCTGTAGTATCAAATTATGTACATATCAGTCAGTTTTTAGGAAAGAGTAAGATTCACCTGGATCTATTATGAATGAAACTGATTTTGTAATGATATAATAATATGGAAGATCCGAGGGATATCTAGCACGAATAGCAGAAAAACTTCAATATCAACAAGATAACACATACATTACTATAATGTTTTTATTTTCACACTCGGGTTCAGTTCAGTTCTTGGATTTATTTAAAAACACAGTCCAACTCACTCTAATTTATTTCCACTACTTTTACACAATTTATATTCACAGAAACTAGTATTTACATTTTATCTTAACTGTTAATACGACCGTCGAAAACTCAGTGCCTCCTATCGCCAGCTGTTTTATATTTATATACTTCTCTGCGAATTGTCTGGTATGTCCACGAACCATCGGGAAACTCCTTCATGTTCTGGAAGCTTTAAGGGAATTCCCGGTAACGGCAGCGGTCGGCCTGTTGAGAGACGAAGCATTTCGGATTCCCAGAAGTACCGGAATAATGTCCCTTCCACGAATTGGTTGATGGCCGATTGCACCAGCTGTCGGATGAATTCTCGTAACATTACTAATGAACGTGATACTGCCAAAGAAGTATGAAAAACACAATGGAACCAACACGAGAAACCACGTTCGTAAACAAAGATATTACAAAAACGAAGAGACTGGAAAAGGACAACAGATATTCAAAGTATGGATTATCCACACTCTGCAAGACCTTAAGAAAGAAGACAGCAGAAGAGAAAAAATACTACGGGAAACTAGTATAATCTGTAAGTGAAAATCGAAAGAGTTATAAAAATGCTAAGCAAGCACCAATAATCGTAAAAAGATAAGAAAAGGCAATTACCAACGAAAGCATCAGCATAAAAGAAAAAAGAGAAAAATGAAGCACTTCGTCAGAGACCTATGTACAGCCCCGGAAACGCTTGAAATACAGGCACCTGAAGAACAAAACTAGAAGTAGTTAGTTCGAAGTAAGTCACTCAAATATATACTGCCGAAGAAGTAAGGAAAGACCTGGCCAAAATATATTCATGATGTATAATAACCAGGTACACATACCATAATAACGGAATAGCGTCCTCACAATATTCATTCAAAAGAAGAAAAGTCTGCTCATGCTTCTGGTTAAGGATGCGAGAGTTATGCCAATTGACCTGATGAGGACATATGTCACTCTGCCGAAGCATCGCTATTTTGAGGAATCAACTATGTCGATCAATACCTGGATACATTTAGAACCCACAAAAACAAACACATATGCAGGGTGTCCGAAAGAAAACGTTCAACGTGGAATATTTTCCAAAATACTTATTTTTTTAAAAATTGCAAAAGCACGTCAAAACCGTTAATTAAATTGCACCCTCATCACCACAGCGCTAGCTACTCATTTTTTTACATGGAACCCTACCACGTTCTAAAGCCTGTTTAAAAAGTAATTCAATAGTTTGTCGTTTTCGATATTATCGACGAATAATAACCAAAATAGATAAAAATTAAAATTGATAATTCGCTTATAATTTTAAAGACTTTTTGCTATTATGACAAGGAAAATGACCATGGATTTTAAATCATTTTATTATAACAGACATTTGATATGGCATCCATTGTATAGCCTGTTTGACGAAGAGTTCTATTTCAATGTGTAATTTTTGACGTGCGCCACTGTTTATAACAAAAAAAGCTAGTAAATGTCTTAGTTTCTTCCCATTAGCGGAAAAAATGAATTTATTGTTCTTTATGTTCAGAGAATTAATTGTGTTAGAGAAACTGCTAGTAATTTCAATGAGACATATCCAGATAGACTCTTAAGGTATAAATACATTACTGAACTGTGGAGGAAATTCATCGAAACGCAATCCGTGGTTAACAAGAAACGTGAGCCAAGAAGAATCGATGATGTTGAAGTAGCAGTATTAAGACATATTGCAATGAAACCGAAAAAACCCTCAAGAGAAATTGCGTTAACATCAGTTGTTCCACGAAGGAGTATTCACGAAATTCTGAAAGTTCCATCCCTACAAAATCAGACCGTTCCAAGAATCAAATAAAGACGACTTTGATAGACGAATAGAATTTTGTGAAACATTGTCCGGTTACATAAACAACAATCCCTCCTCCTTTTACGTAAATGGTGAGGTAAACCGTTATAACTGCCCATACTGGAGTAACATTTAACCACAGTTATAAAGTTGGACTCTTTTTCATAGGTGGCACTTTAAATGGAGATAAATAATTAGACTTACTTGCAAACGTTGATCCAAGAATAATTTAAGTATTAGAGGCACATGATAGTCTAGTAAAAGACGAACTTGTTTTTCGGCACGATGGTGCCCCACCACATTATGTCTTGCTAGTTAGAGAGTGTCTGGATAATTGATTTCCTGATAGATGGATTGGAAGACGAGGTGCCATCGCGTGGCCAGTAAGGTCATATGACAGCCCTGGAATTTTTGGGGGTATTTAAAGACACCTCCAGAATCACTGGATGATCTGAGCTAACGTATCTAAGAAATATGTGGCCGGCCTACTCCAGATTCCAATGTGAGTAATGAATTTGAGGCATAACTATGTTACTGCCTTGCAGTCGATGGAGACCATTTCGAACATCTGTAAAATAAAATGATATAAGATCCATTGTCAGGTTCATTTTCCTTGTCGTAATAGCAAAGTCTTTAAACAGATATTTTAATTACTATTCGTCAATTACATCAGATATTAGAAGAATATCCAGAAATCACAAATTTCTTAAATGTTGATGGAATATAAAAAAACGACACAGGGTTGATTAAGTTTCAAACAGGCTTTAAAACGAGGTGTCACTTATGGTCGGGTTCCATTAAAAAAAAATTGAGTAGCTATTGCAGGGGTGATGAGGGTGCAGTTTAATTAACGGTTTTTATGGCCAAATATGTCTCTATTAGGAAAT
Organism: Octodonta nipae; assembly: GCA_034190945.1. NCBI lineage: Eukaryota > Metazoa > Arthropoda > Insecta > Coleoptera > Chrysomelidae > Octodonta > Octodonta nipae. Next base: position 25,160,767 of record CM067223.1, read on the forward strand.
ATTTTCACGTGTTTTGGCGATTTTCAAAATGATGAGTTTTTGGGAAATATTTTAGGTGGTTCGTTTACCTTGAGACACCCTGTATATTCCTGTATATTATTACAGATGGTATTACCTATAGTATATGCCTGGTCACGTCAATAAATAAGGTGATGTATTCAATCTAAATTATATCCATTCAACTCTACGTGAAATTTAATTGGGAGTTGCTATTGTGCTATTATAGAAGCAAATACTGACTGTCCTAATTCTACCTTTTTCTCAGTATAAAAATGAGATTTATTTAGGAGGCAAACAACTCACTACTTATTTTGTATTCCCGTACCTTTCTGATTAATTCATGCTAAATTGGTGTAGTGGCTGAAAAATGTCAGCATTCCAATTTCATTTCCATTTCACTTCAGAGGTGCTCAGTAAAGTTCTATCTGAGCATCTAGAGTTTCGAATTTACTTTTTCTTTCAAAATTGATCATTACTTCACGACTCACGAGCGAACTAACGTTTGTAATAAATTATATATGGTTTTGTTGGAATAGAATTATCAAAGTTAAAATTAAACAATTTCTCACCTGTTAGGGCAAAAAATCTAGTGTTAACAGTAACATAGAATAGCTTTTTAGAAAATCCTAAAAATATACTTTAACTCTCACTCCAAGAATAGATTACAGAACTGCCGCAAATGAGAATATCGTATCTCACTCGGACAGAAAATGTGATAAACATAAATTATTCGTTAAACGTCAGATGTCAGGAAAACTGATGACTTTATGGCAAAGAAAAAACCACGAGGAAAATGAAAAAAAAAATGCAGGTGATAAACAACTCACGCTGAATATATGTATGACCAGTCCCACTTTATTTAGGGCGGAAAAATCTGAAACAGAGATCTGCAAACACTGTTGAATGGGTTGAATTTTTATTGTGTGAATGTACGACTAAAATGTTTCAATATGGTATACAAAGAGACAAAAGGTGTATGGGCTAACAATGAAAACTGTCACATATGGAAAATTTTATCAATTGAGAGCGTTTAGTGTATTTAAAAATAGCTTTCAACTTAAAACAATTGTGAAGATATATTCAGACTGCAAAACTTGTTACAGCGCTTTTATTTTTAAAAGTCTTTTTCTCTATGTAAGACTTTAAAAACATGCCAATCTTATTTATCTGATTTCGTATCGAATTATTTTCTATTTAATATAAATATATCACACATAAAAAAATGTTCCTTTTACTACTTAAATAATTTACTCGGGTTACCGACAAGCCGGACGAAAAACTAAATACAATACTGGAAAAATGAGATACAAACGAGACGCAAACTTAAGAAGAACCTCCACAAAGGTTTCTAAGAGAAAAAAGATCTTGACCTGGGGGCCTCACAAGGTGTACCCCATGTTTTAGTGTTGCTGAATATGAATCCGGGTTCATTTTCATCCCAGTACTTCTCGGTTTAGCCATAACTTCAAAAAACACTCTGAAAGACAGCGAGGGACATATTAGAACACCATAAGTACCAAAGGTTCCTTTATAACACCATTCAACTTTGATGATAGTTCATCTTGGCCTATATGTACAAGTACAAAGGACAATTTGAAGCGGTGACTGCAATTAACTGTTGAGATAGCCAAGAAAATCTACTTGTTTAGTAAATTATTTAGGGGGTTCACTGTTAGAACGTGTCAAGCGGATAGTGGATGAACTTCGAAATTCCCAAATCACATCAATTTCTTCCAATTTTTTAGGGAGGAGACCTGATTTGTGTCTGTCGGCTACTGCTTCATCTACGAAAAGAGCACCCCTGCTTGCACAGCTCTGTCTGCGACTAAAATTTTGTCAAAATATAATGATTCTGCCTCCCCTATTTACCCAAATATTTCACCTCTGATTTTTTTATTTTTCCAGAGGAAAAGGTACAGGAAATGAAAGCGGTTTGTCGATGTTGTTAAGGTGAAGGAAAAAAATGATGGGGGACCGGTTGGACTGTACAGAAGTCGATTATAATAATTATAGTTTAAAGAACTAAAAATAGAGCGGCAGTCATTTGATACTGAACAATGCAAGTGAACGGTTCTTACGAAATATAGTCTTCGTCTCTTGTTAACTCTCTGTCTCTGGTTCTTGTTTATGTCATTTTGAGTAATTAATAGTCATACATTTCAGGTGAATTAAAATAATTGTCACTATTTTATTACGACTCGAGTATAATACTAATGTGTAAAGTACCTAATTCTTAATATAAATATAAAGAAATATATGACGTACTCTCTTCGAGGTGCCATCCTTTTGTACGCAAGACAGTATATATGATATATATTGTTTCTGTCGGGAACCTTCATCAGTTGCGCTTCCCATAATGGAATGTCCTCTCGAACACTTATTTATATATTTGATACATAGCAGTAAATTTGTAGACGCGAGATGTAAGACCGACATCTATGATTTTCGATGAAACTAGCACACAGAGGTTCCAAATCTGGAGCCGTTCCGTGTAGTTGCTGTTCTCCCGTAACTCCTAGGACAGAATGTCACGATAACATTTTTAGGTTACTTCACCTATTGAATACTCTCTTCGAGGTGTCATTCTTTTGTACGCTACAAAAAGTTATTCGGGGTCAAAGGTTTTTATCGGAAAAGTACTTCAGACCAATGTTGTAGATCTTGAGATAATCTACAAAAATGGTCCTTTTTTTCTAAGAGTCACCATTTCTGAGATATCGCCATTGCAAAAGTCACGTTATACATGATATGCACCTGCATGGCCTTGAATAACATCTGGCTTAGCTCGGCTGGTTTTCATTTACCTGCTTCTTTAAGTGTTATACCGGATCTACACTCTTGCCGCGAAATCACGGCGTGAATTAATGCCGTGAACCAATTTACATAAAAAGCCCTTCCACGTTCATGGATTCACACTTTCTACACGGGAAACCTGCCGGATATCTCGCTAACATTAATAATAAATCTTATTTTATTTCCATGATAAGTAACAAATTGACCATTGCAAGTATTGCAGTGAAACATGCTTAAAATGTCCCAATAACAGCAATAGAAAAATATAATGCAACAAATACAAGAATTGTAGTTGGTGAAGATGTTGCAATGACTCCTATTGACCAAATAACTTACTTTCTGAAACCTGGAAAAGCTCAGCTGCGAACAGAAATATATTCTTCAAAAAGTTTATCTGTTTATTGAAAATGCAAAAGCATATTTTATTTTTACATGCAATAACCGGCTGCTACACTTCGTCAGCAATGTATAAAAGGGGCTAAACTTAGGTAGTAAAATTATTGAAAAAAAAAGAAGATTTGATTGACTGAGCAAAAGTATTTAAAGAAACTGATTCATCTCCACAAATAATAATCACAGCAGAAATTCGCTATCTCCTTGCTGTTTATCGAGCTCAAAACAAATTTCTAGTTGAGACATGGCTAGGCAATCAACTTTACCCAAAAGACTGGAGTTGGAAATTCATAGATAAAACTTTGCCACCTGCTTCAGAAAAATAATTAATTAAATTTTTGCATTTGCAAAAAAGGTTGCACTGGCAAATGTGGCTGTAAAAAAATCGAATTACTATGTTCTCCAGCATGTACCAATTGCCGAGGTCAGTCTTTCTCAAATGTCCAATTAAATACGACAGAGGAAGATTCATGTGATTTTAATGAAGAGACAACTGATTCATCTTCATTTCAAGAATTAAAGAACATCTAGCAAGAAGAAGGGGAAGAAGAAGAAGAAGTCGAACAAGACATGACTGTTGAAATAGACGTTTAAGATTATGAATCGGATTAAAATATCAAAAAAAATCAAAACTACAATTAATGTCAATATCCAATATCAGTCTGAAACTTACATTATAATGGTTTGTGGAATAGGCCTACTGGGGAAACCACGTTAAACAACGCGTCGAGTAAATTACCTCACAGGGGGCGTGAAATGTGTGCATTTCATGTATAATTCTTACAATCGCGATATCTCAAAAAAGGCACCCCTTAAAAAACAAATCAATAGAACGATTTTTGTAGATAATTTTAAGATCTACAATTTTGGTATTTTCTTGATAAAACTTACCGTTTTCGAAAAAAATCTAAAAAATCTCAAATTTTGAGCTTTGACCCCGAATAACTTTTGTAGTTGTCTTCTAAATGTTATTTGTGGCATATTCGTTATTATTCTTATGTTTTCTTGGGAAATAACACCACAGTCGAAATAACTTTTGTAGCGCACATGGGATTAAAGGGGACTTTTAAAACTTCTTTTCTCATGGTAACTCCACTAAATTTATTCCAGGTTTCCGGGAGTTTCTGTTATTTCAAATGTCTAAATTGACCGGATAGTGGTTTATGTTTAGAATAAGTCATAAAAAAAGTTATGGGCGCCTAGAAAAGTATTATTATTATCACTTTAACCAAAATGTTAAGTCTACGTTTGTTATTGGATCAACTGCTGGAATTTTTCCAAACGTTTTATTTGCAACTTCGGTAGACATCTGTAAGGGCAAGGGCCTAGGTGATATAGCGTAAAATATGAAAGTGGCCGATAACTACCATAAGCCAGCAAACCGACGGAGCAAGTAACTACCCTACGCCTAAACTTATTAAAACAAGTGACACAGAAGGCAAGAATGGCACAAGAATTACAGTTGAATAGATGAGGTCATATTACATATATGGATGCCTATTTTCATTTCTAAAGAAATACACAAATGAAAAAAATAGTATAGAGGGTCCACCTACATCATTTTAGTCGAATACAATACAGCGTATTATTATCTATATAGATCTATAGAATGATTTATAGCTCACTATTTATCAGCAACAATATTACTTTCATTTCTTCGGTATTTTTATTAACTTTTCAATCTGTCGTTGTATGTCCACACAATGGCACTAACAATTTCATCGTAGGCAATTAACCTTTTGTTTCTATTTTATTTATATATAACACTAGCAGACCCGGCCACGCGTTGCTGTGGCTGAGTGATTTAAGACAGATTTAAAAGACAAATTTAACACAAATTAACATAACATTTTTATAACATTTATTCAATAGTATATATACTCTAAATATCTTTAATCGTAATGAATCACAGTTAATGTTCAATGAAGCGCCAGTCGATGTACAATATTTTTCGTCAAGGCGCCATCTGTTCCTGACTTATGGAACTTACGATTAATAACAACAACCAACTTTGATGATCAGTTTATTATTAATTATTAAGACCAGTAATGTAAATAATAACTATCCTTTCATCTAAGTTGGACCAAATTACATATATATGCCAACTTTCATGAATATCGGTTGACTCGTTTTTGAGTTTATTCGGAACATACACAGTGACACGGATTTTTTATATATTAAGAAGATAATGCAAAATCAACGGTCTTCATACTCAATACAATTTTTGGTGTACAACTCGACAATAAATCTCGGAAGGGAAATTTTTCATTTTCACTGATAATTAATGTCATATACCTTTTATAAAAAATAGAACGCCGGTTGTAACTTTGATCAAAGTTATATGTCAAAGAAGTGTTTTATAAAAGATTTTGACAAAAAAGTTTTATCAAAGATATTTGATAAAAGATTTGACAATGTAATACAGCGGCCTAAAACAGAGAACTGCGTTGTATGTTGTATGGGTATGGATATTTGAAGATCATGGTAGTGTGTAGTGTCGATCCGAACATGTCCAAACTAATGCAATTTCAAATTATGTATTTCATTTCCATACGCCCATGTGTAATTGTGGGCATCTGTTAAGAAGTTATCGTTTAAAAAATACACTTAACTTAAAAGATGAAACAATATAGTATATAAAATCTGGTGGAGGAGCTCGGTTAACTAAAAATTATATTGTAAAGGTAATCACCCATTTATATCTATGATATGAGCTCTATGATATGAAATTAATGTATTGTCATCCAAACTACATATAAATACAAAATTTCATAACGATTTAATAATTAGATGTAGGATAAAGTGGCCTTCAAAAATTTTATAACATAGTTACAAGAGAAATTAATAAAAGCATAGGTAAATTGTTTAGAATAATAAAAAAACTATTCTGGGGTTAGTGGAGAAATAACTGATGGTTTTTGCTCAAAAGTAAATTAAGTTAATTACAAAAAATAAGCTCGGTTTCTTCTGGGATATTTGAAAACAAATGGATTGGTGTGACAAAAAAGAACAAAAACGGTTGGGTAATTATGTAAACGCTGTGTCGCTTTATGGCTAACATTTGGATAAAAAAAATGATATTTGTTAAATATAGGAACAATATCAAAAAATGCCGCTTTTATGCACAACGCCTGGAATCTTTATTGAAAATGAAATGAAAAACAATTTAATATTTAGGTTTTTTCAGAAATATGGTACAAAATAATCTGAAAAAAGTTGGGCAACTATACAGTGGTGGTAGCCCAGTTAATAAATATTTTTTTGTGACATGAAATTTAACATCAAACCGTTTATCCCGTCACTTAAGGATACTATAACTAACTCAAGAGACTATAACTGACATGATTCTAACAGCAAACTTTTGGACGAAAATTATTTAAACAATAAAAACACGCTAAATTATTAATTAGTGAGCCATTTGGAAAAGTGCATCGTCTTAACCACCAGAGTTGTTTTGGGATATAGCAAAAATATTCGAAGAGTTCCTAAAAACACTCCTCTTTGTATATCTTGTGTTTTTGATACAATATCGTAAAATACGTTAAACATGTAAACATAAAATTGTATTAAACAACAGCTACTGTTATTACTTCGCTGGCCATCCATCGCAGATTGGCGGTAGGTGATTAAAACTTTAATTGAAAAATGCTCTAATCAGGACTTACAAGGTTTTTTGATGTTCAATAAGTTTTTTATTGACGGAATTACTATCGCTTCATCACATTTCATAATATGGACAAAAAACAAAAATAATTCTTTAATCGTTTCAATAATTTAGTACTTTGAATTTGCTGGAAAAATCATGTCCGTTTACCTATTACTTAACTTAAGTAGTTAAATTTTTATTTTTCTATAGTATAACAGTTCGGTTTAACCAATAATATTTTAAACTTTTACCATCCTTTTTATTTAACCGACTTCCAAAAAGGAAGAGGTTATCAATTCGTCGCGTATTTTTTGTTTTTTTTTTGTATGTATGTTACCTGATTTCTTCTCCTGTGGTGCACCGCTTTGAACGAACATGGTCTTGTTTAATAGAGTATATATCCGGATTGGTGAAACTTCAAATTTTGGAAAAGAATTCTATTGATAAAGTGATAAAATTTGTGAACGAACACATGCGTGCATGGAAATCGACCAATATCCCTAATATTTTAGTCGATTTTTCGATAACTCCTTATGGATGTGTATAGTTTTTTAACGTTTAATCTATTAAGGAAGATCCTTAGGTGATCTCATATACTTTTCTGCGACGTGCAACTTGCAGTTTTGCAGAAAATCGCCGAAAATTCCAAAATTTTTATCAAAAATTTCATCGAAATGACATAACGGACATTTCACCTCATAAATATTTTAATTCCAACGTAATAGTGCGGTAATTTTAGGCACTGGAAGTTTTAATTGCGAATTTGAAAATTTTCTATGTACATTTCAACCATATAGGTAGTAAAGCATAGTATTTTCGGCTCCTTAAATCAATGAGTACCAAGTTCGCTTTGTTTGTATACAAGGCAAATACCTATTTAAATGCAAATTTTTCCATTTTGCGAAGACGGTACTTTTGGTTGTCACATTCTCTCGGCCTAATAGAAAATTCAGTGACAACACATGTCAAACTTTAAACTGGTACTTGGTGGCTTATAGATAGGGTGTTTAGTTATAGCAAACAAAATCACAAAGTAAAGTGGTAGAAGGAGATGCATTTATATGAAGATTGAAATATAGGACGGACTAAAATGATAGTGGTCCGTAGGCAGCCGTATATACAGGATGGTTGGAATATAGGGTGGACTGGACGTTTGGTGGTATAAAAATGTTGAAAAAAATGTGAATTAAAATTATATAGGGTGATTAAAAAACTGTTATATGATGTGGACTTAAGCAAATCGTATACAGGATGGTTGAAATATATGCTGGAGTTGAATTATATTTATACAGTGTGATTAAAAATTTCTTTTATAGCCCATAAGAAGTTGCATAAAGTGTGGAGAGGAATTAATGTTACACAGGGCGATAACATAAAATGTTAAAAAGGAAATAATTTATGGGGTAGCCCACAAGGAGTTATATACTATGGTTGAAATATAGGACGGATTTGACTCCGTAAGTATAGGATGGATTCTACTCCGTCCTATAGTTTACAGAAGACAGCTAACAAATTTATGCTTGTTCGTGGGCAGTCGTATGTACAGGCTGGTTGGTACATAGGTTGGAGTAGAATTATCTACTTATACAGGGTTGTCAAAAAAAGTTCAAAAAAAGGTTACTAGTAGATTTTGTTCGTAAAGATTTACCTGTCAATTTAAATGATAAAGTATCATTGTGTTGAGGCTTTCGATGTTACCTGGTTCTATCTATTAAGGTTATACATACAAAATAAGGAATAAAGAATGAAAACTACCTGAGTTCAAAAAAAAACTAAAAAGTTGAAAATAAAACATTAAAAAATATATAACCGACTTCAACCTATAACTAAAAAGCTAAAAATAATTATAATAAAATACAACTCTAGCAAATACATAACACATTCAATGTTGTAAGGTACCTACCCAGGAAGGAAAAAATGTAAACATTAAAAGGTGCTCATTCTGTACAAATTAATTACCTACCAATCTAGTATATTTTTGAAGTCGGTGCCAAGCAACAATCAAGTTTGATGAATTAGTAGATAAGTACGCAATGAAGGATTTTAATGTTTACATTTTTTACTTCCTGGGTAGGTACCTAACAACATTGAATGTGTTATTTATTTGCTAGAGTTGTATTTTGTTATAATTATTTTTAGCTTTTTAGTTATAGGTAGAAGTAGGTTATATATTTTTTTAAAATGTTTTATTTCTATACACATAAGTTAAGAATTTTGCTTTACAACAAAGTCTTGAATAAATCAAAGGTAAAAAATTCGGCATACACGGGTTAAACAGTTCACATTATTGAAAACGTTTGAAAAAATATTAGAGAGTTCCTGAACTTTTGCCAGACAGTGTACACACACCATAAAATAAGATTCGAACCCATCTCCACTTCAGACATGGAAACTTTTGAGGTTGATGAACCAAATAAAAGACAAGGAATGCATTCCTGATGAACTGTTTGAAACGCAGCTGTGGGGCATTTCTTTGGGAACAATTGAGAAATAAAATTGCGAAAAGTATGGGTATGAGCAAAAAAATCTAGATGTTGCTAGACGAAAGCAACCCTTATATTATGGAAAGGAACGAGAAGAAGTTTCACTTAAGGTTATCGAACTCGCATGAATTACACTTTTGAAATGAATCGGAAAACGGCATGTTTCAAAAGATCGAATAAAACTATTTTACGTTATTTCTAAAATGAAGATACCATGAGAAACATTGTGAATTTAAATATCACATATTCTTTTAAAATATAGTTTGATTTTGAAATTGTATGACTTTGAAGCTTTATTATTATACAGTACCTGTCAAAACTCCGCTCCTCCCTCGTATCTTCTGAACTGTTATACTTGCCTACACTAATGAAATTGAGTGTGAGTGTGAAAATAAACAGTTAGAAACTTCTCCACTAGTGGTAGCAGACGATGTAACAATAATAGATGACGTCACAGTGCTATGAGGGATAAAATAAATAAATTCTAAAATTATTATTTCACTTTTACACTTTGATTAATTAAACGAATTCTTACAACAAGTGTTAAAAATGTTTTCCGTATACTTGCTGACAATGATAACTGTAACAGCCCTGCAGTCTTTAATAATTCGTTATTTAATAATATAGTAGAGTTCCGTAGCGTTAACCTTGGATTTTAAGAATCCCCACAGAAAAAAAATTTGATGGTGTCAGGTCCTGTGATCGAGCTGGCCATTCTATGGGACCTGGCCTTTCAATCCATATATCACGATATTCTTTACCGAGGTAACGTTTTACAGTACCATAGTTGCTGAATTCATCTGGATTATTTTCCAGAATTTGAAGAATTAGAGGCTCTATTGCATTTTGTAACATCTCTAGATACACCTCACCAGTTAAATTTGTATTGAAGAAAATATCTCCAAGTATCTGGTGTCCCAAAATGTCTGCCCAAATATTCACTTTTTCTGGAAATTGAGTATATTTTTCACGAAAGATGTGTGGATTTGTGTCACTCCAATACCGTACATTTTGTGGGTTCACATTTCCATTAAAGGTAAAAGTACTTTCATCAGTAAAACAAATGGTTTTTGTATAGTGTTGGTTTCGATTAATTTGATTTGTCATAATTTTATAGAATTCCAGTTTTCTGTTGGGCTAGTCATCTGAAAGTTGGGGCACCATTTTTAATTTGTATGGATTAAAATGTTTATTGCTACTACTTACTATATGTACTGTACTTTGATAACTCACATATATATGCACTTTGGTTGTAGAGGAAATAGGGTTTACTACTATTTTACAACCTTTTCACCCTCCAAATTTCTTTTGTGTAAGTATAACCGTTCAAAAGATATGAGGGGGGAGGCTGCTACTTTTGACTGGCTGTATGTGATCTTCAGAATTTTCTTGTTCTACCCAGTACAAGCCCGTAGGCAGCGGGGGTTCAACTACAATAATTTTGGAATTTTTGGTTTCAACATTCAATTTTCACCAATAATTTTTTCATAAGAATAAATTTTATAATTATACAATTTTATATATCCTGGAAATACACGAACCAAACTATAAAATTTTAGAGTCCTAATCAGCCCACCACCAACAATATATATATATATATATATATATATATATATATATATATATCTAAAAGAAAAATGTAATAAAACGTGTTGCAGAGTTTTTAAAGAGCTGCGGCATAGAAAAATCGCTTAAAGTCATTCGAATTATCTTTAAAGTAGGAACTATTTTAGTTAATTAACTAATTCGTTGCTTACATTGATTCTGATTTAGGTTTTTAAAATATTTATATGTATTTAACTCTATACGTTCATTTTGTTTTCTTCCGCAAAATTCATTTCATTAATACTTTTTGATAAGCTAACTTTTGCTATATTTCCATAATATGCAAATCATCACTACGATCGTTGGGTTTTATTTTGAGAAATTGCAATAGCTTTCATAACATCGCCACAGTGAAATCTTTATATACATGTTAGTGCGCTCAAAACTAGATGCAATCTTATCTGGCAACCTGTTTGCAAGAATCATCATAAGAGGCATGTTCCAACACGACGTAAAACTGATAATCATATTGTGGGTAACATCATTGTAAACGGTTACTCGTCACCGCGCACGAATATTATCGGTTGTGTATCGGTAATATTCGTTCTGTTGGAACGAACCGAAACTTTTAGAGGGAGTGCAAAGAAAACTCTTAAAATTTCTCTCCATTTGTGTCAACTGCACTTATTCTGCCAGATATTATCAACACACAGTGTTACTTGACAGATTTGATATGATGTCTTTAATTACGCATGTACTTTGCCTCTGCCTTTGACTCAGATGATCTGGTCAATAATTATGATACATTCACCTAGGCTTAATTAAGAAACAAAGAATTAACAATTATTTTTATATGTTTGCTAATACAAATTTGTTTGTGAAATATTCATTATTCACTATGTGTAGAAATTATAATAGCATATCAAGGAACTGTGATATTAATTTTGTCAATGTTGAAAGAATTGTTGAAGCATATATTCAACTAATGACAAGTCAACACTGTTTCAGTTACTGGCATAATTCTCTTTTCATGTGTTTATTTTATATTTAGTATAATTATTTTCTTCTCACTCTTTCAATATATAATGATTTCTATTTTTAATTATTTAATTTAAGTTTATTTTATTTTATTTACCTGTATTTTGAAAGTATTTTTTACTAGATTATATTATTTGTTCTAAAGCAATGGTTACTTCCAAGACACCGATCAGATGCAAGCTTGTGGTGGATAACAAAATAATACACCAGGAAATGAAATTTAAATATCTGGGAATCGAAATATCTGGACACGGGGAAGTGGAGACGGAAGTAAGAAACCAAGCTACAAGAGCCACAAGAGCAGCAGCATACCTAAATGACACAATCTGGCGAAATAAATACATTCGAACTGAAGCCAAAGCCCGCATATACAAGGCCGCAATCAGGCCTATACTATCCTATGCAGCAGAGACACGACCTGAGACCTCTAAAACAAAACGGATAATGGAGACCACAGAAATGAAAATAGTTCGAAGAATAGCGGGAAAATCACTAATGGATAGAGAAAGAAGTGAAAACATAAGACAAGCATGCGGGATAGATAACATCAATGACTGGGTATTGGACAGAAAGATAAAATGGAATGAGCACATTGACCGCATGACGGAAGAACGAATTGTGAAAATATCAAGGGACAAATCACCAGCAGGACGAAGAAGCCTTGGAAGACCTAGGAAAAGGTGGAGTGACAACCTCCCAGGTGACTGAGCAGAGGCAAGGATGTGAAGAGAAACAGGCAAAGATGCCTATACACAGCATGAAGAAGAAGAAGAAGATATTATTTGTTCTGTAATTGGATTTACATCTGTTGGGCAATAAATTACAATTTTATTCTTTTCTATTCTATATTGCAGTTTATTATACAGTGAGGTCCTAAGATAATGGATAAGTTTTATTTTCTACCTAATTATGAATGTAAATGAAAAATCCTGAAACAGTCAATTTTTACATATGAAAAATGAAACAACACTTTTTGAATTAAATTATTTCCAAGCCCCTTAAACTACCATCTGTAATAATTACCCCTAAAGAATGTAAATGAAAAAGAATTTTTTGGTGGTTGGTAATAGGAAAAATTACTTTTCATTTGTTTAATTTGTTAAATAATTAATGATGCCATAGAATGAAATAAAGTTTGAAGTGATTAACAATATTTACCATATTATAGTTTGTTATGATCAAACTGGACACCGTTCATTTCTTGACATAAAAATAAATGGAGCTGAAATTCTTCGACGAAGTTTGGCAACATCTCTGTGCTGTTTTGATTAATTTCTGGACTTATTTGATATTTTAAATCATTAAGATTAGTTGGTTTACTCAAGTAGATTTTTTATCTACGCATCCATCCATGAGGAAAAACTGGATTGAGATTATCTGGTAATGTTAATGCGTAGTGTGGTGTAGATCCGTCATGTTGAGTTTCTACTAATGTCTGGGGGGGGGGGTTAACAGTATCAGGAAATGTCTAAGTCACTTTTTAATTATTTTGTAAAAAATCCAAGTTAATGTCGACTCAAAAATATGGTCCAGTTATTATGATAGTGTGAACATCCCTCATCCAGTGGGGACAGTACACCAGTACTGCCTTAACAGAAAAAGTAATATTTTTGGGATAAATCGGATTCCCTTGTCATCTATTCGTAACCATTAAACTTCTAATCTATGATAAAGATCATCGTCATGTAGTTCCTGGACCAGTTTAATTTTATATGGATGGTATTTCTATTATTTCAAACCTTTCAAAACAGTTGTTTTTGTTAAAACAATACCACCAGCTACTTCTCTTGAAGGTTTTTGTGGATTTTCCTCAACATTTAAGAATATATCAAATTTCTTTTCTTTATTCTCTTTTGATCTCCCGGGTTTGGGAAGGAGGATCTTTGACACTTCCAAATTGACAGAATATTTGGTCTATTCTACTCAATCTACTCACCGTAGACTGGGAAATGTGATGGGTACTTCTCATTCCATATTCTGCATAACTCAGAATGTTTTATCAGTTATTCTAATTAATATTAATATCTCAATTTTTTGGGTCTTAGAAAGGCTTTAATAAAATAAACAAATGTTAGAAATGCTTTAGGTTAATAGCTAAACATTACTAACGACGACTAGCGAACTTAAATAAATTTTAAGTACGTCTTAAATATAACGAAAAGATCCGATTTTTTGGGCAAAAAGATTACTAAGAGACTTGATATGTATTTGACTCCAGGGCTACTTGAATGAAATAAAATTACTTTTTTCTTGAGTATCTATGTCCAAAAATCCCTTGTAAATGCGGTATCATAAACTACCCATGTTTATTTATAACTTTTTAGGGGTAATTATTACCCATGTTGGATTCAATGGACAAGTGAATAATTTTATCCAACAGGTGTAATTTCCTATATAAAAATGGTCGTGTTACAGGAGTTTTCATTTACATTCATAATCATTTAGATAATGAATTTGTCTCTTGATTTAAGACCGCACTGTATATAAAGTTAAACTAAGCTACACTAACATAAAGATGATTTGGTATCTTATAGAGATCTCAGTAAGACATCAATAACATCTCGCTAAGATATCAATAAACTGATCTAAATGATATCACTTTTAGGAGCTCTAAGAGATATCTTTTGTTAGATAACATAATGATATCATTGAGACATTCATGTGGAGCGGGAAGCCCGATGAAGCATTGGCTTAAAAGGACCAAACTGTGGTTTTAGCCTATTGAGTTGTACCTTCGGTACATTAGTATTGTATAATAATTTAGATTTACATTTGTCATTATAAAAACATCTAGATATTATCTTCGAAACAATAAGACGTAAAATTTGAAAAAAAAATAGAGATATGGGGCCTTATCTCAATTTGACAGTAAAAATAAGGAGAAACCCTTAAAGTTAATTTTGGGGAACAAATTACACAATTAAATGGAAAATATAAATTTAAAATTGTATCTAAGGCATCCAGTAATATATCAAATTGAAGTATGGAGCTTCCTAAATTATTATTTAAAACTCGCTACGAAGATGCAACAGAATTTCATAATGTTATATCCGGTTGTTTGATTTGCTAGTCATTTGTCAACAGCCATTCCAGCTTTTCGCTTTTATCAAAAGTCATTTATTTTCAATTAAGCGCTACCTATCTATTTTATGTTGACTAGTTTATATTTTATCCTTCACAAAAAATTTCAAAAGAATATATGTTGATCACGATTCTCTCGGTTTTTGTACAACATGGCACTGGCGGATGTTTAAGTTAAACCATCTATAAAAATTCAATCGCAGAACGAAACCCCCGGGCGTAAAACACTTGTATTCGTATGAAATTGAAAAATGCGAAATTTAGTACATCGAAATGCAGAATGTCGGCGAGCTGGTGCAGATGTTACGGATTTTATTCTTGGGGAATCGCAAAATTCCAATATCAAACAGGTATAATATTTTGATATCCCGAAAAATTGGGAAAATATGTTTTAGAACAAGTTGTTCGTCTTTGGTAACATGAGATTTATTTTCGTACCACTCTTTCTGCGACAAAGTCTTTGAGTAGGTAATTTCACACTTTAATGTTCAATATAAATAAAGCGGGGGCGAGCCATATGTTATTCGTATGTAATTCAGTTTTGTGATTAATTTTCGTTTCTTAAAAAATAGGGTGGAGAATATATGAAATATTTTTTCTAAAAGGAAAAGTCTTAGGCACTTGAGTTGTTGTGGGCGAAACCAACACGCGTTTGATAATGCATATTTTTTTATGAATATCACAAGAAGGTAACAACCACAATGGGGGGCTTTAACGAAAAAATTGGGACAAATAAGGCATACACGAGTGTGTAGGTGCGTAGGGAATGAAGAAAATTTCGTACATTAAATATAATAACATATTTGGAAATAAAAATTTGACATTTTTCTACTAAATATTGTTTTTAAACAACATCTACTTTACAGAAAAAATATATAATTTTTGAGAATCGGTAATAGTGAGAGTGTGATAGGTTGGAAGAATATGCTAGGTAGTTCATACCTAAACTCTTTTAGTTCGTGGTCAAAACCCTAAACTTTTGGATATACAGTTTGTGTAAGATTGGAGCTGAATTTCTATTTCAGTTCATAAACCTGTAACAGTAATTACACTAGTAAAAAGAAATTAGAATAAAATGAACCGTGGTTTGCGGTTCTAATAATTTTTGGTGCCAAAAATGTCTTCAATACAGCACCGTGGGGTAAGATTATAGACCAATTAGAAATATAAGAGTCCTAATCACCTAATCAAGATTATAGAAAACGATTCGATTAATAGATATATAAACTGGATGGAGAATACATGTTTCAAAAGAGTAAAAGGGTTCCCTAAGGTTCTGTGTGTGGTTCTGTGGTTGGACCTACCTTACAGAATGTGCTGTATTACAAACTGCTACACATGAGAATGCTAAGAGAACCAACGAATAACGTTTGCTGATGACTTGTCGTCGTATATGGAAGCCTTAAATAACAACAAGTGGGGCGACACAATTCGATAATCATCTTATTCTGGGGCTAGATGAAGGCTATCATTAATGGGATGGGCTACATATCTATATATAAATAGGCAAACACAATATGGTTAGGTACCATTTTCTCCTCTGTTTCTCAACCGATTTGCTTTATTTTTGTTTTGTTTAGTACCTATAGACGACCTTCAGTGCAGAATGCTAAAATTAATTTATAATAATGTTTCAATAATTAAATAATAAAAAAATCATTATTTACATGCATACTGTCAATGCCAAACAGTGTCGCCAGATTGCTTGGAGAGAAAATCATAAGATAGTTTGACTCCAATGTGAAAGACAATCTAAATTAAATGTAAATCTAAAAGTTTTGACCCTTCGCTAAAGTTATCCTACTTAGACATGTTATTGAAATAGAACAAACGAAAAATTATAATACATAATAACCTCAGTTTATTGGGCGACCGCAAGTTTGCAGTTTGCAAGTTTCATTGCATTGTAAATATGGTTTATCAACTAAAATCAGAATTATGTTGCACCTCATCAATTTCTGGTATCTTCTTTATTTTAACCTTATACTTTTAATTTATAGTCCTTTTATTTTTGTCGGGTAACGTTCATATAAGTTTAACTAAGATTACAGAAAATTGTGAAATTATGTACTAATTTACGATAAATAGGTAGATCTGACATTTCATTACTTTTGTAGCGATTAGGTTGAAAGTTTTCAATTCAGTCAGATAAGATTTCAAAGAATTTTCAAGGTTTCAATTTCAATTCACAGAAAAAAATTCTCAAAAAAATAGGTGTATTTAACTACTATTAATTAACAGTATGTTATTCTTATTTCTTTATATTTTCCACTTAAAACAGAAATCGTCATGGGTTAATACGTTGGTAAGTAAATTTTTTGTATTGAAAATCATTCTGAAAATTAATGTTTCTGACAATGTGGGTATCTTATAGGTAATTAATTTTACATTACATGGTCCCATTGCTGTAAAGTTCTGACTGTTAAAAACATTTTAAAGATTTGTTTGAATATATTAGGTTAGGCTAGGTACATTTATTCTAGAGTAAAATATATTTTTTACATATATTACCTTTCAAATCGTACACTGCTGGCTTTAAAGTTTACAACCTAAATGTTAAAAAAAATCAAAATCCAAAACGCTCTACACGACAACAGAAACCACTGCGTCTCAGGTTTACCCCTGAACGGTTTCACGTACTCTTGAACCCTCTCTTCAAAGTGCTTTTCAACTTTCCCTCACGGTACTTGTTCGCTATCGGTCTCGTGGTAATATTTAGCCTTAGATGGAGTTTACCACCCACTTAGGGCTGCACTATCAAACAACCCGACTCTTAGGATGTATATGCTAGGTTGGTTTTCAAATGATAAACACGGCAGTGGCTGAGTAACGTTCTTTCCGACCAAGTGATGACCATCTTTTGCTATCTTTGGAGTTGCCTATAGTTCAATAGGAAAATATAGTGTTGTAAATTATAGATCAGTATTGATTTTTGGGACAAGTAGTACTAACTTTCATAGAAAATAATATTTGTAATTTGTAATTTTCACAATATTCCGAAGGTGTTGTGCAACAAATCATCAATCAGCGAATAATGGAAATGTCATTAAATGTTAGAGTTTCCATTGGATCTGCCTCACTGAAGTGGATCTGCTAGGAACACAATGGAAACACCTGGCTAATAAGTACTGAGATCCATGCTTAGTAGTGGACCATAGGCGCGAACTGATGTGATGAAACAGGAAAATGACTTTAAAGTTTCAAATATTTTTTCAAGATTTTGAAATTGTTAAGTAATTATTTCAGAAACGTCTACTTTAAAGAAACATCAATAAATTATGAAGATATCAACATCCGTTAACCGTTAACTTGTGAAGCAATTTGTATAAATAAGTGTGTCCCTTCGGATTTATTGACAATCAAAAGAATGTGAATAAAAAGACATTCTTCAACAGGGCGTCGCTTCCCGTCATTACAATTGCCTCATTCAGAGAATCCATTATCGACTGTCGGGGGTGCTGACAATGGCCCCATAAAGCACATTCATATTTTAACCTGAATATCAAAAAGAGACTTTTTGAGAACAATATAAAGGAATAGCGCAAAGAATAATGGAACATAAAGATTCCATAAAATATTCAATCAAAATACGTCTTGATATGAGTTTTGGGAATTCATGGAATATTTAAGCAATCATCTCAGATTGTACTTTATGAATTTACTTATACAAACCCTTAAATGTAAGTGAGAATAAGAACTTCACATCTATTTATGTATGTATATGCTATTGTTTTTGCCAACTGTGATAAATTGCTTACGATGATAAACCTCGACTAAACCTGCGATATATTTCAAGCAATAGTTCGTCTTTGGTTTTAACTTATTATTATTATTATCAAAATTTAAAATTAAATTTTCAAATGAATAATGAATTTATTCTTCCGAAACATTTACGTATATTGAGTACATTAGTATAAATAAATAAATAAATAGACCTTTATTGAACATTTAAAATCACTGCATTTTGCAAAAAAAATACAAATAATCTTACAGATACAAATAATTTATTTGTCTTGTCAATCAATCACCACCCGCGTCACTCAGCATCTTTAAAAAATTCCTCATACGAGTAGTATGCTTTTCTGGATAGGTATGTAGAGAGTTCCTTTCCAAACTTCACTATGTTTTTCTCATTTCCCCTAGTTCGCGTATATTTATTAAAACTCATGGTCCCCCTATAAATATGGGAATTTTGTCCAACTGACAGTCTAGAGAATGGCTGATGTAATTCATTTCTGTTACGTGTTGAATAATTGTGTATTTGATCATTTCTAGTGATACTTGCTTTTTAATATACATTATTAATAGGTAGATATATAATGAATGCATCGTCAGAATATTAAACTCAATGGAAAATTGGTTGCAACTAGTTAAAGGCGGAACACCAGCTATACATCGTAAAATGTTTGTTTGTGTAGAGAAGACTTTGTCAATATGAGCTGAATAGCCCCAAAATATAAGGCTATTTGACAAAATCGACTACGCTAGGCCGAAATATGCTAAGTTAAGAACATTTAATCATACAGTAAATTTTAATTGGGTTATTAGGAAAAAGGTCTTACTTAATTTATTCCTTACATAATCGATATGCTTTTGCCAAGTCAATTTATTATCAAGAATTATTCCTAGGAATTTACATAAATTTGTCTGCTCAATAGATTCATTATTTAACTTGACCAAATAACTTACATTATTTGTGTTGTTTTTTGGTAGGAATGACATTATTTGTATTTTTTTAGCATTTCCCGTTAACCCATGTGAATTACAATAGTCATGAAATTCCCGAGTGGTTACATTAGCTTTCCTGACAAGTTCAGAATCACTTTTTCCAAATATACTAAAATGTGTGTCATCAGCATAGAGAATTCTCAGATCATATGTGGGACATGATAATATGAAATATCATTAATAAACATAAGAAATAAAATAAGGCTCAATATTGAGCCTTGTGGCACTCCCGTATGCACTGTCTTGAAATTTGATCTAGTGTCGCCTACTTGAACATCTTGTTCATGGTTTGTAAGGTATGATCGAATCCATTCATTTGCTGAGCCTCTGTCGCCCATTCTGTTAAATTTATCTAATAACAAGTAATGATCGATGGAGTCAAATGCACGTGATAAATCGAAAAAGCAAGTTATATTTAATATTTTATTGTTCTACGAGTCATATATAAAATTGCATAACTCTGATACAGCAGTGTGTGTGATTTATTTTCACGAAAGCCGTGTTTGTTTACTGAACCTTCATTTTTGTAAACCGGTATAGGTTTAGATTTTTTAAAGTGGTTGGGATATTTTCCGGTTTTAAAAGACTCATTAATTAGATAACAAAGTGGAACACAAATTTCTTCCATTACAGGACCAGTTATTTCATCTATTCCAGCTGTTTTCTTAACAGTGTTTTTTTAATTAAAAACTTAATTTCGTTCGGTGTTGAGGGCGTTAAGAAAAATAACGTTTTTGCAAAGTCGCAAAGTTTAATCTCTTCATACGTGGGAACGGAAAACTCTATGTTTACGAAATGTTCATTAAAAGCATTAAATATCTTTCCCTTTTTCAAGAATTTGTTATCAGAATTATCAGACATTTCCTTAGGCAGGTTTTTTTTGAACTTACTTTTCATTTCATTTATAATTCTTCAGGATTCTTTACTAATGTTCTGTGCACAGAAAATTCTGTCATTATTGAAAGTTGCTTTTGCCTTGTTAACTTTTTGCTTATAAATTAGTTTTAGATTTATGTATCGTTTTTTTACAATATCGTTATCTGAACTGGTGTATATACTATGCAATTCGCCAAAAGTAGCCTGTAAAGGTTTAAGTTCACTATTATACCATTTATTTTTGAATTTCTTAGTCATATTTTTTTTGTAACTGAAAACTGTATTAAAATACTGCAAAAAGTAAAATAGAAACTATCAAATTGTGTTAGTACTGCATCTATCAACTCACTGAAAGTAGAAATTTTAATCGTAAATTTAGTATACATAAGTTGAAAGTTTGTTGCATTGTTTTGCATAAGTTTGAGACGCTATATATAGACAAAGTTATGTTAAATACCCAACCTACAAAATAAACATCTGTTTCTTCCGTAGGATTTCTTATCACACTATTCCCTTTGCGCCTCTCCAGTTATTCCTCTCTCCATAGGCATTATGCAATTTGAAGTTTTCGTGTAATGTCGGCTTTTCTAATCTAGGTTTCACAATCATGTCAGTACTGGTCTAGAGTTGAAGACTAGTGAGTTCTGCCCGAATGTCATCCATGCAAGTTTGATCCTTATATTTATTTCTGCTAATAGTGAATTTTATATAAGTAATAAATGCCCAAGGTATATATATCTTCCACTCCTTCTAGGGATATGTCATTTGGTAGGTACGATTAGCTGAATATCTACTAGGTCATTGTACATTATCTTCGTTTTCTTGATTTTTATGTTTAGACTATTTGACTATTAAAACTGCCTTGGATATAATTATTTGCTGTTGAAGTTCCTCTCAATTTTTGGCAATTGAGACAATATCATTAGCAAATATGAGATTATTGAGACATTTGCCGTCTACGTTATCTTCTTTGTTGTTTCAATGTAACTTTCGAAATGTACTTTCTAATGCCACTTTTTTCAAATATTGTATATATTGGCCACTTTTCTTTATAAGGCTATCAGGAGTTGTTATGGCGTTGAATACTGCTTTTGGTAATACGGGGTCGAACATTTTCTTGAAGTTTATAGACCAATACTAGTAGTATTTTATATTCATTAATTCGACTGATAACTTATGTGAATAATGAATTGCCATTGCAAATGGCTTGTTCTAGTGGCTACTCTAGTCTGTATTCTGTTCTGAATGATCTTATTAAATACTTTGCATACTACTGTCAGGAGACTTATTTACTACCCTTCTTCTGGATTAATGCTATAAGTATGCTGTTGCATTTTTTTGGTGTGTGTCTAGTTCTTAGACATTTCGTGCAGATTTTGCTTAAGGGTTTCCAAGTCTCTCTCTCTCAGTGTAATTTAGTAGTTAAGCTGTTACTTCGTCATTTCTAGCTGTATTGCTATTATTCATATTTTTTTACCGCTGTCTCTACTTTTTATACGAGAATTTTTGGCGTTTCTTCGTCCATCATCGGAATTTCAAAAATTTTGCGGCCTTAATGTATGTTCATATAGATTTAGGACATGTGGTCTATTAATTTGTTTCAGTTGTGATTGTAGAAAAACAAAAAACAATATAAAACAAAGTAATTCGTTTTTCTACAATCATAATGATAGTATATCACAAAGTAATGGCTTCCACCATAAACTATTTGTTTCAATTGGATATTGGTGTTTTTTTGTCTGTTAATGCGATTTGTTATTTATCCCTATTATTAGTACTTTCGGAGCGTTTGTAATAGTTTCTGGAGCAATGCCTTTGTTTTCAAGCATTGCGTGTGGTGTCTGTTCCGTTGTTATGTTACACTTATTTCAAGTACCTATTGTATTCATTAGTTGTGTGTTATCTTGTTCTTGCAGCTTCTCTTCTAAAAGTACTTGTTATCTTTCGAAATGTTCTTGCTTATAACCGATTAAGGTTATAATCATACAATAGTACACGTTTTAGTTTTGTCGAGACGATTCTTTGTAACTATGCAATGGCCTAATATATCGCCATGTAGTTAATTAACGAAATCTATATTTTGGCGTATGTCAATACAGGGGGGTTTTTTCTGTTACATATGAACACACATAGACATACATTACCATAGACAAAACACAGAAGCAATTTTTAGTGACGACAAGATGGTTGGCGTTTTTTACGTTATCTTTCTCTTACCCATTCGAATTTTACATAAACAATATTCCCAACAGAAAGACAAGTAACTCTGAATTTCGTAAATAGGACAGAGGCAGAACAAACAATGACGTGTAAACATGGTGTTGTCACGTGGATGTATAAAGTACTCAATCACTGGGTGCGTTCAGGGAATTGTAGTGATGCAGCGCTTTGTTAAAGCGGTGTACTAAAGAGTGTCTGCTTTACCCACAGCGCTGCAGCGCTTTAACAAAGCAGTAAAGCATATACATTCTCCGCTTTACCGCTTTATAATTAAATCAGCTGTCAAATTCTGTGTTGATATTACGCAAAAGTGCCGCCAACAAGTATACGTAACTAGTGAAAATCAGGGGGTGGTAACTCAGATAGGTAATGTTGGTCCAGCTGTCGGTGAACTGTAATGGTGTTTGATCGTAGCCCTCTTAACAAATTCTTCAAGTACTATTTTTGATAGTTAGCCCAAGTGACAGACACAATGTGTTCTTTTTTATCGGCTATTATCTTTATTGTATGATTAGGCTTGAATAAATGTTTTTGTCGGCCATTATGAGATTTATGTCTGTGAAAGCTATGGTGAAAGCTAAAGCCATCAGCCATCAATCGCTCTCTATTTTTTCTAATTTGTGCTGGTATTTTGTATACAATTCCGTTCCTGGTTTATTTATACAAGAGTAAGACTTTTAGTGATTGTTGAATAAATCAACATTTTGATGTATTTGGTACTTTTTCCTCATATACTGACTTGTATGTCATTTATGGTTTCATTTAAGGTTATGAGAGAACTGCAGGAGACAGTTTTATAGACTCTGCTGAAGAAAAACAAGCATATATTATGTGAGTGAACAGGCATGTAGCAGTACCAGAACATTTGAGGATGATCATTTGTATTGCACTAAGATGCAACCTGCAGTAGAGTCACAGAGTCAAGTACACAAGAGTAAGTATTTTTTAGTGGTTCTTGAATAAATCATAACATTTTGATGTATTTGACAGCATACCAAAAAAGAGTGGTGGTAAAAACATCTTCAAATCCAAGTAGCCAGAACCTTAGAAAACAACTGTTGAAGTGGAAGAGAATAGCCAGAAGAGCTAGCAAAATGAACACCAAACATCATTTACAGCTACTGCATCAGAAGCAATGTGACTTAAGGTATTTGAAAAATGTTAATAGTACCACCATAAATTTCTTTATGAGTCAAATGAGGAATCAAAAGTTAAAACCGAAGGGAAGATGCTTTTCATTAGATGATAAAATATTTGCATTATCACTGTATAAACAAAGTGCCAAAAGCTATAGATTTCTTTCAAAAGTTTTTAGTTTACCATCTCCTAAGAATCTCAGTAATCTTGTTCCCTTCAAATGTGGCTATAATGAAAATATCTTTAAAAATTTAAATAAAATTGTTGAAAAATTAACAGAAAAAGAGAAATATTGTATATTAATGTTTGATGAAGTATCTTTAAGTTGTGGCCTTACTTATAATTTTTCAAAAGATCATATGCCTGGAATTGTAGATTTTGGTAGTGGTGATCGATGCATGCACTTTGCAAATACTCAATACTCCAACCATTTGTACAGTTTTTGTTATGAATTATTTTAATGTATAAATAAATAGTGTCATTTTAACTGTAGTTGTTAATTTATCTTTTGTAAATAAATAAATATAATTTCAATATTAGTTTCATTTATTTTGATGGTACATTGCCTTCTAAATGTTATATTTATTATATTCTTGATTGTTTTTATGTGTTCTTGGGAAATAACACCACAATCGAAACAAAAATTTGTATATTCAAGGAAAATTTGGTTTTTCCTTGAATATACAGATTTTTGTTTCGATTGTGGTGTTATTTTCCAAGAACACAAAAATAATTCGATGGTACAGCCCCCTATTGGTGACATTTGGGACTAGAAAGTGCAGATTCCTTCTTTTAGTATGGTGATGATCTGTCAAATTCAACAAACGTCAAATTTAGTACTTGAAGAATTTGTTAAGATGCTTTTGATGCTAAACCTAACCTGTCATGGGACAAAATGTGACCAATTTTTTAACATTGAGTTGCCCATCTATCTTTATTGTATGATCTGTGGTGAAAATAAATAGAAACAAAAGTTTTCTTTCAGCGGAAGCAAAGCGCTGTGGCGCTTCAGCGATTTAATGCTATAATTCCCTGAACTGAGCCGTCAAACATTAACTCAATTATTTCGTACTTAAAACTTTTGTATAATCTAAAACTTAAAATTCGATTATAAAATATCAAAATTCTTAATTTGTCAAAAAATATGAAATTTGTTCAAGAGTTAAGTAAATTTAGTTTTGACAAAATCGAAAATTGTTATTAAGAAAAGCTTGTTGGAGTAGAGAACTACCTTCAAGTATGTAATTATGAGGAAGATTCACGGAACGTTATGGTGGCGCCACGGCATATACGGGTACAATGGTCTCCGTGCATGAGAATTTTGTATATATGGCAGCCATTGTACCCTTGTCTGCAGTGGCGCCACCATGCGGTTGATGTTCCTTGAATCTTCCTCATACCCATCCATAATGGAAAATTAGCTTTTGTTGTGTTTTTGTGTTAGAAACATGTCCAAAATAATTATTTTAGAAAAATACATCTCTAACATTAAACATTGATTGCCTTCTAATAAATTTTATAATACATTATTTTATTTATAGTCATTTTACAAATTTTTCGTTGGTTGAGTGACCTCAATCCAAAGTTGTTTGTGCGGACACCTTATCAGTACTCACTTGAGTACTTTTTTCCTGAAAAAAAGTGATGTACGTTATTCACCAAACTTTTACTACGGATGTAGTAGCAACAGGATGTTTACCATGCGACAATGCGAGAGATGTAAGACAATCACTGGAGCTTCCTTAATTATTTCTTTTGGGGGTACTTGCATCTAAGTGATATCCAAACTTTATTTCAAAATAGGTTAATTGGAGTACTGATGTGCCGATTCAATTATTAACCGACTTCCAAAAAGGAGGAGGCAACTTTTTTTATGTATGACGAGCGATTATTCATAAACTGCTTTGTCAATTTTGATGATTTAAACTGCATTATATAAAGGAACATTACAGAAAGGTCTATAACATGAGATTTACGGTTTTCCAGAAAATCAGAAAAAAAAGTAAATAAGGGACTAGATTTTAATGAATTTCAATGAATCTTCACTGTTTTCTCTAAAACGGCTCAAGCAATTTGAATATTATAAATTGTATTCAACAAAGATATGTTCCAGCTTGATTCTGTATATTTTTGTATAACGTAAATACTACCATTTTTCTCAAAATCGGAAAAATATATGCAAAAAAATTGTAAACATCACGGTAAATGTCAAATTTTCATTATAAATATATAGTTTAAATGTCAAAATATGCCATGAAAGTATATGTAAGGTGTTTGTAATGGTTTTCATTTTGGCAGAAAATATTCCGTTAGTTTATCGAAATGAAAATTTGTTATGTCGGCGAACTCTTCTATATGATATACGGATGTATACATAGGATTTTTGAAATATAAGTTGGAATTGAATTAGTTATACAGGGAGGTCTTAAAAATATTGTATTAGGTGGGACATATGTAGTTGCGTATACAAGGTGGTTAAAATAAAAGTGGAGCAAAACTATATTTATACAGAGTGGATAAATGCGTTATAAGACGCAGAATAATTATGGTTATACAAAAGGCTTAAAAATTGTCACTAGCAGTTGAATATACAGGATGGTTGAAATATAAGGCGGAGTATAATTACAGTTATATAGGGCGGTTTAAAAATGTTATAGTTTGGAACATAAGTAGTCTAAGCCTTGTCTAAGCAACTGCTTAGACAAGGTTTTTAAGGTAAGATTGGGGTAAAATTATTGTTATTCAGGGTATATCAAAAATTTGTTATATTAGCCTAAGCAGTTAGGATATTTAAATTATAGGACGTAGGACGGGGTATAATTATAGACATGGTTCAAAAAATTTTAGAAGCAGTTGCATATACCTGGTGGTTGAAGTAAATTGTAGAGTAAAATGATAGTCATAAAATGTTGTTCAAAAAGGTGAATTTTGTTATATAGGATAGACCATGAGCAGTTGCATAAATGGAATACTAGACATATGGGGCGAAGTAAAATCATTGGGGTATACAGGAATAATTTAACGAATAGAAAAATTGAAAGAGTCAATAGTGTGGAGAGGATTTATACTTATACAGGGTGGTTTTAAAGATATTAGGACCGTTGTAATACTGTTTTGAGTTGAATTATAGTTGTACAGGGTGATTCAGAAAATGATAGAGCAACTAGTTATATAGGGCTGACCAATATACAGAAACATATGCAGCGTGGATGCAATATAGAGTGAATTAGTTACATATATAGAAAGTGGTCCAAATAATTAAACAAATAAAAGAGTTAAAATATATTTGGAAAATATAGACAAATTATAAAAGTTAGAGAGGAAGAGAGAGGGAGAAAGAGAGGGAGAAAGCGATAAGAATACGTTAAAATTTTCAACTGAATTGTATCTTAAATCAGATAAAAAAGAAGATATGTGTGAAAATAGTGATTGATTGCACACGGTTTCCAAACGGTTTTTATGTTAAGTCAGCTCAAGTAGGTTCTTTTATAAATATAAATTATTTTAGAAAACGATTAATCGAGTATACATAACAGTAATTAATCTTTAATCGATTAAAAGTGAAGGCAGTCTAATTCTGGTGAAAAATGCCAAGACCCAAAACAACTTTGGAAATCGCAATTCTAAATAAAACTATTAACCTTATAGATAAAAATTATATACCAATTTTGAATTTGATTTGGCGGGTCTGCACGAATGTTAATAGATAATTGGTCAATGCAAAACTAATAAAAATAATTTCGATAAAGTAAACGGAGTAAATTTCAATAACAAAACCCTAGATACATTTTTAGGAGTGAGGGTTTTATTCATTGCAAAAATCTATTAAATCGACAGTTCTAATTGAAGCGGAATTCCACCGGAAAATTTATCGCGGGTCGTATATTATTCTGTCAAACACGAGCTCTCCGGTGCGTACACTTGAGGGCAGGTCTGGACTCAAAAATATTGTTATGGAATTTACCCAAAGCCGACCTTGTGTCATTCAGCACGACAACAAACGCTTTACGATAAAAAATACGATTCTCGAAAAGACTCGGCAGCGGAACGAGCGATGATGATTTCTACTGGAGAATTCTACGCTGGTGATATAAAAGAAGCACACCACGATCGCCAAGCAGATATACCGCGACGACTAGCTTTTATGAAAATGTATTGTGAATCAGCTGTTTGGATGTAAATAAAGTTCTAGAAAAGTGACAGTGCATATTACTTTTATAATTTTTAAATTGAACCCACGAAATATAGTGCAATATTGTCAACTGAACAAGCGATTAAAAGCGAGAAAACAATAGCGTAAGCGATTAAAACAGAAATGTTTATCCTTGTATAAGTAAAGACAGCTACCGAATATTTATCTGAAACATTTAGAAAAGATAGATGTAAGAAGGAGATCTGTAAAAATATGAAAGATAATTTAAAATTGTGATAACTATTAGATAAATACAAATGTAACCGGGGGGAGGGGGAAGGCAATTCCCCTGTTACATGGGTAGAAATATTTAAAAAAATCTATGTTAAATGCAGGGAAAACGAAGCTAATTGTACCGTACATGTTGTTGAGGATTCGTTACTATTTAGTTGCATGTTAGTGTGCCGTTATTTTGGCAAGATTTTGATTAACCAGTGTAACTCCAACACACATTCTCCATTAATTGTTTAGTTTAAGTGAAAAATGCTGTCCGGTAGAGAAGAGGACACAGCAAATATACAACAGTGCGTGTTAAGTCTCTGAAATAGAGTCCACCCTCTAGGTACATAGCGATCGATTAACAGAGCAAATAAGTCCTCTGTCCTGTCCTATTCTTTCTTGTATTTGTTATCAACTTAAGACATTTTTAACAGACAATTTACAATACATGTTTTCATTTAAATTATTTGAATGTAATTTTTAATGCTATATTTTCATTTTTCTGAAATAAGTTTGTTACAACATGTTTCTATAACAAAACATAACAAAACCCAATTTTTCCTATTAGATAGATATAACTACATATTTCCATTCCTAATCAACTTTCTTGATGACAATTTACTTTTTGTCAAAAACAAAGATCCTTTTGAGCAAAATTCATATTTCTTAACAACCCGACGTACGCAGACCTTTTTATGAACCATGATTTTAATTTGTAAAATTAATAATAAAAAGTTTCTTATGTGTAGGCAACTTAACCGCAGACACTATATGAGTATAAGTATTTGTAATTCAAGTAACCTTATCGTGTTTTTGGAACTTCGCTTTGGAAAAAAGTTTTTTTGCAGTTGTTATTAGCAGATTAATTTTCATTCGTAAATTATTCATATTTCCGGCATCGTTATAAACGTTGTGAAGTCAGTCTCAAAACGACGTAAGTTTCAGAAATGAAAACCCGATAGACTTCTAATGTTACAGTAAAATTAGGGCGGAAGTCATTATTTTTGTAAAAATTGCTACGCTATAACTGTCTTCGAAGTTCAGAACGAAGGTTAAAATGAAGTAAAAAAAACTTACGAAATATAATCTCAGATATTTTTTATGGTAATTATACCTTGCGTCCTAAAAAAGCTTGTTGTAAAATGTTATTGACTCAATCTAATTTCTATTCTCGTTGGTTTTCTGCATAAAATGACGCTTTGTTAGATAATGTATATATGCTTTTAAGTTATAATGAAGTCACGCTCTAAAACGACTTGTTGGAATGTGCTGGTAAGTTTTTCCGGTTTTGTTTTAAGCTAAGTGGAAACTCGAAAATACATGTGTTTATTTATATAGAACCACGCAGTTAATGATTTTTATACAGAATTATTTGAACATTTCATATTGTAGATTTTTAACAGTTATGGAAATGTAATTATTATTTGAATCTATAAACGTCAAAAATAATGTGAACGTGAACCACTTGGTTTTCAAATTTTGTACAAAGTATTTCTTTACAATCCTGGCCATTGTTTGAGTAAATAACCATTTTTACAGATAAAACATGAAAGAAAAAGCTTAAATTTAATTATTACAAATTGCTATATTTGGCGGTTTACACAAAACAAGTGAATTTATATATAAAAAAACAGACGCTAATTAAACTCCATTGTGCAGATCTGCTATTGTTTCCAACTTCGTTTCTAATTAAGTGGTTAACGCGGTTAAGCTGTTAACAAAGGGCGACTACCCGCAAGGTGAGAACACAAAATAGGACTTACTACCAAAAAGGTCGTTTTCTCTTTATGTTCGAAAATGAATGGTTTCACACAAATTGACACTCTTGCCATGCATGAGAGTTCCCTCGTTCGGATTAAATTCTGGATATATCAATATTGTTATTTATGGTGGAAGGTAAAACATTGCAGTATAATGAATTTATTTATAATAGTTTCGGAAATATTAAGTGTTTTCAGATTTATTACAAAAATTAATATTAAAAAAAGAAAATTATTTTATTTCACAAATTGCTACATAAAACTAAAAACTTAAGTAATATTGATTATTTGTTAATAATATATAAAAAAAAACAAAAAAGCATTAATGTCAATGTAGGAAATGTTCAAAATGCTTGTCGCGAATGTCTTGGCAACACGCTAATCTCGTATAGAAATGTTTTTTAACGTTACTCAACATCTCAGGCGTTACTGATATAATAGCTTTATTCGCGGAACACAATTCTGAACCAATCCGTTATTAATCCAGTTCTACTCAAGAGCCCAAACCTGATTCAGAACTAGGAAAAGATATTTTAGATTTTCTTGGGAATAATACCACATCAGAGTTCAAACTAGTGTATATTATAAAACCAAACGTTTCAAAATCCTGTCGGATTTCGTTTTCAATGCATATAAATTTATAAAGTAAAAAAAAAAAAATAATTGTCATATATTTCAATTTTACTTTATAAATTTATATCCATTGAAAACGAAATCCGACAGGATTTTGAAACGTTTGGTTTTAAAATATACACAAGTTTGAACTCTGATGTGGTATTATTCCCAAGAAAATCTAAAATAAACTAGAAGATGCCACAAATAACATTCAGAAAACAATTAGGAAAAGATACTTGTGTATCGCGAATGCCGTTGCAACTAATTCACTATCCTAGAAATCTCATATACCTACTCTTCCCTGCTGTCAAATTATATAAATACGTTTGAAGACGCGAGATGTAAGACCGACATCTAGGATGTATATAAATACGTATTTGTCAATTAAATGAGCCAGTCTGCATTCTACTACTGCTATTTATGGTAGAGGTTTCAATATTTTGACGGGGCGAAATGATTTGCTTCCACCCTTCCACTACTAATTCGAAAATGAAACTCAAACTGATGATTATTAAATTGTGGCACATAATGTTCAAAATAATCAATTGTTTTTGGAACACTCAAAATTTCCAAAAGTTCTCCAAATCCCCTTCACTTGAAATTAAGTGGTCCATCTCAACTAATATTCTAAACAATTTCCAAACGTACAGTTAACAAATGTAAATTTCCCGATGTAGGCAACACAAAATAACAATTTACTAAATTCGAGTAAAAATTATTCAAACGCGCATGTCAGTCCGAGGAATCCTAGCTATAATTCAAGAACTAATAATCTGGTTAAGAATCAATAATGAATCGAATTTTCCTTCACGCGAACACATAATTATTCTTCCCCGTTCAGTAATTTCTGTACCGCGAATGCTTTTATTACGACTGCGCAAAGGATCAGTAATGAATCGATAACGAATTGTTACCGCGAATAAAGCTAATAACAAGCCTGATTTGTCTTTTTAGACGGCAAATTTGGAAAATGTTCGTGAAATAGGCGATAAACTTCCATTCGTGTCCGTATGTTATCTCCATAATAAAATGGTTATTTTGTACATTTCTGTTAAATGAACCATTTTTCTGATATTATTACTTACAGTTAATGAAATTTAAACGACAATAGCACTGACACTGATCACCACTGTAATGCAGGCAGACAACAAGATGCTAAGGCTATAAGTTTTGTAGAAAATAAACAAAACTGTTTTTTTTGCAATTCAGTAAAAATGAACGCAGGATGGTTTTTGCTTACTATCTCAATATCAAGTGCTAGATGGGAATTAAGTATTGACTCGTAATGTAGCGAATTTGTGAAATAAAATAATCTTATTTTTTTAATGTTAATTTTTGCAATAAATCTGAAAACACTAATATTTCCGAAACAGATGAAGATAGGTGTAGGACATTTTAATGAATTATGTCTACAATCTTCTGGAGAATTCAAAATATAAATGATATACAGGGGCTTGCATTTAAAATAAGAACGCTGGTATTGGCCACTCTCACATGACACACCCTATATAATTTTTAGTTGTCGAAAAAATGCTCATTTAAAAATACAAATAAAATTGTCCAACGTTTTTCTCTACAAGCTCTTCTTTATTCGTATCGAATTTATTCCATTTGGCTGTTCCACACTGTATATTGATATATCAAGAAATAAAATTTCTTTGTGTTTTTGCTAGGGTTAGGGAATAATATGTACAAGAACTTATCCGACATTAAAAATATCTCATTAATAGAAAGCTATATCACTGATGAATAATTTTAGCTATTTTGTTAGGATATTTAATTATTGAGTGCAGGCAATGGCGTGTCCAGTACCCAAGCCAGGCGCCTCAGCACGCCAGAGGGATTGAGGAGTTCTGGTCCAGGATTACGGATGAAGACCACAGCAACAGTGAAGCAAAAGAAGAATAACCTTAGTACGACGAATCTGGCGCAAGTGGAAACCCTCATTTTTAGGGATCGTATAAAAATTACACTTCCTAACAGATCTAGTCTCATCAGCAAGGATGTCAGATTAGAGGTGTTTGACAGATTTTTGGGAAAAATAATATTTTTGGGGAATATTTGGGAAAAATACATTGTGGGACCATTTTGTGGAAAATTTAAAAAAAATGTAAAGCTGCTTTAACTTCATCATTCAAGAGCGAAATTTATATATATGCTTCTAAATAAAATATTTTGGGATTTATTACGATGAACTAAACATATTTGACGTGTTTGAGATGTTTGATATTTGATATTGTGGTTTTTCCGTTTTCAATTTTAGTATTTTTGACATGTGTTATCATTGTCATTTTCAAAATTTTGACATTGGTGGCATTTTTTACTTTCATGACATTTGACAGTTTTTTATATTTTTGAAATCTTTGACGTTTCCTATGTCACTTTTTTAACATTTTTGACTTTTTTGTAATTTTTGACATTGTTGACATTTTTTCTTTTATGACATTACACAGTTTTAACACTTATTATTGCAATTTGGTATATGTTTTATTTTTTGTAGTTCTCACCTTGTAGGTTAGAATTTTATTATGATACTGATTACTTTCCAATTCGTGTGATATATCGTTGGAAAGGGGTTGAAGTAGAGAAGTTTTTGTAAGCATTCGGAGTTCTCGATGTGCTTCTTTTTTTTTTGGAACGTGATAAAGTGTTTAACTTAATTACTTTTTTATGGAACCTCGCCATTTGGGGACTTTCAACCAAACATTTGTGTCAAATATCGAATGCAGATGAACAAACAAACATCATAGATTCGATTTAAGTTTATTCGGTGAAGATACTGTGAAAAATAAAAAGTTACAATAGTTTAAAAGTAAAAATCTGAGAATTAAGAAAAAAAACTTAAATTAAAAAAAAAAACAAAAACTGTAAGCTTTCTAGGTGTTATATAGGCTACATAATATTGCACATGAGCCCACCTATCCATATTTGGCAAACCTTCTACAAAACACCCTGTATAGTGCAGTTGAAACAGATGATTGCGTATTAACTGTATCTATATACTATTATAAAATTGTAGTCTGTTTGTTTGTTTGTTTTGTTATCTCATCACGTAATAACTACTGAACTATTTTTGCTGAATCTTGTTTTGTTGCAATATAGTTTGACTTAAAAATCTGGTATACATTTTATCTCCCTACATGGACAGAAACGGTAGATATAGCCAAAAAACTAATACCATGTTCGGTAATACACAATTAATCAATTGGTTCCAGCGCATGCACCAAATATTAGATACTTGAATCAGCTTAGCTTTTAGTCTAACTATAGTTAGGTAATTAAAAAATGTTATATTGGGTGACAAATAAACAGTAGCAACAGGATGGTTGCACTACAGTAGAGTGAAGCAGAGTTACAAGGTGGTTCCAAAAAAATGTTGTATAAAATTTTTATATAATGTGGCCCATAAGCACTTGCAGTTTGGGTGAAATGTGTTCGGGATTGGTAGATGTATAGTTATGTTAAGTGGTTCAACAAAGTTAGAAGAAATAGTCATATTGAATAGTCCATATCTTTCATAAGGTATTTCTGTTTACAAAGAATTCTACTTTAAAAATACGCGGGTGAAACCGCGGGTATTGGTTACTTATGTATAAATAGTATTAAATGATAATATCAAGCTAACTGAAGGTAGCTGAACACCAACTGATTGATTTACTTAGTTAACAATTTACGTAAAACTACAACTTTAAATAAAAGTACTCTAATGGAATTCAAGTCCTTAATGTGATAAGCAATCAATATGCTTTGGTTATGTTGCAAAGGCATATATATATACCATATATCTATTATCAATATAACTTTTTTATGAAATACTCATAAACACTGAGATAGTGAAATATTATTATTTATTAAGTCATACTCTATTAACCCAAAAGCAAATTAGATAATCCTTGAATAATCCCTGTCGTTAATATTTGTATGGTATAACTTTTGAAGAGTGTGATTTATATCGATTTCAGTGACTAATAAAAATATGTTATCTTTGTGTCAATAAACAGAGAACAAACTGGAACAGATTTCATGAAATTGGGGTATCGGTTGCGCTATGATAAAAATATAAAAATCTGGATATTTACCCGAGCAGTAACTAAATATTTTTCCTAATAATATAATATACGCCAATATTATGTTTATGTTAGTTTTGCTTGCAATAAAGAAATAATGCTTTAGGGATACTTTATTCTTACTGATAAAAACTGAGCAGTTATCTAAACAATTGCTCGATTTTTTTGAATAAGAATTTTTATTTTTTCGGAGAGGCCCGAACCATAAGAAATAACGTTTATAATTGTAGAGTTAATATTAGTGTGTATGTTGTTATTTAAATTGGAAGTATTGTGTGTTGTTTGTGTCTTTTGTTGGTATCTTTGTTTTTTCTCGATTTGGTAAATTATTTTGTTTATAAAATTTCTTGGGTATTCGTTTTGTTCTAAAACTTCCTTTATCAAATATAACTCTTTCTCAAACATTTCCTTTGTTGCTGAAACTGCTTTGGCTCTGTCATATAAGGATTTAATGACTCCTTTTTTTACAAAAAAATTAAACATATTGGCAATAAATACCAAGAAAAAACGATTTTTAAAACAAATAATACTTTAAGATCAAATTTGA
The DNA here is from genome assembly GCA_034190945.1 of Octodonta nipae. NCBI lineage: Eukaryota > Metazoa > Arthropoda > Insecta > Coleoptera > Chrysomelidae > Octodonta > Octodonta nipae. The sequence continues at coordinate 25,196,107 of CM067223.1, forward strand.
CAAAAACAAAACCGGAAAACGGTAGTCAAAGTTCCAAAAATTTTGTGTACAGTGTACCTTGTGCCTGCGGAAAAACATATACCGGTGAAACATCAAGACCTCTCCAAATTAGAACAAAAGAGCACAAATACAACGTCTCAAGAAGACATATAGACAGATCAAGATTGGCAAATCATGTACTCACGGATAATGGTACACACAAAATGGACTGGAATAAGACAAAAATATTACTTAAAGAAGAACATACCAAAAAAAGAAAAATCAAAGAAAGTGTCTGCATGTTGTTGAATAATGGAGAAATTGGGACACCCTCTGTAGAGATACCGGTTGCATGGCAACAGCTCCTGACGAATGAACATCAAAAAGGAAACTTCAAAGTCAATTAATCAGTCAATTGACACTGCCAATAAAAGTCAAGCGACGAATATAGTGCAAAACATTCAAACAAACATTGTTCCTTATCAGGAATCGAAACGTCACAAAAAAACAGATAAGTACAACACAAAATACATCCCAACATATTATACTGGAATACTAGTTGACAAATCTGTAGACCTACTTTCTCGCAGTTGATCCTGCGAGAGAGTTTATTCAATAAGAGGGCAACTAGTGATCCGGGCAGTTGCCACAAACTGCCCTTAGACACTACACCTTAATATTCAAGTACTTAACTGTTTAATTTTTCAGAAACCATTGCGAGGAGAGAAAATCCCAGATGAACATTCAAAATAAAAGTGAATGTAAATGGATTAGGATGAATTACACAAGACAAGACAGTCTATAGAACCACCAGAAATACTAATATTATAATTTAAATAGTCCTGTAATTTAAATTTCATTTGTGTAAAGACACTGGCTCATTTTTAAAATTTATCTATATTAAAAATTCACCAAAGAATCAAAACTCTGATCACGCTCTAATTAACGTTTTCATTTCTTCTTATCTTCTCTTCCATCATTGATGTTACAAAATTCTAATAACTGCGTTTATTAACAACCTTTCAGCTATTCATTTTTGCTGAATCAGCCTAACGCGCGCTATATTACTTCTTCGTGTACATAAACGAGCTGGGATATCTTGTCAGAATCGATAAAGGGATTTAACAGGAGTTACGAAAATTGTCCCATAATTTAGGTAACGATAAAATCTATTGTAGATTGTTCAGATACGCTCAACGTGGAAATGAGAACAGAAGTTAGTTCCGTAAGTTTAGACAGACAAAGAAACCAATTGAAAATGGTCAGATTGTCGTGAATTAATTATTTGGAGAAGCAATTTGGGTAATCTATAAGCTGATCTTATATTGTTTATGGTCCATTATAAAATGAATGACAGCACAGTTTGTCTGGAATAGCAGGAAAACCTCAATATAAATAAATAATAAAAAGTGCAGCAGTCATTTGAGACTGAGTGATGGAAGCGAAAGCTTCTTACGAAACATATTTCCCTTCTCTTGTCATCTTCCTGCCACTGTTTCTCTTTCTTTAGGCCTTTTTTTAGTAATAGGTATAAATTTTAGAAGAATTAAAATAGTTTTCAATATTTTGTTACTAATAAAGTATTAAACCTAATGCGTAATTTAATTATTAATTTAACTGTAACTACAAAGGAATATATGACGTGTAAGTTAATATTTAATTAAAATATGAAATTTGTTGAATTATAACAGACTGCACCTATTTAATATACAGGGTGTTTTGTAGAAGGTTCGCCAAACTTGGAGGGCTCATGTGCTATATTATATAACCCATATAACATCTAGATATCTTAATTTTTTTTAATTCTCAGATTTTTACATTTGAACTGTTGTAACTTTTTTACTTTTCACTGCATCTTTGCCAAATAAACTTAAAATATAATCTATGATGTTTGTTTGCTCATCTTCATTTGATATTTGACAAAAATAATTATTTGAAAAAAATATATGAGTCCACAAATGGCGATGTTTCATAAAAAAGTGATTAATTTAAACACTATCACATTACAAAAAAAAAAAATAAAAGCACATCGAGAACGTCTAATGCTTACAAAAACTCCTCTACTTCAACCCCTTTCCAACGATACATCACATGTACTGGAATCATAATAAAATTTGAGTTTGTAACTTACAAGGTTAGAACTACAAAAAATAAAATATATGTCAAGTTCCAATAATCTGTTATAAATTTTGTTCAAACCGGTACGGATGCAATCGCGACACCTTTTTCTGACTCCTAAAGTGGTAGTTTCTAGTCGCATCTCATCCCATATTATTTCAAAAGCAACATTTATTATTTCTCTTAACTGCTCTTTGGTTTCTGTTTCTCTTTCATAAACGAGTTGCTCGGACCGTCCACATACAAAAAATCAAAGGAGTCAAGTCTGGCGACCTTGGATGCCATAGTATAGGGCCTGTTCTCTCAATTCACGCGTTTGGGATTGTAATTTCCAGGAGCTCTCTGACAGTTCGTCTATAATGTGCTGGACAGCCAACTTTTTTGAATATTATTGGTCTGTCTTCCAATGAGATTTCATCTAACAAGATCAATAAATCGTTCAGTAAGAATGTACGGGATAGAAATAGACACCAAGGAGCAGCTAAGAGAAATAATCAATGTCTAAGTGTTTATTGGGAAATAACACCACACTTTAAAGGAAATTGCTGTATATTCCAAACGTTTCGGGGTCTAGATCAGACCCCGTTGTCAATGGCTAAGAAACTACGGATTAAAAAGGTACAATTCAAAGATGTAAATTTAAATATTTGACAATGTTTATTATTTGATTTTTGACGTAACTAAGAGAATTTTATTTGTAATATACAGGGCAGCACAGAAATTTGTAAAGACCATATAATCATAAAGTTCCTTTCAAATTGGAAGAATTTGAAAGGGAGATCTTCAGAACTTTATGTGGCGCTCCTAGGTGCGACTTTCTTATAAGATAGTGCATTCGCCAAAAATGCGACCAAAGAACTTTGTTGATTCAGTGATCCCATTAAAATCATAAGGGAAAACCTAGGAAAAACCTTATGAACTATCCCGATATTGGGTTGTTCACAAGGACATGGCCATTAGCAATTTCTTCCTTAATCATCGGCAACCAGAAACGACTGAATTCTACGGAGGTAGTAGCGATACAGTCGTTTTCATTTAACAAAATTAAAGCAGACTCTTTTAGTTTTCTTTTGGTGTTGTGTTCTTCTTTGGGTAATATAACTGAATTTTGAAACTGTATTTTATGACCAAGGTCCCAAGCATGTTCACAAATTTTGGATTTTTCAAATTGTCGTTTTTTTATATAATTTTTGTGTTCGTTTATTCGAACATTCAGAGGTCTAGAGGTTTCTCCAATATAGAATTTATTACATTCACACGGGATTTTATAAATGCAATTTTTTGTATTTTGAGTTGTGTTATTTGGTTTGGTTTTTGATATAATTGATTTTAGTGTATTTCTTGTTTTAAATGATGTTTTGATATTATATCTGTTTCCCACTCTTTTTAGTCTTTCTGATAGACCCTGTATGTATGGTATAGTTATTGTATTAATGTGATTATCTTGGGAGTCAGTGTTGCTTGGTGAAGTTTGATGTTGGTTGTTAGGAATTGTTTGGTATTCCATTTTGTTTAACTCGTTATTAATAAATTTATTTGGGTAATGATTAGCAGAAAGTATATTATTTATAAACGTTTTTTCTTCATTGAATTTATTGATATTAGAACAGTTGGTTTTTGCTCTGTCATATAGAGATTTAATGATACCTCTTTTTACTGAACTTGGATGATTAGACTTAAAGTTGAGATACCTGTTAGTATCAGTTGGTTTTCTGTAAACTTCTGTTTCAAATGTCGATTGTGTTTTGGTTATTAAAATGTCTAAGAATGGTAATTTGTTATTCTGTTCAAGCTCTAGTGTAAACTGAATAGTTGGTTCTGTTTTGTTTATGTCGTTAAGTAATGCATGTAAATCCTCAAGATTATGTTCCCAAATAACGAATATGTCATCAACATAACGCCACCAAACCAAAGGTTTAATCTGTTTTGAGAAAATTGTTTGTTCTTCAAATTTTTCCATAAAAATGTTCCTTAAAGCGGGAGACAAACAGGAACCCATTGAAATGCCAAAATCTTGTTGGTAGAAGTCATCATTAAGTTGAAAATATGTTGTCTTTGTTCAAAATGTTAGTAGTTCCATTATTGTATTAATGGACAACTGAGTACGTTGATTTAGTAAAGAATCTTGTTCTAATCGTTCTTTTACTATGGGAAGTGTTTTGATGACCGGAACATTATTGTATAGATTCACAATGTCAAAACTTGCTAGTGTGAAAATATTTTTATATTGTACATGTGATAATTTTTCTAAGAAATGTGCGCTGTTTTTAAGATGAGAATTAGACTTACCAGTAACTGGTGAAATAATTGTTAAAAGGAATTTTGAGAGCTCACTGCATGGAGAATTTATGGAGCTGACAATTGGTCTTAATGGAATGTTGGGTTTATGAATTTTAGGTAACCCGTATAAATGGGGCGATTTAGAATAGTGTTGAGTAAGATGTTTACGTTGTTGTTCTGTAAATTCATGTTTGTGATTGTAAAGTAAGCGGTATATTTTGTTTTCTATAGAAGTTGTTGAATCTTTGTTTAATTTTGTATATTGTCCTTGGTTTATTATGTTTTTTGAAAAAGATGCCAGAAGTATCCTTCAGAAAACAACTAGAAATAATAATCAATGTTGCGTTCCAAACAATGCGGGATGATCGATCCTATTAGAAGAAATTCCATTGGAAAATACACCAATAAAAGTGGCCAAAATATTAAAAAAAGATATGTGCTGTCCAGCACGTTATAAACGAACCATCAGAGAGCTCCTGGACATTTCATTCCCAAACGCGTGAATTGAGAGAACTGGCCCTATACTCTGGCCTCCAAGGTCGCGAGACCTGACTCCCTTTGATTTTTTTACATGTGGACGGACCAAGCAACTCGTTTGTGTGAGAGAAATAAAAACCAAAGAGCAGTTAAGAGAATGAATAAATGTTGCTTTTGAAATAATATGGGATGAGATGCGACTAGAGACTACCACTGTAGGAGTCAGAAAAAGGTGTCGCAATTGCATGCGTAGCGGTAGAAGCCGGTTTGAAGAAGATTTATAAAAAATTATTGCAACTTGATGCAGGTTTTATTTTTTGTAGTTCTAACCTTGTAAGTTTCGATCTCAAATTTTATTATGATACTGATTACTTTCCAAGACATGTGATATATCGCTGGAAAGGGGTTGAAATAGAGAATTTTTGTAAGCATTCGAAGTTCTCGATGTGCTTGTAATTTTGTTTTATAATGTGATAAAATGTTTAACTTAATAACTTCTTTATGGAACGTCACCATTTGTGGACTCATATCGATTTTTTAACCATTTATTTATGTCAAATATCAAATGCAGATGAGCAAACAAACATCATAGATTAGATTTAAGTTTATTTGGTGAAGATGCAGTGAAAAATAAAAAAGTAACAACAGTTCAAATGTAAAGATCTGAGAATTAAAAATAAATAAATAAATAAATAAAACAATAACCGTAAGATATCTAGATGTTATATGGGCTACATAACATAGAACATGAGTCCACCTATCTGCCCACCAAGTTTGGCGAACCTTCTACAAAACACCCTGTATAGTGGGGTTTAATTATAACAGATTAAATTATGGGAACATTATTTAAGTAGATATTTTTAATTTTTTAATATCACAGCATCTCCAGACTGTTCTTCAAAATAGCTGTTGTAATATTTTAAAACAATGTTCGTCAAAATGCTTTAAATTAGGGTGGCGTTGTTATTTAATGGTTTCAGCTGGACAATATTTTAGATTAATGCGTCTCTACCATCTATATATTTACTCTTTTTTGTGTTGTTCTATGTCAAGTCTATAATTTAAAACATCCAAACACAGAATTAGAATGTCTATTAGAACGAAAATCAAATAATGTACGTGTATTGTATATTAATCGGATGTTATATTTTTTTACTACAATTTATTAATTTCCTATAAATGAATAGCCCCATATTCTATTACCTGGTTCGTGTTTCTTACAAGGAAAAAAACCAAACGACGTATGGATATTTAAAGATCAAGATTGTGTTATCTGTCGGAAATGGGGTGTTGGTCACAACGAAATGTCGAAAAAATGCATTCTAAGTTTTTGGGTTTCCTTACCATACTCATCTATTTTAATATATAAATGTGGGCCTCCGTTAAAAAGCTTTGGCTTCATTAAATAAATTAATTTGTACCGTAGAATTGCTAAAATAAAAATTTGAATGCATACCAAACCAGATTCGTCATTGTAATGAATAAATAATGCATTTATGGATTCATTTGGAATAACACCATAAGTGGAAACAAATTTATATATTCTAAAACTTTCAAACGCTTCAGGTTCGATATCAGAGCTTGTCCTCTGTGACAATTAAGATAAAGGAAAAGAAAAAAAGTCAGAAAGGCAATGACACGGTTTAATTTGAAATTAAAATGTTTGACAATATTACGTAGCTAAGAGAATTTATTATTTATAAAAATAATAAAGCTCATTTCCAATTGGAAGTATTTGTAAGAGTTATCTTTAGAATTTTATGTGGCGCTCTCAGGTGCAACTTTGACCAAAAATACGAAAAAATAATATTGATATTTCAAAGATCTCATTGATGCCATAAGGAAAAACCTTGGCAAAACCTTATGATCCCTCGGATATAGAATTATACAAAACTTTAGTTTTGTGTTGTTCTTCTTCGTGCAAAATTGTTGAATTTTGAAATTGTATTTTGTGACCCAAATATCAGGCATGTTCACAAATTTTTCGAATTGTCACATCTTTTTATAATTTTTGTGTTCAACTATTCACACATTTAAAGGTCTAGAGGTTTCTCCAATATAAAGTTTACCAGCTATACCCGGCCGCCATTCGTCGCTGAGGCTCAATCGAAAAGAAAAATTAGCAAAAACAAGTGTGCTAATAATTTTAATTTCATAATTCTTGTTGGTGTACAACATTTTTATGAAGTATGTCGTCAAACCTTCAGGTGAAATGCCTGAAATGGAAAAGTGTTTAACAAGCAAAAAACGAGTGGTAAAGAATGATTACTTCAAAGGAGCTTTTGCGGTAATCTTACTCACATTCATAACAATTTAAGAAGTGAGCTGTGGGTGAAATGGCAAAAGATAGAGGAGTGAATTATTATTGTCAACTGATCACCACAGTTCAAAATGTTGTATGTATTGTAATTATTGAACAGATTTTTTACATGTACTTTATAACAGAGATCCTCAAGACTATTTCACTAAGGTATTTAACTTTGAAGTTTTTAACAAAAGCTGTTTTTTTTCACATATAGTGAAAAGATCTCTTTGCAAGCATATATTAAATTTCCATCTTCTATTAGGCAACGAAAAAAAATTACTATGCTTTATTCCAACAGTCATTTCAGTTTCCACAGCTTTTATGTATAGCGTTGGTAGTTATTTACAACAGTCAATAATGTGTGCCTACACGGTTCGTCAAATGTCAAAATACCAGTGTACATATCGTTTTTGATGAGGCGAATAAATAACGAAAAAGAATCAAAAGCTTTCGAAGTTTACTGAGGGTGAAAATATATTTTTATTTTTCTTCAAAGGCTTTGCTTTTACTTTTTGCTGGTTATAAAAAAAATCAAAGGAATGTGTGAAAAAATTATGAAGTCTTTTGTGTTAGTGCCAGGCTTGGCATACATATACGTGTTTTTTCATTTACTTGATGAAATCTTTAAATAACAATAAAAAGCTAAAAAATTAACAACTTCACAATGACTACCATCAGAAGGACTATTTTAGGTAACCACATAACGATTTTCTTTACTTCTTTGCAATTACTAGAATAGCTCTTCACTTGTATGAATACAAGTTGTATAAACAATTTTCCTTATATTTCCTAATTGCAGACAAATAGACAGATCAAGATAGGAAAATCATATGCTTACAGCTAATATTATATTAAAATGAACTGGGACTAGACAAAAAGTATTTAAAAACACACTTAGAAACTGACCATCACAGAGTGTCTGCATGTTGTTAACTAATGAAGAAATTGATACATTCTCTATAGAGAGAGATGTATCATGGCAACATATACTGGCGAATGAGAATTAAAAGGAAACTTTGAAGTCAAACACTCAATAGACAATTACAGAACAAGTTAAGCGAACTTGCATTACATCAAAAAGAAAAAAATAAAAAAAAAACAGTTCGACAACAATTATTTGGGAGAAATCAAAACTTTCCACTGATATGTATCTTACAAAAACATTCAAACATTTTATATGAGAAAACTAGGTCACAAATCCATAGACCAGCTGGATCTCACTTTTCTGTTTTTCAGATATCACTGTTTATTAGAAAAAACCCAAATAGACAATCAAAATACTTATAGCAAATACTCCAGACACATATCTATAGATAAATAGCCAAAGACAAAATGGTTCGGTACCATTTTCTCCTCTGTCCCTTAACCGATTATCTTTATTTTTATTTTGTTTAGTAGCTACTGACGACCTTCAGTGCAGAATACTAATATTAATTTATAATGGTTCATTCATTAAATAAAGTATAACAAAAAAATATATTTACGTCCATTCTGTCAATGTCAAACAAATAATACTGATAGCGCCGCCAGATTGCTTGCAGGGAAAATCATAAGATGCATTGACTCGAATATGAAAGACTAAATTAATCGAAAAACTAACAAATTTGGAATTGTCCATAAATAGAACCCAAAAAAATTATATTAATAATCAGCACTTAGTAGGCTTTTGCTAGTTTCAATTTTTATTGCATTGTAAATATTATTTGTCAACTACAATTAGAATTATGTTATTTAGTCAATTTATTGCTGGTAATATTTTATTAATTTTAATATTATACTTCTAATTTAGTTTCTTTTTATTTTTATATAAGTATATTTTCATTTAACTTGATGAGGATTACAAAAATCACAGACTGTACAAGATAAAAAGTTCGATCTGGCAGCCCCGATATCATGGCCATGTTTGTTGTAGGGACTTTGATTAATATTTTAACATTTCATAATATTGTCCGACGTGATGTTATTATGGCACTGTGGTAAAGATAAGTTTTTAATTCATTGAGTAAAGTTCAAGATCTGAGTTTCATTCACTAAGAAAAGTTTCCAACAAAAATAGATATTATTTAACATTAGTTATTTTTTTAATTTTTTTATATTTTTAATATAAAATAGAAATAGTCATTGCTTACTATGTATGTTTCATTACAATTAATGAAAATTATATTGAATCTTCAGATATCTTATTTATTAAGATGTTTTGTAGTTATTTTGTAATATTTACACTAAGTTTTGAGTTGATTGCTAGAATGTTAGAATAAAGTTTATAAATAATTGGTTTTATTATTTAGTTTAAGGCTATTAAAATTTATATTAACTAATGTTTAAAAATATAATATTTAATATTAATTTAGTATATAATAAATGTTAATAATTGTATAGGAAATTGCAATTTTTTTTGTAGAAAACTATAACTACATATTTAAATATGTTCATAGGCCGAATATTTTTACTGCTTACTGTCCACATATTTTATCTCATAATTTGTTTTATGTTACATGGGCCAATTCCTGCAAAACTCTGGCTTTTTTTAAAAGGTGAGTGACTTTAAGAAAATAAATTCAATGTATCTACTGATTTGTTATGGTAAGTTAGGTTCCTACACATCTATTCGAGAATAAACTATAGTTTTTTATTTAACATTTTTTGCTTCAAAAATGTTGCATAGCTGGCATTGGCGGTCAAAACACTGAGTAGTTATATATGGAGGAAGCGAGCATTAGATGCTGTTAGATTCTTAGAGCATGTACTTCTGGAAGTAACATGCAATACACAAATGTCGTACCAAAAGTAAAAGAGAGGCAATAGAGAGAGCAAGAGGCTATCTCACTCGATTGGGAGATGCAGTCAATGAACTACATACTGCACATAGCTCATTGGATGTAGATCTTAATGGAGTGAAATAGCCTCTTGCCCTCTCTTTCTAGACTTGGCACGATACTTGTGCATTGCTGGCTACTGCCAGGAAGTACAAGCTGTATGGTTAGATTGGTTGACAGTGACAGGCTAACCCTTTTTCAGAAACGAAAACTATCTTAGATAGTTCACCGGACAGCGTTGTTATTGTTTAGTGGTAAAATAGTCAATGTAGTAGATCAGTATTGATTTGTCGGACTAGTTGCAGTAACTTTCATATTAAATATTCTGTTTTTAATGTGAATTTAATTATTTTATTAATAAATTATTATCAAAATATTCCGAAATTGTTAAAAAATTGTCAATCAGCGGACAATAGAGAATATATTAAAGACTGAAGTTCGCATAGGGTTGTTGGTAATTTCTTTTCTTTAATATTCATGAACTCGATTGCACCGTAAATGAAGAAAACCTTTAGGTTGCAAAGAACAATCTTCGAATTATTATATCGAACATTTTACCAGGAGCGGTTCCAGCCAAAAATTGGGGGGTTATTCGTTTGTCAAAATTATTTCGAATGCCCATATTTGATTAAAATTTAATTTTCTTTTTGTTTCAATAGATTTGTCAATATGAGTCATTACACCTACTCGTCCGATTTCTCCTCAACTTTGTTTCTTATAAAAATATACTTTTTACAATTTTATGAAATTGGGTCGAATATACCACTAGTGTTATTTAATAGCAAGCTCTCAGCCAGAGTAGTGTGTAGTAAAAATCGAAAATCAAGTGGCCTTTGGCGAAGACGTGAATAAAAGCATTTTTTTTACTTGCAATACAGTGGGTCCAAAAACTTGTGTCATCAAGAAAGAACAAGAGAAGTAATAGGACGAAGTAGGGCCAGGAACTTAAACATCAAACGAAAAAAGAAGATATTGAAGGTCTTAAAAAAATCATTTGCCTCACCAAATCACCTTGACCAGTTGCACTCCAAAATTGAAAGCGTTATACCGAAACACGACACACATGTGCGAGACGATATTCCGGCATAAGTAAATTGGACTTGAATTATTTCTGTCTATATTACTTTGTATCGTGGTGTTTACGAGGTCGAGAAGAATTGCTTCTATATAAAGTCACCATTTTACTAGCGACACAGCAAGTAGACCTGCTGCGAAAAGTGTAAATATGAGGGCTAAGTAGCAATTTCTCATTGATTTCATGCTCATGAGCATGTCTATTTGTATCTGCAGATACAACTTTACAACGCGTTCTGATTGTTAAACATTATTATCAAAATGATTTGTTTGCCGCTATTCGTAAAGGACATCTAATATTCGATCAGCAGAGTGTTCCTAAATCATCTATTGTGAAAAATTAGAAGGTACTGGTTCAGTTAGAAATGTAAAGCACACGAAACGAGCATGTAGAGGGGAAAACAAAACATCAGGGCATTTGGCCAGAGTCTGGCCGAGAGATGCCGATTCGTCATCGTGCACAAGAATTGAACATAACAACAGCCACTGGTCAGCGAATACTTACTCAAGATTTACATCTTCACGCCTACAAAATCCAATTAACTCAACCATTTTTGTCAATAGACCAAGCAAAGCGAAGAGAGTCCGCCAACTGAATCCTTGAGTAAACAGAAGTTAATACCGATTTTGGGAACAAAATCATTTTTGGTGATGAAGCCCATTTTCATCTCGATGACTTCGTTAATTGGCAAAATTGCCACATTTGGGGCTTACAAAAATCCACGACACATTTATAAAAAAGCCAAGCATCCAAAACGTGTCACTGTTTGATGTGCATTGTGGTCTGGAAGAATTATTGGACCATATTTCCTTCATGATGGGGACGGTAATGCTTTAGTTCTGAATGGCAAACATTCCTGCTATGATAACGCAGGTTTACCTCAAAAATCAGGTTCAAGGTCAAATTCAAGGTCACCATCGGATTTCTAGGTCAAAGTTACTAATGGAATGACCTTGACCTTTCCAGAAATGAAGTACTTTAGCAAATATTCAGTCGTCTCGGGACTTAATTGACACCCTGTATATTGTTTCATACATAAATCGTAATTGATTATATTCTAAATCAAGAAATATTTCAATACTTTGCTACAGAAAGTCACGTTATATTCTTGCACGCTTTATAATTAAAATTGCTAAGTTAAACGGAGTTCACATATCATTTGTTTCGAATGACACATTTATAAATGATGGATGGTCGGTTATTAATTATTAATAACTTAAAAGTTTACCACACTGTTTATTAATAATATTCTGAATTACTCTGTTCAGAAAGCAGTAAAACGATGATTTATTATACAAAAAGAAAGGATAAAGCGCCCTTATTTTAATATCAGCTATCAATTTTGTGTCTTTTTACGCAATGTCATTAAGTTTTAATAGCTTCGCGACCGTACTCGATAAAAAAAAGATAATGGAGAAAATAAAATATCGGTTGCAGGTTCAGACGACTCCAGGGATAACCTTTTTCATGTAATAATGCAGATTGATGTACTCAGCTGTTGTTCATTCATCCAAGAATGCCCTCGAGTAGTTCATTGCTGGCTAGATATATTGAAGCTTCTAACACTTCTAGTGAAAACGATTACAGGATGTAAGTTTATCGACTGGGTAGTTTGGAATTTCTTCGAGAAAATTCAATCAGGTGTGTAGAATATAAACGAAACGAGAATGACTAGGGAAAATGGTGCAATCTATCTTTGAAACACAGTAATACTTCATTGTGGTTTGATGATGATTTTTGTAGAGATTGATTGCTATTGGAAAAATAACAGTGAATAAAAATATTATAAATAACGACAATCTAGAGTTGCTCGATAAATATCTCGATACTAATCTATGAAGCAAATACTATACAGAGGAAACTTGTGGCATATGGAAAACGGGGCTATTCAAAATAACTTCTAAGACCAGCAAGAAACCTATACCACAATACCAAAATACTAATCGATATAAATGGAAGAGAAACCGAAGAAATAATAACAAGTAAAGGTATCAGATAAGGATGCAGTATTGCCCCAAATTTATTTAACATATATATATATATATATATAGGTTTTAGGTGGTTTCCGGGAATTCATCCGCGTCGTTGATAACTGATCGCTGCCGGGATCGATGGTAAAATGACGACGTTTCGGCAGAGTCACATCTGCCCTCTTCAGGTCGGTTCGCATAATTCTCGTAGCCTTCTGCTTTCGCTTCTAGTTACTCGAATACTAGAAGCGAATATCTTCAGCTACAACAGTAACTGAGTCAAATAATTAAAATAATTATCAATAATTAAAATTAATATAAAAAAAATGAAAATTTGATTAAAAATTATGACAAATTATTGATATTAATATATAGTTATGAATACGGAAGAATATTATTCGTTTCGCAGCGCTGTAAAACCTTAACTAATGAATAAATTTAAAAAGTTTATAATGAAAATTATTCCTTAAAACACCATTTTTAAAATTGGTCTAATGTGATTTGAAAAAAAGGTATATCGACAAATAGACATTTTTTCACAAATTTACATTGATTTTCGCTTATAACTTTATTATTTATGATTCTACGACTAAAAGTTACTTGACAAATGTTGTAGATAATTTTATTTGTAATAAAAAATGTTAAACAATTTTTTTGCGAGACCTATAATTTGTCAGATAAACTATAACACCATTTGGACCCCATTTTCCAAGATGCCGGCCGTGGGACAAGGGTTGCAACCCCACAAACTTTGATTTAACTTTACACTACCCCCCCCCCTTTGGTATCTAAAAAATAAGATTGCGTCCTCTGACAAATGCAACTCCAAATGTAACTTCTGTTAGGAAAAGTCGTATTATTAAGAAATGGATATATTAAAAATTAAAGTTACAGATTGTGACAACTATGACGCGTTTTCTAGTCTGTAAATAGTTTCTAGGCATTGAAAACAGGGTGGTTTGGTGACAAACGTTAGAGTAAACCTGCTTTAATAAAATTTCTATCAATACAAATTTATGTGTAGCAACATGAACTATTTAATGGGTATTTCATGTTTTTCTAGCATTATAATTAGTTTATTTTTCTTACGTTGCTTATTGCAGTTATATACATATTTGAGCCAAGCCTGGGACTATCCTTACCTAATCTTTTAGAAATTTATCTTCATTTGTATTGAAATAATTTTTTAATTTTTTTAAATAATAAACAAATAAAGTTACGGTTGGAATATAGGGTGACGTGGAATTTTGGTTATGTTATTTTGGATGGCGATAGGTAGATGCACATATAGGATGGTAAATAAATGCTGGAGTAGAATTATAGTTATACAGAATTAATCAAAAAAAAAAAATTAAAATGAAAATGACATATTCAGTAACCGATAACCGGTTGCATATATAGGATCTTTGCAAAATAGAATGATGTGTAATTATAGTTATACCACAAAATAATCAAACCCAGAAGCGAAACTCTCCGTTGTCGCCAGATACAAATTTCTTTGCGCATGTGCGACAAAGCCATTAATTTGAGGGTGGGTTCAATGAACCACAGAATTATGAACTTATTAAATTATTTCGAAGTTCAAAAACGTGCCTTATCCTCAGAGTAAAAGCTACCAAAATAATCTTATTATTGACAAAGAATCTGTTAAATACATGTTACTTGCATATACGCAATATTCAACTACATATCAATTATCAAACATAACCAAATTATGAAGTGAAATTTATCGTGTTTAAACAAGTTTAGTTGTACAAGAGGAATCATTGATGGTACTGATATTAGCATTATGAAACATTCTTCACCAATAACCCAACAAAGCACATTTTTCAGCTACAAAAATAAGCACACAGTGAAAGCATTATTTTTTTCATCTCCTGGAGGCACGGTCACTTATCTTTCTCCTGCATATGGCATATCAACCAGCGATAGACAAATTGTAGAAAGGTCTAAACTAATTCGGTTATGTGATCCTGGAGATGCACTTATGGCTGACAAAGGATTTGATATCCAAGATTTGCTTGCTCCATACCAAACAAAATTGAATATTCCAGCCTTGTTTAAGAAAAATAATCAATTATCTTCTGAGACAATTTACAATGATAAAAAAATTTCAAGTAAACGTGTTCACAGTGAAAGAGTGATCGGATTAGGTAAAACATATAGAATCTTTTAAGAACGTTTAAGTCATTCACACGCAAAACTTATTGATGAAATTCTTTTTTTATGTTTTACCCTCTATGTTTTACGAAGGCCAATTATTAATTTTGATACTTAAATTTATTCACCGTTCATTATCTTTATTTTTTTTTTTTTTGGTTGAAATGTAAGTAAGGATTGCCTTACTAGCACTAAATATTATTTATTACTAGCGGACCCGACAGACGTTGTCCTGTCCCATGTAAACTTTTAAAAATTAGCTGTAACAATATAATCTGAACGCCATCTATCAGACGTAACTGAAAGTAAAGCACACTCTTGAATATTTGACACAGCGACTACAGCGCAGTCTGCCGGATCCTATATAAGTTGTGCTAACAACAACAACAATTTTTAAATAAATAATTTAACTAAAAAAACAATATCTAGTTGACCGTATTGTGAATCCAAACCATCCTCAAACACCCTGGAATACAAACAAAAAATTTCATCAAAATTGGTCCAGCCGTTTAGGAGGAGTTCAATGACTAACACACGTACAGAAGATTTACATATATAAAGATTAACAATTGCATCAGAACGAGGTATACAAGTGAGGTCAGTTTGTAAAAAAAAATTGAGAATTAAAATATATTTTAAAAAGATTGTGAGTTGGACCTATTACTTCCACACCATTTAAAGTGGAACTTTTGGTATATCACAGATATATAAACACAAACCTTTATTTTCACACGACTTCTGATTGATTTTTTTTTATTCAAATGCCTCCAAAACTTACATTTTTAGGGTTCCGCATATACAATATACGGATACCCTTATAATATCACTCCAGATTTCTGCCTCTGTCACATCACAGCAAGTTTCTCCAAAACTACTGGACGGAAGAGGTTGAAATTTGGTATCAATGTATAGTCTGGTGACCCGATTAGGAGTACATATCGTAAAAGAAAATATTTTGATTTTAGGGGTACTTCTGGCGGGAAAAACTAAAAAAATCAACCGTTCCCCCCCTTGATCTCCAAAACTACTAAGCCTAAAATTTGAAAACAATAAGAAATATAGAACGTTGGCCGAACTTTACAGGAAAAATAAGGAGAAACCATTAATATTAATTTTGGGGGGCAAATTATAGAATTAAATGAAAATTTAAAAATAAAAAAAAAGTCAAACGCATCATGTAATACATCAAATGAAAGGTATTCTGGGGAACAAAAATATATTTTTTATATTTAAAAAAATTAGTTAAAAAGATATTAACGAAAATATACCAAAATTTACCAATTTATCACCGAAACTATAAAACGTAAAGTTTTGAAAAAAATTAGAGGTATAGGGTCTGACCTGAAGTTTACTGGAAAAATAAGGAGAAACTTTTAATTTTGGGGGGCAAATTACAGAATTATTCCCCCCGTTATTCTGCAAACTATAAGAACTATTTTTTTTTGTTTACAGAATAAATATGAAAAAATCCATAATATTAATATTGGGGGCCAAATAATAGAATTAAACGGAAAATAAAAAAATATTTTTTTAACGCATCATGCAACACATCAAATGAAAGGGCTCATTATGAGGAATACAAATATATATTTTTCATATTTTTTAAATTAATTGTTTACAAGATATTAACACAAAGATATAAAAAAAATTCATTTCTCGCTTTTAAAATTTTGAAAATAATTAGGGGTACTGGGACTCATTTGAAATTTATAAGAAAAAATATTAGAAAACCCCCATAGTAATTTTAGGGACAAATTATACAATTAAATGGAAAATAAAACTTCAATTTTCAAACGCATCATGTAAAATGTCAGATAAAAGGCTTATTATGTGAATTACAAATATATCATATTTTTAAATCATTTGTTTAAAAGATATTAACAAAAATATTAAACATCGGCTTAATTTCCACTTTAGAAACTACACTATTTAAATTTTGAAAAATATATTTTATTTGTATTTTTAAATAATTTGAATAACAGATTTAATAATTTATAATTTAAAACTGGAACTATTTTGCCCTTTACCTTCCAATCTACAGAGCCTTAAAACTCAGTCAGTAGATTATAAAAGGTTTCTCTGAAAGTTTATTAGTAAAATAAAACTCTAATGTTAATTTTTGGGGACAAAATTAGAAAATTAATTACATATGTATTGTGATAAAAATCAAACGAGTCCTGAAGCAGATAAAATAAAAAGTCTATGAATGGAAAATCAAAGTGTATATTTTTTATAAATGTAAAACGCTTCCTTTAAAAGATATTAGGGTAAATATAAGAAACTGCACCCCTTGCCTGCTTGTCTGAAACTGGAATATTAGAATCTTGAAGGTGGTACGGAACCCTTAGTATGCGAGTCCAACTCGCACTTAAGTAAATTATTTATTCAAATATGTTGTGCCTCTTCTAATACGAATTATTCCTTATATTTAGTTTAAAGTTACCGCCCGGATATTGTTACTATCAAAGCAACGGCCGATTCTGTTGAAGTTCACGAAATCTTGACCCCAAAATATCAAAGGTTCCGACAAGTTTCGCGTCTGGGTTTGATTATTCTGTGGTTATACAGGGTGGTTCAAGTAATGCTTCAAGAAATGTTTTATAGTTTAGCCCACAAGGAGTTGCATATGGCTGAAATCTAGGGCGAAGTAGAATTATAGTTACAGAGTGTGGTTAAAAAAATAAAAAATTATGAACAAAACCTGTTTATAGAGAGGTCCCTAAGCATAAACATAAAATATATGAATAAATTTACCAAAATTTTTTATGAACCCCCGCATTTACGAATGAAGCTCGGTCACCCCTGGGCCTGTTTTATAATCAGCACACTAATATTATTAGTGAAAAAATACAAGTTACAAGTTGGGTGGCACTAAGTAACGGTTGATTCAGGAATATTGTCTGATATTTTGTATTTTACGTTGTAAGTGGTAACTTGTAGAATAATTTTGATATTGCAAATTCTACAAGTTGCAAAACTAGAAGTTACACGTTGATTATGAAACAGGCCAGGTAATATGTATTATATGACACAACCCCAAATACAAGTTATCATTTAAAAAGATGTATGCCTAGAATAAAGTTTTACAATTTATTGGTCATCAAATATATTCTGGGAGACATTCAATACTTCTCTTGATTCCACAGCAAGTACAATGATACTTGCATTTCCATTTCAAGTTTTCGGATAAATTCGAGAAGGGTACTTTGAATAGCTATTTAATCACAACGCCGGGAGCAGCAGATGTATTCGACAAACTTATTTTATTGCTAGAAAGTTCAAACCGCCGGCAATATTGTCAGCAGCACTACAGGAAACCTTTTGACTCGGGGAATCCTTTCAGAAGTTTAAGATTGAATTTGAGGAAATTGCCGATGTTGTTAATTGTGGAAAGAATTGTGTGCCAATATTATGTCAAGTAGCTTAGTTATAATGGCTTAAAGATATTTTTTTACAGTTAATATTTCTATGAGTTCCGTTTGCTATGTTTTGCAGTTTCCTGGAGATGTATTTTAATCAGCACCAATAAACTAAACTTAAGCGAATGCACGCCTTTGCATACTGTGTACCCATTTTGATGATACCTGGAAGTTTATAGATATTTAGGGTTTAGTTGCATGTCTTTTCAATAAATTCGGTGGTGAACTTATGGATTCGCTTAACATTTGATCCTTTGGCAAATCTATCTCACAAAACAGAAATATTTTAGGGCTGCTTTATTACATAACATGTAACCTATTATATCTGTATCTGTAACAACAATTATAAAAACTCATGAATTTACAGCTCAAGCCTCTTTGTGCAATTTCCACTGATTTTATATTTTTTTGACTCCAGATTTAGCAGTACAGTGTATTACTGAACAACGTAGGCTTTCACAACCAGTATAATATTCGCATCTAGATTTGTTGGTAGTGGTATATTTGAATTTCTTTCATCTAAATTTTCATCTAATGCTGCAGTAGACATCTATTTATAAATAGGTTAGGTACCATTTTCTCTTCTGCCACTCAACCGATTTGCTTTATTTTTGTTTTGTTTAGTAGCTACAGACGACCTTCAGTGCAGAATGCTAAAATTAATTTATAATATTGGTTCAATAATTAAATAATAAAAGAATAAAAAAATCGTTATTTACAAGCATACTGTCAATGCCAAATAGTGCCGCCAGATTGCTTCTAGAGAAAAGGTGGGTTGACTCCAATGTGAAAAACAAACTAAATTAAATGTAAAACTAAAAGTTTTGGCCCTTCGCTAAAGTTAGCTTACATTGTCATGCTATTGAAATAGAACCAACGAAAAATTATAATATATAATAATCGCCGTTTATTGGGCGCTCGCAAGTTTGCAGTTTGCAACTTTCTTTGCATTGTAAATATGGTTTGTCAACTAAAATCAGAATTATGTTGCACCTTAACCATTTATTTCTGATATCTTCTTTATTTTAACCTTATACTTTTACTTTAGAGTCCTTTTTATTTTTGTCGGGTAACTTTCATATAAGTTTAACTTACAGAATATTGTGAAATTACGCACAAATTCGCGATAAATATGTAGATCTGACAATACTGAATGCTTAGCCATCTGCCGAAAATTTGATTTAGATTTTGACATTTCAATACTTTTGTAGCGATAAGGTTGAAAGTTTTCAATTCAGTAAAATAACATTTTAAAGTATTTTCAATTTCAATTCACAGAAAAAAAATCGCAAAAATATGTGTATTTAACTACTATTAATTAACAGTATGTGATTCCTATTTCTTTATATTTTCTACATAAAACAGAAATCGTCATGGGTCCGGTACTACGTTGGTAAGTAAATTTGTTATATTGCAAATCATATTAAAAATTGATATTATCTGGCAATGTGGGTATCTTATAGTTAATTAATTTTACATTAAATGGTCCCATTGCTGCAAAGTTCTGACTGTTAAAAATATTTTAAAGATTTATTTGAATATATTAGATTAAGTTATTATTTATACTAGAGTAAAATATATATTTTTTACATACATATTACCTTTGAAATCGTACACTCCTGGCTTTAAAATTTACACCCTAAATGTTCAAAAAATTTTAAATCCAAAACGCTCTACACGACAACAGAAACCACTGCGTAATTATATAAGCTAGGTTGGTTTTCAAATGATAAACAAGGCAGTGACTGGGTAAAGCTCTTTCTGACCATGTGATGACCATCTTTTACTATCTTTGGAGTTGCCTATAGTTCAATAGGAAAATATTTAGTGTTGTAAGTTATAGATCAGTATTGATTTTTCGGACAAGTAGTAATAACTTTCGTAGAAAATAATATTTGTAATTTTTTGTTGTGATTATAATTCTGTCATTAATATAATATAATTTTGACAATATCCCGAAGGTGTTGTGCAACAAATCATCAATCAGCGGATAATGGAAATGTCATTAAATATTGGAGTTTTCATTAAGTTGTTTGTCATCTCTATTTAAAAAATATTTCGTGAATTGTTTCTATAAATGTAATCCAAATGAAATAATAGGGATAGCCTCAACTCTATATCTTATACAGACAAAATAACGTCAATAATGTTCAACTCCTAATTTTAATGAATTAGGGTCGAATTTTGACCGCTAATTTTAAAAAAGGTGATGAGGTAATGGTCTGAGTAACTTTTTTTGTGATTTGTCAGTGACAGTGACAGCGCTTAGTTTCCATGTACATTTTATTGAAAATGACGTCTGTATCCTCAAATATCCTCTTACCCATAATAAATGTACACTAATCTATAGAACTAATTTGCTAATGAACAACAATAAGAGCAGTAGAAAATAGGTCTCTTCTGTCTTGGGCAGATTTTCAATTCTGTTATTCGTTAGAGTAATTTTGGAAGCTGGTCAGTTTTAGCTTGGTGTACAAAAATCCGCCATAGCAGCTCATGTCCTTACAGAATATCACAATATTTTTTGAGACTATAATGATTGTAGTCGGAACATCAGCTTACTATTCACATTTTTATTGTGTAGCTAGTGAAATATAAAATCACCAAATATTGTTTTGGTTACACTAGTTAGAACGTATTAACCTATTAAAGTATTTATTGACTTCTGACATACTGACATCCAAAATATTTGTGATGTATCGCAATTCTATTAACTGAAGTGGTTGTTCAGGGCACAGATCATACAATAAAGATAGATGGGCAACTCAATGTTATAAAATTGGTCACATTTTGTCCCATGACAGGTTAGGTTTAGCATCAAAAGCATCTTAACAAATTCTTCAAGTACTAAATTTGACGTTTGTTGAATTTGACAGATTATCACCATACTAAAAGAAGGAATCTGCACATTCTAGTCCCAAATGTCACCAATAGGGGGCTGTACCATCGAATTATTTTTGTGTTTTTGGGAAATAACACCACAATCGAAACAAAAATCTGTATATTCAAGGAAAAACCAAATTTTCCTTGAATATACAAATTTTTGTTTCGACTGTGGTGTTATTTCCCAAGAACACATAAAAACAATCAAGAATATAATAAATATAACATTTAGAAGGCAATGTACCATCAAAATAAATGAAACTAATATTGAAATTATATTTATTTATTTACAAAAGATAAATTAACAAATACAGTTAAAATGACACTATTTATTTATACATTAAAATAATTCATAACAAAAACTGTACAAATGGTTGGAGTATTGAGTATTTGCAAAGTGCATGCATCGATCACCACTACCAAAATCTACAATTCCAGGCATATGATCTTTTGAAAAATTATAAGTAAGGCCACAACTTAAAGATACTTCATCAAACATTAATATACAATATTTCTCTTTTTCTGTAAATTTTTCAACAATTTTATTTAAATTTTTAAAGATATGTTCATTATAGCCACATTCGAAGGGAACAATATTAACAAGATTACTGAGATTCTTAGATGGTAAACTAAAAACTTTTGAAAGAAATCTATAGCTTTTGGCACTTTGTTTATACAGTGATAATGCAAATATTTTATCATCTAATGAAAAGCATCTTCCCTTCGGTTTTAACTTTTGATTCCTCATTTGACTCATAAAGAAATTTATGGTGGTACTATTAACATTTTTCAAATACCTTAAGTCACATTGCTTCTGATGCAGTATCTGTAAATGATGTTTGGTGTTCATTTTGCTAGCTCTTCTGGCTATTCTCTTCCACTTCAACAGTTGTTTTCTAAGGTTCTGGCTACTTGGATTTGAAGATGTTTTTACCACCACTCTTTTTTGGTATGCTGTCAAATACATCAAAATGTTATGATTTATTCAAGAACCACTAAAAAATACTTACTCTTGTGTACTTGACTCTGTGACTCTACTGCAGGTTGCATCTTAGTGCAATACAAATGATCATCCTCAAATGTTCTGGTACTGCTACATGCCTGTTCACTCACATAATATATGCTTGTTTTTCTTCTGCAGGGTCTATAAAACTGTCTCCTGCAGTTCTCTCATAACCTTAAATGAAACCATAAATGACATACAAGTCAGTATATGAGGAAAAAGTACCAAGTACATCAAAATTTTGATTTATTCAACAATCACTAAAAGTCTTACTCTTGTGTGCTTGTTTCTCTGACTCCACTGCAGGTTGCATCTTAATGTAATACAAATGATCATCCTCAAATGTCCTGGTACTGCTACATGCCTGTTCACTCACTTTAACTATGTATAAATAAACCAGGAACGGAATTGTATACAAAATACCAGCACAAATTAGAAAAAATAGAGAGCGATTGATGGCTGATGGCTTTAGCTTTCACAGACATAAATCTCATAATGGCCGACAAAAACATTTATTCAAGCCACATTCAAGCCTAATCATACAATAAAGATAATGGCCGATAAAAAAGATCACATTGTGTCTGTCACTTGGGCTAACTATCAAAAATAGTACTTGAAGAATTTGTTAAGAGGGCTACGATCAAACACCATTACAGTTCACCGACAGCTGGACCAACATTACCTATCTGAGTTACCACCCCCTGGTTCAGGGGCCAGTTCCTGTAGTAGTCCAGGCAATTTTTTGGAAATTAGCTTCATATACTTGGTGCCCCATGTACACATTCAGTACGTAATTCAAATAAATATCTGTTATAGGCAAAAAATGAGAAGAGAAAGCCCTAATGTCAAGATAAAATAATAATTCAGAAATAAATGCAAGGTAACGACCAGATAGCCAGCGAAAAAAGTAGGCTCCTGGAAAATTACTTTCCCAACCTAATTATACAGGTAAACTGCCGTACTCTCTATTTAAATTTTGATTTTCCATGTCAAATTTTGGGTAAATCAAGGTCAAGTCAGAAAGTGACATTTTCTTCCCTATTCATGTTTGAATTTAAACCCTGCTGTCCCATTTTCTGAAATGCTGTTGACCTTAATAGCCAAGGAAAAACAATAGGCAGCTGGTGATTTACTTCTCTTTTAACTCTTGAAATTTTGCAGATATCATGCCGTAAGCGGAATTTTTATCATACCATGTATATACTAAAATATATTTAAACGGAAATTGAAGTCAATCGATTCTGTTAAGCAAAGGATTGGACAAATTTGAGATTATTTTGAACTAAGGCAACAAATTTACATATTATAATTTTGCGTTGCCCTAAATTATACCCAAGGTCTGAATAAACAGATATTAGAGAAGGGATAAACAGGATGATGTGCTTTGAGTCTTCTCAATTTTGGATTACATTGAGATGTTAATGAATACGTCGAAATGAATTTCTAATTTGTATCGGATTATGGGACTTCCGTTGGGTAAGCACAAAACAACACGATAATAAGTTGTTTACCCTGACTTTTCCAGGTTACTCAGGTTCATAATATTATTCTGTTAAATGTGAAAACTAATTACTTCGCTTATATTTTGCCTACGATCGCATGATTAGTTCGTTAATATCGTTATTGATTATTGAGATTATGAAGTAAAGATGTTGAGAAGGGTTCATTTACTTTACCCCAACAAGTCGCAGAATAATTAATGTGATCGTTATGTTAATAACATCACGTCGCAAAAATTAAAGTCCACAAGTTCTAATTTTGATTAAATTTTCAGTTCTATTAATCGTATAGGTGCATCAACCTTTTCCCTCCACTTTTATGAATTAGCAGTGGGGCTTTACTAACTTGATACATACATCATATACAATCACTTCACAGCGTAAATCTTTGGTAAGGCTTTTCGTTAATATATAAGCACCTGGTTAACCGAGATGCACTGGTAAATACAAATTATCGGGCATTTGCTATATAACCTAATTTCTCTTAAGACGAAATGAATCAGTCTAACTGCAATCTCTAATAATTATTGAGAGACTCTTTCTACTAATTCGACATCATCCTATGTTTCAACCACTGTGTAACTGCTTACGGACTACCCTACAAACACCCTTTGTTTCTAAAATCTTTTAACCACCTTTCATAAACAGAATTTTAAACCGTCTGTATTTCAACCATTATCTCCTTGTGGATTACCCCATAAAACGTTTCTTTTTCTAAAATGTTTTTAACCATCCTGTATAACTATAAATCTTCCCAAGACCATACTATATTTGCAACTGCTAATGTGCTACCAAATATAACATTTTTTGAGTCATGCTGTTTAGCTATAATTCTACTTCACCATATATTTCAGCCCCTGGTATATGCATTAGTTTATGGCCACCTAATATAACCACTCCGTATTACGATAGCTCCACTCTATCCAATATTTCATGCACCCTGTAAATATAACATTTTTAAGGTTTATTGGCCACCATGTATAACGTTAATTCTACTAAGTCCTATATTTCAACTATCATAAATATCCATATTTTTTCTAACCACTATGTATAGCTATAATTCAACTGCACTCTATATTTTAAAAACCCAGTAAATGCTACTGCTTACGGGCTCCCCAATAAAACATTTTAATGGTTACGTTTTTTGAACCAGTTTATATAATATATGATATATTATAATTGAATAGGGCCTTATATTTCAACCCATTTATGTATGCAACTGTTTATGATATATATATATATATATATAAGATTTTTTGACCCATTCTGTAGAGAAAACTGAAAAAATAGTCAGGATATTTGTAAAAATAAAAAATGTTTGCACAGATTTCAATTTTGTAATTAGTATTTATTTAATTTAGTTTAGGAATTATTAGAAGTGTACAAATTTTAGAAAATTTAGAATAGAGAATATTCTCATAGAAAAGTTCTGTACATATACCCAAAAGTGTTATAAAGCAAGAATTTAATTTTTGTTTAAGAAATTTGTTTAGGAATTACTGATAGAGAATTGGGAAAACAAAAATTCTAAGTATGATTGTATAAAACACTTTTCAAAATTCAATACATTAATTTCAAGATTTTGATAATTGTCATAAGAGTTTGAATTAGAGTTTCAATTAGTTAATCAATTAATTTTTAAAAAAAGTATTTCAAAATTTATTCAAATTAGCAAAAGAAAATGAGAATTAGAATAAAATAAATGAAAATTTAATGATCAGTCAAAATAATATGCAGCTAAAAAGTTTGCAAAAGATCAAAAGATAAACAGTAAATATTTTATAATAGGAGAAAACACAGTTAAGGGTGACACAGCAAAAGGGGCGGATCCGGGGTAGAACTTCAGGGGGGGGGGCGATCAGCTAGGTTTCGACATCATTGTATTGTTAGAAATAGTGGACTTTCGCTTTGAACTCTACATTTTAAGCTTGTAGATGTAACATTTCCTTGTCTATTGTGTTAAACTCAATGAGTTTGAAGCTTCCCATTAATTTCAGTTATTAGTAACCTTTATAAGATAGTATTGCAAAATTCTTACTGTACAATTATGTTTTTGATATTAAATTCACTTAATGACATTTGGACCTGCGATAGTAGGAGAGATATAGCCGGTGTTTGCTCATCCTCGTGATCGAGCGAACGTTTTAAAATTGGCTGCATACAATATTGTGATATATTTAAGCAAATTCCCGAGGTGCTTCTGCCTAGACCGTTACCATCAGGATGGCTGACAGGGGTAAAGTAGTCAAAACTAGGGGTGAACTTCGTCATCGAGAAAATGGACGCCATCTTCACCAGTTTTTTGTTTACATATAAAAAATCATAATTCAAAAGGGCGTACAGCTAAGTGTTGACGAATGATTTTGAAATGGGGTCAATTTGACTCACCCGGTTAATGCTCTTTGGAGGAAATGGACGCCATTTTTACTAGTTACTTGTTTATATATAAGAAATTATAATTCAAAAAGGCGAACAGCTTATTGCTGTCGAAGGATCTTTAAACGGGGTAGTCAGTCATCGTTCGGATTATCATTAAGACCATCGATTCCCGTAAATTGGTTGTGCGTCAATTGTGCGTCACTATCTTTAACTGCGAATTTTCAAAAACTGATTTCAGATTTGTAATTAGTGACGTCTTGGACGTAGTTGGTTGATTTTTCAAAAAAAACTTCTTGACCTTATGTATGTAACAATTTGGGCATTATTAAATTAGGTTTGACGTGTCCGAGGTTTTTTTCTTCATTCATCCGAATTCATTATGCTTGTTATGTGCTACTTGACGTGGACATTGGATTATTTGCCTAGTTGAAATGTCAGGTAAATGACTGAGTTTGTGGTTTCTTTATTTAATAAACTTTGTTTAGTTCTCAGATGGGTTCCAAAAATCATTATGTATTGAATTTTACTAAGTAGTAATGAATTTTAATAAACAATGTTTTATATATTTCATATTATATGAATATCTTTACTCACACTATAGTAGTTGTAAATATGATATAATATGGTAGATTCGAGAGATATGCTTGACTGACGAAATTGGTGTGACTTGGGAAGTAGCATTATATATTTATTACATTTAAGTGAATATACATTTTTTTCTCTACTATAAGGATGTCTACATCCAAGTCATTATTTAGAAAGTATGTTATATTTTATAGTTAGTTTATAAAGTAATGTAATTTTGCAATAGAAAAATCATAAAAGAAAATAGTTGTAACGTAAGGCTTGATTGGAAAATAATCTTCTTGAAAACCGATGCAAATGGTTTAGTCAAAATTTATATTTAAACAGTATTAAAACTACGTACCTCAGATTTCATACACCTCAAAATAAACAAGATTTAAATCTTGATATTAGAATTGAGAACTAAATAATTTGTCGTAGTGAAACCACTAGATTTTCAGTTAGTTAAATTTAGAGCATACTACGGGTTGGAGGGTACACTGACTCTTTGTGCTATAAACTGAATGGGTTTTGCTTTATGCTTCCGTACCACCTTCAAGAATCGCTGTATTTAGTTTTCTAATTTGGCACCCAAAAATTATCATTAGAGTTTTATTTTACTAATAAACTTTCAGGGAAGCCTTTTATAATCTACTGTCTGAGTTTTGAGGCTCTATAGATTGGAAGATAAAGGGCAAAATAGGTCAAGTTTTAAATTATAAATTATTAAATCTGTTATTCAATTATTTAAAAATACAAATAAAATATATTTTTCAAATTTAAATAGTGTAGTTTATAAAATGGGAATTAAGTCGATGTTTAATATCTTTGCTAATATATTTTAAACAAATGATTTAAAAATATTTTTATTTTCCATTTAATTGTATAATTTGTCCCTAAAATTACCATGGAGGTTTTCTAATAATTTTTCTTATAAATTTCAAGTGAGCCCCAGTACCCCTAATTATTTTCAAAATTTTACGTAGTATGGTTTCGGAAATAAAGCCAGAAATGAGAATTGTTTATATCTTTATGTTAATATCTTGTAAGCAATTAATTTTAAAAATATGAAAAATACATATTTGTATTCCTCATAATGAGCCCCTTCATTTGATATATTGCATGACACGTTAAAAAAATATTTTTTATTTTCTGTTTATTTCTATAATTTGGCCCCCAATATTAATATTAAAGATTTCTTCGTATTTTTCCTGTAAATAAAAAAAATAGGTCTTATAGTTTGGGGAATTAAGTGGGGGATGGGTAATTTTTTAAATATATTTTAAAATATTTATTTTAAAAAAATTTAAAAAAATATTTTTATTAGTCATAATGAGCCCTGTGATTCGATATATTACATAATACGTTAGAAACAAGTTTAATTTTTTATTTTCCATTTAATTGTATAATTTGCCCCCAAAATGAATATTAGGGGTTTCTCCTTATTTTTCCAGTAAAGTTCAGGTGAGGCGCTATACCTATATTTTTTTCAAAATTTTACAGCTTATGGTTTCGGAGATAAGGGGGGGATGGGTAAAATTTTTTATATTTTTGTTAATATCTTTTAATTAATTTAATTTAAAAAAATGAAAAAAATATATGTGTTATCGTCATAATGAGCCCTTGCATCTGATATATAACATGATGCGTTAAAAATAATTTTAATTTTATATTTTCCATTTAATTCTGTAATTTGCTCCCCAAAATTAAAAGTACAGAATTCTCCTTATTTTTCCAGTAAACTTCAGGTCAGACTCTATACCTCTAAAAAACTTTACGCTTTATAGTTTCGGAGATAAGGGGGGGGGGAAGGGTAAATTTTGGTATATTTTCGTTAATATCTTTTAAATAAAAACACAAATATATTTTTTAATATGAAAAAAATATATTTGTGTTCCTCAGAATGACACTTTTCATTTGATGTATTACATGATGGGTTTTAAAAATTTTTAATTTTTAAATTTTCATTTAATTCTATTATTTGCCCCCCAAAATTTATATTAACGGTTTCTTCTTATTTTTCCTGTAAAGTTCGGGCAACGTTCTATATTTCCTATTTTTTTCAAAATTTTAAGTTCAGTAGTTTCGGAGATCAGGGGGGGGGAAACGGTCGATTTTTTTAGTTTTTCCCCCCAGAAGTACCCCTAAAATCAAATCTTCTTTTGCGATATGTCACCAAACTATACCTTCATACCAAATTTCAACCTCTTCCATCCAGTAGTTTAGGAGAAAATTGCTGTGATGTGACAGAGGCAGAAATCCTGAGTGATATTATAAGGGTATCCGTATATTGTATATACGGAACCCTAAAAAGTCTTAACACACTCAGCATTCATTCAACTATACCATGCACATATCGAATCACTTCTCCGGTATGGGATCTGTTTTTGGAGTTCCTCCATCGCATCGCAATAAGTCTTTATAGGGCAAAAAAGTATTTTAAGGTGTTTGCTTCGTATCTCTCAAAGTACCTATTGTAGAACTAAATTTAGAGAATTAAATATACTAACCATGAGTGCTACATTCATATTACAAATGAATATATTAAAAACTATGTGGTGCATGATTGCTTTACTCGGGGCGGAGACAGTCTGCGAGCACCTGTAAACTGACTAAACATAACTAGAAGCTCACCTGACAATTTGGGGATAAAAATCTTTAATAAGCTTCCACAATATATTCAAAACACCTCGAATGTCAATGTTTTCAAAAAAATAAAAAGTTTCTTAATAAGGAAAGAACTGTACTTTGTCAGTTTTTAATTTGTAGTTTAATATGATCCATTTTGTATTGTAAATGTTTTCCACTTTATTTTGTTATTTGTATTCAGTAAGTATTCTTATGTCAAACAGTAATAGCTCTCTATATATCTATATATAAACAGGCAAAGACAAAACGATTAGGTACCATTTTCTCTCCTGTCTCTCAACCGATTTTCTTCACTTTTGTTTTGTTTAGTAGCTCCTGCCGACCTTCAGTGCAGAATGCTAATATTAATTTATAATATTGGTTCATTCATTAAATAAAATATAATAAAAATTCAGTATTTACGTCCATAATGTCAACGCCAAACAACTTTATGTGCCGCCGCTGACAGACTCAAAACATTGAGTAATTATATATAGAGGGACCAATGCTGTTATGTACTTAGAGCATGTACTTCTGGAAGTGGCATGCAAGCGTTGTTATTGTTTAGTGGTAAAGTAATCGTTGTTATTATAATTATACAAGACGATTCCAGATATGTTAGAAATCATTTTTTTCGTGGGTGGCACATAAGCAGTTGCATATATAGGGTATTTAAAATATAGAGGAGAGTGCAATTATAACTAATAACATAATTATATAGGGAAGCCCATTAGCGGTTGAATTAACAGGGTTCTTGGAATAGAAGGTGCAGTAGAATTACAGTTATACAGGGTGGTGCAAAAAATATTATACAGAGATGCATATACAGGGTGGCGGAAATGGAAACGCAACATTTCGTAACCCATAAGCAGTTGTATATATAGGGAAGATGAAATATTGGGTGAGAGGAATTATTGATATACAGGATGATGATAAAAAATGTTAGAAAAGGAAATGATTTATAGAGTAGCCCAAGAAGAGTTCCATATATATGACGATTGAAATACAGGTCGGAGTAGAATTATAGTTACAGAAGATAGTTAAATGGCACATAGGCAGTGTCATATACAGAATGGTATACCGGGTGGTTCAAAAAGTTAAAAAATATTATGCCTGGTCATGAGCAGTTGCATATACAGAGTGGTGGAAATATATAATGAGATGGAATTATTATAATGGGGATTTTAATAAATGTTAGAGAATTGAGTGCACTTATAGTTATAGAGGGAGGTTAGAAAAAATAAATATGTAGGGTAGTCCATTAGCGGTTGAATTGTTGTCATATTAAATTAAGAATTACGAATTTGAACACAAATCAAGACCTATGAATTATATCTAAAAAAACTTGAATTTCGTTACTTATTTGTAGAAGCGAAATGTAAGACCGACATCTAGGATTTTCGAGAAAATTAACACACAGAGGTTCCGAATCTGGATCCGTTCGGTGTAATTGCTGTTCTCCCTAAAGGCCTAGGATAGAATGTCTCGATAAAATTTTCAGGTTACTTTACCTGCCAGAGATATTGACACAATTGGTCGAATTTCGACCACTGGGCGTCAGCTAGTTTATTGTAAATGTACCTACAATCACTGTGAATATTGTGATACTAATGTCACTCAAGTAACTTGACGAATTCCATACATCGTAAGCAATGTCATATTTGGAAATAAAAAATTTATTAAACCGATAATTAACACATATGTTGTTCTTTTTCTAGATTTTCTAGAAAATGGTGACAAATCTGAACCACATCGTATATTAGTTTCATAACGATGGGAATTATGCATTATCTACTGACAAACAGTAATACCTGCAACGTCAGCAATTCTTGATCTCTCCATTCATTTTCCATTTTCTGTGCCTATGTCTGCCGTAAGGAACATACAAGTTCCAGAACAATACTACCATATTTAAAATAAAAAGAGAATTAAACATAAAGCCTTGGGGAATGTCTATATTCGTAAGCGAACTCCATTACAGCATATCTTCGCTGCAACTTCGTTGTTGTACTTCCGTACATGTCTATGCATGCCATTGTTGTTTTCCAGCGGATGACTTTCGCTCTTGGGGTTCCAGAACAGCGGTGAGAGTCAATAACCATCAAGATAATACTTCTGCATAATCCAACAACTGTCAGGCAACGTCTTGTAAATGAAGTTCAGTACAAGAAAATTATTCCCACTTCTCGAAAGATGGCTTCGAGGCTGTAACCGAAAAGTTTTTGCAGTGTCAGGAAATAATTAATTTTCCAGTTCTTGTGTAAGTTTTTGGGGGGTGGGTTGTGTAACCTCAGGGGCCAAATAAATATAATTCTGTCGTTTCAAATACCGTCTATTTGTGCGTGCAGAGGAAACTAATTTGTCATAATTCATAACGGGACTGGAATTGCTAAGTAAGACGAAAAGTTTTAACCCAAATATTAGCTAATCTTATTACTCACGATGGCTTTAAGCAGCTGGTGATCAAACATTTTTATACAGGGCCACCCAAAATAACTTTTAAAATATCTTTAAAAGAAAAGGACAAAAAATTAAGTTAATTTATATTTACGGGGGGGACACATTTGACACGTATCCGTCACCCTGCAGTTTCAACTCCTATGCAGGGGTAAATATCACTTCTACAAGTTCAGTTACAAAGGGGTATCAGGTGATACCTCTTTTTAAAAGTGTCTTTTTTGCCAATCATTTAACACATGATTTTTTAAAATCAGATTATTTTTTACAGAGTAATGACGTAGAAACCGCAAAAAATTAACAATTTTGAATTGTAATTGAAATAAAAGCATGAGAAAAAATCCTGAAATGTTTTTGCGCAAGATATTTGCGACTGTAAACGTAAATAATTTATTATTAGTAGTGGTTTCTTTGTATACTGACCATCAAATTTCGACAATGGTTTATTCTTTATAAGAAGGAATTGAAATAATATTTATTTATGAGGAAGAACAATGCTTTGTTCGCAGAACTGCTCATGTTTCTTATCAGAGACATCCCGACAAAAATATTAGGCATCAGTGTGTGTTGGATTTAGTTAAAAAATTTCAAGAAACAGGAAGTATGTGCAATAAAATTATGAAGAATCCTAGAGTTTGAATTGAAGCTTGACGGCTTGAGATTTTAGGTCATTTTGACATGGATCCTCAAACATCAATACCAAAAGTCTCCAGGTTAACAAATATTTCCGTTGCTCTATGCATAAACATTACGCCGAAATAAATTATTTCCCTACAAAATACAGCTTTTACAACAGCTTGCTGAGGATGATTATGACAGAAGGTTAGAATTCTCCGAATTGATGACTCAATGGGCTAATGCAAACCCCAATTTTATTTAAAATATTTTTTTAAATGGATTTGTCAATAAACATAATTGTAGATACTGGGACAATACCAATCCAAAGGTTTTTCGGGAAGAGCACAACCAACATCCTCAGAAAATCAACGTATGGGCTAGAATTGTCGGAAATAAAATTATTGGTCCTTTAATCGTGGAAGCAGGACGAAGCACCTTCACATTGCCTTGCCGGTACGAAATTAGCTCAAGAGAAACTTCTAGATATGGAAGAAGGGGCTCAATAGAATGGCCAGCAAGATCACCCGACCTAACTTTTTTTTATGGGGACATTTAAAAATTGTGATGTACAAAATTCAACCTCGCGATATTCCTGAACTTACACGTAGCATAGTGGAGGAGTGTGAGCGGATTATGTCAGAGGCGCTACAAAAAGTGCGGGAGGAGTTCGAGCTGCGACTTTAGCATTGTCTTCCTAACAATGACGAACATTTTAAATCTGATATAAAAAAAGCGTCAAAGATTTGACAAACAAGAGAGCTTTAAAAAGAGGTATCACATGATACCCCCAACCTCTCCATACATTCAGTATTAGCAAAATGTCTAATATTGGCTCCATTCAATTAAAGAAAGAGTCAATGAATTCTCATGCTATGAATAAATAGTCGACTTAACACTTTCGCTAAGCGATTAAATTCAGTTCTAGTCATTTTAGAAGAAGGGCATATACAGTCTTGAATAACTCTACTACAAGAAACAACAATGCGGTTGCTTAAGTCTTCTATGTCTTCAACAGGAGTTCCACTATAAACCAAAGTTTTTAAATGTCCCCAAGTTGAAAAGTCTAACTGATTTAAATCAGGTGAACGAGTGGCCATAATTGAGGTCCACTTCGACCTATCCAGCGGTCTGGATTTGTTTCGTTCAAATATTGAGGTGCTTTCATAATAAAATGGGCAAGAGCGCCATCGTGAAGAAACCTCATTACCGCTCTGTAACCTAAAAGAATCGGATCAAGTGCATGTATCTCCATATAATGTAGGTGGAAGGAAATGTGGGCCAGTTAGGTGATTATTTTGAATGTTCATATGGGATTTTCTCTCCTCGCAATGGTTTCTGGAAAATACAGATAAGTTAAGTACTTGAATATCAAGGTGTAGTATCTAAGGACAGTTTGTGGAAACTGTCCGGAACACTAGTTGCCCTCTTATAGAAAAAACTCTCTCGCAGGATCAACTGCGAGAAAGTAGGTCTACAGATTTGTCAACTAGTATTCCAGTATAATATGTTGTGTTGTACTTATCTGTTTTTTTGTGACGTTTCGATCCCTTATCAGGAATCGTTGTCGGACAATGTTTGTTTGAATGTTTTGCACTATATTCGCTTGACTTTTTTTGGTAATGTCAATTGACTGCTACTACCCGTTGATATTCAAGTACTTAACTTATCTGTATTTTTCAGAAACCATTGCGAGGAGAGAAAATCCCAGATGAACATTCAAAATAATCATTTACCTCCTCAATCATTTAGAAACTACTTCAGTTAGGTGATCTCCAATAGTTCCAATCCACATGTTTAAATAAATAAAATCGTTCCTGGTGGCGAGCTTCAACGATAGCATGACGATTTTCTTCCGCCCATATGTAGTTGAGGTGGTTATTAATAATGGCTTCCTTTGAAAAACTTGCTTCATCCATGAATAAAATATGCTCAAGAAATTGTCTAATCATATCTAGTTTCCAAAACGAAAATACGAGATGGGTAGGAAAATCACGAGGTAACACAGCCTGGACTCATTGTATATGATATGGATATAACAGCAATTAAATTAAGAACAGTTTCTTCTAATTTTCGTGTTCTATCCCTGTAGCGACCACAAGGTTTGAAGACACTTGATTCTCGTAGTCGTTGATGAAGCCGTCAAACAAAGTGGGATGAAGGGCTACATGTGAAGGTTACATTGCAGCATATCTTCTAGACGTTTTTAAGGAATTACCATTAGAGAGATCGTAGACGAAATGCATGTCAGCCATTTATGTGTTTGAATAAACTGCCATATTGGCGAAAATTCGCGAGAAATCACGCACAACTTTCACTGTGTCCCAGTAAAAATCGACGAGACTAAATTAACAACAATTGAGTTAGAGTTGTCATTAAGAGGAATTAATATGACAGCCGCCTACTATAAAAATAAGATTGTTTGTTTCTACGTTACACATAAAAGAAATAAAAAAGATTGCAATTTCATGAGATTCATTTACAGTTTTTGTCAAGTGCCAGGGGCCTACTGAAAAAAGTTGCAAGGGCAGAACGAACACGTGATCCCAGAAAAAGTACCACCCTGTAGAATTTCATGAACATTTCTGTGATCTTATTATGAAGTAATGTTCCAAAATTGAATTAAATATCTCGAAAACTTTAGTAGTCAGAAGAAAAAAACTGAAAAAAGATTTCAACATCTTGTACATATAGAGTTAATATCATAATAAGCATTACTGTATTTTATTTTAGATTTTCTTGGGAATAATACCACATCAGAGTTCAAACTTGTGTATATTTTAAAACCAAAACGTTTCAATATCCTGTCGGATTTCGTTTTCAATGGATATAAATTTATAAAGTAAAATTGAAATATATGACAATTATTTTGACAAATATGTTTACGTTACTATGGATAAATTTCTTTGATTTTAAATATACAGGAATTACTCACTTTCTGTACGAAAACAACTTACTTTCAGTTAAACGATGATTTCTACCAACAAGATTTTGGCATGGCTATGGGTTCTTGTCTGTCCCCTGCCTTAAGTAACATCTTTATGGACAAATTTGAAGAACAAATGATTTTTTCAAAAGAAAATAAACCGTTGGTATGGTGGCGTTATGTTGACGACATATTCATTATTTGGGAACAAAATCTGGAAAATTTGCAGGAATTATTAACCGACATAAACAACAAAGAACCAACCATAAAATTTACATTAGAAATCGAACAAAATAACAAACTACCTTTTTTGGACATTTTAATAACAAAAACACAATATTCATTTGAAACAGAAGTTTACAGAAAACCAACTCACACTAACAGATATCTCAATTTTAACTCGAACCATCCAAATACGGTAAAAAGAGGTGTTATTAAATCTTTATATGACAGAGCAAAGACTAACTGCTCAGATACTACTAAATTCAACAAAGAAAAATCATTTATACAAAATGTTCTAACTGCAAACAATTACCCTCAAAAATTTATTAACAAAGAGTTAAATAAAATTGAGCACAAAACAACTGACAACCAACACCAGACTTCACCTAATAATACTGACAACCAGGAAAACCACATTATAACAACAACAATACCATATATACAGGGCCTGTCAGAGAGATTGAGAAGAGTAGGCAACAAATTTAACATCAAAACTACATTTAAAACAACAAATACGCTTAAATCTATTATAACAAAAACAAAACCAAAAAACGCTACGCAAAACTCAAAAAATTGCATTTATAAGATTCCTTGTGAATGTAATAAGTTTTATATTGGAGAAACCTCTAGACCTCTTAATGTTCGAATAAATGAACATCAAAATTACATAAAGAAACGTCAGTTCGAAAAATCAAAAATTTGTGAACATGCTTGGGACCAAGGCCATAAAATACAATTTCAAAACACAACAATATTACACAAAGTGTAACGGGTGAATTGCCGTTCTCCCCGTTACATTGATATTTACTAATATTTGTCGCATTAATAAAGTACCTTTTATATTTTTCAAATCACTTTTCTAATTATATCGTTTTCTGAACTGAGTTCTACTGCAATAAAACAGTGTCTTTACCTTAATAAATAAACACGTAAGTAAATACTCCTATTTTATTCGCTTATGCAATCGCTTTTTTCGCTTTTAATTTCTAAATCACAGTTAATTCGTTTGGAAGGTATTCTAAGTCCAACTCTGTCCTTTGATTTGGCGCGAAAATGCCTTGACAGAAAGAACATCACGTGCTATTTTGATCTAACCTCCCTCCAAACTGGAAATATTAAATTAATATAATTTTATTGGGAAGAAGGAAACTGTCTTTAATAAAATTTTATCTATGATTTAGTTAGTAAAGTTTTGCTTTATTTTTTTATCGAAATTATATTGTATTAGTTCCCGTATTGACCAACTATTGATTAATAGTCGAAATTTTAACATGTCATTTCCTTTCCCCACTTTTATGATTGGACAAGTGGGATTAACGCATGTCGAAGGAAGTAGATTTCTCTCTTCTGTTCCGACCAGCATAAAGACGGTATGTGTGCGAATTTCGTTCCGAGTTAATTTTTTTTATTGGGAAAATTCTTTATCTTTATCGTGAAAATATCTGCTAGAATTTGCTTAATTTATCGTTTTTCCTTATTACCGTACGTTTGATTCTAATTAAGCAGATTCATTTTCTCGTTATAGTTTGATTTATCGAATGATTTTTTTTTACAGTTTTTTTATCGGCTATAGTGCATATTTTATCGTATCTATTAATAATTTTGGAAAGAAACTTTGAGTGAATCTGGTTTCATATTCATATATCGATATACCGCGTTTTCTTGCAACGATAAATAGTTGGTGGCTTAATTGCGTAGTTCATTAATTTTTTTTTGTAATTTTTTTTGCTTTGCATCTGCGACGTATTTGGCATCGATAAGCAATCGTTAGTTGCTAGAGTTTTCACACGTATCGTGATAAAGAAATAAAGAAAAAGGGAACAATTATTGCTGGCCTCTTTTGCATTTTTAGGTATTGGTGAATCTGGAGAATTTGATTGACGATATCTGCCAAGGATCAGGAAAGGACAAATTAATCCACTAGACGAGGTCTCCTGTGAGCCTGAATTTAGTAGCTGACGAAGCTCCCCAATTGGGTTCGACTGTGACTGGGAATGATCATGTGAGTGACTTAAAATTTCTATTATTTTTTTTCTTTGCATTTCGTTCAGTATTTCATATATATATTTCTATTTTATTGAATTTGATTTACATATAGATATACCAGTAAATATATTAATTTTTTTTTAAGTCACTCGCTGATCTTTCATTATTCATTGGCCCAGATTGGTTGCTTGTCTGCTTAGTTATAAATAATTCACATTTTAATTTCTCCTTTCTCTGAGTTTGCAGTAGAGAGCCAAGCAGGTTCTGAGCTAAAGCATTTTGCTACGCCTAGTTTTCTTTATTTTAATTGTTTAACTTGGGGAAATGTTTATGACCAGATTTCACATCTGATTTGTTATTATATTTATGAATATAGATGCAATAATCATTTTTATCGTTTATTACCTTATCATTTTTAAAGTACCGTACATTGACATTAATTTAGAGTACTGAATTTTCCCATTATCTCGGAGGAAATTCGCTTTCATTCAGTCGTCGAACGGTTTGTCGGATTAGAAGGCACATTATTAGATCTTGAATATATTTTTTTATACCGTTATCTTTAAACACATTATTAGCTCTCAAACGTAATTGTTTATATATCTGATTTACCGTTAAATTTTACCTGTAATTAATAATTGATTTATTATTTAAATCTAAATTAATTTGAAACTGTAACTTAGCAGTTGCAATTTACCTTAAGTCTTATCGTTATATATTTTTACTTAGAATCTGAAGCATTTCAAAATTTACTTTTATTAGTTAAAGTATTTTTCATTCATTTTTGGTAGCATTTAAATAGTTAATTTAGAGTGAAGAAGTTAGGGAAAACTAAGGTAGGGTGCCTCACCTCATACACGTGCCGAACCGATCCTATAGAGCATATATACGCCTATACTAGTCAGGGGGAAAATTCAGTATCGATACTCTAAGGTCTATAACTAATTGGCCAATAAATTTTTTCATGTATGCCATCAACTGGGGCTAAGAGTGCCCAGATACGTAACCACTAGCCTCATATCCAGGGAGCAGAACACTGGCAGTACTACCTGATTCGATTTGTCCTCTGGTAGGACAGTGGCAACTCCTGGCCGCCCTGAGTTATTGGAACCCCAGCTGCTGGTTGGCATATAGCTCCAGGATCAGGACCTTGGACAGCAGACTCACCTACGGAAAGGCATTCCTACTGAGGATTTTGTAAGGCAAGAATTTATAGATTGTTTTGTTTGTAACTTCACTCTAACAGTTTTTATATACCTCGATTGTTTTAAATTTTGTTCTCTGTTACCAACTTGACTAATAGAAAAATTGATTAATTTGTATTTAAATAAATAAATTGTAAATTTTCGTTATCTTGTCGTTTTTCTTGTGAACTGTGTGTATCCATTGGCCTGGCGCCCTTGTATAGTCCTTCTGCCAATTGAACAACGAACTCACGCCACCGGATACTAACTGAGCAGCCTATCGGCACAATATCGCCAAGACAGTCGAGAGAGAGGTGTATTGTCTAACCAACAAGATATCTCTCTCGAGCGCTGTGTGCGTAACAAAAGAAGAACACTGCACAAAACGAAAATTAAAAGAATCTGCCTTAATTCTGTTAAATGAAAACGACTGCATCGCTTCTACTTCCGTAGATTTCAGTCATGTCTGGTTGCCGATAATTAAAGATGAAATTAACAATGGGCATATCCTTTTGAACAACCCTATATCGGGATAGTTCATGAGGTTTTTCCTAGGTTTTCCCTTATGACTTTAATGGGATCACTGAATTATCAGAATTCTTTGATCGCATTTTTTGGCAAATGCACTATCTTAAAAAGAAAGTCGTCCCTAGGAACTCCACAAATAAATTCTGAAGACAATTTTTCAAGTTCTTCCAACTTGAAAATTTTTTTTGATTTATAATGATCTTTGGAATTTCTTGTGCACCCTGTATATTTAAAATCAAAGAAATTTATCCATAGTAACGGAAACATATTTGTCAAAATAATTGTCATATATTTCAATTTTACTTTATAAATTTATATCCATTGAAAACGAAATCCGACAGGATTTTGAAACGTTTGGTTTTAAAATATACACAAGTTTGAACTCTGATGTGGTATTATTCCCAAGAAAATCTAAAATAAACTAGAAGATGCCACAAATAACATTCAGAAAACATTACTGTATTGTTTTCGATATCCGAGAAGTAGGGAGTTTTTCTTAAAATTACGTCATTTGCCCGTTACCGGATCACGGAAATTTCGGAATATTATAAAACCCGTTACTGTTCATTTTAGAAGAAAATATTTAAACATAAAATTCACACCAATATTCCGGAGAGTACCCCCGCATTTTCTTTAGGGAGGGGCAAATCAGAAAAAAAATGCCCTAGATAGGGGCAAATAAAAAAAAAACTGTGTTAGAGAGAGAGGGGCATATTTGAATTTTTTTGGCTTAGTGAGGGGGCAAGTCAGCAAATTTATGGAAAGCGTTAAAGCCTCACAGCAGGTTTTCAGGTCCAGGGGGGTAGCTGCCTCTTCCTGTCCTCGGTACCCACATCCCAGTATTACTTTCTATTCCAATATATTGAGTTCCCTGTAAAACAATGTTGACCCTCATTCTCTCTTTCGTTCTTAAAATTTTGGAAAAATGAAGAATCGCGTTTTACTTCTCTTAATGGAGTGACCGTTTAATTCTCATGGTTGAAAGATAGCAAACCTCATGAGACAATTGAATTTTTGCAAAATGATTAAACTAGTTTTTATTAATTTGGGGAGAAAAGTATACATACCAATTCTCACGTCATTACCACTTGTTCCAATAGATTAAATTTAAGGAAAAACACCAGCCCCCTTCCATCGCCTAATTAAACTTTTTATCAAAATAAAAAGTAGCTTATGTGAGTTGCGGATAGTTTAGCATTTCAAGTATAATTTTTAGTATGTCCTGCGCATCCACTAAAATTTATATACAGTGACGGGCAAATGTGTGGAACCAAGCAAATATCTCTGGAATTATTAGAGATATCAAAATTAAATTTGGAAGGTAGAAACTGCAGTAGATTGCCTATTTGTTTCCACATTTTTTTACAATTTTGAACTTCATGTTTTACCGAAAGTAATGTCGATTTTAAAATTTGCAATGAAACAGCCTGTATAGTATTTTAGTTTCTGATGAAACATTTTATTGCGAATACAACAATATCGGGTTTGATATTGTTTACTTCAATACCTACCGAGATATTAACAGAAAAGTAATTAAGGAAAGGAAAAATCTAATATCCATTAAAGAAATACATAATCATAATTATTAACTAAATCTAACTTAATGTATTAGATGTTCAAACTGAACACCGTTTACTTCTTGACAATAAGCAAGTCGGTTTTTAAATTCTCTAGTAACATTAACTATTACTTCTGGTGTAATTCTCTGGATGTCTTGAGTTATTCTTGCAGCTAATTCTTGCAAATTATTTGGTCTATTAACATAAACCTTAGACTTTAAGTAACCTCACAGAAAATAGTCTAAGGGATTAAGGTCGGGACTTCGTGCAGACCATTCATAACTACCCCTTCTTCCAATCCATCTGTGATGAAATGTCCTATCTAAATGATCTCGAACAATGCGAGCGTAATGGGCTGGTGCTCCATCCTGCTGAAACCAGATATTATTTGGTAATTGTCCATTTACCTCCAATGCCGGAATAACTTGTATTTTCAAGAGCTGTAAATACCTATCTCCGTTTAAAGTTTCTTGTAGGAAGAAGGGTCCCACGACTCTGTTGTTATAAATGCCGGCCCAAACGTTCAATTTTTGGGAATGTTATGTCGATTAACCGTATCATTTAAACAAAATGTAGCCTCGTCTGAAAACACCACATTTCTTATAAAATTATTATCACGGTTACAAATATTCATCATCGTTTCACAAAATTGCAAACGTCTGTCGAAATCGTCTTCGGAGATTTCTTGAAAAGAGGCGAATTTTGTATGGATGATATTTTTCTCGCCTTAATATCCTTCCTACTGAACGACGGCTAATTCCATGCATATTG
Source organism: Octodonta nipae (assembly GCA_034190945.1). Taxonomy (NCBI): domain Eukaryota; kingdom Metazoa; phylum Arthropoda; class Insecta; order Coleoptera; family Chrysomelidae; genus Octodonta; species Octodonta nipae. Next base: position 25,237,910 of record CM067223.1, read on the forward strand.
GCGAGGTCGGTAGTGGATAATGAGAATTTTCTTCCAAAGATATAGCAACATTTTGAGCCACACCTTCATTACTTGCACTTTTTAACCGTCCACTTTTTGGTAAATTGCTAACTGTTCCACTTGTGTCGTACCTTCGTAAAGTTTTCGTCACTACTGAACGGGATATTTGTGTATTCGGATGAATAATGCTAAAAAGGTCACAAACTTCTTGATGCGTCCTTTTCCTCTCCCCTTACCCAATCATCATTAATATTTCTATTCTTTCTCTTTCACTTAATTCGGCCATTTTACGATCAAATTAAAACAATACAATCTTTTTACGTTCAAATAAAAAAAACTAATAACTTATTTTGACAACTACTGTCACTTCTGCAATGAATTTCATGGACTACTAAACTTGATTCAGATTTAATTTGCGCCTGATTTAACTAAACGCACATGTATTCGACTATGGAACAAGCAGTGCTGTTGGCTGTGACGGTAAAATACCACCGATTGGTCAATAGTAATACAAATCCTTACCGAGCGGTTTGTTTATATCGGGCGTAAATGAAATCTGAACCGAGTTTAGCTACCATCGAATTTTTCCTTTCCTTGATTACTTTTTTGTTAATATCTCGGTAGGTATTGAAGTAAACAATATCAAACCGGATATTTTTGTATTCGTAATAAAATGTTTCATCAGAAACTAAAATACTATACAGGGTGTTTCATTGCAAATTTTAAAATCGACATAGCTTCCGGTAAAACAGGAAGTTCAAAATTGTAAAAAAATTTGGAAACAAATAGGCAATCTACTTCAGTATCCACCTTCCAAATTTCATTTTGATATCTCTAATAATTCCAGAGATATTTACTTGGTTCCACACATTTACCTATCACTTTATAAAATGTATACTTCGTTTTTTTCATATTTGATATTTGCATCATATTTATTTATTTATTTTTTCAGTAAAATGATTTAAACATTTGTTATAAACATTTTGGCAGTATACAAATCAGTAACAATCCATTTTACAAACTGGTTGGCACTCTAAGTGATTTAACATTTGTATAGTGCGCTTTTTCTCACAAATATAACATGAAAACAGCTAATAGAAAAAACAAATAATATTTACATACGAAACAAAAAAAAAACATTTTTTCCCTTTTTTTTTCTATAATGCATAAACCTTGTGATTTGAAATAAAAGATGGTAGAGATTTACAAATACTACATATAATCAATGTTAATCGATTAGCTGCTTAAACTTGTAATTTTTTGCAATAAATTCTTTAGGTAATTTAGCAAATTTTTTCACAGCAGATTCATTCTTTATGTCAGTAGGTATTAAATTAAATATTTTAGGGGCTAAGTATGTATACAATTTTTTATTGATATTTTTTTGAATGCTAGGTATTTTAATTAATCTGTTCGTGTTTCATAAAAAGTGTTTGTACACAATTGCAGTGCATTACGGTTCTTAAATGCATGCATACATACTGAATAGAGCTGCCTTAGATTTGAAAAGTCCGTGTATAGAAGACTTGTGGGATAATATATGTCTTTTCAGAAAATTATTTTGAGGATGTAATTTTGAACAGTACAAAGGTTTTTTTAAATTGGTCTTATATAAACCACCTTATACCAAAATACAATATCTCAACAGCGATTCAACGAAAGCTTTATAGGCTTGCTAAGCAGTTTTTATTGTTCTAAACTATAATGCACTAAACTCATAGTTAAATATTTCAAAACTTTCAAGTGCTCAGGTGAATAAATTCGTTACGTGTTCTCCAAAAGCCTTTTCCAGAAATCTATTGGGATTTAGTTAACAGCACAACATTTCTACAACAATCGATAGTCAACTTGCATATTAATGGAAACAGTCGTTCATTCATTCCAAAGCCAACTTTTCCATTAATGAAATCGACAGTGCTTTCGACAACATTAAACTTCTGGAAAGCCAAGTGCAAGGCGGCCGCCCGTCCTTTCGAGCGGACGCTTGAACGCCTGAAAAGCGCACAGAAATGCAGACGTCACAGTCGTCGGTAGCGTTTGGAGTTGATTTGTTTCGGCGTTGGTTTTTGAGCGTCGCGATGCCCTTAACGCTATCAGTACGCGACCTACTCTCGATTTGAGATATTGCGAAAGCGCGCGTCAATTCTGACTGGCCTGTTTTCTAGTTGAAAGTAGTAACGCGACGGACCGACGGTGTCGATTCGCAAAAAGTTTTTGCGCGTTTTGTTAAAAACTTTGGTGGTTGGTTTTAGTTTTGGGATTTTGGTGTTGTTTAATGACAACAGATTAGTTTTCCAAGGTAAGATTTTAAATTGTATTCGCATTAATTAATAAATTAATTAAATTTAAAACAGTGTTTTCAAACGCTGTTTCCCAAGGTAAATTTCTTATTTCCATTAATTAATTGCAGCGTTTAAAAATTAGTATAAATCAAATAATATAAAATTTACACTATTGCGGATAAAAAAATTGCTTATGTTATAGATTAATTTGACAAGGTAAGATTTAAAAATTGTACTTGAATTAATCAATTAATTAAATTTTAAAACAACCTAATCAAACGCTGATTTTCCATGGTAAGTTTTTAAATTTATATTTGCATGAATTAATTGAAACAGTTATAGAACTGTATTATTCAAATAATATAAAGTTTATACTGATGCGGATAAAAAAATTGGCCGTAAAAAGTTTTTAGTTATGTTTTGGAAAAGTTTAAGTTAGGTATTAGTTTTACAGGGTACGATTTTAAAATTGTATTTGAATTAATTGATTGAATAAATTTTAAAAGAGCCTAATTAAACGCTGTTTTTCATGTTTTCATGTTCAAATATGTATTTGCATTAAATAGTTGAAACAACATTTCAATAATTATATTATTCAAATAATATACTTTTGCCTATAAAAAATTGGGCGTCAAAAGTTTTCAGGTATTTTTTGAAAAAGTTTAAGTTAGCGATTAGTTTTACAAGGTACAATTTTAAAATCGTATTCAAATTAATTAATATCTTAATTAAAATGTCTTATTTACTTTTGCATTAATTAACTGCAACGTTTAAAACTTAGTATAATTCAAATAATATATAATTTACACTGTTGCGAAAAAAAAAACAGCCTAATCAAACGCTGTTTTTCCATGCTAAGGTTTTAAATTTATATTTACATTATTTAATTGAAACAACGTTTAAATATAATAATATTATTCAGATAATATAAAATTTATACAGTTGGGTTTAAAAAATTGGGAGTAAAAAACTTTCCGTTATGTATTGGAAAAGTTTAAGTTAGAGATTAGTGTTCCAAGGAACGATTTTAAAACTGTATTCTAATTAATTTATAAATATTTTTAATTTAAAACAGGGTAATTAAACGCTGTAAGTTATTTTATTTATCTTTGCATTAATTATTAGAAACATCTAATGTCAATTTTAAATGTCATAAATCAAATTTTCATTTTGCAATCACATCAATAAATATAAAGCCATTGACAACGAAGTCAGAATAGACTTTGAAACGTTTGGTATTCCTGCAATATACGTAGTTTTATTTCTATTGTGGTGTTATTCCCCAAAAAAACATAAAAGTAATCGTTTAAAAAATTAGTATTATTCAAACAAAATAAAATTGATGGACTTCCTTATAAAAAATTGGGCTTAAAAACTTCTCAGTTATGTTTCGGAGAAGTTTAAATTAGGGATTTATTTTCCAAGGCACGATTTTGAAATTGTATTATATTAATCAATAAAATAATTAAAGTTTAAAAAAACCTATGCAAATGATGTATTTCCATGGTAAGTTTTTGTTTCATCTTTGAAGTAATTAACTGACACAGTGTTTAAAAAATTAGTAACTTTTAAATATTATTATATTTATGCTGTTGCGGAAAAAAATTGAGAGTAAATATTTTTTTGTGATGTTTTGAAAAATTTACGTTAGATAGAAGTTAAGTACGATTTTTAAGTTTTATTCGCAATGTCTAATGAGTAAATTAAATTTTAAAACAGATTAATCAAATGCAGTTTTTTTCAAGGTGGGTTTACTAGTTGATCTTTGCATTAATTAATTGAAACAGCCATTAAAAAATAATATTTTTCAAATTGTATGACAATTTATAATGTTGTGGGTAAAAAAGTTATAATATTATGTTGGAAAAGTATAATTAAAAAAAATTAATTACTTTTAAAAGTTAATGCATACAGATAAATTATATGACAATAATTTTTTCTGTTAAATATTAAAAAATATAGTATATTTACATATATCAAAAATTTAAATATTAATACTAAAAAGCAAATAAACGAATTAATGCAAATAACAATATTTAAACACCTTAGGGTATTGAGTAATATAGAAATTATAATTATTGGTATCTTTACAACTAATCATAAAAATTGAATTTGAAAATTGCTCCAATTTTAGAAACTCAAACATTGGATATAATTAAAAATGCGAAACAAACTCGTTAGAGACTTGATTAAGACTTTTAATTTTATTTAATGACAAGACCGTTAAAAAAATTAAACAAAAAATATTAAAATGAAGAAACTTTTTTAATATATAAAATTAAAAAATTTAAATGCAAGTTACTGATATCTTACAGTTTTATAAGACTTGTGGGTTTTAAGGACTTCTATAGAAAATTGATGCAATTTTGAAATTTCAAATAATTTTTGTAATTAAAAAATAATTCCTTTTTTTGATTTCTTGGGTTAATAACACCACACTGGAGAAAAGAGACTGTATATTCCAAAAAAATCCAAGCGCTTCAATGATTAAATATTTGAAACTAGCAACAACAAGTAGGCCGTTTAATTCTGTAATTTTGTTTTTTTTTATTAATGATATTCTTTCTTCCAATATTTGAGATATACTAAAATTAAATATTCCTATAAGTATATCTTATCATTTTTCATATTAAGGTGAAAGTTACGTACAGTTTTGTATGATTCTCTTTTTAATAATAAATGTCACTATTAGAAAATTATCGTATTTCGAGAATAGTTAAAAAACGTTATTCATTCTAGAAATTAAAAATATGAGACTGGGTTAATTTAATCAACCTTAAAATATCACTGTAGTGGACATTGCATTCTTTGTAAGCGTGTTTAGAAAAATATTGATCTGCCTTGCAGTCAATTTTAGTTTTCATTTTCTAATACGATATTACACAATTCTTTTCCGCTTTATTTTTAAAATATGTAATTTTGTATAGATATGCAACGAATAGTATCATTTCTCAATGGCGGGTAATTTCTCATATCTAGGATTTTACTACAATTTTTCATGTCATTCTATGACATTTACAATATATTCCATTCTTAACAGTAAAGAGATATTTGGAAGAATTTTTAGATGTTGACATCAAGATTTCTTACATATTTCCCATGCAATGAAATTCATTCGTTTTACTTCTAGAATAAAATGATACTGGCAATTAAGTCGGACAAGTATTTACAAGTAAATAACTGTATTTAACTGCACAACTTTTTTCCATAATAATTGGTAACCAGTAACCAGGTGAAATAATATTGTCAATAGTAAATAAATAGAAGTGGAAATTACCTAAGTGTGTTTATTTTAATAAAAATAAATATATGTTTTTAACCGGCTTCCAATTCGTCCCGTATGGTCTTGTTTAATAGAGTATATATCCGGATTGGTGAAACTTTGAATTTGGGAAAAGTGGCAAAGTGATGAAATTTGTGAATGAACACATGCGTGCATGGAAATCGAGCAATATCCCGAATATTTTAGTCGATTTTTCGATAACTCCTTATGGATGTGTATATGTTTTTAACGTTTAATCTATTCAGGAAGATCTCTAGGTGATCTCATATACTTTTCTGAGATGTGCAACTTGCAGTTCTGTAGAAAATCGCCTAAAATTCCAATATTCTTATTAAAAATTTTATCGAAGTGATGTAACGAACATTTCCTCATATTTTAAAGAGTTCTCTTTAGAATTTATAAGTGGCGTTTCCAGGTACGACTTTGTTAAAAATCTATCAAAGAATTCTGCTGCTTCAGTGATCCCATTAACGGCATAAGGGAAAACAACTTCCTTTCTTGTCGAATATCAGAGAATGAGTTTAATAGAATTAAAAACAGTACTCTTGATAGCTACAATAAAGAATTCTTTTCACAAAAAACAAAAAAATTTACATAAATTTAATCAACTTCTTTTAAATAGAAACATAAAAAATAACACACATGAAGAAAATTTTACAGTAAGAAAAACTCTCATAAATCTTTTACATGAACAACTAAATGCTATTGAAACTTCAGTATTACAAAAAGGGCTTAACTTTGCAGCTACTCCAAAAACAATTCCTAAATTCGATATCATGCTATAGAACAAACCGCAAATAAACTAAATTCTAATGTTGCTCAAGAATATAGAATAAGAGCAAAAATTGAACTCGAAAAACCCATATATATTAAAAATAACCTTTCTAATAATGAATTATGTGCAATTACAAATTTAAAAAATGACAATTATACAAAAATCCTACCTGCTGACAAAGGTAATGCAACAGTAATTTTAAATTAAACTGATTATGATGACAAAATTCAAAATGTAATAAACCAAGGACAATACACTAAACTAAGAAAAAGATTCAACAAGCTCAATAGGCAACAAAATATACCCTTTACTATACAACCACAAACATGAATTCACAGAAGAAGAATGTAAAGCACTCACTCCACACTATAGTAAACTACTACAATTCTATGGATTACCAAAAATTCATAAACCTAATATTTAAGACCTTTAAGACCAATTGTTAGTTCTATAAATTCTCTATGTAATGAACTTTCAAAATTTCTTTTAAACATTATTCGTCCTCTTACAGGAAGTTCTGTTTTTCATCTAAAAAACAGTGCACATTTCATGGAAAAACTTTCTCATATAGAATACAAAAATACCTTTAAATTAGCAAGTTTTGATATAGTAAATCTTTATAACAATGTTCCTGTTTCCAAAACACTTCCTATAGTAAAACAACTACTCGAACAGGACTCTTCATTAAATCAACGAACTCAGTTATCAGTTGAAACAATAATGGAATTCTAACATATTGTACCAAAACTACATACTTTCAGTTAAACGATGACTTTTACCAACAGCATTAAGTAACATATTTATGGAAAAATTTGAACAAAGAGTAATTTTATCAAAAGCAAATAAACCTTTTATTTGGTCGCCTTTCGTTGACGACATTTTCGTAATTTGGGATCACAGTCTTAAAGAATTCGATAAATTATTAATTGACATAATTAACAAAGAACCAACTATCAAATTCACCTTAGCAGTTGAACAAAATGACAAATTGTCTTTCCTAGACATATTAATAACAAAAACAGAATCTTCATTCGAAACAGAAGTTTATAGAAAACCTACTCATACTAACAGATACCTAAATTTTAATTCAAATCATCCGAATACAGTAAAAAAAGATGTTATTAAATCATTATATGATACAGCAAAGACCAACTGTTCTGATAAAAATAAATTCAACAAAGAAAAAATAGTTATAAAAAATGTTCTCACTGGAAACAATTACCCCACAAAATTTATCAACAAAGAGTTAAACAGACTTGAATAAAGAACAAAGTTTCTGATTCAACCCAGAACTTCTCTTATTAACACTGCTACTCAAGACAACCATAAATTACATTATTATTATCGAAAACAAAACCAACCCACAAAACTCAGAACTCAAAAAGCTGCATATACAAGATTCCTTGCGAATGCAATAAATTTTATATTGGAGAACCATCCAGACTATTAAACATACGAATAAATGAACACAAAAATTACATAAAGAAAGGACAATTTAAAAAATCGAAAATTGTGAATATGCATTGGACCTAGGCCATAAAATACAATTTGACAATTCACCTATACTTCACAAGAACAACATAACACAAAACAAAAAATAAAAAGGTCTGCCTTAATTCTTTTGAACGAAGATGATTGTATCGCTTCGACTTCTGTAGAATTCAATCGTATCTGGTTACCGACAATTAAGGAAGAAATTATTAATGGTCATAAGGTTTTCCTAGGTTTTCCCTGATGACGTTAATGGGATCACTGAAATTGACATTAGAAAATTTTCTAATGTCAATTTTAAATGTCATAAATCAAATTTTCATTTTGCAATCTACATCAATAAATATAAAGCCATTGACAACGAATTCAGAATAGACTTTGAAACGTTTGGTATTCCTGCAATATACGTAGTTTTATTTCTATTGTGGTGTTATTCCCCAAAGAAACATAAGAATAATCATATTTTGTATTACGATATGAATATAAAGTAACCATTGCAAAAAACCTAGAAAACTGAAATAGAAATTTCAGATCTCGCCAGCATTTCTTCCGAAAATAATTATAAATGAAAGAACCATTTTCGTAATTTAAGAAAACACTATACTAATGTTTACACCCAGAAGCTGGGAAAGTAACGGGTCAGCTGATGAATTAACGTTTTTATGAGGAGTGAGTAAGTTCTTGCAGGAAAATCCAAAATTGTGTGGGTGTTTCGTATTCATTAATATTCAAGGGATTTAAGCAAAACACAAATATAAACCGTATTAAGTCAGACGATCACCCAAGTTATGTATTGGAGCTGCAGAACGGCGAATAGAATTTGTAACCCCTGACGGATATGGAGTAACATTATGCTTATAAAGTTGTTTGATCTGACGAAGCTCATTTTTGTAGCTGTAGTAATTTAGAAAATGCAAATTTCCGGATACTGGTTTAATAACGAAACTCGTGACGTAATATGAGGAATGTATATATTGTGAACTAAAATCATGAGAATTATTACTAATTTATTACATATGAGGACCGATAGCTTTAAATAAAGCTTAGTCTATATATGTAAAATGTGTCTTTTAGTATGTTGTTGATTACGTTTTAGTGGCTTGTGAATGTAGAAATTTGAAGTGATTCGTTTTTCAGTATGTTTCATGAATAATTTGACCACTACAATATATTAAAGCAATATTTATTTGTTAACATTTGGTGCAGATTTTTTAGGCGAATTATATACTTGTGATGAGTATCGTAAAAATTTGAATAGCCCAAATCACATAAAACACCTAAAATCCAGGGTTTTTATCGCAGCGATTTTTTTAACGGTATAACCTCAAAAGCGGGTAATAATCTAGTTTTTTTAATTTTACATAAAAATCTACCAGTAACAACGCATTTGCCACGATGTGTAATGTTATGGAGAAATGAAAAACCTAAAATATGAGCTTTAGTTAATTCGTTAATTTAGTTAATTGTACGTACCTAAAGTCGAAACTATAAAAAAATGTTAAAAAACTATTTGTTAACTGAAAAAGTTGATGTTCTTATGCCCGTTAGATTTTTTAAAAATTGGTACTGTAGCCCTAGTAGTTTTGCAAAATAAAAGTTAAATCATAGGCGGATCTCAGTTTTTCAAAATTTCAAATACACATAGATACTGAAACTATATGGGGACACCAGTGGACGAGTCCATTCTCTAAAGTCTGTGGGCTAGAAATAAAAAAAGAGATGAATGGCTATCAAACCTTTATTATAATATTAACTTTTTTAGCACCTTTAGGACCGATTTTAATATTTTTTTACAATCCATACTTAATTCTCATTTAGCTCTTGATAATGAGATAGTGAGCAAAAACCGTTCCTACGTTCCTTTTTACTGAGTTTTTTTATTTTCGTCAAAACTCATAGCATCTTGTTGCCTACCTGCATGACAGTGATGTTGAGTGTCAATGCTCTTGTAGTTTGAATTTCGTTAACTGTACGTAATAATATCAGAAAAATGCTTAATTTAACAGAAATGCACAAAATAATCATTCTACAAATGATTGGTTATGGAGATAACACACGGACACAAATGGAAGTTTCTCGCTTATTTCACGAAAATTCTCCAAATTTGCCGCCTATATCCTAAGGAATAATTAGCAAAACAGAAAAGCAGTTCAAGAAAAAGATTAAAGAAAACCACATAATTCTGGTCAAAAAGCAGCCCCACTGTTCAACGTTAGCCACACATCAATTTTTCGAGTATTAAAGGAAAGTAAAATGCTCCCCTATAAAATGATGCCGACTCAGGAGCTTTAACTGGATAACCTGTGTTTTATATATTAATATAGCATTGAATTTGAACCGTTCCTCAAAAATAAAATGTGCAATAAAAGTTCGTTGAAATACGCCTTTAATTAAAAATATACGCTTAAAACAGCAATTTTTTATAAGATTCTTTACAGTATATGAAAACCATTATATGTAATTAATAAAATATAACTTTTTCAGATTATTCAAAAAAGTTAAGAACTACAAAACAGGGGCTGAGTAAGAAAATGTATTAATCATATTAGAAATTAAGAGGTGATATATTCATCTTAAAAGGCGAAATTGTTTTGGTAAAATATAGACTCTATAGTTAGGAGTTTAATATTTTGTATTATGTTTCTAAATAATTGTAAATAGAACTCTTGACTGTTGTAAATACTTGATGTGATATTTCCATGGGATTCATTCATTCAAAACACATGCTATTGAGTATTACTTTTCGGTTTTATTTATGAACCATCAGACCAGTAAAAATATACTTTGCTAATCAATATCCTAAAAGACACAAAAAAATTATATATATTATATAAATTAGTGTTTAATAAAACTATTAACCTGCACCACTACTTACTTAATAAGTTAGACAAACATATACCAAAATGTAAAACGGCTTAGAGAAAAGATTAATATTTCAGGTCTGATATAGTAAAATTATTATTTTCAAAATTCATTTGCCAAATTATTGTGACAATTCAAAGTCAGCTGAAATTTGCGACATATACACTATTTACCTACTAACAAAATTGAGACTATGGAATTTTTTATGTTGCTTGGGCATAAAAACACTTTACAAACATATACTAGTTTATTTGAAGACGCGAGATGTAAAGACCGACATCTAGGATTTTCGGGAAAACTAGGACATAGAGGTTCCTAATCTGGAGCCGTTCCATGTAATTGCTATTACCCGTAGTTCCTAGGTTAGAATATCACGATGAAATTTTCAGGTTAACTTCACCTGTCAGAGATATTGGATACTCTCTTCGAGGTGTCATTATTTGAATGTAAAAGTTGACTTTACTGTACAAATCATTATTTTTTAAGCTATTTTTGTGACTGTTTATTTTCTTGTACAAGTCCTATTTACTTTGACTGACATAACAACAATCAAAGCAGTTAATTGTATAAATGGTGTTGGTTTGATTTAGAGTTTCAGTTTTAGGTTTAAATTTGCTGAAAAACTTTATTTTATTATTACAATTACACTTTTCTATAACATTTATGTTGTGAGGTAGATGACATTTTTTTATCTGTCTGGAGATCTATTTCCTTACCATATATACCACAAATCGTGGATTATTACAAAAAATTGGGCTGAGATGTCATAGGTAACGAGAACAAACTCTTTTTAATGAATATATCCTCGTTCTCAATCTATTGTCCGAAGTTCCATTGAAATTTGTAGTATTTGTATAGGTCTGGAGTAACTAAACATTCTTATTGGCTGTTACATTAGTGCAAAATTAGTTAAATATGTAAACATTAGGAATGAATTAAGATCTATCGATAAATAATCTGCGTTTTCACTATGACTTTTTTACTAATTATTGATGCTAAACCAACTTACATAATTCTTCCATTTATAAAAGCTTCACTGAGAGAAGATTGAATACAAATTGTATTTCTCCAGTGATATCTGCATTTAAGTTGCTTTTAGCTACTTAATTTATGAAGCTTAAAATATTCTGAATAGAATTTGTTCGGGTTGACTTAAGAAGTCTTACGACTTGGTCTGACGCCAAATTTTCATTAGTTTAAAGTATTCTAGGCATGGGCCCTTACAATTTCCTTCTATTCTGAGTTCCTGTCTTTATTTCATGTAGCCTAACAAAAACTTTAAAATACATTTTTGGAAGTTAAAAACTGTCACAGAATCTTTTGTTCGTCTTCTATTAAATGTGTGGTGTTCTAGGAGTGAACATCCGTGTCATTGCTCGGCCTTTGTTTCTTAATTTATATGGTTGATATATATTCTTTGTTCCCTTAATTCTGAAGCTTTCATTAGGACTGGTGTCACTATGATTATGTATATCCTTTTTAGGGGTGACAAAGGCTGTGCTTGTGCGTCACTGGTTTCAGAAGTTTCCATTACTGTATAATTAATTGCATATATTGGTAATTTTCATTGTAATGTAAAGTGTTATTGAATAATTCCGCCTCTCATATTTTTTTTCTACATATAGGACCAGTGAGTATACAAAAAGCTAAAAAATCGAAAGGATAATCATGAGGACTTTGTGTACAAATTTATTGACTAAAGCTATTGCATTAAAATTCTTAAAAAATAAGATTTTTAGTTTTGATTATAATTATATTTTATTATAATATTTTATCATTGAAAAGCTCGAATTCTAAGGACTTCAAAGTTATGAATGACAGTCTTACGAAACTAGAACAGGTCAAAAAGGTCACTTTAGCCTGCTAACAGGGCACTCGAGGTACGGTAGTGGTGGGAAGCTCTACCCGTACTTTGATTTTTGTGAAATGTGTGAGATCCAGTCTTCAGAAATTCATCTTAAATCTTCAAAATTTTAAGTAATTTCAATAAATAACTTAAAAAATGGTTTGATCCAGTTACCATGAAACACATGGAAGAGAAAATGAAAAGAAAAATTAAGAAATTGAAGGCAAATTTTATAGAAGAATGTGAAATAGCAATCTGCTTCTTAAAAGAAAAACAGATTAGAGTGAGGAATTCTATTACAAAAACATGGACTTTGTTTAAGTAACTATTACTGTAAATGCAGAATAATCTCACTTTTGTAAAACAAAGGATTTTGAGATGAATTTAAAAAGGACATCTGTACCGAGCAGCAATTAAAAATGATGAAAACTTTCTGTCCTTCAATTTTAAAGAAACTCCACCATTAGAAGGATATAACTCTCCAGATGGAAACACTGCTGATATATCAAAAGTTCTTCTTTGTGTACCATAAGTCTCAAAGTGACAACATTTCAGCTTATATTGCAGTTATTTTCAACTACCTTTTCGAACCTGGCAATAGAGAATATAGATTCACTAACGAGTCACTAACGATAGAAGAAACTGTGATTAACACTTGGATACAGTACTGTGAGGAGCTGTATTCTTCCAAGAAATATAGACAGAAGGTAAATAGCGGCTGGGAAGATATAAGAAGTGGTAGAAGCTATTTATCACATAAAGGTAAATAAGGCAGCTGTCGCAAATCAGATGGTGACAGAAACTGCTATTAGATCAACGCATCAAAATATGGAGAACGGGAAAACTGGCAAAAGACTGGACAACAACATTTTTTATCCCGATACACAAGTAAGGATCCACACTGAAATGTGGAAATTATATCTATTTCCATAATACTACATGCTTTTAAAATTATGCTGCAACGTTTAAATAACAATCTACAATCGCAAATATCGCCTGAACAAGCTGGATTTACCCGGGGAATAGGCCCTTAAGACCAGATTTTTAATATCTTTCAAATTTTTTGGGAATAACACCACAAATTGCTTGCTTTAAAATCTGTATATTTCAAATAGTTTAAACGTTTCAGGGTCTAAATCAGACACGACGGAAGAAAATCAATAATTAAAAGGTTCCCACTGATAAATTAAGTAATTCAGAATTTGACATTAAATGTTTGACAATAAAACTGACGGAAGTAATAGAATTTACGGTTAATTTGATATATACAGTTGGCACTATTTGAAATATACAGAGTTTCAAGCAATTTGTGGTGTTATTCCCAAAAAATATGAAAAATACCAACCAGAGATGCCACAGCAGCTATCTTCCAGAAAACAATCAAATTTTTAATAATTTAATCAGACAATTAACGTCTCTTAATTGCCTCAGAATACAATACGCCCATGTTGCTGTGCTTATAGAAGACTATAACAAAAGTGGTTGAGTGTTTCTTATGGGAACATTTATGGTTAGTCCATGGCCAAATGGGAGTATGTAATCATCTTGTATCGCTAATAAGAAACCTCTATGAAACTCGCCAAACAACAATATAACTAAAGACTCAAGTGCACTTGAATGTGAAAAAACTGGTTAGGCATGAACGCACTTTGTTACCAAGACTGTTCAAAGTATAAGGGGAATATATAGTCAGAATGACATTGAAAGACTTTAACGAGGGTCTTCAATTGGTGGAAAGAAACTTAGATACTGATCTCCGATATGACTAGGATACGATTCTGCTGGAAAAAGACCAAGAAGAGCTCCATAGATTGCTGGATTTGGAGAGAGAAGACAGTCCAAACTTTGGATTCGAAATAAATCTCAGGAAAACAAAAATGTTGATAATAAACAGAGACAATAATCTTACAGCATAAAATATTGCAGATGAATTAGAAGAATTGACAAAATTCACATCCTAGGCTCATACATATGCAATCAAGGAAAATGCGAAAAAGAAACTAGAACAATATCTTGACCAACTTGTCGAAGAGGTCAAGATGAGCAAATCCCAAAAAGGACAAAAGTCAAACTAATTAGAATGTTTGTAGTCTCTAAATTTCATTTCTATTATTCAAATGCAAAACTAACTTGTTTTTTCAGTTTCTTTCAATCTAGCCTAGTCAGATAACCTTTTCTAATTTTATTTGCACTGGTAATTGCCTTAAGTTTGCTTTCGCGATGTGATATTAAAGGGAAATAAATAACTCTTAATTCTCCTTTGAAAAAAGCCATTTAGTTACATCTTACCAGAACCGCGAATTACTACAAAAAGTACGCCCGAGATGTCACAGTTAATGAGAACAAATTCTTTATAAGGTTGAATGAATGTATTCTCCGTTCGAGGCATTTTCTTAATCAATTGTCTGAAGTTCCACTGAAAATTTCCAGTGCTTGTTTAGCTTGGAAACAACTGGTACATTTTTGCAGTCTTTGACATTAGTGGAAAGGTAATTGAATTTCTAAACACTAGGAATGAATTAAGATCGATCGAGAATCTGCGTTTTCACTAGAACGTTTTTATAAATTATTCATTACATGACAAAGAAACTTACATTATTCTTCCATTTTTAAAAGCTTCGCTGACATAAAATTGAATACAAATGGCTTGACTTCAGTATTATCTGCTTTTAGAAATGCCTTTCACTAATTCATTTCAGTAACTTTAAATGTGGTATAAAGTTTTTTTTTAAGTTGGCGTAAGAAATCTTTCGACTGTCCGATGCCGAATTTCCATTCAGATTTTCCATACCTTGTTACTTATAGTCAAGTCAAATAAGGGTTTGACCGAAATAGAGTCAGGAAACTATTAAAGTGAAATATATTCTTGATTCGCATACCAAGAGTCTGAGCTCAAGATATAAATGTAATTAGAGATTAATATAAATGGTAAGTAATTTCGAAAATATTGTTGGAGAGGTCTTGTATTATTTTGCCTGTTCATTAGGGTTTTCTCTCCTCAATTTTTTCCTGCAACAGATAAGTATTTGAAAATTGCAACAAAGTTTAATAAGGCAATTTCGTAAAATTGCCCGGATTACTGGCTGTCAGTAGAGAGATCCTTTCTCACAGTTATTCAGCTGAGACCAAAAATTGGATGCAAAGAAAGAATTAAAATTAGTAACTCGTATCTGGAATACTAATTGGTAACCCATGGATCCGAACCGCTATCCCTCCCAATGCTATTTCGGAGTTTACGACATTTGCTCATATAATTCGGTTATTATTCCAGAGAGTTTCTTTGCAATATATGATATATCTTCAAGAAATCAAGTTCGTAGTGAGCAGGAAAATATTTTAATTGATGAACTTGTTGGGTTGCAATTATCTGGTCCCTCATCTAGTAATCAGTGTTGCAAAATTTACACAACGATGAGGATTTTGTTAGAAACTTTCACTCCAATCCGAAGTTTTTCACCAACAAATCCATATTTAATTTGAGCGATTTATGGTAGCAGGTACACTGCTGCTAAGAAAAATAAAGGTAAAGTAACATACTAGCCAAAAGCAGCAAAACCGAATGCTACTATGAAATACATAAAAGATAATAGAACTAAAAGAAGAAGATTGCCAAGAAGAAATCCGATTTAAATTTTGAATCCGGAAAATATAATTCGTTTCAATGCATCGAGTTTTAAAATTAAATTAATTAAAGTTAGGAAACTCGATAATTCTTTTGTTAATTACATAGGACAACCATCCCATAAGTCAGTATCTTATCTAGGAGTCAAACCCATACAGTAGGCAAATATTCTCATTTATAAGATGGTTTATTTCGTTTGTAACTGGCTATAAATAATATAAATAGTTTTAAACTATACTAAATATTTTCTTCATTAACAAGTACACAAATTATGATAAAATTTTAAAATTGTTCAAAGTTCTTCTGTATGTTAATGGCCCATTCCAAAATGTTAGGCAACTATCCCACATTTACCCTATTGGGATAGAACAGATGTTGATGTTAAAAGAGAAAAATTTTAAAAAGAGAAAACTTCAAGAAACCAGTTGGTACTCTCAGTATCAAGTGATCGCCCAACGACAAATTGTCAATGTTTTGACAAACAACAAAATCAACATCAAAGCAAAATTAAAAAAACCCGAAGTACAATACAAAGCGATTGGCAGCCACTCGACAGTCGGAGTAGAAACGTCTTCAATCATAGATATAACACAATATACAGTAATACTGGTTGATAATTTTGTAGATATCTCTTTCTCTCAGAATAACCCTGAGGAAGAATTTCTGTAAGGACAGCCAGTAATCCGGTCAATTTTACGAATATGCCTTACTACACTTTGTTTTCCATATACAATTTTCAAATACTTATCTGTTGCAAGAAAAAAATTAAGAGAGAAAACCCTAATGAACAAGCTCTAGACCGAGAGATGTTTGTACAGTCAGCGACCATAAGAAAATTCATTTTGTGCCTTACTGAATTTGTACATAAGTGTTATAGGTGTTCTCTCTGGAACAATTTACCACAGTACCCGTACCAGTGGATAATTATTCTTAAATTTAGTATTCACCTTGTACCAAAATGCAGAATTTTGTGCCTCTTGTTCTAGTACCTTCGTAAAAAAATTATTTTTCGAAGATTCATTACTCTTTTTCTCGAATAACTGCATCAAAATGGGACCAAATTGACATTTAGGTAAATGATTTACTATAAAAAGCAACCATAATGACACATCTCTGTCTGCGTTAGAAATCTGGAACAAAAGTTTAGATTTCTCAAAGTTTTATATTATTACTAATTCTACCTATTAAAGAACTGTTCTAGGGATAAACGGCAAATCTATCCACAACCAATTATAACGATTTATAAAAAATATTTATTTTTCCTCATATATAGCTACTTGTTCTACAATGAAAGTAGTAAAAACTTTACATACATTTAAACTTAACTTATCTTCTTTTCAACAATTGTTCATCCGCATTATTTGAGTAAGAAATGGATCTACTTTGTTACTGTAGTTTTGTCACACAAACAAGTTATATTTATAAAACTTTTCGTTTGGGTGATCTCAAACCTAGTGGGATCTGCGTAGAACCGAATCGTTTTACAATTTTCAAGAATATTTTGGGATACTGCAAAATTAGTAATCTGGCGTTCTAGACAGTTTTACTGTTGATATCGTAAAAGCTACAGGAATATTTTTTAAATATTTATATACTTCTGAAATTAGCAGGTTCTTTAAAACATGGACACCTTTTAATCCTTAAAAATCACTAACTTTCCTGTTCTTTATAAGTTAACTGTACTCTTGCACATCTTATATGGAAAAAAGTCGCACAAAGTAAGGCACCCTGTATCATTTAGTTAGTTAAGGGAAGAATTTATTAAATCTTATATTTCTGTTAATTCAAGTGCCTTTGAATAGATACTATTTAAAATATTACCATATATGTACACAAGTGTTCTATTTTGGTGAATGCGCCAGGAACATATATAGGGTGTTCTAAACCACCTGTACACCCCCAATAAGACGCACCCAAGCAAGTTTTTAAAAAGAGGACTGCTCTATCGATTGACGCAAAATAAACTTCCGGTTTAGACCGAAAGGCTTAAACAGGTCGGACGTTATTTTTTTAATGGAACATGCATATTTTTATCGCTGATTCGGATTCTACGTTGTTAGACAATCTTTTGAAAAAAATGCATTTTTAGTCCTCTGATGTGCTTTATAAAAGTAAATCCAAATAAAGCAGCTTTATATGCTAAACAAACAAAATACGACTTTAATCAAGAATATAAACTCTTCATCCGAACATACACAGAATAAAGCAATCCGGAATTCACAGTACAACAAAATGTATTCACTCTAATTTCTATCTCTTGAACTGAACTTTACCGTCTAAATAGACTTCCTTATATTCTCGATTGTTCCAGTAAACTCTTGTATGTTCCATTTCAGAAAGCAGAAATGTCACGAATTTTCTGGAACTCTCAATTACAGATGACAGTGCTGATTAATTTCTATAAAGATGACAGGGAGCATGATGCAGGGTCTTTCCTCGGTAGCTATCCGTGACACTGCTCTTCTAGAAATCTTTTGAACTTTTCCTTTATGGTGTTTGGCGGTGTGCACGGGGTAGTTCTGATTTTCTTAATGCTCATCAAGAAGCAGACCGGTTTGGAACACATTTGACAAAAATTTTGGTCATGGTTGGAATACATTACTAGTGCTCTATACTGAGATCTGTGCTACAGTGGTTACCTCTTGGGTCAGAATAGCAAATTAATAAACCAAGGGAGTAACCCTGTTGATTTTTTGAAGTGGTCTAGCAATATCAATGGCTCTATCTTTTCAAAACATTACAAAGGATTGAACGCAAGACAATATATTTTTTATAGTCCAAGAAAGTTATCGACTAAAACAATCTTCGTACATCTTGCATTTTTTGATTGATAGTGAATTTTGAAAAGATACTATTACAATTGCTTTGATAGGTTTTAGTTAATCTACGAATTCTTACCTGGGATTGCTATCCAAGAATCACAGGAAAACAGCATTATATACAATGTGACTTCCGATTTGGGACCTCAGTGAGCTAGTAAATGTTGTACATATGTGGTATTTACGGTCCATATGTATAAAGTCGATGTCCTACATCATCTAGTATTTTGTTCCTTTCCAGGTTACCTCTAGCAATTCCATTGAGTATTAATACAATTTGCTGAGATTTGGGTTCTTTCTCATTAGCACTTTCCCACTTTTTTTAATTCCTTTATCGACTACAGCGTAATAACACTGAGCCCAAAATGATTTTATTTTCATTCTTGGACTCGATGTTACTTCCCACATGTTTCCGCAGATTTCTGTGTTAGTGATCTAAGTTGCACATGGCAAATATAAGTAACTCTTGTTTCAATACTCCCGTTGAAAGATGTTTAGTCAAAATTTGCCTGTTGGTTCACTGGAGTACTTTGGAGTAAATCTAATGCAGAAGTGCTTACAAAAATTGAAAATACCGCTGCCCATTGATTATTGCTCATAGATTGGTTGTTCAAACTATATAAAATTGTTTTTTATATATAGATCAGATAGAACATCCACCAAATGTGAGTGGTTTTACATGAGAGCTTCCTAACTACCGCCTCTTGTTGTTAATTTTTAATGTTTTTTGTAAATCCATTTGATACTTTTTGTGTAACTAATCCATGCACATTTCGAATTCCAATTGGTCATTTGTGAATATAATTCTGTAATTTGTTTTGAACTACTTGTAGGTTGTGATTTTCATTCCGTATTTTGCCGTCAGTGTTGTTAATTCGCAATTTAACATTATTATTTTAGTTATTTTGTTGGCAATTAGTTCATTTGCTTTTTTATAACGGCGCCAATTCTTGGAATTGTTCTTGTTGAACTTTAATTGAAAGTTCTTGTTCTTCTTATCTTTTCTTATCTGATAGTTCTTCTTATTTTTGAACCGTCACATCAAAAATGTTATTAATTGTTTCTGTTATTTTTGTTTATGCCATCAAATAATTGTAACAGCAGTTCTTGGTAAATTGTCATTAATTTGGCAATAAGTTCATTTAAAATTCTTCACTTTAGTTCTCCATTTATGTGTCTGCTCTTGTCTTCATTATTTGTATGACAATTTTTTTTCCCAAACTTCTGACTCCAAACTGTCGAAATGTATCATTTTCAAATACCTCAAGGTGACCTAAGTTTATAAAATATTTTAAGTCTTCTTGATTTAACTACAATTACAGGTGTTATCCTTTATACACGTTTTCAATATCATGCCATCTTATTCTGCAAAAAGATCATTCCAGCCAATCCAAATCTAAACTAATAGACATCAGTTCAAATATTTTTCCAGTTTCTTGCCTTGTAGCTTTGTCAGAAAATTTAAAATTTAATGAAAAGCTCTGTTATATCAAAATGATCTTACCTTTAAGCCGGTTCTATCAACTCCATTACAAAGCTCGTAGCCAAATTTTTGCTCGAGCTAGGCGTTTCTTTGAAGGGCTGCCAAATTTAAATTTTTAACCTACTTCAAAAAATGAGGAGATTATCAATTCTTCCTGTTTTTTTTTTGTATGTGGGACACCGGATTTCTCCGCTGGTTTGGTAATTAAATAATCTCTTTTTTTCCTTCAATAGGTACGTTTCTCTAAAACCCCTTAACGATGTTTATAATTTTTTAAATTTCATTTTAAAATCCCGAGGAAAGCCAATATATTGAAAGCTCTATTTATGGTATACTGGAAATATATGAATAATAAAATATATATTTTTAACATATTAACCGGCTTCAAAGTAGAATAAAAAATCTGAAAATAATTAACAAAAAATAACATTATACAATAAATGGCATATTCACTGAAATTAGGTAGCTACATACAAAGTAAAATATCTAAACAATCAGAAGTGTTCATTCCTTAGAAATTGCCTATCTGTCTAATCTGTTTTTGAAGTCGGTCCAACCAACAGTCAAATTTGATAAAATATTAAATTTATAAGCAATGCAGGATTTTAGGTTCGGTTGGCAACGAATTTTAAAAAATATTAGAAAGGTTGGTAATTAATTTATACAGAATGAACACTTTTGTTGTTTACATTTTTTACTTGTGTCAAGGTTCCCAAGAATAGTGAATGTGCTATTTATTGAACATTGTTATGTTTCGTTAATTATATTCAATTTTTCAGTTCTACCTTAAAACTAACCGGCTATTACAAAATGTTTAGTTATTCATGTATTCATGTATATGCAGTATATAAAAACGTATAAAACTTTTAAACAAATGCTGTGAAAAAAAATAATTCATTAGAATTAAAACCTAAAGTTGCCATGGGAGAGGGTCTACCAATTTATCTATTACAAATGAGTTTTCATTTTAATTTAATTTTTCTATAATTTACAATGTTTCGATTCATGAGTATACTTATTTTTAGCTTTTAAAGTTGGAGGTTATCTTTGCATCAGAATTCATAAGAAATAACCTTTGCAAACAAATGCATTCGAACGACTACCTTCGTTGACCCTTTCATGACATCTTAACGTCCACTGAATAAATTTGTTGTTGCAAAGCCTTGATTTCTATTCATTTCAACGCTCGATCGTGTTTTTGTTTGTTATTAGTTAATAGCAGTTTGCACGCCATAATTTCTTATCGCTATTTTACGAGTCATTCAGCAGTTCCAAGAAAAGGTAGCACGGAAACGGTAGTATAAACATGATCAAAAAACGGTAGCAGAGTCGGTTAAATATTTAAAAAATTGTTTGTATTTTCATGAGCTCTGATTTGTTACAATATTTTTGTCGTTTAGTAAATATAAGTGGGAGTATGTGAATTTTGATTTTTTAAAAACAAAAAAAAAACAGGTATTAGCGTTACATACTCGTATTTTGATTTACACTGTTTTTTTTTAAAGTTTTGTAACTATTATATCTTTGTCTTAGAATTACAACATTCGTTTTGGTGAATGAACGCTTTTTAGAGTATTAACAACTAAACCATCTCAATTTTAAGATTTCAGTAATTAAATCATTACTGTCATATAAGAGAAAACATTTTTAAGTTTGTTTATTTATAATTCATTCGAAATAGAGCTTAATGTATGTTTATAATGTGCTTTCAAAGTATCAAAATTCTAATTTATGTGTTTATGGTGCTAACTAATGTAATTGATCCAGTATTTCAATTGTATTAATTCTCATATAATATATATATATATATATATATATAATGACCAATTAAAATCATTCAGGATGAGTTCTTTACGATTTATTTTCTAGACGACCTTGAAATTTTAAATACCTAATAACTTTCTTAATCAACCGATCAAAACTACTGATAAAATTTTGATCAATTTGTACTAATAAGAGGGGATATATTTGGACCTTTTTTCAACTTAAGGAGCTAAATAGAAGGAACAGATTTAGAAAGATCTAAGTTTATTACTTATTGGGTACGTTATGCTGACCAAATATCAGAATGCATTGACCTATTGTGATCAGATGGTGACCAATTAAAATTCTTCTGATGAATTAGATACGATTTGTTCAGGTGCCAAGATTTTCTAAGTTAACTTAATATTTTTGTATTGCTCTGAATATTTGGTCAAAACTACAGAGCAATTATGACAAATTTGTAACCCATTCAAATCAGATAGTTTGACTTTTTACTTTTAGGGCCTTAATTAGATAGAGTTCCCCACCGCTGCAGATGCCCATGAAAAGAAAATGACCTAAAAAACAGAGTTGATCAAAATGTTTATTGTTTTAAAAATGCTCTATTTTAATTTTGTTATTACTTAAATGTATTAATACAACTATTTATAAAACCAAAATTTCATATCGAAAGCCCAGGTCTGAGACATGTTATACAGCTCTTTTGAAAAGTATTGAATTTATCCATTACTTCCGAAAGTCAAAGTTTTTTGAAAATATCCTCTGACACGTCGATTTTGTTTTAAACAAAGACATTTTTTGACATAAGACACTTATTTATGATATAATTATTATTCGATATATGACGTCATCGACAATTTTTTTAACTGGCGTCTCCCAATTTCCACCATACTATTGAAAGGGCGTGTTATTCTACATATCGACAAAAATTCTGGGTGTCTGACAGTAACCTTAGGGACCGAGAATTTTTTTTATTACTGGCAGTGAAAAAATGAAATCCTATTTTTTTATTTATTTTATAGTTCTTACCGATATCATATTTTTCGATTGGCAAAAGCAGTGTGATTGAACTGTTTATTGAATAGTGGCTGTGTCATTAAAAAAATACTGAAATTAACTGAACAAGAATTTTTGGCATGATCAGATGTAGAGACAGGATGCGTACCCAACAAGAAGAAGTTGAATTGTTTAATGAAACTTGTCCTGGTCATCGTCCCATTAGCCAAAGTATGGTAAGTAATATTGAGACTAAAAAACCTAACTTTGGACATGTTTGTGATTTACCTAAATCTGATCGACCCTTAAAATCAGGAGATCAACTTTACTTTTTGGGTGCAATACAAGACAATCATCACTCCAAACTTAACCAAGTGACGTCTAATTTCGATATGGCAAAGTCCACAGGGGTAGACAAAAATACTTCCCGGTGGCTACCCATAAAACTTTCGGAGTCACGGCAGTCGATTCCAGACCTCGTTTCTGGCGACAAGGCGGTGCCCGTTAGTAACTAGGGAGGGAGAGGGCCCCCACCCTCGAGTGTGACCTGTCAAAACTTTACACAAGTAGTCCGCCGGACACACTTTCTTTCGGGATTGAGTGAAAGGGAACGAGGCCAACTTGTTAAGCGTTTTTAATACAAGTAGTCGTCAGACCTGCTTTCCTTCGGGATTTTGGCGATGAGACGACCTTGCGGGTAATAGTGGGATCGTCGCTTGAGATTTCAGGTCATCACCCCGTATGGGGCGCGACCTAGTATTCGAGACGAGAGCCCTTTGCCAACCTCTTGCCTGTTACTCCTAAAACTGGACCAAAGCGTCCCGCAAGTAGAGGCGACTACATCTGGAAAACGGATGTCCGTTTCGTCCAGAAAAGTAAAAGGGAGAGATTCCCGTCAAGGGAGTCGAACGTGGCGCCCATCGGCGTGGAACTCTTAAACGAACTGTGGTGTTTGTAAGATTCCAAAATGGGGAGTGCGGGTGGAGAGATGAGCTTCTGGGTGAGGTTGCCGGTGGTTCTCCATACGTGGTTGGCCTCGCACGGACAATGGCTAAAAGCTAGATTGTACCCCTGAGTGGATGGTCGGACCTCGTTGGTCGGTCGTCCGAACGCATTCACCCTTGTAGCGTGGGATGGTAGACGACGGCCGTTTGAAGTGTCGGACTGGGGGTCCCTTCCTGGAGGGAACGACCAGTCTAGGATCCGAGGCAAATCCTACCATAGTCCACACCTGCAACCTAAAACCGTGTTTAACACGTTCAGCAGGTCCGCTATCAGACCGGGACCATCGTCTACACATTAGAGAAATGGTCTTCGAGTTGAGTCGGCCGAGAGGCGAGATGTACGCTATACCAGGCGTCTGCTGCAGACTGCGTAAGCTTTAAGGCCGTGGGTTTAGAAAATGCTGTAACAGTGGCTAACACTGTGGTGAATACACTCGAGCTTCGATGATAAATTCGTCGGACGACCGAGACAAACACAGTGGTGCCAGGTTCTGAGGCCGTCGCTTGAGGTGTCGGACCAGCTGCTTAAACTAAAAACTAAGTTAAAGCTCCGAATCGCTTGGGGCACGACGAGTCCCCGCTCCGGTCGTAACTATGATTCTCTCAAGGTATTCCTTGTTCATCAGCCATCTGAACATGACTTTGATCTGCGAATTCAGTACTGCGAGTAAATGCAAGAGTTATGCACTACTGATAATAATTTCGTAAAATACGCATTTTTTTCTGATGAGGCTACGTTTTTTTTTGAAGACAATAAGAGATGGCTGAGAGCATATCGCACTCAACATCCCCATAAAGTGAATGTGTGGTGCGGCATAGTCCAAGAAAAAATCCTGGGTCTCTAATTCTCTGACGTGAAACTAACTGGTGCAAGATATTTGGAGGCGACCTTATTCCTGAAATAATAAATTTAGAAGAATATGATAATCCGAGAAATCACCTTTTCTTTCAACAAGATGGTGCACCTCCTGTAGCCAGATCGCTAGATTTGACACACCTAGATTACTTTTTGTGGTGGTACTTTAATCGCCTTGAATGACAACATTTATAAAAAATAGCGAATACGTCACAAATAAGGGTCCTATATCAAAAAGTGCTTTGTTTAAAACAAAATTGACGTGTCAGAGGACTTATTTATGAAATTAGATAAAATCAGTTTTTTTATGTAACCTTGCCTTTTTCGTAAATTAATTGTTTTAATTGAAATTGATTGCGAATTGGATAGAGATAATATTTAATGCATATAAAGTACCTATTCGAATGCAGTCTTTTATGCCAGAACTACATACAATAAATAACGACAAGAGCTGAAAGCAACCCATTAAGTGAAATAGCAAACGTAATTAACAAACTAATGATCCATTTTGTGTACAGAGCATACACAAAAGATAACGAGTTAGAATTGACAAATACAGATGTAGGTAATCCCCTCGAGTATTGTAATGAAAACAGCAAACGTGGCATTAGGCAATGGATTTCGTGGGCCATCTCGTTATCTGTGTAGACTTTCTTTTTGGGGAAAACATATAATTAAAAAATTATCAAAACATCTGAAATGACAACATTTTATATAAATTTTAAATGAAATGATAATGATATCTTCTTTACCTTAAGAAATGAATACAAACAAGTACCTATTAGGTTTAAACAAATTATTAATTCGGTCGGTGTCGCTACCATCGCAGTCTTGAATATTCAAGAATGTTCTATTTTGATTCAGATTATCCCGACAGTTAGTGTTGCGACAAAATTCAGAAAAATATTTTGTAACTTCGTGTTTTTATCACAGAATAATCAAACCCAGAAGCGAAACTTTTGTCGGAATCTTTGATGTTTTAGGGTCAAAAGTTCTTGACCTCGAACCAAAATTGGCCATTACTTTGACAGTAACGATATCTGGGCGGTAAATTTAAATTAAATATAAGGACGTATTTGTATTAAAAGAGGAACAACATATTTGAAAAATGTAATTTTTAGAGGCATTTGAATAAAAAATAATAACAAGCAGTAGTGTGAAAATAAAAGTTTGTGGTTATATATCTGTGATATACCAAAAGTTCCACTTCAAATGGCGTGGAAGTAATAGGTACTAAAAAACTCACAACATTTTTAAAGAATAATTTAATTCTCAAAATTTTTTAGGAAAACTGACCTTACTTATAATATTTAGTGCTATTAAAGCGATCTTTGGACTGTTTTGTTTTGAACACGATAAACTTCACTTCATTGTTAGAATATGTTTGATAATTGATATGAGTTGAATATTGCGTATATGCAAGTAACATGCATTTAACCGATTCTTTGTGAATAATAGGATTATTTTTGTAGCTTTTACTCTGAGAATAGGGTACACCATTTTAACTTCGAAATAATATTATAATACTTCATAGTTGACACATGCTCAAATAAATGTGTACTTGGCGGCAACGGAGAGTTTCGCTTCTGGGTTTGATTATTCTGTGTTATTATTGTGTGCTAATTCGAATATTACATTAAGATGTAATTGGTGTTTGAAGAGTTTTGAAGAGCATGCATAAAAGCCTAAACATTTTCAAATTTAGTGCAGAATGATATAATTTTCTATCAAATTTAAACGTACGTCGATTAACAACCACCCTAACCTACAACTTTATTTGTCTAATTGATTTCATAACAAATTTTTTCAATTGTTCTATTCCTTTTTGGAACTATAAATAAAAAAGTAAAGGATAAAAGTACATATTTTTTATCTAAAATTTGGATTAATCTTTTCCAGATTGACACAGATTAATCAAAAAGTTTGAGATTTTCGAATTAAGGAAGTGTGTACCGGGTCCGCTAGTGTAAAATAATGTCATACCGACAAAAGCTTTACACAGTACATATTTGCAATACTTGCAAGTATTGGTTTCTGCTTGTTTCTCGCCTATATCGATTTTAACTTTGTTTTCAATCAGAGCAACCAAATTACTGGTAATAAATCGCAGTGGCAGTTTTAAAACACCCGAATTTTTCGTTTCATTTTTGCGCACCGATTGTTTTCAAAATTGCTTTTATGGTATGCTTTGTTTATTTTGCGAACATGATTAATAAGATCGATTGTTTTCAGGCTTGAGGACAGAAAAAAATTATTCCCGACGAATAACTGAGCCCGGTTCGACTTTGTCAACAAAGCTGTGAATGAGTGGGTAAACGGTAATGAACATCATCATCATGAGTAAACTCTATATGGAAAGTCTGTCTGCGTTTTCCGGATTATTATTATTATTTTTACTGGAAACGATTTTTTTTTGTTAAAAGCAACGGTTTATGTGCATGTCCTTTCATCAAGTGTTTACGCTGTGTTATGATGCAGGCATCACGTATACATTATCAGTTAGATAAACTTTAATGTCGGCAAGTAATTAACGTCAGTTTGATGGATGTGTGTAACGGGTTTGTTTTCTGAATGTTCAATCTGCCTCGTCCGCTTGTTTCGTTTAATTTTCCGGGCACTGTATGCTTATTAGTAGGGATATAAATTACATTGCATTTTAATGACATGAAGCAAGCACTGAATAAAATTTTCTTGTCTTTTTTGATATTATAACAAAGATCTGTAAATTGACTTTTTCTTTTTAATCGTCGAGGAGGGATAAAAAGGATACTCTTCGAGGTTTCATTCTTTTGTACGCAGGACAATATATATAATATATAGATGTAAAGACCGACATCTAGGATTTTCGGGGAAACAAGCACATAGAGGTTCCGAATCTGGATCAGTTCCATGTAATTGCTGTTACTCGTAATTCCTAGGTTGGAATGCTGAAATTTTCAGGTTAACTTCACCTGTCAGAGATATTAAATACTCTCTTCGAGGTGTCATTCTTTTGTACGCAAGACAGTATATATAATATATATTGTTTCTGGTTAGGGAACCTTCATCAGTTGCGCTTCCCACAATTGAATTTCCTATCGAACATTTCTTTAGGTATTTGATACATTTTGTTAAATTTGAATACGCGAGATGTAAAGACCGACATCTAGGATTTTCGGGGAAACTAGTACATAGAGGTTCCGAATCTGGAACCGTTCCATGTAATTGCTATTACCCGTAATTCCCTAACCAGAAACATGATAGATGAAGTTAACCTGAAAATTTCATCGTGACATTCTAACCTAGGAATTACGGGTAACAGCAATTACATGGAACGGCTCCAGATTCGGAACTTTTATGTACTAGTTTCCCCGAAAATCATAGATGTCGGTCTTTACATCTCACTTCTTCAGATAAAAAGGATGTCAAATAATTTTCTTGTAATAATCGAACAAATAGTGTGAATTTCGATTATTTCGAATACAATTAATGAAGTTGTCTATAATGTCCATTTATTGCCTTGTCGTCTTGGTAAATGTCTTTATCATTGAGAGTTCAGGGATTTTACTCTTTGGATGACATTTATTATCTTTTTATTCACTATATTCTCTATCGGTCACAAGGGTAATTCAAACCCGGACATCGGAAGGACTGACAGGTTAAGATCGTTTTCTTCGGTTGGTGGTGGTGCATGACCGTTCTTATATGTTCGAGCAATTTATCTGGTTAATTTCCATAAAGAACGAGACTCTCGCCTACTAACTAGGTTTACTTCGACAATCTAAAGGCCTGGTACTTTTTTAGAGGGTGTCTGACGTAATAGATTGAGCAATAAAAGATCTGTTATGCCCTTAGATGTTCTGGCCCACACCTGCATGATGATGAGAGAATCAGCTTGTCCTGCCTGGCCAATCGTCCTGGGTAACCCGCTAAACCTCTTCGGGTTAGTGATTGTCGTTTGCAATCGTGTCCCATGACCGAGGAATTCCCAGCAAACGCCAGTCTTTTGTTCCCGTTGATTTCGTCTGTATCCTTTGTATCGTTTCCGTTAATTTAGTCTGTATCCTTTGTATACACTGCTCCTCGCTACTACCATTTGACTGAAATAGTCAGGTCTGCGGACTAGTAACCTATGGAGTTTCGGCGTAGATCATTTACGGGAAGTAAAAGTTGTGACAAGTCTTATTTATTATATTATTTAGACCTTTATCTAAGTTCAAGTTTTCGTGTAATTTCAGTTTTTTGATTCTAGGTTCGGAAATCTTGTCAGTACTTTTACAACACATACTAGACTCGATGGCTATAGAGTTTCTTTCGAAAGCCATTTATGCAAGTTTGATCCTTCTGGTAGTACCGAATGTAACATATAAATTAAATGACAAACGTAAATATAATCTAGTACTTCAGGGGTCTACTTATGGTAATATCCATTAGTCCCTCAAAGTTTTCTTGTACTTCCCTCATCTTGAAATGGTTGATCTCACAACGTTTCAATAGCTTTGTATCTGCTATCGTCATCAGGTGAATGGCATGGCAAATTATCAGCAAATCTCAGAAATTTTGATATTTTTCATCTGTTTTAAGTTCTTTGTAAATATAGTCTAACTTCAGAAAGATGCTTTCTAATGCCAAAACCAATATCTTCGTCCATATTAGTTCACCTTGTCTGAGCTTCCTGGAATATATTGATCAGCTTTTGAATATATTGACCAGCCCTTGTTGAATTAGGGCTGCCTTATGGGTATATTGTGTTGTAGAAGGATTTCTAGGATTCTTTGAGCCCCAAGGCAAGTACTATTTGATATTTTTATATCCAACTGATAACTTCTTTTAGAATACATACACATACATTTGTGATCAATTGAGTTGAGACCATTACTAAATCAGGCTTGTTGTCGTGGTTAATTGGAATCTAGTATACTTTGTTCTCTGTTTTGAATAAGTAATTTTTATATCTGCAGGAGTCTTATCGATCTACAATTGCGAACTTCTCATCTTGTACTATCTTTCTTGTTGAGTAATATATTACTGCTGCCTTCCTGTTCTTCATGTTCTTGACAGGTGACTCCATTTCTTCCTAAAGTATTTTAGTATTTTACTTTTCATTGGTCCTTATAGATTTTAGTGTACTGCACCATTC
Source organism: Octodonta nipae (assembly GCA_034190945.1). Lineage (NCBI taxonomy): Eukaryota > Metazoa > Arthropoda > Insecta > Coleoptera > Chrysomelidae > Octodonta > Octodonta nipae. Next base: position 25,268,112 of record CM067223.1, read on the forward strand.
CATTTAATCATTCAGTTAATCTTATTTTTCCTTCTGTTAGCTAGCGATACTAGTATTTTCTCCAAGAGTACTTTGTTTTGAGCACTTTTGTAACTCGATTTTCAGTCAGAGGTTTCACCAACTTTTCGTCGTAGTCTTCTATTTACGAATTTTATTTGGACTTTTGTCTGTTGTCCTTTTCAGTTATCTTCTTTTTTGTATTAAAGCCTGTGTTTCCGAGCTTAGGTTGTTGGGTTCGATGTTTTGTTCCTCCTATTTCTTTCGCACAGATCAAATTTGTGTTCTTAGTTGTGTTTTAGTAGTGCTCGATATTTTATTTCATAATGTTAGTATCTGGAATGTTGATGAGGAGTTAAATCTTTCCAGGTTCGTATTATGGACTAGTCTTGCTGTGACAAACCTATGACTGCCTTCTGAACCGAATGTTTTATGAGAACTTACATTTTTGATGGTGCAGATTAATGATGAACAATACAAACTCAATTTTATGTTTAAGCACTTTTTGGGAAATAATACAACAAATTCACGATATTACTGTCCAAACGTCTAGGTGAGACCCCGTTGTCAATGGTAACTAAACTATAAAAAAGGCTCAATTCTAAAATTTAAAATTACAATGATTGACAATATTATTTGATTTATAAAGTAACTAAGGGAAATTTAATTTTACGCTTGACTAACCCATGTGAAGCTTCACGGGCCCACTTCTTACAGGAATTTTTCCTGAAGAGGAATTTTGATTTGTACATTTTCTGACATTGAGGAGACTATAGTAATGTAGTACCATGAAAACTTCCTTATGTCTTTTTCTCCCTTGGGAACTGCAGACGCCGATTATGTCTTTGAAATAGTTGATTGCAGTACCGGATGCCAATTTGTGTACGTTCTATAGTTGCCCAGTCGTCGTCAGAATTAGTTATGTAATTTGAGTGGAGCATATTTTCGAAAGTCACACTGAAAATATCGACTCGAACCTTAGAGCATCTACTTCTGTGGCTAATCTGCAATGAACAAATATCGTGACAAGACTAAAGAAGAGAACAATAAAGAGAGAATCATCACTTGGTGGTGGAAGCAGCCAACGCACCACATGCTGGACGTATTTCATTGAAAGCAGCTCTTAATCTAGAGAAATAGCCTCTTGCTCTCTCTCTATTGCCCTCTCTTTTTAGTCTTGTCAGGACATTTGAGCATTGCATGCTGCAGGCTACCTCCAGAATAAGCTGTAGGACTCTAACAGATATACCGCAAAATTCAAAGATTTTATTGTTTCATCTTCTATGGATCGGCAATCTTATTACTGTCGTTTTTCCACTCTGTGTTCACTATTGTTATAGCAGATTGCCTAACACCGGTGCTTACTTGGAGAAAAGTCTACAGTTCGACGAGCAATAAGGGGACTTGAAGTGTTTTGATGAAAAAGGACGTGTAGATCGCCATCTAGATAAGGCTGTAAAGTACTTAGTAAGATATTATCGAGATAACGAGTAGCTGTCTTAGTGCTCCTATGAAGAGAACTCCCCCAAAACAACAACAATCGTGCATACCTAAGCAAAATTAGAGTGCAGTAAGACGCTACCTGGATAAAGAATATCATAATACATGAACAAGACTACGAGGTCACCGGACTTGACACCATTGGAGTTTTCAGCTTGCCTCATATATCTACTCAAAAGTTGGTGCCAGCTCTCCTATTACTAGTAGAGAAGTTTACACTTGTTAATTTTCATTATTATAATTATAATCATTCGAATATACGAGATTTATTATTTTAAGCTTTACATCGAGACTGCTCAACTTGTGTGAGTTTCTGTATAACTAGTTCGTGTTTAAGAATATTATTTTTATTCTAAATAACAAATTTTTAGTTTTTTTCTGGCGCTGATTTCTGACATCTAGTTTATTTTTATGTTTTTTGGATAAATTATACACAATTCAATTTCAAATTTTGTGGTCTTGTTTCCCAAGAAACCATACAAATATATAAATTTTTAGTTGACACGTTCAGTTTAAATTTATTATTAAGAAAAAGCATTACATGTTTCAGTTATTGAACTGTACTTCTTTCATAAAGTTGTAAGCTTCTTAGCTATTCTTAAATCTACAATCTACAGTGCTTTGTCTCAGCAATCCGATAATATTCTATTGTGTTACGGCTTTGAGCGACCAAGCACGCAATCTGTTTTTATAGTAAACGGAATACGCCGTAGTAGTTTTGTTCTATTGAAGTCTCTAGCAAACTTGATAAGGTTAGGAAACTCAATATTACTTAGTTTGATAACGCTTTCTGGCCTTTTCATTAAATATTTAATAGCGCATCATTAAAGAGAATCATGCACATTAGGTTAACAAAGTTGTGGAACAATGTAACGTGGTTCACCAAGTGATATTCACTTTTCTTACAAGAATATAGGGTGTTTCTTGTAATACCAAAATGTTATGATATATTCCATTATTAATATTTCTGCATTCTGCTGTAGTGTTATATCTGAAAGATTGTTGACGAGGTGTTTGATTATTTTACCTGCCCATTATGCAAAATAATCAACGATCTCCTCTTACGACTGTGATATGGGCCAATTTTCACAACCAATTTTAGAGAATACTAGCCGTTACTCGCGGTTTCACCCGCGTACGGAATATACAAGTCTTTGCAAAAAGAAATAACTTATGAAACATATGGGTTATCCTATATAATATTTCTGACAATTTTTGAACCACCTTGTAAGTACAATTTCTCTCCATACTATATTTTAATCACCCTTTATATGCAAGTTTTTCTAACATTGTATTAATCACACTCTAAAACTATAATCTGGTTTCGCTCCATGTTTCAGGTATTCTATATTTTAGAATGCAACTGTTCATTCCCTATATAAATAATTTTTTCAAGCTTTTTGATTCATTCTAACGAAAATGCTTGTGGTACCCTTGGTGTGTAACAAATGTAAAAACAGTTTGGTATGCTAATACTAAACCTTTATTTAAAACTCACACAAATTGCAACGGCTTTTTGGCCACCCCATATAACAATTTTAATCAAAATTTTCTTTAACGGTCTTGAAATCTACATTAAAACCATCCTGTATATACTGCTGCCAATTAGTCAAACATCCATCCTGTATAACCATAATTTTCAACCACCCTGTATGTTCATCTGCTTACGGGCCACCAAATATAACATTTTTTAAACACTTAACTATACTCTGCTCCAGACACTATCTTTCAACCATCCGGCATATGGAGCAGCTGTAATTATACTCTGCTACATATTTCAACTATCCCATATATGAAACTACTTGTGGACATAAAATATTTTTTAACCACTCTATAAACTTTAATTCCACTCGATCTCATATTTCAACCACCCTATATAAACAACTTCTTCTAAAAACTGCTTACAGAATACATTTTTTTCTACAAAAAAATTTATGCACCCTGTGCTAATATTCTACCCTTGTCTCAACCATATTTTATATGTAGCAACTTATGAGCCAAACAATATATCATTTTGTTATCCACCCTATATAAATGTACTTCTACTCCGCCCATTTATGAACCACCTGGTATATGCAACTATTTATGGCCCACTCAATATAACTTTTTTGAACCACCCCATATAACTAATTCCACTCCCCCTGATTTCAACCACATTGTATATATGCAGCTGCTTGTGTACCATAAGCATAACTTTTTTAGACTTTTTAAATCCATGTCATTATACTCCGCACTAAGTTTCCTATATAGAACACCCAGGAAAATTACGGTGGATATATCAGTTTCCCCCTTATTTCAACCATACTGTATATATGCAGCTGCTTATGGTACACCTAATATAATTTTTTTTAAATTTTTTAAATTAATGTCATTCTACTCGGGACTGAGTTTCCTATATATAGAACACCCTGTATAATTACGGTTGATACATCAGTTGATTTTTTTCTAAATCGAAACATGTTACATTGGCATATTCCGAATTTTGAATAAAAGCTAAGCTGATTCATGTATCTAATGTTTGGTGCTTGCGTTGGAACCAATAGAGTAATTGTGTTATCCAACATGGTAGAAGTTTTTTCCTTATATCTACCGTTTCTGTCAATTTATTTAGATAAAATATCTACAGATAAGTCAAACTATAGGCTTTGCAACAACAAAAAAAGATTCAGCAAAATCAGTCCTGTAGTTCTTACGTGATGTCCGAACAAACAAACAAACAAATAAACAAACAAACAAACAGACAACAAAATTTTATAATAGTATAGATGAGAATTTTTTGCCAAACAAGAAGGGAATTTGTATTCAAACCAGAATTTAAGAAGAAATTTCCAGTTAAAACCCACAGCGATAATTAACGACTCCAAAAGATAAGTATCACACAATGTACAAAACACTATACTATATATTATACAGAGAGTCCCATAATTAATGGACAATACGATAATTTCAGTGAGAGGTGGTGAAAATATACCGACTAATAAAAACCGATATACAGGGTCCTAAGGTGGGTATTTGTTTTTTGACAATTTGTAATATTTGAAAAACGGCTCTATAAGCTGAACTCAAATTTGGTACAGCTATATTTTCAAAGGCGATAAATCAGAATTTGTTATCATTTTTCATAGTACTCTTACGAAGGTGTTTGTCACGAAGGTCGAATTAGGCAAATCCATGTTAATTTTTTTAACACCCCGTACAATTTGCGGTTTGACGATAAATAATGAAACTGTCATAATTTCAATACAAAAAACGTATACTTGTTGAAGCTCTATATTTCAAGGCGTTTCGAGATATTGCCAGACTGGCGCTTAGTAATTTAAATAAAACATTAACGGTTTCAAAAACATTCAAATTAATTATGAAAACAAAAAAAAATAGATTCACTTCATAAAATGTTAAAATTGACCACCATTAGCATCAATGCATTTTATTGTGAAATTGAAGTTTTGTCTTGAAAAAGGTTGCAAGGTTGTTTTTAAGAGTATTAGGGGCTGCCTGAATTTTCGCTAAAAGCTTGTTTCAGGTTTTAATTTTACTGCTATACACCAAAGATTTCATGTATCTCTTTACTTGAAAGTCCATAGGATTAAGTTCTGTAGTACGAGGCGGCCAAGGGAACTGCCATGTCTAATCCAACGATGCGGCAAGTAGTCATGTAATTATTCCTGGACTATAAGTGGATAATGTGACGGCGCGCCATCGTGCATAAATCAGATATGCCTTGCAATAAGAAGAACGAACTTTTTCCAGTAAATTACCCAAATTATTTTCCAAAAATTCTAAATACTTTAATGCATTTCATGTCGTTGTTCAAACGGGCCAATGAAGTGATCGCCAATAATTCCACACTAGATTTTAATGGAAAATTCATGCTGAAAATAGGCTTCACGATATTTATGAGGATTATCAAAATGATAATACATAGTTGTTATTCCTTCAATTGAAGACTCCACGGGGTGTGAATGTAGCTTCGTCAGAAAATAGGATGTTTTCAAGAAACGTTGAATGTCTTGAATGATTTTATCTTGCATCTACTGACAGAACTGTAGTCTACGTGGTAAGTCATTGGGCAATAAATTTTGTACAGGCGTAAAGTGATACGGATACAATTTTTTCTGTACGTAAAATTCGTAATATACTCGATTTACTTACACCAGTAGCCGCTTGCAGGCGCCAAGTACTTAATGCAGTATTTCCCAGAATTAGAACTTAAATATTATCTTCATGATCAGCTGATATTCTTTTAGGTCGGCCACCAGGATTTTAGGTGTGAAACGAACCTATTTCACCTGAATTTGTGTATAATCGTTGAAATATTTGACGATTTGGACTGTGCATATCGTCTAACTGCAGCCCTTGAATTATAATTTACTTGTGCATAAACACAAATCATATCCTTTAGTTCACTATTTCCAAATTCTTTAATTCTAGGCATATTTAATGAAGGCTATTCCAATTACTCACGTTGAAAACACAGTAAATAAATCGACAGTATGAGAAGAAATCAACAGTTCATGTCAAATTCACAACCTACTTAAAAAATATCTTTTTTGAGGCTGCTTGCTGTGCTATGCAGTACGGTACGGTACGGTATTTGGATTGCATTATCTCGAAAACGACTTGAAATATGGAGATTCAACAATTATACGTTTTTTGTATTGACATTATGGCAGTTTCATTATTTATCGTTGAAACGTAAATTATACGGAGTGTTAGAAAAAATATCATGGATTTGCCTTATTCGACCTCCGTAACACATATTCTTGTTTATCGCCCTTGAAAACAATACTGAACCAAATCTGAGTTCAAATATGGAGCCGTTTTTCAAATATCACAAATATTCGAAAACCAAATACCCACTATATATATCGTTTACTACAAACATTTTACTAAGGCATGTTTGTGTTAATCGGTATATTTTCACCACTTCTAACTGCAGTTATCGTATTGTCCATTAGTTATTGGACACCCTGTATACAAGATTACTAGTTGATTATATTATAATAAATTTTATGTGTCCTCAAAAATAATTTTTATACCTAAATTAACTTCTTTATTTCCACAACAAAAATTTACAATCTATACTACTTTTCTTAGACTAATACTTCCAGCGAATATTATCATAAATCAAATGCAAACATCAGCCGGCCACTACTACTCCTGCTCCTGCCGTGCGGCCGCATTTATACTCTATCTTAGTTGTTCTTGTACTATCCTTGCTGGTCTAACGTATATTATCACTAGTTGTTGAAAGGAATGGCATTTCCCGTACTTTTTATATTCGCAGTAATTAAGACTAGAAATGCGTTCTCTCAAAATATCTATGAGGAAGAACTTCTATACAGAGAATTAGCAATCTGGGAAAATTTTCTAAATTGCCTTTCTCTACTTTGTTCCTCATTTACAATTTCAAATACTTATGTGTTCTAAGTAAAATCTGAAGAGAGAAAACCCTGCCTAATGGACAGGCAACACAATTTCTCTTCTTTGTTTTATTAACAGTTTTATTCTTGTATTTAGTATTCTTCTTCGTTCTGGTTTTTGCCATATATCGACTGTCATTTTATTGTTTAACCCTATGGAGTTATTTATTTTTTCTTCGCATTCGGATACGCGTTCGTGAGTAGATCAATTCTTGAAGTTTGTTTGTAAGATCATGTTGTTTCACTTTTGCTTATTTTGTGTTCATTAATTCCTACATTTAATGGTCTCGATGTTTCTCCAATATATACTTTATTGCATTCGCATGGAATCTTGTATATGCAGTTTTCTGAGTTCTGTAACAGTATTACTCAGGACAACCACATTGTAGTTACAATTATACCATATACAAAATGTCTCTCAGAAACATTGAAAAGATTGGGCAACAGATTTAATGACAAAACAGCATTCAGAACAAGAAATGCACTGATATTACTAATATCGAAAACAAAACCTACCAACAAAACTTAAAATTCAAAAAACTGCAATAACTTTTATATTGGAGAAACATCGAGACCATTAAACGTACGAATTAATGAACACAAAAGTTACATAAGGAAGCGACAATTTGTATAATCGAAAATTTGTGAACATGCTTGGAACCTAGACCATAAAATACAATTTGACAATTTAACTATACTTCACAAACAACAACATAACACAAAACGAAAAATAAAGGAATCTGCGTTAATTCTTTTGAATGAAGACGATTGTATCGCTTCTACTTCTGTAGAATTCAATTGTACCTGTTTACCGTCAATTAGGGAAGAAATTAGTGTTGGCTATCTCCTTTTGAACAACCCAGTATCGGGATAGTTCATAAGGTTTTTTCTATGTTTTCCTTTATGACGTTAATCGGATCACTGATGTAAAAGAATTATTTGATAAAATTTTTGGCGAATGCGCTATCTTGTATCAAAGTCTTACCCAGGAACGCCACATATAAATTCTAATGACAACTCTTTCAAATTCTTCCAACTTGAGAGCTGTTTAACTGTAATATTTGTCATATATGAAACTTTCATTTCACATTTTATATTTTCAATACATGTTTAAACCCATTGAAAACGAGGTCACAATAGACCTCGAAACGTTTGGTTTTTTCTTGAATATACAGCTTTTTCTTTGGATTGTGTTGTTGTTTCCCAAGAACACATCCATGGTTGTTATGTACCACTTCAGATGTAAAACTGTATATATAAAAATGCCAAACGTTTTAATGGCTAAGTCTGACTTCGTTGTGAATGGACTTATATTTAAATGTAAATTTGAAGGTGAATGTTTCGCAAGTTTACAATACAATGAAAATAATGTTTGGATGATTTATGACAGTATTGGATGATACATATAAAGATTTCCATGGATGAGTTATCTTCCACATTTTTTCAGTGCCTCTACGTTGAACTATTTTGACGAGGATGTGGTATTTGGTTTTTTGAGTTATCAATTTTCAATTTTTTTTTTATATTTTGGTTTGTTTATTTGAAAGTTTTGGATTCTGTTTTTAAATTAATTAATTTATTTGAAATTTTTAAATGTATTAATTGTATCAAAGTATTAAAATTTTTAAAAATATTTTTGAATTTATTGAGTATTGTACTTGTTCAATTTTGTACGTTTTTGTAAATTGCTAAATTTATTGAAATTCTGAATATTTAGAAATTTTAGTTTTTTGTTGTTTGCAGTATTTGAATTTATAAAATTTTTGAGTTGTTTGCGCTTGTTAACTTATCTGTGTTTTTTTTATTTTTTTAAATTTTTTAATTTTTCTAGTTTTTTTTATTTTCATTTTTTTAATATTTTCAATTTCTGAATTAATTAAATAATTTTAAAAGTTACATGAATTATCTAAAATTAAATTTAATAAAACTATTAATAAAGTTTAATTATTGTACCCAAAACATTTTAGTTTTTTAACAGGCATGGGAATTGAAAAACAATAAATAAAAATATAATTTACTCTAACGTTCCTAGTTATCGCATTAACTTGCGTTTTTGACTTCCTTCTTAAGAAATATTAAGAATATAAACACAATCCAAGTACATTAATGTGTCTTACCTCATGGAGATATCTTATCTTGCTTTAATATGAAATTAAATCCTAACAAAGACTAAATGGCATTGGTCTTTAATAACATTGTGTTCTAGATAATCACCCACTTCATAGACCTTGTATGAATATTAATCATTATGATACTCAATATCAAACTAAAAACAAATTTGATCTCATATCTTACTTCTCAGTCTACAATAAAGTAAGCACTTATCACTTCTTCCGTTGACGGGCTTTACGAATTCCCCGAGCTATTTGTGATCCAAAACTTTTGTTTGTGCTTTTCTCATAAATAACTATACTCAGACAATGACGTAGCTTTATATTTCGACTTGAATTCTAGATCTCTCCTAATTAATTAATCGCACAGAAATGGGAACCTATTTATTCTGGTACAGAATTGCTTGCGAATGAGCAAAACAATAGTCAATATTAGGTATCGCGTTATATCTGTGAACAGAAGTTTCGTAAATGCCTTGTCGTTAGACGTGTTTGCAGAAGTTCAATAGAGTTGAATTACGGGATTGCTTGAATAATGGCAAACACGTGCTATCAAGAGCGACCTTATTTGGGATATTTGATTTGTGCTCCCGTGGAGAGTTCACTGGCCAATTTCTAGCAAATATATCATCCAAATGATGCATCCGATTGCGAACTCGGAAAGAATTCATGGCGCTCCTTATCTCTGGAGATTTCTATGTCAGATTGGAGAGTCTTGACAGAGTCTTATCGTGATCTCATTATTAAACATCGAGATCACCAAGTAATAAATTTGTCGGAATACTTTTGTAATACAGAAAAACAGCATTGAAAATAATGTTACGTGTTTATTAGAAGCGTATATAAGGATATAAATATTTATATTTAATACGCTGCAGTTTTTTAAAGCACCAAAAAGTGCTTTCAACGTATAAGTTGACAATACTAGTAGCTGAATTCTCTTGACATTATTTATCGCAATATAAACCGATCTAACAAATGTTTAGCAAAAATAATATTATAAATATAAATAATTTGGTCAAGTGCGAGTTGGACTAGCATATTAAGGTTTCCGTACCACCTTCAAGATTCTAATATTCCAGTTTCAGACAAGCAGGGAATGAGTACATTTTCTTATATTTACCCTAATATATTTTAAAGGAAGCGTTTTAAATTTATAAAGAATATAGACTTTCATTTTCCACACATAGACTTTTTATTTGATCTGCTTCAGGATTCGCTTGATTTTTATAAGAATTATATTTAATTTTCTAATTTGGCCCCCAAAAATTAACAGTAGAGTTTTATTTTACTAATAAACTTTCAGGGAAGCCTTTTATAATCTACTGTTTAAATTTTGAGGCTCTGTAGATTGGAAGATAAAGGGCAAAATAGGTCAAGTTTTATAATATAAATTATTAAATCTGTTATTCAAATTAATGAAAAATACAAATAAAATATATTTTTCAAAATTTAAATTGTGTAGTTTCTAAAGTGAGAATTAAGTCTATGTTTAATATTTTTGTTAATATATTTTAAACAAATGATTTAAAAATATGATATATTTGTAATTCACATAATGAGCCTTTTATCTGATATATTACATGATGCGTTTGAAAATTGAATTTTTATTATCCATTTAATTGTATAATTTGTCCCTAAAATTACTATGGGGGTTTTCTAATAATTTTTCTTATACATTTCAAGTGAGACCCAGTACCCTTAGATATTTTATTAGTATTACATGATGCGTTAAAAAATATTTTTTTTATTTTCGGTTTAATTATATAATTTGGTCCCCGATATTAATATTAGAGATTTCTTCGTATTTTTCCTGTAAACAAAAAAAATCAGGTCTTATAATTTGGGGAATAAATATATTTTAAAATATTCATTTAAAAAAATGAAAAGATATATTTGTATTCCTCATAATGAGCCCTTTGATTTGATATATTACTTGATCCGTTAGAAACAATTGTATTTTTGTATTTTTTATTTAATTCTATAATATGCCCCCCCCAAATGAATATTAGGGGTTTCTCCTTATTTTTCCAGTAAAGTTCAGGTGAGGCTCTATACCTCTATTTTTTTTTCAAAATTTTACAGCTTATTGTTTCGGAGTTTTTGTTAATATCTTTTAATTTATTTATTTTAAAAATATGATAAAAATATATTTGTTTTCGTCATAATGAGCCCTTTCATTTGATATATAACATGATGCGTTAGAAGCAATTTTAATTTTATATTTTCCATTTAATTCTGTTATTTGCCCCCCAAAATTAAAAGTAGAGGTTTCTCCCTATTTTTCCACTAAACTTCAGGTCAGATCCTATACCTCAATTTTTTTTCAAAACTTTACGTTTTATAGTATTGGAGATAAGGGGGGGGGATGGGTAAATTTTGGTATTATTTGTTAATATCTAACTATTTTTTTAAATATGAAAAAATATTTGTGTTCCTCAGAATGGGACCTTTCATTTGATGTATTACATGATGCGTTTGAAAAAAAAATATTTTTAAATTTTCATTTAATTCTATAATTTGCCCCCCAAAATTAATATTAATGGTTTCTCCTTATTTTTCCAGTAAAGTTGGGGCACCGTTCTATATTTCCTATTTTTTTTCAAAATTTTAGTTTGTCTCCCCAGAAGTACCCCTAAAATCAAAATTTCTTCTTTTACGATATGTACTCCTGATCGGGTCACCAACTATACATTAATACCAAATTTCAACCTTTTCCGTCTAGTAGTTTAGGAGAAAATAGCTGTGACAGAGGCAGAAATCCGGAGTGAAATTATAAGGGTATCCGTATATTGTATATACGGAACCCTAAAAAGGAACCAACGGAAATTTCCAGGATTAACGGGCTTCTAACGATTGAGAGGAAATATAAATGCCGCAGCTGATTTGCATTTGACTCATCGTTGTAATATTTGAAGAATTATTGTGTTAAATACTATGATTTTTTGAATTTTTTGCGCGAAATTAACATTATTCTCGGTGTAAGAATTATTTTTGAGCCAACCTACTGAGGATTTGTAATATTTGGTGACAGAAGTAAGGATTAAGTGGATTTTAAAACCCCAAGTATGGCGGCTGATCTGGACAGGACACTGTCAGGTCCTGGAAGACCGTAACAAAAAGAAGACGCAATTTCGAGAATAAATCTAACAATCTATTGATGACAAATTAGAGAAGTTTGTAACCACTATGAACGATTACCATCATCAAAGATATTTTCTGAATTACATGATGTGCACAAAGCAAGATGAACCGCAGGCTGATGAATTAAAAAAACAACTACAATTTGATCAACTAAAGCAATTAGTAAGATAAGGTAACGAAGCACATAATAAGAAAATACAGATTATGGAATCAGAACTAAAGGTAATAATTGATGAAATAGAGATTTTCAAAGTTTCAAGTATAGTCTCGGAAATAAGGTTAAATCTGAGGTCAATTTAATCCAAAACACAGTACAAAATGTTAGTCAAAGGTTAGAGATGGAAATTGAGAAAATGCAACAAGATTTACGTAAAGTGACACCCCAAGTGGCAAAGAATTTTTTACAAAACGACTCACTTCTGATGATAGTTTATCTTGGTTTGTACATAGTAATTGAGATAAAACAGAAAGGAAGTACTAGAGTATACCGCTATAAACGAATAATGCATTTCCAACGTGACTATAGAGTCAGGTTACTGATCACAAGTTAGAGTTGGCCAACGTAATAATACCAATACCAGGAACAGTCAGCCAGTCCGTATAAGGGGTCGCTGACTAATCCACCAACAGCCCCCAGAACAGTACCCACCCGACAGGTTCTTGTGAAGGTGTATGAAGATTTTATAACAGAACAATACGTACAGGAACAATGGCTGACTCAGATATGGAATCAATCTTCTCACCCAAGAAAGGTAGAGAAGGGAATGTTGAAGAGAAATTGGGAAAGCAATGATGGCAGAGAAATCAAGTCTCAATGGGTAGTCTCAAAGGAAAAGGTACCCGTCGTCTTGACTGAAGTACACTTTGGGATTACCCGAGGTCATCTGAGCATGAATTTGACTCTGGATAAAATTCGCCAGTGATATTGGGTAAATTCGTTTGAAGATGTCAGAGCCTGGTGTATGCAGCAGTACAGTGTGGTGGGTCCGTTTTGATTGAACTCTAATTGATGTCGTCGGTCTATTCCACGAGTCTGAGAGGGGTAACAAATATATCCTGGTCGCTGTGGATTATTTTAGTAATGGCCTAATAGCAATGGAATGAAGACTCTCTACGATCTTAATGCAATTTCTGTTGGGTTTTATTATTTATTAGTATAGCCAGACTTGCTCTTTGCAGTTAATTCCATTTGCATTGACTGGCTCCCAATCATGGAGAAAACGATACAGTATGAATTGGGCTAGGTTCCCGGTGAGAACCACGAAATTTGGGAAATACTCGATGTTTAGGTTCCTTCCTTGGAGTCATTATCAAGAGACAATAATGAAACAGTTTTTCTGTCTAAGCGCATATGTTACTATATAGGATATTGAGTTACAATTGTGAACGAATAGAGCAATAGCTTTGTCATCTGTCTCTGGCATCATCTTTTAAAACATAAAATCAAGTACTGGAACAACTGTGGAACCTTTGGTGTGTCGCAGATAGATAAACATAAAGTTTTGTACTCTAACACCAATTTTTTATTTTTTCACTCTACGCACGTTTCAACATCTAAGATGTCATCATCTGGAGTAAACTGAAACTGTTTTTATTTTTGTGTTATGAAGTTTTGGTTTACTCTAGATGATGACATCTTAGATGTTGAAACGTGCGTAGAGTGAAAAAATAAAAGTTTGGTGTTAGAGTGCAAAACTTTATGTTTGTAAATAAAATAAAATGCATAAAACACTTATATTTACTAAATTCAAATTCACTCATACCTTCTTCACCTTTAATTCCCATTATAAAAAACACAAAAAAACAATTAATGAAAATACGTAAGTGATTTAGGCAATCTTTGAATTGGTAACCGCTGTTTTCACAAATTAATATTAAAATACCCAGATTTCATTTATCAAATAGTCCCGATGCCTAGATTAACTAAGGGGGTTAAAATAATTAAAATCTTTGCTTTTCATACGATTACAAAATTTCAACTGAAGATCTTATACTGTTTGCTGGTCTGAGCTGTTTAAAACATTTGATTGGATATCATTTCTTTTGTGTGTCCAATACAAACAATCCAGCTACATATGTATATATGAAACATCTGCATCAACACTCGGATGGTAATGGATAGTCCCGTTTGTTTGCTTGTGCAATATTTGCGGAATATTTTGGATGAGGAAAGGCAACCGGTAACATGTACTTTTTAATATTTGGGTCTCGGGAGCACACATCTCTAAATAAATGCGGGATTCACATTGCCCATATAAAGAGCCCTTTTATGTTTGTGTTGGTGTTCAAATTATGTTGGATATTTGGCCAGCTTTTCTATTTATTACGCAATTCTGTTTCGTTTATAGATTCATTTATAAAAGCTCTCTGGTGTGTTAATATTTTGACATAAGCCATCTCTTAATTTTCGTTTAACGTGAGATTAGTTTGGATGAAATTGACCCCGCAAGTATGTAGAAAATCTCCAATATTGGTATTGCTATAAATTTTCTGTGGGTACAAAACAATTTCTTTGATCTAAAATAATCATCTTTACACGAAAAATTCACAATCAATTCACACTACTTTTCTTACAATACAAATTAGTCAATAGCACATCAGTTTAACCACTATTGCCTGCTGGTGTATAATGTTAATACCCGAAATTTTATATCCGTTGTCATACAAACTAAATATACAGTGAGCACGCGTGGGTTGGAATAAATTCGTTTAAAATTCAGGTGTTTTTTAGGAAAAACGCTCGGGCATGTCGGTTTTTTTTGAGCTGCGATTTTTGTGATGATAAACTCATTTATACAGGGTGGGCCAGAAATAAATTGCGACCATCAACTTCATTTTTTCAAATGGAAACATGTGTTTCTTATTTTATTTTTGATTTTGTCCTATACCGAAAATTAACAGTTATTAAAAAAATACATTTATTTCAAAATTGAAGAAAAAAAAACATCAATATATCAAATTAAATGTTCAAATTGTAGACCATTAACTTCCTCACAATACCTAAGGCAGTTTTCAAATTCTCATAACACCTCGTTTAGCGTTTGTGACAGGATTCGTTGTATTTTGGCCCTAATTCTATTCGTTAATTCTATTCTTTAATTCCTCGATATTTTCCGGCTTATTGAAGTAGACTTTCGATTTCACGTAAACCCAAAGATAAAAATCTAACGAGCTTAGATCTGGAGACCTAACGGGCCATTCGATATTACCTCACCTTCCGATCCATCTATTTGGGAAAATATTGTCATGATAATCTCGTACTGTTCGCGAATAGTGCGGGGGTGCTTTATGCTGTTGAAACCATACCGAATCTGCCAGTATATTGGGGTTTTCACCATTCGGGTAAAGTTCTGTCGGATAAACAAGGTATTATGTCATTTTGTAACAGGTCTAAATACATTTCCGAGTTAAGTGTTCCCTCAATAAAAAAGGACCCACAATTGAAGTACCCACAATTCAGGTCCATAAGTTAACTTTCTTGGAAACTGTGTATAACTTTCCATAATCCAATGTGGGTTTTCTGATGTCCAATATTGAAGATTTTGCCTGTTTACTGAACCATTTAAACAAAATGTTGCCTCATCGGAAAAAACTATCTTATTTGAAAAGTGCGGGTTGGCATTGCATCTGTCCATCATTATTTCGCAAAATTCTACTCTCCGGTCCAAATCATCTTCAGTAAGTTCCTAAACTAAATGGTGCCATTTATTTCTATGCAAGCATTTTAGAACAGAAGATTTACTTATTGACTGTTCTGCGGCTATTTGTCTAGTAGATTTGTGAGGATTTTCTTGTAAATCGAGGAAAACATTTAATTGTATATCTCCTGGAAGATGTTTATTCTTGTTATTGTCTCTTACGTGGCCAAATTCTAGAAACTTTTTTTCTATTTTACTATCTACCGATCATGTAATAGGCCGCTCCGAGTATTTCATATTAAACAATTTGCAAACTTCAGCTTGGGTTTGAGTTCTGTCACCATATCCTACTATCGTCAAAATTTCTATTGGCTGCTTTTCAGTTAAATGCACCATACTTCTAGCACTGCCTACCACTTTAATTCTCAACGTCCCGATAAGAACCGTCTTCTCCATGACAGGGAGCCAGTAGATCCACCACCTTCATCTTAACACTCGAATTCCTGCGAATGAGGTATGTTACCTAGTTGGTCCTTTTAACCGTTTCGCATGGCCCATCCCCAGTGAGCTTTGGAGACTTGGCCTTTCTCCTGGGGGGGTTTGTATAGCCAGACCTTATCTCCCTCTTGGAAACCAACTAAATTTGCCTTGAGATCGTAGCGTGTCTTTATTCGATTGCTGGTTGCCAACATCTGCGTCCGAGATGGTTCGTATGCGGCCTACATACTTTGTCTGAGTTGGTCGGAGTAAATGTTAACTTCACGGGGCGGTTCTTCTGGTGTGCCAAAGGCTAAATCACACGGTAGTCTCTACTTCCAAAGCATGCAGCAGAGCTTCAGTATTATTCTTGAACTCAATAAGTCTCAGGATTTGCTCAACTTAAACATATTTTTGTGCTTTCCCTCTTAGTAGCACTTGGTGTACTTGACTTAGTAATTGTTTCTCATATCTCTTATATAATATTGAAATCATCTTTTCGGAGTTTTTATTTATTTATTTATAATCTTTATTACCCAACAGGACAAAACTCCCATTTATAGGGTGAAGCGATATAGACCTGTGAAACGTGATACCAGTGTAACGGCTTACTTTTGATCCCTCTGGCTTGAAGAGCCAGGGGCGATACAGCTGCTCAGTATATTTTCCGGGAGGCTGTGGGTACTATGTTTTTAGCTTGAACACTCACTTTGAGGGCGCCAGGCTGGGAGGACACAAAGAGAAAAGATACTAAATTCAATACAAGTTTATTTCAATATTCGTATAAAAATAACAATGCTTCCCTGAAGGGGTAGAAAAAAATCAACAATGGTTCCCTGAAGGGAATAAAATAAATGAACAAGTACTTTCAAAATGTGCTCAATGTAATTACTTACAGAGATCCGATATTTACTGGAGTATGGTCGAAGGGCTTCTGATTTGGCCTGGTTGCTGACTATCAGCGGTAATCGGTTATTTGGTCGGCCTGGTGTGGATTAGCCGTTCAATTGGGACCAATAGTGGACCCACTCGGCACAATGGTTCCCACTCTCTGCTGTAAATGGGATTATGGACAGATGGCTTTGTGTTGGTATCGTTACTGGGTCGTAAGGGTACTTGGATGGTTGGCTGTCTTAGTGTGGACTAGCCCTCCAGATAGAACCAATGGTAGACCCACTGAATGTCTTGAGGCTGCGTGCCCCCTTCGCTGGACTTGGAGACAGATTCCAGAGCCGGTGCCAGTCGAGTATGAAATGATTTAAAAGCAATCAGTAGTCTGACCGCATGTGTTTCACCAGAGTTGAACCGAAAAACCAGCTTGTCTGATGTTGGTGTCAATTACCCTATTTCCAGAACTCGTCAATTTATGAATGAGGTAATCTTTGTGTCATTACAATTACAACAAAAAATAAATAAATTTAATTGACTTGAACGGTATGTATAGGAAAAATCAGAGGTATTTACAATTAAGCATTTACAAAGAAAATACAAAATATAACCAAACTAATTAAATATCTACAACTTGATAAATTAAGCAACATGAAAAGAATATATATAATATTAAACTTTAACTGATCAGCTAAATATGAATACGATAAGGAATCTCAGATGAATTAGTGGTTCTTTCAAATAAACTTCAAAACAGAGAAATTAAATACATAATAACAAATAAGGCTGTACTGTGAACACCGGGTCTGGTAATTTCTGGTCCAACCAAATTCAACAAGCGACACAAAAATTAAATATATACTATCTATACTTGAGGTTTATAAGACTCTAGGTAAATAAGCAATAAGCAGCAACTTTAAAATATTTATCTGACCTTGTCTTACCCTTCAAGACGAACCATCCAATGGAAGCAATAAAAAACGTGAATTTAAATTTTCAATTAAAAATGGTGGATACAAAAACTTATAGAAAAACAGCAAAGCAGCAGGTAAGTGATTTAGTTACGAAAACAATTAGTGGCATTTACACATATACTCACGTATATGTTGCACCCTTTGAATCAAGTTAGCAAATAGAAAAAAAATGTAAATCACTTACCCCTGATTTGGCTTTTCTCCTTTCCAGCAACACTCTTTAGAGATGTCCACTCTATAAATGATCAGGAGGAAATCAGCTCCACTATTGTACGGTAATTTTTATCCTTATAATGGCTTTATCACTTCCACAAAAATGCTCCCGTCTTGTATGGGTTCTTTTCCTAAAAGTTCAAAATAAAGGCAGTATAATTCTTATACAAGACGTAAAAAGTTGGGCTAGTTAAGCAATTAAGCAATAAGCAGGCCAGGCAATTTACAATAAATAATCCCTTTTTGGGAAGTTTAGAAGGTCACTACGGTAGCCCAAGTACACCTGGACGTATGTTAACTAGCAACACAGCAATAATTAAAATGACTATTCGACAATTGAACTTTACTAATAAAAAAAATGAAAAAAGGAAAAAAATATTATTTAACCTAGCATATAGATAGCAGTTAAGTAAGATTACTAAAAAATTCGGCTGAAATTATCCAAACGATAAAATTACGATAAAGCGATATATTGGATAATTTCCTACCGATATTGTTGAGTTTTTAACCAAAAAAAAAATTACTGACCAGGGAAGCAGCACACCTTTCTTTTCGGAAGTCAAAATGCAAGGGAGAGATCTGTGCACGTTTCACGATCTCTAGTAAAAGAAGAGAGTGGGGATAATTCCATTTGCTTTTAAATAACTAATGAAGCTTATTTAAGGGTGATTTTTCAACGATGAAGATGTTTAAATATCCAAAAAAATTTAATAAATATTAATCGATGACCAAGACCGGTACACATTAATTCTACGCGAAACAATATGAAAATAGTTGCTGTTTACCCAACGAAAAATTCTAAGACGATTCGAACTATCAAGCTGTTTGCCTGCGGTACGTAGTTCGACAGGTCTGTACTCGAAATTTTTCCCACTGAAATAGCTTCATATTTATAAGATATTTTAGCAATTCAAAGCATGCTAGCGTAAGCGGTAGAAATTGAAATATTTACTTACATGTTCACCCATTTAGCTAAAGACTTCAGTTCATACCGGTAAAACATAGTTTAGCAAACGATATAAGTAGGAAAGCAATTTGTAAAATATGGAAGATAAATTTAAATGTGACAAATATTAGAAAAATAGCAATGTAACAGGGAGAACGGCAATTCACCCGTTACAAGGGTTACATAAAAAAAAGTACAGAGGAACACAATATATAACTAGTTAATTACCTAGTTGTAAATAATGTCAAAATCGTTCTCTTAGACATGTTATTATGTGATTTAGAGCACTAACATTAATATCACAAATATCACAAATTTTATTAAACGCATTACACATATTATATTACGGCGACTTTATCATGATGTTGGTTCTGGTAGTTGATGTATAAAAAAAACGTGAAGTTATTAGTACCTATACAAGATCTTGGAACATCAAAGTTAAGTTTGCTAAGTAAATCAGGACAGTTTATTTTATTATGAATAAGATTGAATAAGAAATTAATTGATAAAAATACTCGTCTAAATCTATGCATTATAAACAGAAAAAAATAGAAACTTAAAAAATTTTCGCTGTACTTTCTTTTTAGAGCGAATGTATGACCAAAAAACAGTGGGATCCTCAGTAATAGACGATTGTACACCTTTTAAATAGTTTACTCCGTTCATCCACTGGAATGCTCTGAAGACGTTCTAGCGCTGCAGCTCTTGAAAGAAATTACTAAAAATGTAGACTTTTCTCCGCTAATCTAACAATTAATTGACCAATGCTTCAAATTGTCGTTTGTACATGTGGTAGATGAACTACCATTAAAAGTGGGTAGTCTTGTTGTTATTTCTTAATTTTGATTTGTATCTATTAATGTTACTGTGTCCTGTGTTTTGTATTAAATAGGTGTCATAATTAACTTTAACTATTTAACTATTTCTAAAGCTATGCACTGAACTTTTTAAAGTCCCAGTTTATTTATTGCTTTTATGTCTGATTCCATAATCTGTACTTTCTGATTAACTGTTTGTTACCTTGTATTACTTATTGAATCACTTGTTCTAATTATTGTGGTCTTCTTAATTCATTAGTGTGCCCGTTTTCTTCTATTATTTTAAGTTAATCTTGTTTAAAGACGCGAGATGTAAAGACCGACATCCAGGATTTTCGGGGAAATTAGCACATAGCGTACAAAAGAATGACACCTCGAAGAGAGTATTAATCTTGTTTGTTTGGTTCTACAATATTAAGTTAATCCTGACCCTTTTCTTCTAATATTTTAAGTTCAACCTTCCTTAATTCAAATTTCAAAAATATCTCTTTAATTGAATTTTGTTGTCCACTTTTCATGGTACTATTGCTTTCCATCTATTTTGGTTATACAATTTTCTAATTCAGTTTGACATTTTTCATTAAAATATTGCACTAACATTTGTTGGATTTCTTCTCGAATTTGCGTCTTCTTTTCGTCAAGTTTTAAAAATTTTCTATTTTCCTCAATCCCAGCTTCCATGCTTCTAGTTGTCGCCATAAACAAATTAAGAATTTAAAATTCACTTAACTCCGAGTTGTGACACTACTCTTATAAATCTTCTGTGGGTTCAAAACAATTTCTTTGACCAAAATTGATCTTCTTTATTTCCATACCAAAAATTCATAATTAGTAACACACTACTTTCCTCACATACCTTTTTTGGTAAACGTTTGTAGTTTTATTTTTATAACGGTAATTATTTCCAGAGAATTGCTGTTTTATTAATTTCAAACTTAACGCTTTAACAATATAATGCATATTGGACTAAATCACCATATTTTGGGGTCCAGATTCCACAGATATGGGACAGGAATCACCCTGTACGCCATACTACTTAATTGTTTCCAGCTGTAGAATTTGTGAGTAGCGATTGGTGTGAAAGGGCACTTAATATTAGCCAGAATTTCTCACTTTGCTTTTAAAATATTTGACAATACACTTTAATTGAAATACAAGTTAATGGAATAGCCTGGCGAACCGTGTACTGAACCTTTACTTTTCGACTTTCAAAACAAACTTATTAATTACCCATTGAGTGTTTCAAAAGTCCGTGGTGTTAGTACTGAATTTCAAACCTTTCATAAGCTAACACAAACAATGTTGTAAAAAGAGAGAACTCAGTGAGTTACGAAGATTAATTGAGTAGTAGTATAATGGATTATTAAATATTGCAATTTATTTGCTTTGACACATTGAAAGAAACATTTATTCAGATTCGGGTAAAAGTCTTCAAACGAATTGATTACATTTACTTGAAACGTTTTATCAGCTTTAGGTTTTCAGCAGTGTAACCAATGCAATTTCTTGGATTCAAGGGAGGTTGTAGTGCGAAAATTCTTAAAAGAATTTTACTACAGAAAAGAGGTGGAAGCAGTAAATTTTCTAGTTAATTAATTTATTTGTAAATTTAGATTGTTGGGTAAACTAGCTAGATGATGCCTTTAATCAAATCAAACATATTATTTTGAATTTTAAAGAAGTGCGAATGTGAAGAGACCAAGGCAAATTTATACCGGATTACATCTAAAACAGACGCTATTAGAAAAAAACGTGTATTTGAAATGGATGTAAACATAGCCGCTGAAGTTCAGATTCTGAAGTGTTATATCCGAAACAGTACCGACAAATCAGGTAATGTTACCAAAAATTAACTGTTAACTATTTTCGAGGCATTATTTTTTGTGAATAAATGAACATTCTTATTAACCAATATTAATCCGAAGATTTGATTGTGAAAATTTCCATCGATTGACGAACAAGTTGAATAATATACGAAATAACTAAAATCCGTACATATTGCACAAATACACATGTAATACGACGAGCCTGCTACAACGTTGCCATTTCACCAGTTTTTGTAGGAAGTTCGATGGTTTCAAACTTTATTTAAAACTAAAATGCACAATCCTGAAAAAACATGTACTCCTTAAAGTTATGTAATTCACATAATATTGTTAAATATTTTAATTTTGAATTTTACAATTTTTGCCTTTTAATATAGTTTCTTTATTGCCATTGACAACGGGGAGTGACTTAGACCCCGGAAACTTTATAAATATATAGAATTTTCAACAAGTATATGTGGTGTTATATCCACAAATTCATAAACACATTTTAGATGGATGCTTAATTAGGTCTTTAGATCGTTTCATTAGTTCCTATGTAATCAAATATTGGAAGTCAAGATTATCGAAATGAAAAGTTGATCAAATATGTAAAGTTAATATAAGGATACTTAATAATAACGCATCCATCAGAATGTTATATATACAGTGTAAATAGTGTATGTGAGTGCATACATTTTGGTCCAGATACTATACAACAAATTAAACAAAAAACAAACAGTTATAGCACTATTATGGTTTATAGGCCATAATAACTAATGAAATCCAAAATACATTGTAAGAAAACTATTGCCAATACAGCAATATCGCATCCTGAAGGATGTATTTATATACCTAAAAAATAAATGTCGGCTACGAAAAAATGAACACCAATAATTTTTCTATAGTAATTCAGTAATTAGAATTGTTGTGTCAATAAATAGATTTATTTCGATAAATAAGATATTTCTAACATATTTCTGAACCAGATTTCGTTTTAGCTACTAATTTTTGGACGAAAATTTCGCCAAAATATGTTAAAAGGTTAAACGACAAAATCCTATTGACATATTATTTACAATGTAATGTTAAATTACCTATTTTAATGCTATTTATTCAGAAACACTTTAAATCTTTTGGTTAGATCATCGTAAGTACTTGGCTAAAAAATAATTTTCACCATAAAAACTGCACCAAACTGCACGATTTAATCTAGTTTTTGAAAACTCTAGCACTTTAAAGTATATATAAACGTTTCACAAAAACTGCACATAGCCTCGAGAACGCAAACAAAACAAACACAATACGAAAACAGTCGGCATTTTCTTTGGAAGGAGCATCTGGGTTATTTGGATGATGCCATTTTATTTCAGTCATTTTATTTTATTTATTTTATTTCAGTTTGCCGAGTAATTTGTCAATGCTAATGTGATTAGTGGAGCCATATGATCTATTTGGCAATTGCATGTGAAGTTTCAGAAGCATTCCCAAGGCAACATTATCATTTTGAGTCAGTGAAAACGGGTGCTAAATTCATAATATATTTTTTAGCAAAACTCTTATATTTACTTTTTACTTGAATTTACCAAGAGCGTTTAAAGTTTTCAAAACTTTAATGAATAATTATTCAAAACAAGCTCTTAGTCTATTACTTTTATGTTGTTTCACACTCCATACGAAGAAAAATATTTCATTAGATTCAGATATATTTGCCTCATAATATTTTAAATACCAAGTAGACAATCATAATAAAATTTTTATGTCATAAGAAAGTACTAAAATACCATTGACTTATATATTTTTAGGGTCCGGTGCGAGTAGATTAGAATTATTTCACAAATAGTTTTCTTTCCCATCGATTCATTCATTTTGTGCTTTGGAGAAGAGCAGTGGTAGATAATGGACCATTAAACTACCCTTTTAATGGTTATTAAATGTTATCAAAGTGCAGTGAATGCGTTAATTAAAATTATTAAAACGTAACTTAAAGGAAAGGTTTTGGTGTTCGGCTGATAACAAAATTCGGTTTAGGCAAAAAACGGCCACCAGCGTGTTTGTATTGGAGTTTATTTTTTTTTGGGTATAAATAAATTGCTTTTGTTTTTACTTCTGACATATTTGATGGCATTATTGGTCATTCAAGTTCTTTCAGTTGAGGTATTCGTTCGGAATTATGTAAGATGAGAATTGTGTAAAAATAAAACAAGATACCATTGAATTATTAGATTTTGTCTGATTGAAAAGGTGTATTTCTCTATGGGCTTCTAATATAATATCTAATCGTAATATATTTTTATGGAATACCTCTTGAAATAATATACTAAATAACAAACTAAACAGAAATTTTCACATAAAAATGTTTTACCCTACACGTGTTTCGCCATATTATGGCTTCGTCAGGTGCAAAATGTATTTTAAACAACTACTGTTGAACGCCAAATTTATTCTTTTTATAGTAATCTACTACAGAACCATTAAAGAGATTAAGGAGAGGGCAGGAATTTGTATCTAGTTGGTCATTTAACAAAAGGCCTGATTCAATTTCGGAAATAATACTTTCGATCTGCGTAACTTTCAAAATTTGTGTTAAACTTATGAAATATCAAAATATGGAAAAACAAAAAAACCGTTTAATCCCTTTTTCCCTTTATTATTTGGAAATTATACATTGCATAGAAAAGTTGATGAAATGTAAAAGATTCGTAAATTTTTACGAAATGTTTACAAATCTGAGTTGATGGTAGATGTTGTTACGCTATAACCTCGTTGCAAAATAACAAAAACTAACAAAAAAATTGCATATTTCTTTAAAAAGTCTCTTTTTTTAGAAATTCATGAATATTAAAAAATTCAAAATACACACATTTAAATTTACATCGGAGTCTGATTTAGACCCTGAAACTTTTTTTCACCAGGTGAGGTAAATATAATTGTAATAGTCTAAAAGGTTCATGACAGTGCATATTAATTTTCATAATTATTCAGTAATTTGAACATTTTGAGTTGCAACTTTGCAACACCTACCTTAACCTTACAAGATCATAATTTTATTTGTTCATTAAGTCAGTGTGGACTTATAGTCTCCTAATATTTGAAAATGCCCGTGCTTCTAGTGTAAGGGTAAATCTGGGAGGGGCAGAGGTTTAGTGCCATGTCGCGATGTCGTTATTCACGGGAGCACAAAGTGTTACTACGATGCTGTAACCAACGCTAGACTGATATTTTGTTTTCTTCTCAGTACATGGAATACATATTAAGTTCCAACAATTCAAACAATTAGTTAGGTGAGGAATATCAAGATAAACGATTCAGCATTAGCAGCTACAATTTGGTCGACCTAGGACATGGAGGGATCGGAAAACCTATTCCGTCTATTAGCGTCTCTTCAAAAGCAACTCAGCATTTCTCCTCGAAATTGGTTAATTGTTTTAAATGTTCCCAGAATATGTCTAAATGGCATGCATCTCAAGATCTACATGTATACCCGTTCAAAATCAAAAGTATGCAGGTAGTGAACGCTAGTGAACATGACCAGAGATTGCTGTTTTGCTGACAAAATCATGGAAGAGGTTTTCGAATTTTCATAATATCTTTTTCTCCGTTTGGAGCGTCACGTAAACGAAAAAATTGTGGATAACATGAAACTGAAACACCAAAACATTGAAACACCTTCACCGAAAGTAACTTTGGGGAGCATTAGTGGCGAATGAACTCACTAGTCCATACATTCTCAGGATTAACCAAAGAGTCTGCTTTTAATAGAACGGGGCAACATGTCATGTCTTCTATGACTCTATAACAGCAATTCTTAACATGTTGTTTTCTGAACGATAGTTGTGTTTTTTTCTGAGTTCTTTAGGAATAACATCACATAAACTTGAAAGTCTGTATATTTCAAAAGTCCAAACGTTTCATGGTCTAAATCAGATCTCGTTTGAATTTGGTATTACACAAATGAACAAGAAATTAAAAAATTAAAAGGATTTGTAATGACAAATTTAGTAAATCACAATTTGACATTAATATTTGACAACCAAAACTGATGTAACTAAGGACAATTCGAAAAATCTAAATTTGTGAACATGCCTGGAACATACAATTTCAAATTCAACCATATTACATAAAGAAGAACACAACACAAAACGAAAACATGAAAGCGATTGTATAGCTATAGTACTTCTACAGAATTCAGCAGTTCCTGGTTACCAATAATCAAGGATGAAATAATTAATGGTAATGTCCTTTCAAACAACTGTATATCGGGATAGTTCACAAGGTATTTCCTAGGTTTTTCCTTATGACTTTAGTGAGATCTCTGGAACATTAAAATTTCTTTGGTCTCATTTTTGGCGTATCTAGGAACGCCACATGAAATTCTAAAGATAATTCTTCCAATTTGAAAGAAGCTTTGTTATTTCACATGATCTTTAGATTTTTTTAGTGCTATCAAAGTTGAAGTAAATTTCGCTAGTTACATCAGTTTTGTTAGTCAAACATTAATGTCAAATTGTGATTTACTAAATTTGTCATAACGAATCCTTTTAGTTTTTCAATATCTTGTTCATTTGTGTAATACCATTGAAAACGAGGTCTGATTTAGACCTTGAAACATTTGGAATTTTTAAAGTATACAGACTTTCATGTTTATGTGGTGTTATTTTATAAAAATTAATAATCTAATTAACTAAATTAACTGGATAACCCGCAGCCATTATGGATTTCCTATAAGCACTTTCCTTTGGGATTGTGTTAAATGTAGAGTTTTTATCACCAGCTCAGAGTCTACAAAATATTTCACTAATTTCTTGCCGTTTGGTTATGGAAATTTTCCTGTTCATGTTATAGAAACGTAAAAATGAACAAAGCTCAAACTTAGGTGATGTTTATAATATTAAACATTCAATTTCTAAACTTTAAAATTCAATAAAGAATTCTTGATATATACAGCGTGTTTATTTTTTTGTGGTATTTTAAATTTTAAAAGACTATTGGTCCATGCTGTTTAGACAAATTGCTTTAGTCGTATGTGAATTTACTCTAAGTACCGTGTAGACTTCATACCATAAGGAAAGGAAAATAATAGAATAGGTAGGCCATGGAAAAGACCGTTAACTTATCGGGCTATAATGTTAATAATTTGAAGCGAAGAAGCAAAAGCAGAATTATATGGATGATTTTTTGACCACATAACTTAAAAAAATACTGTTTACCTTGTAGCCTACTCTGAATGCATAATTAAGTGATTGGCTGCAACTGTATGGTCGTAAATTGGTCCTGCTCTCTCCACTAAAGTTTACTGTAACAAAAGCTTCACCTTTACAATAGAGATTTCACTGGAAACGTAGTCGCAATGTCCGATTAGAACGTTTCGCCATTTCCTCAATGGCAAATTGTAATTCGATTTGAGTGTGATTCGATTCTGGAATAATTCCGTCTCCGATTGCTATTCCGTGCATATCCCTTGTCCGTTAAGTTGCACTGTGTATGTGTAATCCAGGTTACTTTCAGAATATAATTTGGTCAAGTGCGAATTAGATTCGCATACTAAGGATTCTATACCATCTATGTAAATCATAATATATTTTTTTTAGTTCTCCAGTTTGTACTCAAAATTCGTTCAAGTTTTCTTGCAATCTTGTTCAGAATTGCTACGCGTACATATTTCCTAAGAATCGCAAGGAATGAATCAATTTTCTTACATTTTCCATTATTTAAACTATGTGTATAAAAATACACTTTTAATTTGACTTATTTTAGGCTTTATTTTATAATTTTGAATGAATGCTTTCCCAAATAGAGGGAGATATGTTTCCAATTTTAAAAGTTTTCCTTAATATCAAATGGTTTTATAAATATATTTGTAATTTTCATGAGCAGCCTTTCATTTGATTTATATAACGTGGTTTGTTTAAAAAATATACCCGTGTAAATTTCTATATAGTTTGACCCCAAAATTAATATTAGCATCTTCGTACAATGCTTCCTGTACTTTGAGTGGCACCCTAAACGCTTTTTCCATTTTCTGCGATGAAATGGAGAAAGAATTATTTTAAAAATACATAACGAGGCATTTTTTTTCATGTTTCATGATGTGTGTGTGTGTTTTTTTATCCGAAGAGGGGGAAAATACATTGCGTACTTAGCTAGCACGTGCTGGCCGTCGTGCGGGACTCCCGATGCAATGACTTCAAAGCAAGAGTAAATCGTTGCATTGAAACCAGTATACCGTATACCCGCTAAAACCCTAACCTCTTTTTCGTACAACCATGTTCCCCTGCGGCACTCTTAGTCAATACTACTTCGCAAGGGTGGTTCATTGCATTATTGCTCTTACATTGAAAGCCTCTAAAGCCTATTCCTCGAACATATTGCGGAGTTCTTTGAGGATAGTCTCCGCGTAATCTGATACCAAGTTCCAGGCTTGGGGGCCCTTCAGCATGGCTTCTACTAATTGTTCTGGAACGATATTAGTCTCCAGAATCCTCTCCACTTCAGCACGTTGATCCTGAAACCGGGGGCAGGAGAAGAACACGTGTTCCGCGTCCTCTATCACGTCCGTACAGTGTGGGCAGTTTGGGGAGTTTGCCCTCCTGAACCTGTGCAGGTTCAGGTGTGTTTTTTTTTTTTTTTTTTTTTTTTAAATGTATGAAAAAATATATTTGATTCCTCATAATTTTATAATTTGTCATCCTAAGTAATATTACGATTTCTTCCTTGTTTGTTGTAAACTTTGGGTAAGAATTTTTTAAAAATTACCTCCATATGTAATCCCTAATATTAGATTATTTTGAGTTACCCAGTGTACTCGCCAAAATGTGGAATGATAGTTTCGTTAAAAATACATTTTCATTATAAAACTAATAGTAATATAAAACCAACACCACCCTAATCTAGAGATATGATGATAAGTAGTTTTGAAAAACTGTTCTATTAACTTCTGAAGTACGCATTATTACCAAAAAATCTTGTATCTGCAAAAAATAACGGCTTGGCGTAGCAAAGGCAAAGTTTATGTCTCAATTTTACATACAGTTTGCCAGTGTTATGATGTCAGAGTGGGGTCACGTATATAAAGTGTGAAACATCTCAACAAAGAATATATATAGGGTGTTTCATGTGACAGTGGCAAATACCAACTTTCTTACTTTAAATGCATATTATTTATTTTTTGGATTTCCCAGAATATTCTAGGCATAATTCATTTACAATGTCCTACACCTATCTTCAACTTTTCGGAAATATTAAGTGTTTTCAGATTTATTACAAAAATAGCATTAAAAACAAAAAAAATTCCCAAATACACCCAATACTTAATTCCCATTTAGCTCTTGATATTGAGATAGTAAGCAAAAAAAATCCTGCGTTCCTTTTTACTGATTTGAAAAGAAAACTGTTTTGTTTATTTTCGTCTAAACTCATTGCCTTAGCATCTTGTTGTCTGCCTGCATGACAGTGGTGATCAGTGTCAGTGCTCGTCCAAATAATTTATTAAGGAATGGCCAAATATTTTCAATACTTATATGTATTTATACTTTAAATATTCATAACGATAGAGTCATCCGGTGAGGTAATATGGCCGTTCAAAAAAATATGTCTTCTATAGGATTGACTGAAATTTTGAAAAAACTATCGGGGCTACAGTATTTATTTTTACAACATGAATTGGGTATGAGAGGATCTATCGCTCCAGTTAATAAGAATGTTTCAGCTATAAAATAAAAAAATATGTAAGCGATTTTTTTTGGAATTTCGTGTAAAGGTTCCATTATATAAGAAACGAAATTGAGCGTATAGTAGCTCATTTTGTAGGTTTTTCAGTTCTGTTCAACATTGCCCATAGTATCAAACACGGTTTATCGGTAGATTTTATGTTAGCGATAAAAAACCAAATTGTTACCGATTTTTCGCTGTTTTTTTGACAAGAAACAAAAACGCATCGATAAAAAATGTTGAATTTTATGTCAATTAGTCAAGTTTTATCATTAGAACACGTTGATGTCGGTTTTGTTGTACTATTAATTTTGTCACCAAAAAGGTCGTTGTTCTTAGTAAATGACAGGAGCTATAATTCATTCCGTTTCCTGCAATCAAGCCCACGACAAACGACGAAATCTCTACACGGCATATGTTGACAACAAAAATGCCTTTGATTCAGTTCCACATGATTTGCTCATTAATTGTATTATTAACTTTTTAGAATATGCCATGTCCACTGGGCAAACCAAAATCTGACTGAATGCAGCCAACTGGTCCATACAAACTGACCCCATTCCAATCAGTGAGACACTCTTGGCCCGCGGTGGTTCTGCCTTGCCGTGAACCCTCTCTCAAACAAACTGAACTAGACTAATTTTGGGTTGAGCCTCAACACAACAACGTACAAACATTAAAGATAAACCATTTGTTATACATGGACGACTTAAAGTTGATGGCAGCTACGAAACAACAGCTGCATGATATGCTTAAAATAGTTCTCTAGTGACATCCATATGAAATTTGGCCTAGACAAATGCCGAATTATTAATATAGGTAAAGGCAAAATACAGCAGGGGCACTTCGAAATGGGAGATGGCACCTCAATTGAATCTATGGGGGAAGGTCATACTTATTAATACCTTGGAATAAAGCAGGCTCAACGTATTGATCACCACTTGACCATGAAAAAGGACAGCAGAGTTTTATAGAAGGGTAAGATGACTGTTGAAAACAAATCTAAATAGTAAAAATCTATTAAGGGCTATTAACATATATGCATGTTCCGTGCTCAGTTACTCTTTCGGTATAGCTAACAAGACTGAAATTGAACAATTACAACGAAAAGTGCGAGCTCAAAATCACCATCCAAAGAGCTCTGTCGAACGTAAAACTTTGCCACGATATGAAGGAGGAAGAGGATTGGCAGATCTAAAGAAACTATTAGATCAACATATTTCTAGTTTGCGTAGTCATTTCCAGAAACTCGCATCATTTTCTGAGTGTGCCAGGTTGATGACTCCGCTGCGACTGACACAACACGTCCAATTACACCACCAGACTACTAATCAGAAACTGCTGAAATGTAAAGAGAAGCCCTTTCATGGAAGACATATAAATGACGTCAACCAAGATTATGTCGACAGTGCAGCGTCAAACTACTGGTTGATCTCTGGTCATATGTTTCCTAAAACGGAAGGCTTTATATTGGCAATCCAAGATCAAGTAATTCCAACTAAGAACTATCTAAAGTACATCGTTAAAGACCCTTCTATTAACAACGACAGATTCAAATACGGTTGTCAAACATTTGAATCTATCCAGCATATCACAAGAGGTTGTCAAGCGTTCGCTGCAACTAAATATAAAGAACGACACGATGCTGTCGCAAAAATACAGCATCAGGAACTAGCATTGAAACTTGTACTATCACAGTCACCATACTATACAAACCAGAATCTGTTTTAGAAAATAACAACTACAAGGTGTACTGGGACCGCACGATACTGACTGTTGCTCACAATAGACCAGTTTTGGTAGTTAAAGTCTCTCGAAAACAACTTTAATTGCCATAGCAATTCATAACAACAATAATATAAATATCAAGCAGGCTGAAAAAATAACTAAATATGGGGATTTGGAATTTCAAATAAAGACTCAGTGGGACATGAACAATACACGGTACCAATTTATATCAACGACAGGAGTAGTCCCAAAAGATCTATTAAACAATTTAAAATACCTCCTATGACTCCAACCACTGGCCTGAAAACCTCGCAAGGTCTCCCACAGGGTTTAGCACCCATTTGATAACTAAAATATCTGGGATTTAGTGAATTTTCCCCTAAACCTTAGAGGGAGTGTGCTGCCATACATTGTATGGTCAAGTCGAGAAATTATATTACATTATATTATTTCAACTGTTTGATATCCTTTTTTTAATTTTTTCGAGCTTATTATACTTCCGGAGGTAGCCGGCAATGCACAAGTGTCGTGCCAAGATTGAAAAGAGAAGGCAACACAGAGAACAAGTAGCTCAATGGCTGTTTCCATTCACCAAGTCAAATAGCCTGTTACTTTTCTATTACCTCCTCGATATTTGGGCATTGCAGGCTATCTCCAGAAGTACATGCTCTAAGTTGAATTCGGATGCTGTGACCTTTAAGGTGGAAATACATTAACGAGGTGTCACATGCTATTACGGCATGTTACGGCACGCTCGAAATTACTGCAATACAATTTACGCATGCTTTTTAATCAGCTAGAAGTGCACTATAATCATGTCACGTCATCTTATGTAGCTCACGGCCAGTTATACACGGCACGCGTGACATAGAGAAGCTAGTGTCACCTCTTTCGGAATTTTTTGTGTTTATGTGTCAGACCGAGATATTTGAAAACAAGTTATTTGATTTAATTTTACTAAAAGCTTAATATTTTTTTATTAATGATTTCCTTTATAATATTTACAAATTTAATACATAAATATTAATGTGTACATTACTACAACAGCTATTAATAAAACAATTAAGTGATAATGGCTGTAAACAAACTTAAAAACAGTTTTAGTAACGTAGGTCGTTGTGTTGTAATGTCACAAGTCTCATAGTAAAACGGCTATGTCTTTACTTTCCGGTATCCCTGAAGCCTACAAATAATTCGAGTGTATACAACAATTTGTATTTTGTGATTTAACAATAACTGTATATTTTATATAGGGACCAGTACTATGTAGTTCAATTTATAGTAAATCAAACAACTAATCTTTTATCTATTTCTCTAGAGAAGTTTTTTGAATTTTGAATTTAAGTGACAAAATAAATATGTAATTTTAAGAGAAATTAATACATTAGTAAAACGATTATACTTTTGGGGTAGCAGGATTAATAAATATCAGGTATAAAATAATAATAATAATAAGTTACCGTATGGTGTCCGGGTTAGAATAGCACCATGGTATCTACCGCCTGTCGTATGAGGCGACTAAAGGGGCAGCTGTCCGCTGACCTACTACCTAGCCTTCCTCCCTTCCCCAAAACCCGCACGGGATGATCTGGTTTAAATCATTTCATCTGGGAACTGACAACCCCACGGTTCCGAGTTACCCGGGTCACCAGGGTCAATTGGTGGCACCACCCATGAAAATGGAGCTGCGGAGTAGAGGTCTCGGAAAAGAGCCGCTGCCTGGGGATCGCCAGGGCATGTCTGGAGCCGGCGCTGGACATGACAGCATGCTGGACGTCGGTGGCATGGTGCTGAGGAGGCGGGCCCCTGTCGTCCAAAGAGCTACAGCCCAAGAACCACAACATTCACCAATACAGTCACAGCAACAACGTAACCATCACCAACGGAGTCAAACGAGAACGAGAACTCCACCCGCAGAAAGTGTTGCGCAGGATCAACAGCCAGCGCTCACTCAAGCGGGACTGATAAGACAGCGCATGAAATGGACTAGCGCCATGAATAAATTTATAATGCGCATGTTTTACAGAGTGACTAACCTTGGCCAGGACAAGACTGAATATCGCCAAATACTGCATCAAGAGTTCTGTCGTGAGTACCCAGAGCTTCAAGTTACCGAACAAAGAGTCGCAGATCAATATCGTGTCATCTTGAGAAATGGCCTTATTTCGCCTGATCAACTGGACGAAATAAAGAGCGAAGTTGAGCGCGAATTATTTGGTCGAAATACAACAGATCCAGAGCCTGAAACACCTTTGGTGCAAAGAGCAGACGAGATTCAAGAACTTCAACAAGAACAGCCAGCCAACGCTGACCTGCTTGAGAAAATCCAACCAGAAATGGAAAGAGCTCTTATAGAGTATAGTGGAACAGATCCATTGATTAGACCAACTCTTCCCAAACTAAGATCTTCTAAGAAACTGGGAATCGTCTTGCAGGCTATGAACAAATTTATCATGCCACACTATGTTTTAGGTGTTAATACATTAGAGTCGCTACACACAATCATCTACTGTGCTGCAATTTCCATCTGCAGAACAATTGGGGTCGCAATAAGACCAAAGCAAGACCCTCCCCAATTTAGAAAAACACCTCGAATACCACCTTGGCAACGAAGGCTAGAAGGGAAAATTAACTCTCTTCGGAAAGATATTGGAAGACTGACCGAGTACCAACGAGGGGTCAGAAACAACAGAATAGAGACTTGTCAAGACGATCATGGACAATAACCGAATACACTCCCAGTGGGATGGAGAAAACATCACATCTCAGCAGTGTCTGGATAGTCTACGACAAAAGCTTTCCGTATACACAAGTCGATTGAGAAGGTACAAAACCAGTAACCAACGGAAACTAGACAACGCACTATTCCGAAAATCAGAAAAAGGGTTTTATAGAAAACTCAACAACACCAATAATAATGAAACCCTTAGTTATCCCAGTAAAACGGCGATCGAGCAGTTCTGGAAAACACAACTTTCCACAACAGTTTCCCATAACTCCAGAGCGAGCTGGATTAAAGAGGAGGAGGCTGCATTTCAGAATTATGATAAGATGCAACACCAACCATTTACAACGGAAGACACGTCCAACATAATGAAACACCTCCATAACTGGAAAGCACCAGGACCAGATGGTGTGCAGAATTACTGGATAAAGAAACTTTACGCCACCCACGATAAATTAACAGTACTCATTAATGACATAATTATCCATCCACACAAGATGCTTAGTTTCCTTACACATGGTGCTACATACCTCTTACCAAAGGATAACCTATGTACACAGGACCCAGCAAAGTACAGACCAATCACTTGCCTCCCAACCTTATACAAACTTATAACGTCGTGCATTAATCATCGCCTTTTCAGACATTGTGAGCTAAACAACATAATTACCGAACAACAAAAGGGATGCGCGAAAAACTCGATGGGATGCAAAGAACAATTAATAATTAATTCCGTTGTCTGCAATCAAGCCCACGCCAAACGACGAAATCTCTACATGGAATATGTGGACTACAAAAAGGCCTTTAATTCAGTTCCACATGATTGGCTCATTCAGGTGCTGAAACTCTATAAAGTAAATAATTGTATTGTTAACTTTTTAGAATATGTCATGACTACCTGGCAAACCAAAATCTTTCTGAATGAAGCCGACTGTTCGATACAAACCGACTCTATCCCAATCAGAAGGGGCATATCCCAGGGAGACTCTCTTAGCCCGCTGTGGTTCTGCCTTGCCATGAACCCACTCTCACGCAAACTGAACGCGACTAACTTTGGATTCAGTCTCAAACACAACAACGTACAAGCACTAAAGATAAACCATTTCTTATACATGGACGACTTAAAGTTGATGGCAGCTACGAAACAACAGCTGCATGATATGCTTAAAATAGTAGAAGGGTTCTCTAATGACATCCATATGCAATTTGGCTTAGACAAATGCCGGATTATCAATATAGTGAAAGGCAAAATACAGCAGGGGCCCTACGAAATGAGAGATGGCACCTCAATTGAATCCATGAAGGAAGGCCATACTTACAAATACCTTGGAATAAAGCAAGCTCAACGAATTGATCACTCCACCATGAAAAAGGACCTATCAACAGAGTTCTATAGAAGGGTAAGACGACTGTTGAAAACTAAGCTTAACAGTAAAAATCTGTTTCAGTCTATTAACACTTACGCGTGCTCAGTACTCAGTTACTCATTCGGAATAGTTAAATGGTGCAAGACGGACATTGAACAACTACAACGGAAAGTACGAGTTCTACTAACAAAAGCTCAAAATCACCATCCAAAGAGCTCCGTCGAACGTACAACGTTGCCACGGTATGAAGGAGGAAGAGGATTGGCAGATATAGGCAAGTTACGTGATCAACAAATTTCCAATTTGCGTAACCATTTCCAGAAACTCGCACAGAGTCATATGTCAGGTTGATGACTCAACACCTCTGCGACTGACAGAACAACAAGTTCAAGTATACCACCAGACAACTGATCAGAAACTGCTGAAATGGAAAGAGAAGCCGCTTCATGGAAGGCATATAAATGACGTCAACCAAGATTATGTCGACAGTTCAGCGTCGAACTACTGGTTGATCTCTGGTCATATGTTTCCTGAAACGGAAGGCTTTATATTGGCAATCCAAGATCAAGTAATTCCAACTAAGAACTATCTAAAGTACATCGTCAAAGACCCTTTTATCAACAACGACAGATGCAGATATGGTTGACAAACATCTGAATCTATCCAGCATCTCACAGGAGGTTGCCAAGCGTTCGCTGCAACTGAATACAAAGAACGACACGATGCTGTGGCAAAAATACTGCACCAGGAACTAGCGCTGAAACTCGAGCTATCACAGTCGGTAAGAACACCCTACTATATATACAAACCAGAATCTATTTTAGAAAATAACAACTACAAACTGTACTGGGACCGCACGATATTGACCGATCGGACTGTTGCTCACAATAGACCAGATATAGTTTTGGTAGATAAAATCTATAGAAAAACAACCTTAATTGACATAGCAATCCCTAACAACAACAATATAAATATTAAGCAGGCTGAAAAAATAGCCAAATACAGGGATTTAGAATTTCAAATACAGAGACAATGGGACATGAGCAACACTCGAACAGTACCAATTGTTATGTCAACAACAGGAGTAGTCCCAAAACATCTATTAAACAATTTGAAATACCTCGGTCTGAACGAACACCTTTACCAACTGATGAAAAAAGCCGTCCTGTTAGGAACAGCCCGGACGGTTAGAAAATTCATGGGGAACTGCAGCCACGACGCCAACCACGGGCCTGATAACCTGGCAAGGGCTCCCACAGAGCTAAACCCTTTTGATATGTAGTATATCTGGGGTTTAGTGAATTTTCCCCTAAGGGCACACTATGTGTGCCTTAGAGGGAGTGTGATGCCATACATTGTATGGTCAAGTCGGGATAGTTGAAACACTAAGAAAACTTAAATTTTATATATTTTTAATGTCTTTGAATTCTGAGGAACTCTTCGAGCTACAATCTTCACTGTCTATCATGACACACAACGTAAAGTAATAAATGTGACGTGAGTATAGTGTGTTTCTAAGGCATGACAACATGTGAGATTTCGCCGATGTGACAACATATGAGCTCACGTGAAGTGACGATAATGTGTTTCCACCTTAATAGACGTACTGGCTTACATTCTCCAGGGAGATGTTGTCAATGGCAATGCCATTTTGCGTGTTGATCATTCTGGTTTTATGAAGTTTTAGTTCTGGTCCTATTTTTTTTCCTCAAATATTCATTAAAACTATTTATATGAATTAGAAACAGCAATTTCGTGCTTTTTAGTAGTGGTGGCGATTTTTGGAGAATGTTCGTATTTTGGCGCTTAAGCCAATTCCTTCGCACTATTGAGAGCACCACAGATAAACAAAAGTTAAGTTTTGACATCATAATGGAATTCATGTCAAAATTAATCATAGTCTAATTAACAATTTGGCCATTATGCATAAAATGATAACAGGTCTGTTATTGATTTTAATTACTTTACTGGCTGTAGGAAGTATCTTAGTGACAGTCAGAATATATCCTACCAGGGGTCTGTTTCAAATCAACTTCTAACTTGTAGTTTTGTAACTTGTAGAATTTCGGTTCGTAGTTCAACAAAATTATTCTACAAGTTACAACTTGTAAAATCCAAAATATTAGTATTCGAAATTTGTGTGGAAAGTATGTGCGTTTTGGTCATGTCTTGGAAATCCTGTAATAGCAATAAATGAACAAAACACATAAGGACGTTAGATTTGTATAGTAACTCTTTTTAATAATCTATAAATTAAAATCAAAATATACAATATATATATATATATATATATATATATATATATATATATATATATATATATACCCTTCACAAAGGCGCCAAAATTTGATTACGATTAAAAAAGATTAGACCACTCAACGAGCTAATACTTGTTTGATAAACATATGCATTAATGTTTAACATGTTAAAAATCTGATATATTCAGAAACTTTACACGAAACCGGCTATTTTTGTATATTTTATACATTCAGTCGATTGTCAATATACACGCAAATATGAAATTAGAAGCATATTATTTTTTCTCTACATAAATATAAAAACGAGGATGTGAGGTTTGCCGACTGACTTGTGGTTGTGGAAATAAATGATGCTATATTGTCTCTACTTTATTAAAATACATACAAAAGTTTTCCAAAGTAGAATAGAGAACAGTGTTTAGAAAATTTAGTTGACGATGCAGTTCGTTAACTTAGTTAACTAATCATCTTACTTTTATTCTGAAAAAGTTTGTAAACAGTTATGGTATACTTTTGGAAGTCATTGGGTCTCAAATGTGAGTTACAGTGAACATTATATTATTGCTTGTATACAAGTATAATATTAACAACTGAACAGAAATTAATTACATTTTTCATCTTGTTTACATGGTGATAATAATATTTAATAGGTATATAAAAACCTCGTGTCACGGTGTTTGTGGTCGAACTCGTCCGACACGGCTCGACCACTATTTGTGAAACTTTGTTTGTGTATTTTACAGGAATGAGAATAGGAATTTGTCAAAAATATACCATATAAATTTCGCTTATGGATGTTGATGTTCAATTGGCTTTGACAAAAAATTCTAAAAATGTAGGGGAGGTCAAAATTACTAAATGAAAAAAAAGGTTCAAACAAAAAATTGTTCGTGTCGTGCTTTTAGGGTCCCGTATATGCAATATACGGATACCCTTATAATATCACTCCCCGGATTTCTGCCTCTGTCACATCACAGCACTTTTCTCCTAAACTACTGGACGGAAGAGGTTGAAATTTGGCATGAATGTATAGTTTGGTGACCCGATCAGGAGTAAATGAAGAAATTTTGATTTTAGGGGTACTTTTAGGGGGAAAAACTAAAAAAATCGAGCGTTCCCCCCTGATCTCCGAAACTATTGAGCCTAAAATTAAAAAAAAAAGGAAATATAGATCGTTGCGCGAACTTTACAGGAAAAATAAAGAGAAACCATTAATTTAATTTTGAGGGGCAAATTATAGAATTAAAAGAAAATGTAAAAATAATTTAGTATGTAATATAGCAAATGAAAGGGTAACGGAAATTCCTCATGACACTTTTAGGAAATTAATTAATCAATTATTAGCACAACATCATCATAAACGATCAGTCGAGTTCAAAATGTAGCATAGTAAAGATTAGATGTAGTTAGTATAGTGTAGCCAGATGTAGTTAGTATAGTGTAACCAAGTAACCAGTAGAAATAAACATGTAGTCTTTACAATTAGTATTATTGGTCGAAGGCCGCTGCAACATTATAATATCACATGGCGATCCTGAACCATAAATAATGACCAATCATCACAAAAGGTCCCATTCTGAGGAACACAAATATTTTTTTTAATAAAAAAAAATAATTAAAAAGATACTAATGAAAATATACCAAAATTTACCCATTCCCACCCCTTTATCTCCGAAACTATAAAACGTAAAGTTTTGAAGAAAATTAGAGGTATAGGGTCTGACCTGGAAAAATAAGGAGAAACCTCTAGTTTTATTTTTGGGGGGCAAATTACAGAATTAAATGTAAAATATAAAATTGTTTCTAACCCATTATGTTATATATAAAATGAAAGGGCTCATTATGACGAAAACAAATATCTTTTTCCATATTTTAAAAATAAATTAATTAAAATATATTAAAAAAATTACCCATTCCCCCCCAACCTTATCTCCGAAACCATAAGCTGTAAAATTTAAAGAAAACACAGGTATAGCGCCTCACCTGAACTGTACTGGAAAAATAAGGAGACACCCCTAATATTCATTTTGGGGGCAAATTATAGAATAAAATGGAAAATAAAAAATTATAATTGTTTCTAACGGACCAACTAATATATTAAATCAAAGGGCTCATTATGACGAATACTAATATATTTCTTTATTTTATTTGAATCAATATTTGAAAATATATAAAAAAAAATAAATTAAAAAATTACCCATTCATTCCCCCTTTATTCCCCAAACTGTAAGACCTAAATTTTTTTGTTTACAGAAAAAATACAAAGATATCCCTAATATTAATATTAGGGGCCAAATTATAGAATTAAACGGAAAATAAAAAAAAAAATTTTTAACGCATCATGCAATACATCAAATGAAAGGGTTTATTATGTGGAATACAAATACATATTTTTAATATTTTTAAAATTAATTGTTTACAAGATATTAACATAAATATATAAAAAATTCTCATTTCTCGCTTTATTTCCGAAACCAATAAACCTAAAATTTTGAAAATAATTAACGGTACTGGTGCTCACTTGAAATTAATATGAAAAAATATTACTCCCACAGTAATTTTAGGGACAAATTATACAATTAAGTGGAAAATAAAAATTCAATTTTCAAACGCATCATATCATATAAAAGCTCATTATGTGAATTACAAATATATCATATTTTTAAATCATTTGTTTAAAAGATATTAACAAAAATATTAAACATCGACTTAATTCCCATTTTAGAAACTACACTATTTAAATCGCGAAATATATTTTATTTGTATTTTTAAATAATTTCAATACCAGATTTAATAAATTATAATTTAAAACTTGACCTATTTTGCCCATTATCTTCCAATCTATAGAGCCTCAAAATTCAGACAGTAGATTATAAAAGGCTTCCCTGAAAGTTTATTAGTAAAATAAAACTCTAATGTTAATTTTTGGGGTCCAAATTAGAAAACTAAATACTGCGAATCTTGGAGGTGGTACGGAACGGTTAGTATGCGAGTCCAACTCGCACTTGACCAAATTATTTATATTTCAGTCGACTTAAATGTTTTACGTTGTTTTGCTTAGGAGAGGCGTAGATAAATTTTATAACAGTATACTAAATAAGTCGGTAATTAATTTGTACATAATAATTAATAACTGAAAATGTGCGATAATTGCTTGAAGTTATGTTGTGTATAGCTACTCAATACGTACCTACCTACATGAGTGCTTATTGTGCAGTGTTATGATTTGTTAATTATTTCCAAGCATTTTATTTAATTTTCAAATCGGTTTTTAATTTCCTTATTTTGGACTTCAACATTGGCGTAAAGCGTCACCAAAACTTATTATACTACTATTGGAGGCCAACTTGGTTCACACTGCGCTGTGACGTTGTTTTGTATGATCCCTCAACTTTTGAATGCATGTCTTGGGTAATTTATTGGGTATCAATTTAATATAGAGTACATTAAGGTCCGCTTTAAAATGCTAATAATAAATAATAATAAATTTTAGTTATTTTAGGGATACCATTAACAAACCCTGTGTATATTGTTTTAGAGATATTATTTACAAAGACATGTTATGTGCCAGTTTGTTAGTTTTTATGATTTATTGTTTTTTCCGATTTTGTGAAAAAGGCTATTTCAACAGTAAAGTAAAATGTTGAAGAGGCGATTCTTGGAAACAATTCATATAACGTATGTATTCGATTTCTTAAATTTTGAGACACTGGATAGGAAAATTTTCAAGAATGATCTTCTTTTTATAAAATCTATGAAATTAGCTATTTTAATGAAATTTGGTAAATATTTCCAAAGAAAAATATGATATGCACTGCTTTCTCCTTGCACTTTTGAGCAAATTTCCTGATTGATTGATTTTCATTTGTTCGAAGTTGGTGTCGTTTAAAAAACAAGGAACATCTGTGCATTAATGTCTGAAATTAAATGAGTGTCTCCAGTCATCTTTTTTAAAGTTGGATCTACTAATTGTTACATAAAATGTCATGAAGATGACATTTTGACAACATAAATGAGAAATTATTATTTATATCCGGCGTAAGCGAGTTTCGAAAGGTTTAAAGTTAAGAAAAAAGTTTATTAAAGAGTAACAGTTTATAAAAATGACTTGCTACACAAATTCTGAAATGGCTGACATATATTTTTCCTATGGCTTAGTTAATGGTAATACACTTGAAGCAAGACGCCTTTATGCCGAGCATTATCTTTAAGATCGTTTACCATGTTTCGTAACAAGAAACTGTTCTTTTCTACTGAACTGCTAGAACAGTACAGTTTTAAGAATCCTCTACAACTAATACGAGGAAGATTGCTCCCCATGTAAATAATATAATGATTACTCTTCGATTGTTTTCAGAACACTGAAAGAATACTTACTGCAACATCATCATATTCTACGTATCCAGGGGCTATTCTCAGATAACTTGCCCCAGTTTTTGTGATATTGTGGCTTTTTCTTATGCTTGATTTACTTACTGATGAGATTTTTTAAAAAGAATCGAATATAAATTTTCACCATAATCATATATGGTCCGATAATAAGGACACTTTCAACATTTAATATAATTTATTACTAGACTCATTTTATTGAAAAAAAGCAGGGGCGTATTATACAGGATGTTCCTAAATTAGAGGTACAAACGAAAAGGGGAGATTCCTTGAGTAGTTTTAGGAAGAAAAAGTCCCATAAACATGGGTCCGCAAACGTTTCGTTTTCAAGATACAGAGTGTTAAAGTTTCAATTTTTTTCAAGTTTTTTTCTCATAGTATCTACACTTCA
This sequence comes from Octodonta nipae, assembly GCA_034190945.1. NCBI lineage: Eukaryota > Metazoa > Arthropoda > Insecta > Coleoptera > Chrysomelidae > Octodonta > Octodonta nipae. Next base: position 25,310,614 of record CM067223.1, read on the forward strand.
CAAGATATGCAAATGAAATTTGGCATAGATATTACAATTAAGAGTTTACACCTTGTGACATGCCAATTTCGATTGCAAATATACAGGGTGATATTTTTTCAGGAACACTGTTCACTGTTGTCCTCCAGAACTTTTTTTTTGGTGAGCAACTGGTACTTTCAAAAACCGTAAAGAAAAGCTTTGTTGTTATAGCAAACTTTATGTTCTCTTGTAGTTTTGTCGTATCTACTACCGATTTCGAGAAAAAAATTTTGAATTATTAAACTAGCAATGATTCTTAAAGATTCGATAAACTGGTATAATCATCAAAAAAAATATTACTGCAAGAAACGTACAACTCAAAAATTAATCATAATAAAAAAATTAAATAACAACAAAGGAACTACACTACAGCAATTGTTGAAAATGTCCTCCCCCAACCCTTATACAAGCTTCTGTTCTTCTTCTCATACGACCGAACTCTTTCAAACACTCCTGGAGTATTCTTAATTGAATCAAACGCGCCTATTATACGATTTCTCAGTTCGTCTACGGTATTCACTGGCGTTATGTACACTAGAGATTTCAGATGGCCCCATAGAAAGAAATCTAAACTATTTAAATCTGGGGATCTGGCGGGCCATGGCTGATGTCCACCTCGTCCAGTTCACCTGTTTACATAATTTTCATTCAAATACTCCCTAGCCAAAAGTGAAAAATGAGCAGGAGCACCGTCGTGCATGAACCACATTTCACGTCGCATCATAAGAGGTATATCATCCAATAACAAGGGAAAATTGTTCTCTAAAAAATGTCTGTATGATTGACCAGTTAGTCGCCCTGGCAAGAAGAAAGGACCAATCAAATAATCGCCAATATTGCCACCCCACACATTTAATGAAAATTCCTCTTGAAAATAAGCTTCTGCAATTTCATGTGGATTCTCCTCAGCCCATATGTGTTCATTGTGAAAATTTATGATTGAAGTCCTTGAGAAACAGGCTTCATCAGTGAATTGGATTTGGCAATCAAAATGAGAATTGTTCAATAGTCTGTTGAGGTACCACTGAAAAAAAAAATTCTTGTATGACAATCTCGAGGTAAGAGCGCCTGCATACTCTGAATGTGATAAGGATAGAGCAAATAATCCCGCAAGATCCGCCAAACAACTTGATGACTTGTATTTAAGGTAACACTAATTTTTCTTGTACTGGTTCCTGGATGTTCTTCTATTTCGTTCAGGACTGCCACTTCGAGTCATGTTGTTCTCACATTTCGTGGTCCACCTGCATTAATATTTTTCGAAGAAAAAGATCGAGTTTCTGAAAGACGCCTGTGAATATTAGAGAACATCCGATGACCAGGCATCACTCTATTGGGATAGTGTTCCATGTAAAGACGCTTAGCTTCTCTTGAATTACCATTTGCAAGACCATACATGAAATGCATGTCAGCCATTTCGGGATTCGTAAAATTCGGCATGTTTTGATATTAAAATGCAACCATCTTTAATTTTCAAAACACAGGAGTTTAATTTGATGTGTCAAAACTAACAATCAGTTTATTCATTCACTACAGCCTATTAGGTAGGTAACTAGATTTCTATGACAATTCGGAATTTTCTGAGGATTTCAAGAGAGTCATTAAAATTTTTTTTCTCGAAACCAGTAGTAGATACGACAAAACTACGAGAGAACATAAAGTTTGGTATAACAACAAAGCTTTTCTTTATGATTTTTGAAAGTACCAGTGGCTCACCAAAAAAAAGTTCTGAAGGACAACAGTGGACAGTGTTCCCGAAAAAATATCACCCTGTAGATTTGCAATCGAAATTGGCATGTCACAAGGTGTAAACTCTTAATTGTAATATATATATGCCAAATTTCATTTGAATATCTTGTGAAGTGCAGATACTATGAGAAAAAAACTTTGAAACTTTAACACTCTGTATCTTGAAAAACGAAACGTTTGCGGACCCATGTTTATGGAACTTTTCTTCCTAAAACTATTCAAGGAATCTCCCCTTTTCGTTTGTACCTCCAATTTAGGAACACACTGTATATATTTAGTTCAAATCCCGCTCGAGCGCCACTTAAAGGAATCAAAAGAAACTTTGTACATAAGAAAATGTTGTTTACCAACTTTCATTAAAATATCTATAGCTTTGAAATGAGAACCAAAAATTTCGTGTTTACATAGTCCCGTAGTAATCTTTTTCTCTCAAAATTAAGGAAATGTGAATTTTACGGCTATTTTCTAAAAATCCGCATGTTACAATAGTATCCGGAATTATCCCGGAAGATTTTATTAATAAGTTACTTTTTCAGAAATTTCTGAGTTATACACAAAAATTCCAATTTTTCACTGATTTTGTTAAAATTTCTATAAAATGGGTTTTAAAGAAAAATAACTGGCACCAACGTTTGAACATACATAAAAAAGCGGCATTCGCCTCGACTATTCCTTAAGACGTTAAATAAGGAGATGTAACTTCACAAAAAATTAAACACTAATTAAGGTCTGAGTTTTAATTAATTTTCCTTAGTTATAAATTTTCCGTTACAAAGTTGACAAATGTAGTATTCGTACCGATTAAAGTTTTAATCCATGTCATCTGGAAAATTTATGGGCCACTACTATCTTTGTAACTCGAAACGGACTTGCATTTGAGCGGAATTATTTCCTTGCTTAATGCTGATGTTGAGGATAAATGAATTCTCTCACTTTTAATGGATTTTGTGAATTAATATGTCATTTTGATCAAAGCAGAACCATTATAGTCCTATAAAAGTTATGCTCATTAAAAAACGTATGGCGATAAATTACTTTATCAAATTTGGGAAAGCGATTAGCTTGCTTTCGTATTAGAATGCAGCTGGGAAAGGAATATAATTAACTTTTTATTTTTTTTTATTCATCACTGTGAATATACCAACTCAGTTTGTCAGGTAAAATAATGTAAACTGCTTGTGTGTAAACATTTTGAGAATTAACACCTTAGGTAATAATTTGGTCAAGTGCGAGTTGGACTGGCATACTAAGGGTTCCGTACCACCCTCAAGATTCTAATATTCCAGCTTCAGACAAGCAGGAAATGAGTGCATTTTCTTATATTTACCCTAATATCTTTTAAAGGAAGCATTTTAAATTCATAAAAAATGTACACTTTCATTTTTCACACATATACTTTATATTTTATTTGTTTCAGGATTCGCTTGATTTTTATAAGAATAAATATGTATTTAATTTTATAATTGGTCCCCAAAAATTAACATTAGAGTTTTATTTTACAAATAAACTTTCAGGGAAGTCTTTTATAATCTACTGTCTGATTTTGAGGATCGGTAGATTGGAAGATCAATCTTCAAAATAGGTCAAGTTTTAAATTATGAATTATTAAATCTGTTATTCAAATTATTTAAAAATACAAATAAAATATATTTTTCAAAATTTAAATAGTGTAGTTTCTAAAGTGGGAATTAAGTCTATGTTTAATATTTTTGTTAATATCTTTTAAACACATGATTTAAAAATATAATATATTTGTAATTCACATAATGAGCCTTTTATCTGATATATTACATGATGCGTTTGAAAATTGAATTTTTATTTTCCATTTAATTGTATAATTTGTCCCTAAAATTACTATGAAGGGGTTTTCTAATAATTTTTCTTATAAATTTCAAGTGAGCCTAAGTACCCTTAATTATTTTTAAAGTTTTAGGTAGGAAATAAAGCAAGAAATGAGAATTTTTTATATCTTTTTGTGAATATCTTGTAAACAATTAATTTTAAAAATATGAAAAAAATATATTTGTATTCCTCATAATGAGCCCTTTCATTTGATGTATTGCATGATGCTTTAATAAAATATTTTTTATTTCCCGTTTAATTCTATAATTTGGCCCTCAATATTAATATTAGGGATTTCTTCGTATTTTTCCTGTAAACAAAAAATTTTAGGTCTTATAGTTTATGGAATAAAGAGGGAAATGGGTAATTTTTTAAATTTTTTTTTAAATATATTTTAAAATATTTATTAAAAAAAAAAAATAATTATGTTTGTATTCGTCATAATGAGCCCTTTGATTTGATATATTACTTGATCCGTTAGAAACAATTATAATTTTTTTTTCCATTTTATTCTATAATTTGCCCCCTAAAATGAATATAAGGTTTTTTTCCTTATTTTTCCAGTAAAGTTTAGGTCAGGCGCTATACCTGTATTTTTTTTTAATTTTACAGCTTATTGTTTCGAAGATAAGGGGGGGGGGAATTGGTAATTTTGTAAATATTTTTGTTAATATCTTTTAATTAATTTATTTTAAAAATATGAAAAAATATATATATTTGTTGTTTAATTTTATATTTTCCATTTAATTCTGTAATTTGCTTTCCGCCTAAAATTAAAGGTAGAGGTTTCTCCTTATTTTTCCAGTAAACTTTAGGTCAGACCCAATACCTCTAATTTTTTTCAAAATTTTATAATTTCGGAGTTAGGGGGGGGGAATGAGTAAATTTTGGTATATTTTCGTTAATATCTTTTTAATTATGTTTTTAAATGTTTAAAAATATATTTGTGTTCCTCAGAATGGGACCAAAATTTCCATTTAATTCTATAATTTGCTCCCCAAAATTAATATGAATGGTTTCTCCTTATTTTTCCTGTAAAGTTCGGGCAACGTTCTATATTTCCTATTTTTTCAAAATTTTAGGCTAATTAGTTTCGGTGATCAGGGGGGGATTTTTTTAGTTTTTCCCCCCAGAAGTACACCTAAAATCAAAATTTCTTCTTTTATGATATGTACTTTTAATCGGGTCATCAAACTATACATTCATACCAAATTTCAACCTTTTCCCTCCAGTAGTTTAGGAGAAACTTTCTGTGATGTGACAGGGGCAGAAATCCGGAGTGATATAAGGGTATCTGTATATTGTACCCTAAAAATGAATCAAAAAGCTTTATAACATTTTCAAAAATACAATATAGTTTTGCCCAAACCAAATAATAAAAAGTTAAAATGTACGTACCCTTTATTATAGTGAATAATATAGTGTTTTCGCCTTTGAAATGCTAGTAAAAGCTAACTATGTAAATACTTAATAGCGTATACACCTTTAATAACTGCAGTAAAAGAGAAAATTAATATTTAAACTCTAAATATTCTGGTATATTTGACGTGCGTTTCTCCGAATAAATGTTGCAACATTACACATAAACAAGCGTTGCTTAACACTTTTTTACGTATGAGAAAATGATGTAGACTTCGTGATTTGATTTTCGTTAAAAAAAAATATTGGAAATACAAATAAAATCGGTTGTGAATTGTAAGTTCGAATATCAAGAACAGTACGACAATATTTAATTGTGACAACTAATGACAGATTAGAAAATTAGGGAAAGAAATGACATGCTATTAAGTCATTGGGAAGCAAATGTAATAGCAGTATAGCAAGAATGTTGAATTTTGAATATCGTAATCACAATTAGACATTGATTACGATATTTGTCATTGCGAATCCTTTTAATTTTTTAATTTCTTGTTCATTTTGTGTAATACCATTGAAAACGGGGTCTGATTTAGACCTTGAAACGTTTGGACTTTTGAAATGTACAAGCTTTCAAGTTTTTGTGGTTTTATTCCCAAAGAACTCCAGAGATGCCACAATTATCATTCAGAAAACAAATAGAAGAGACTTATCATTTTGCGAAAATTCAGTTTTCCGATTGGGGTAAGTGGGATATTTTTTAAGGAAAAATCACTACTTATCGAGAACCGAAATGAATGTGAGAATTATGATATAAAAAAGTTCCATTATTGAATAGGGGGTTTCAGTAATTTTGAAAGAACAAAAATGATGCAGGTTTACCCAATATTCATTGGGAGGGAATTGATGAACTGACATTTTTCTTCCTTTGAATGAAGACATTATTCGTCATTTTGCCAATATTGAATTTATGGAAAAGTTGGGACTGAAAAGTCATTCAAGACTGACTACTCGCAGGTGAATCTGAAAATAATTTAGAAAATGTCGGAAATATTAAAAATGTTAAGTGACAAAAACTTAAGAAATTAAAATAAATTCCAAAAAATGACAAAAATAGTATACACGTAGAAAATTTCCAAAAATGTCAAAAATGTCTTAAATGTGAAAAATGTCTATACAGTCAGAAATGTCAAAAACGTCGAAACTGCTTAACTGTCAAAAATATTAATAACGTCAAGAATATTAAAAAAGGTAATGATATCTAAAATGTTAAATGTCAAAATTGTCAAAAATTAAAAATTATATCAAGTGGTACATAATATCAAAATTGGCAGTTAAAATACGAGTACAATAAAAAAATGGAAAACGGGAAAATCGCAATATCAAATATAAAAAATCTTAAAAATTTCAAGCATGTGTACAGCTTTATATTAAATCTCAAAATTATGTATATTTAGAAGCCGTTGTAGGATATGAAAATTACCAAATGAAAAAATGTTCAATATAAATACGTCAAATACGCCTACATATCTAGCCTGTGCGAAACCGGGATGGGTCAGCTAGTAAATAATAAAAACAATAATAACTAAGAACTAAGTTCTAAAATTAAACGCAGCACAAAAAAAACAAAACCAGCAGCGTAAAAAACAATATTAAAATGAGCTGTGAAACCCTGGATCCTCACAAAGAAAATGAAAGAAACGTTATCAATATTCGGAAGGAAACTACTGAGGAAAATATACCAGGCAGTGAAAGAAAATGATGGACGGCATATTAGATACAATTTTGAACTGGAGCGCCCGAACTTAACTTCGTAGATTATGTTAACATTGATTACTTAAGATGGATAGGAAATATCCGCAAAACCGACTCACAAAGATCCCGATCCCGATGAGGATTTACAATTGGAATATAGCAGTAAATAGAACCTAATGGAGTTTTAACAACTGATAAATAGCTGACATTCTGAATACAAAAGCTTGTGGGAGGTCAAGGTTCAAGAGGGCTGACTTAACACAGGAGCACGATAGGGCATTTTGGAAGTGAACTTAGCAAATTTATTCTTTTTTAATGAATGCCAATCAAATAAACAAAGTTGTTATTTTGGAAATATATGTTGAATATTCAAATTGATAATCTTAAATATGTGTCAGCCAAAAGAAATCACATTCTAAAATTCCATATTAAAAAGTTCTAAAACCTTCATACTCAAGAGTAGAAGTAATTTTTTGATAAGCATACTTACCGAAGGAACTGACAGATCGAAACACCATCCTATTTTCCACTATAGTATTTTTCCGATATCTTCACTGAAACACAACTCATTAATTTTTATAGTTTCCAATAACAAGGTGGGCAGAACATATTCTGAACTTTTGTTTTATACCTCAAATCGACGGAATTATTTTATTCCTCTTGTAGGAGCGAATGATTTATGAAGTTGAATAAAGTTGCATGGATCAATAAATTCGGTGGATTAGCGGTATAAATAACAGGCATTATGTATATTATTGAGTTTTAAGGTGCTTTTCGTGCCTAACGAATGAAACAAGAACCACTTTTGAATAATTTATTGAAAGGAAACTTCGGTAAATTGCTGGTTTATGTTAAAGTTCTGTTCCTATAACATAAACCGATGCTCGACGTGAAAACAATGCTTTACGCGTTGTAGTTCACTTTAACTAATTGGGTAGTCCATACTAAATTAATATTCTTAGTAACTGAAATCAATTTAATACGAAATGTAGATTAGAAAGTGATAAAAAATAAAACACAGTTACCATAAATAAAAGTAAACAGTTGAAGGTGAAAATAATTAATATCGAAAATTTTTATAAAAAATATATCTACTGGAAATCCACAATGAACTATTCTAGGTCTTCTAATCTATATTTTGTTATTCAATATCATACTGTCGGAATTTCAAAGTAACTGCTCTGCAATGGCGGATTAAGGATTGTAGGTTAAGGTTTAGCAAACTAAACAATAAAATAGCACACAACTGAGATAATTTTGGGGGGAGGGGTTTGAGCACCTTGGCTTTCCATGGAATCCGTCAATGCTGCTCTGTCATAAGTTGGTAGTGCATTATATGTATATAATACATGTTCATGGAGTGCAGCATAAATTAAAATCAATAGGTTAATAAAAATAATGTAGCGTCGGGATTAGACGGATTCTCTTTGTATGGAGGCAAACTACTACCATGAATCAATTCGGAACGGATCCAGTGGTTTTAATTAACCTCATAGAGCCAATTTAAGATTCATGGCAAGGTACAGACGTACTACAAATCTCAAAAAAAATGCTACAAGAACTTGACTACACTAGATTTAGTAACGTATAATTACTGAAGGCTGTTAAAAGCTGCCAGTTCTAGCTAGAGAACTCAACCAAGAAGCACAAACATTCAATTATATAGTTTGTCTTTCTTCTAATACCATCATATTGATTTTTCATTGGTAAATGTAACGTATGGGGAATGGTTTTCAGTTCACCTGGGAGAGAACAAGAAAAGACAGGTAATATTTTTAATGGCTATGGGTTACATTTTCGTATGCCTCAATTAACTTCCCTGTTCAAAATTTGCGATCAATTTTTAAGGACATCCTGGCATCTAACTAGGCAGAAACTATCTTAAATATGACACAGTCCTTCCAGTGATAACTAGTCAATTCTTTGAATTCTATAGAGCTAGTTATCAGTGTCTCATTTGGCTTTCAAGAAGATCGTGCCAGCGAACTGTTCATTGAACTTTTCTTGGTTTTTTAGTGGTCAGTTCAGAGTCTGCATCACTGGCTCTCCTGTAAATTTAATCGCGCCATGTCTTACTGAATATGGAGCACGTCATACAGATGATATTCATTCTACAGGTAATCGCCCCAATCCTACATATTTTTCTGGATGTGAAGTCATTTATATTGATGATGTTCTTTGAAGAAGTTCTTGGGAAATGAGCGGCTAGTTTGCCTTAATAACGTTTTTAATTCTGTCTTATCCTATACTACAGCAGAGACAGGGTTTTGAAACATCTGGGATCCAAATAGTTTTCCAAGAAGTCCAATTGCGAACGACAACAGATCAATTCACCTGTGGTGGTTCGGAATTTCGGTTAGATCTAGGATGCCTTCAAAACCCTTGGTTTGACTATGGATACAGGAGCGCTAGTATAATGTGACCGCTTTCTGTTTACTGTTCTGAGGGTTGCTGGATGGTCAGCATAAAATCGCACACCTCCAGATGGTAAACATTTTGACAGTCTAGCTATTTAAATTCCTCAGGTTTATCTGGATAGGGTATATGTAGAAACGTCTGCCTCAAATATCTGCAAGTTTTCTCCAGATTTTTATGTGAATACTAACGATGTGCTTTTTTCCTCATCATCCCATCTAATGGTTCCATTTCGTATATATGGACCAGGTTGTGCTGCTATCGTAAGTAGGTGATTTACTATAAAACTTTTTGTAATTATTGTGTCATGACAATTGCCTCTCGCCATATTTTCCGTGATCTTTTTAATTTCAACTTGGACTTGAATTTTCACTACTTGTTTCTTTTGGACTTCACTGTTTTGAAATTAACCTACACTTAAATGTTGTTTTTGCATATTCAATAATTATTGTTGATCATTTTTCATTGATTTAATTAATTTGTTTTTCATCTGGTCGGTTTGCTGTTAATAGGTTAATAAAATTTTGTTATTCGTCTTCAATGCATGAAAATAAATTTTGAAAGTAAATTTTTTTCAGAATGTGATTTTGTTAGAAGATCTAAGATTTCTTGTTTAACGTGATTTTATATAAATAATCCTTATTTTTTCAACAAGATTTTAAACGGTTTTATTTAGCTTGTCCTGTTTATTTATTTGTTTAGATCAAATCTAGTAATTAAAGTTTTGCCCTTCCTATTGACGGATTTGATCACATATTTGGCGCACACATTTAGTTCCGATGACAATACTATTTAATCCATTTTTTATCATTGTAAATCCAAGATGGCCACTACTACAAAATGAAGAATTACATATTTTTTCACAACCAACTCAATATGGGTATCAAATGAAAGGGTCAGAATAGAAGAATAAAGTACACAGTAAAAAAAAAGAAGAAAATCCAATAGGGTTGCAAACAAAGTGGCGGACTAAATATATATTTTCCTACACCCCTTTAATATGGGCATCAAATGAGAGAGCTACAATAGAAGAATAATGTTCAGTATGAAAGAAAAACATCCAATATGGCCGCCAACAAAATGGCGGATTAAGTATACATTTTTTAACACCGCTTCAATATGGATATCAAATGAAAGAATTAGAATAGAAGAATAAAGTTCCCTATGAAAAATAAGAAAATACAATATGGTCACCAACAAAATGGCGAATTAAATATACATTTTTCCCACCACACTAATATGGGTATCAAATGAAAGAGTTAGAATAGAAGAATAAAGTTCACTATGAAAAAAAATAAAATACCACAAAATCGCGAAGTAAATATTTTTTCACACTCCTTCATTATGGATATCACATGAAAGAGCTTTAAGACAAGCATGGGATCTCCCACCCACGTAAAGATTTTGTATCATGTTGACTGTGTGGCGTTAGGGTGGCTAAAAATTATACTTCGTTAGCAGTACTCCATTCAAGTAGGCCAAAAGGCCAAAACGTGCCGAGGACTGTGTGGCATTAGGGTGGATAAAAATGATATATGATATGATTAGCGTTTTTGATATAGCCTTGAACCTCTATTGAACCTCTGTGGGAGTTGACCCCTACCTAAGACCTATTTTAAGGGATTACTACCCCCTAATTAGCAGCAACACTGCTTTTTGAATTTGTTTGGAAACAAGGATAGTCGAATTTATAAAGTAAAAGCACAGGACCAGCTAATTGACGCGACAATAATTACAGATAATTTGAATTTAGCTATTATAATACCGACTGACAAACAAGACTGGAGGTTTACCGGCGGAACTGGAAATATTTGTGGGAGCAAAAGTAATGTTGGTGTCGAATATTGACGTATCGGCCTGAGGTTAGTCATACCATCAGTTCGGATTGACTTTGGAAGAGCACGGCGTACCCTTATTCACCCTAAAACCCTACAATTTGCAGCAAAATTCAGCTATGGGACGACTGCAACAAGGATGTTGCCTTTAATTTTGTCATGGGCCTTCAGTGTCCACAAAGTTCAAGGCAGCACTGGAGACCACGCAGTTGTATATTTAGGTTCTGTTTAGACATACGTTGCCCTGAGTCGGGAAAAGTCTTGGCAAGGATTATGTATTAAGGAGTTAGACGCAACAAATTGTCAGGGACTGGGTAAAATTTGGTATATTTTCGTTAATATCTTTTTAAATATTTTTTTTAAATATGAAAAAAATATATTTGTATTCCCCAGAATGAGACCTTTCATTTGATATATTATATGATGCGTTTGAATTTTTTTTTTATTTTTAAATTTTTATTTAATTCTATAATTTGCCCCCCAGAATTAATATTAATGGTTTCTCCTTATTTTTTCTGTAAAGTTCGGGCAACGTTTTATATTTTCTATTTTTTTTGAAAATTTTAGGCTCAGTAGTTTCGGAGATCAGGGTGGGGGAACGGTAAATTTTTTTAGTTCCCCCCCCCAGAAGTACGCCTAAAATCAAAGTTTTTTCTTTTACGATATGTACTCTTGATCGGGTCACCAAACTATACATTGATTCCAAATTTCTACCTCTTCCGTCCAATAGTTTAGGAGAAAATTACTGTGATGTGACAGAGGCAGAAATCCGGAGTGATATTATAAGGGTATCCGTATATTGTATATATGGATAGCCTAAAAACTGTATGAGATACGAAGACGACTAAATATTAATACTGTGGTACTGCATAAGAACTCTGTCTCAGAACGACGATCACAAATGCAGGCTGAATAAAGCGTTTACTTTAAAGGTTTGTAACCTTGAAAGTTATCTGGATTCAACATATCACTCACGTCAATTAACATTTTTCATTTTTTATATAATTTTCATTGATAACGGGACTCTAAAATAATTGCAGCTTTTGAAATATATACAGACTGTACACTAAGTGTGGTGATTATTCCCAAGATGCAATAAATTTAAAGCTTAAGATGCTATATCTTACGTTAAAGTTTCTTGTAAATCATGTTCATTTCATATAGGTTTGGCTATATTTTCTTATACAAGCAGGATAAGTTAACCAAATTATCTCCCTTGAGACCAGAGTCAGTGGAAAGTGGGCGTCGAATGGGAAGAGCCATTTATTTTAATAGCCTTATCCTAATAGAACAATACCGTCATTATTAATTATTGACAAATAAAGAAATTGCGATTCGAGGATAAACGGTTGGTTCAGGACAGACTTAAAAGGCCATAATTGATTTTCAATAAAGAGCCCAATAAAATATTTACACAGATTACCCACATAAATTTCGAAATCAATAGAGAGGGAAATAATTTTCGTGATAAAATCTAATGTTGCTAATATTTGCAGAAGTTAATATACAAGTAAATGGAACAGTTAGTTAGATTTAATGGTGGCAGCAATTAATTACTTTAATTTAAAATGTATTTTACTTGCAAATGAAAATAGTGTATTTGAATTAGTTTTTTAACGCTGAGCTGAAATCACTTCTAAAGTAAATATAAAAGAATTAAAGGAAACTCCGTTAAATAAAAAAGTTTAATTAAATTGGGTTGTGATGATGAAAAGGTATAAAAGTTAAGGTTGAAGCATCGTATTTACTTTTAATTAATTGAAAAATACGACGAGTTCGCAAGTAAAGCTTTAGATGTGTCAATGCAACACTAATACTGTATAATCTGTATAAGGCAAATAAAATTCTTAATTTAAGATAAAAATAAGTAAATTTAGATCTGCTGTAAAATGATTTAATATATTTTCGACCGCCTCGGTATGTGCTGTAATGTTTGAACTCGTTTAAAGTTTAAAATAAGAAAGCTAGGTCAAAAAATAAAACATGAATAAAAAACCTATTATTATATATTTATTTTATTATGTGATGATCAGTAAACTTTATTAAACCTGAATTAAGATAAAACTCAACAATGTGAGGCAATTATAATTTTTGGGGAAGCTGGTCATTATTACTATTATTATAAGAGTAATAGTCAATGATTTCCTGACTACCCCATTGACATAGGGCATTGACTAGGGCCCGACCGAAAGTCAGATTTTGGCCCAAGCCGACGCCTAAGCCGATTGCTCAACCTTGACCTTAACCTTCGGCTGAAGCCGAAATAACGCAATTTAGCACAACATCTAACTATAACTGTGTAAGCTATGCAATTTTTATATCTCCTGAATGTATATTTTTGAAGAATGTACAGCGCATAACACATATAAAGTGTATTTAACAAATTTTTATTTCTTATTTTATGGCGAGTGTTTTAAGTTACAAAAATCATAGTTTTATAGGTTTTGGTGACGTCTTAGCAGCAGTATAATAGTTTTAGTATCAAATGTACTTTTGGGGATTAATTAATAAGTTTTTCTGTGAAAAACTAAAAAAATAACACCGTGCATAAGTATTTTGTTACGGTTTCGAAATAAAATGAGATAATTAACTTAACAAAATTTCATGACTTGTTGGTTTCGTGGCAAATGTGTTACTATTCATATCAGTTGTTTATTATCTATAAATTAAGTTTAAAAGTTGATGTTTCTATCTTCGGTATAGGAAAATCAATCAATCAATATGAAACTAAGACTCGTTGTAATGAAAGATTAGATAAATACTAAATTCTTTTCAGATTGTTACAAAATAATTTGTCGCAAAATGGTAGCCTTGTAAAAATTTCCTAAAATTTAATATTTATAAAAAACTGTATTTTTCTAGAAAACCAACAACGTAAAGTTTAATTTTGAAAAATGAAATTTTAAAAGATTATAAGATAAACTTTCTTGACATTTTGTTGATTCTGTAGCCGAAAATCACAACAACGGTAAAACGTAAAAATTTTGAACTTTAAGCACTGCTTAATTAAAAAACACAGATTAGTTAACAAGACTTTTTCTGTGTTATATCATATTCCTACTTCAAGAAAAATCAGTCAAACATCTTTGAGGGCTGATAGAAACATTAGGCTTCGGTCAAACGTTCGGCTGATTTTTGGTCGAAGCTGAAGTTGGGACCGAAGGTGGCCGAAGTAGAAGCCGAATGTTCGGTCGGACCTTAGTCGGACACTACAGATGAAGAACAGGTAAAAAAATTAGCACAATTTTTTGTGATTTGTGAATCCATCTGCTATAAGTAGGAATTAATCCTCGCAAACGCAACAGAAGATGGTCCATACTGATGAATTGAATATTGCGAAAAGATATTTCAAATTCATGGACAAAGGCCGAATTATATGAGACATGTTTGCTTTAGTTATATAGTTCAATTCTTTTTAAATGGTTACATTCACTGTCAAAATGTTAGTGGTCTGAAAAAAAATTCAGGATATTTCAATAAGGTAATAAGTACAAAAATTTTATCACCACAGCAGTAAGAAAGAACCTCCTATTATTATGTTCCCATTGTCCATGAATAATTGAATGCTGGACATAGTATGGCCAGTGAGATCACCGCATCTTACTCCATCAGTTTTTTCCGATGAGGTTAGGTTAAATCGAAGGTGTACCAGATGAAACCACAAACTATTGTTGACATATGCTACAGAAATTGCCAAAGAAATGATACAAACTGTTGGAGAAGGAACACAAAACAAGTTATTAGAACTTATGAGAGTTGAAACTCGCAGAAAAGTTTAATGATAATTTAAATTTTTTCAGATTTCTCGTAAGCATAATCCACTACTGTTATATACTTTTAATAAGATCAAATTTATGTATCCTTTTAGGTAATGTCTCAAATGACCCCCTCTTTGAAGAAGGGAGTTAATCAGAAATTTGAAACTTTCATAACGTTAAATTCTGTTAAAATAAGCGATATTGGATCGTCATCTCACTGCAGGGTATTTTTTTGTATTTAGTTGCAATGAGGGCTTAAAACCAGCTACTTAGAGACTATGGAGACGCCCTAGGAATCTGTTCAGCATTTTTTCTGTTCTGATTTTGAACTGACAAAGTTAAGTGAATGAACCCCATATTCAATGGCGTGAAATAGTGTAGTCATTTTCAGTGTTCCCACATTAGAGGTTGACCTGAGCGAATACAGAAATTATTAATCTAAGGAGGTAAAATAGAAGTCTGTGATAGTTTTGTGATTTGCAGGAGGTTTTAGCAATTTTCTGAGACTTGGTGGGCGGGTGTGTCTGACTAAGGATTCGGAATCAGAATAAAACATTAAAAAAAAAACATAACCGACTTCCACCTATAACTAAAAAGCTAAAAATAATTATAATAAAATACAACTCTAGCAAATAAATAACACATTCAATGTTGTTAGGTACCTACCCAGGAAGTAAAAAATGTAAACATTAAATGGTGCTCATTCTGTACAAATTAATTACCTAACAATCTAGTATATTTTTGTCGTCGGTGCCAAGCAAATCTAAAATCCTTCATTGCGTACTTATCTACTACTTCACCAAACTTTATTGTTGCTTGGCACCGACTTCAAAAATATACTAGATTGGTAGGTAAATAATTTCTACAGAATGAGCACCTTTTAATGTTTACATTTTTTACTTCCTGGCTAGATACCTAACAATATTGAATGTGTAATTTATTTGCTAGAGATGTATTTTGTTATAATTATTTTTAGCTATTGGTGGAAGTCGGAAATGTTTTATTTTCAACCTTTTAGTTTTTTTAACTCAGGTAGTTTCCATTCTTTATTTTTTATTTTTTATGTATAACCTTAATAGACAGGACCAGGCAACATCGAAAGCCTCAACATTACACAATGATACATTTTCATTTAAATTGACAGGTAAATGTTTACGAATAACATGTACTAGTACGCGTTGACTTAATAAGCCCAAGATATATTTATGCCTTATGGACAACGCCATGTAACCTTTTTTCAACTTTTTTTGACAACTCTGTATAACTATATATAATTCCACTCCACCCTATGTACTAACCATCCTGTACATACGACTGCCCATGGACAAGCATAAATTTGTTAGCTGTCTTCTGTAAACAATAGGAGGGAGTAGAATCCATCCCATATTTACGGAGTCAAATCCGTCCTATATTTCCACCATAGTATCTATATAACTCCTTGTGGTCTACCCCATAAATTATTTCATTTTTCACATTTTATATTATCGCCCTGTGTAACATTAATTCCTCTTCACACTTTAAGCAACTTCATATGTGCTATAAAATAAATAATTTTTCAATCACACTGTATAAACATCATTTAACTTCAGCATATATTTCAACCATCCTGCATATAATTTGTTTACGTCCATATCATATAACAGTTTTTTAATTACCCTATATAACTTTAATTTCACTTTTTTTCCAACATTTTTATTCCACCAATAGTCCACTCTGCCCTATATGCCATACATCCTGTATATACAGCGAAACGGCCTAACCTATATTTCAATCATCATATAAATGCAACTCCTTCTATCACTTTACTTTGTGATTTTGTTTGCTATAACTAAACATCCTGTGTATAAACCCACCAAATAGCACTTTAGATTTACATGTGTTGTAACTGAATTTTCTATTAAGCCGGGAGAATGTGACAACCAAAAGCACTGTCATTTTCATTTAAATAGGTATTTGTCGGGTATATAAACAAAACGAGCTTGGTACTCATTGATTTAAGGAGTCGATAATACTAAGCTTTACTACCTATATGCTTGAGATGTATATTGAAAATTTTCAAATTCGCAATTAAAACTTTCAGTGGCTAAAATTCCCGCACTATTACGTTGGAATTAAAATATTTATGAGGAAATGTCCGTTATGCCATTTTGATGAAATTTTTGATAAGAATTTTGGAATTTTAGGAGATTTTCTGCAAAACTGCAAGTTGCACGTCGCAGAAAATTGTATGAGATCACCTAAGGATCTTCCTTAATAGATTAAACGTTAAAAAACTATACACATCCATAAGGAGTTTTCGAAAAAACGACCAATATGTTAGGGATATTGGTCGATTTCCATACACGCATGTGTTCATTCACAAATTTCTTCATTTTACCAAGAGAATTCTTTTCCCAAATTTGAAGTTTCACCAATCCGGATACATACTCTATAAAACAAGACCATATTCATACAAACCGGTACACCACAGGAGAAGAATTCAGGTAACATACATACAAAAAAAAATACGCGACGAATTGATAACCTCCTCCTTTTTGGAAGTCGGTTAAAAACTATTAACAAAGGGTTTTGACGGAATATTTTGACTTTCCATAAATCTTCGATTGATATAGTGGTTTTCCGAACTTCACACCTTTTTGTGAAAAAAAAAAACTGAAAGGTGATGAAACAATTTTGACGGTAATTTCTTGTTTAGAAGGTCAGAATACTTTGGATGACATAGTATTCTTGTCGAGACTATTTTGGTGTACTTGTTTAATTTTTATTTAGCTTGACCTTTTTTCAAGTGAAAATTCTTAATTGTCCTGATGCACCAATTTTTATCATGATATTCAAGTGTGGGAGCAATAACTTTTGCTCCTGCAACTAAAGAGTGCTAGAATTGTTATTTGTATTCGTCCTCTTTCTTACTTAATTATAACAAAATCTATCTCTTTTATATTTATCACTTCTCTTATCCATCTATAAAGGGTGTCCCAAGAAGGTGGGCGGTTACCTGTACCTCAAAAAACATCGATATTAAAATACTGAAAATTGGCAACCTAGGTAAGCCGATAGGCTCTTTGTGACTATAATATTTTCAGAACTGTGGCACTTCCGGTTAAACCGGAAGGAGATTACAACTTTATTATATCAAATAGAAACTCTGTATGTTATTGGATAGTTGGATGCTACGTTAAAAAATATGTGGTTAATAAAAAAAAAAATTATTAACCACATATTATCTCTAAATTTAGCCATCAAATAGCGCTGCAAAATCACCCATTTTTCTAAGGCGTTCTTAAAAAAATAGTGAAATGACATTTAAAAAAAATTTCAAATAGCAACTCCCATTTTTTTTTTCGGAATATTATTCACCACTAAAAATGAAGGTAACTTTGTATGTTACCTATATCTGAACCTCATAACTTTTGATTAAATTACGAAAACCCGTTTTCGCCCATTAAAATATGATGTCGACTTTGCTTAGAATAATCAAGTTAGCCGTGGTCGTTAGAAAAATAACTGGCGTCTACGAAATGTCACTCAGCTTTTGAAAATTGCCAGCAATGTCTGCACGCATCAATTACTCTAACAAAGATTACTTCAATATGGTTATGATTTATGACGAGAGTAATAAAGTATAGTCATGAACATGTGAGACATTTGCTGCTAGATATCCGGAGAAGCAGATGCCATCATAGAAAACAATTAAACGAATAATAGACAATTTTAGGAACTTCGGATCAGTCAAAACAAAAAACCAAAAATTAAGAAAAATAGGCCTGCTGTTGAAGACGCCAATAGTAAAATTTCAACTTTGGATTACTTTCAAGCGTGTCAGAAAGCAAGTATTATTAATATTAAGATGTGGTTAGTAAAATTTATCAAGAATTTAACGTAGCATCCAAATCTCCAATAACATACAAAGATGTTCTATTTGATATAAGATAGTTATGGTCTACTCCTTGTATAACCGGAAGTGCCACAGTTATGAAAATATTTTAGTCAGGTAGAACCTATCGGCTTGCCTACGTTGCCAAATTTTCAAAATTTTAATATCGACACCCTGTATATACTGGAATAATTTTCTCAGCAGTGCAATATAGTGTTGGTCTGATCATCGAGCTTCTAAGGATTAACATTTTACAGATTGTAAAGCTATTCGAAAAGAGTTGTCACATGTTGTCAATGAATTCCTACCCGCAGGATATTCTGTCAGGAGCAATCTTAACTATATGTTCCATGTCAGTGGCCCAGAAATGTTAGGATTTTTCTCGAAGTGACAATTAGACCAATCAATAGAGCAAAAATTAACTGATAATGTGTAAAAAATACTAACAGGATACCGACTGTGCCACCACATTAACAAAGATTCCAAGAGATATTTTGCTATGTTTTCCACTCGCAACTATGGTTTTTTACTTTGTTATAAACAATTGAAACAAGAAAATCACGTTTTCTTTCTTATCATGTTTATAAAATCAAAAATAATAAACTAATCTCAATGGTGTCAACAGGTCAATTGTAAAGCATGAAAATACCAATGAAATAAGCCCAGGATCGATCCAATTGGTTCATTAATAACAGGGAAAAACAAAAAATACTGAAAAATGTAGGATTTAAAAAAAAGTCGTATCTTCGTCCCTTTAGAAGCTACAGAACTGGGCTTGTAGTAACTGATAGTAATTCACATCTATTTTATGTATGCCAAAATCAGGCGCTACCGGTTTGTTAGTATTTCAACAATCATATATAAAGTTTTCTCTTCACTATTTTTGCATTGTGCCTCCATGCGTCATAGATAATCAAATTTCAATTTTGAAAAAAGTTGTTGAAAGTAGAGGTGTCATTCTACAAAGCCTCTATTCTCGTTTTTCACTAAATGTCTGAGAAATATCTGAAAAATGTTAGCAAACATGACAAAAAATGGGCAAGCGTATGAATGTATCCAAGGAGTGGGAGAAACACGGTTGTTGAGGGGAAGCGTATAGTAATATATAGTAGAGACACATACGTAAACCCAAAATCCACAAATTAAATCGAAAACGTTTCCGAGAAACCATTTACATATAACTATATTAATAAACAAACAGTTCTCATTTGATATAATAAAATCGAACAAATGACTCTGTATTTTAACTATTAAATTCTTTCACCATCTTTCAGAGTGACAGTTACTATCGATAATAATTATTGTTAGCAGTTCCCCTCAACAACCGTTTTCCCCCCACTACTCAAACACATTCATACGCTCACCAAATTTTGGTCATTTTTGCTAACATTTCACAGACATTTAATGAAAAATGAAAATAGAGGCTTTGTAGAATGATACCTCTACTTTCAACATCTCTATTCTGAATTGAGATTTGACGATCCATGTCGCATGGAGACATACTGCAAGAATAGTGGACTAAAAACTTCATATCCCAATTATTCAAAAACTAATAAACCGATAGCGCCTGGTTTAGTCACGCATAAGGTAGATATCAATTACTACCAATTCCCATAAGACCAGTTCTATAATTTGGATAGTGACGGAGTTATAATAATATAAAGAAAACCGCTAAATTTTCCAGTATTTTTTGTTTTTCTCTGTTACTAAAGATCTTATCGGATCGTTCCTGGGCTCATTTCATTGGCAAATCCATGCTTTACAATTCACCTGTTGACACCATTGAGATTAGTTTATTATTTTTCATTTTATAAACACGCAACGAAAAAAAAACGCGATTTTCTTGTTTCAATTGTTTATAATTAAGTAAAAAACCATAGTTGCGAGTGGGAAAAGTAGCAAAACATCACTACAAATCATTCTTAATGTGATGGCACCGGCAGTATCCTGATTGTATTTTTTGCACGAAAAAATCTCTATTGATTGGTCTACAATCATAATTACCTGTTAAGATGATAGTGTGAATGTCCAATCATAACATTCCGTGGTAATATAATAATTGGTTAAAAGATTCAATAGCTAAAGATATTATCTCGTGGGAATCCTTGTGCTCTATTATTTGCAAAGCAGATTAAGCCAAATATAGTCTCATGGACATTGATCATAAAGCAAGAATACAATTTGTTTCTAGAAATACATGGAATTCCATTTTATTCGCTCTTTAGTTCCAGAAAGTGACAAAGCAGTTTAACACGTATAAAGAAATCCTATAAGGTCTTTTTTGTCGTTTTAATAAAAGAACACAGTAGGTAACATGTTTTCGGTGTATTTCCCAATAGACAAGAGTGAAACCAAAATCACAAAAGTATGACAAATCCTCCTGGGGTTTCAAGGTAACAACTTTACAGATAACCACTGGCTTTCTTTCAGAAATAAAATACAATTTCCGAGAAGATATCTCGTATCGTAAGCAATAACTTGTGTATTATTTTATCACTGAATTGCTTGTACATGACAGGAAGAATTAAGAAATCGTTTCTCATAAAGATGATGAACGAGGGAAACGTGCAAACTCGACAGAGGTGAAAGCTGTGAAATTAAAAACGAATGGAGTCAACTTTTCATTGCAATATTTCCGGAATAGCTGGTGTGAAAGCTGATAAGGCTTTTGGAGACAAAGTGTTGGTCTTCTAACAAATTGCTATAATTGAATGGGAAGGACTGTACATGACCCGGAAAGTCTCTTTCACCAACTGAAACTTATATAATAGGGTAGCACGGGACCTTCTAACAGTACAATTAATTACTTACTTCAAATGAGACCACAAATTTGATAATATTATTTACAAAACTAGATTCGAGTTTATAACTAAATTGAAACTCTGGTTTACAATCGTCATTCTGAAGCCTTCTATAGAGTGTGGAACATCTAAATAGAATATTCAATGTTTAAATTTAAAATTATATTTATTTAAAGTAATGCCATTACGATATTACAATAATTCAGATTTTTCTACATAAATATATGCCATGGTTAAAAATGGTTTAATCATTAAGACTTGCAGCTTGACTACATTCTGCATTGCGTTATACTGAGTTTAAAACAATAGTATATACTGCTTTAATAAAAATATTCCATATAAAATAGCTTTAAAAACGTCTTCAAGCCATAATAATAACTCAAAAGGATAATTTTAACAAAAAATGTTGTACGTTCTATATACACCAGTCAATAGAAATTCAACAGCAAACCGCATTCATTTGAGCTTTAAAAACCGCAAAAAATATGAGATATTTACGTTTTTTGCTTATAGTGTAAAAAGAATGTTTATAAATTTTGATCGCAGCATTTGTCATAAATATAAGCTGGAAAAACCCATGTAAAGTGAATGATTTAAAAAAATTTATAAATTAATTGTAATAACAGCTGGAATATTAATAAGCCTCGTAGTGATAGCTTTTAACGTTGAGATAAATAACGCTGAAGATCGATATTGTACGTTAAGTAGATCTTGCAGAATTGCAATATAAATAATTTGTAGAAATATTTTACAGGACGTATCGTATTAACCACGATAGTTCGACAGCAATATGCAAAATATATTTTGAAAGTTTATAATAAGCACTTCACTTCTTAAATCTTGGATTTTTGTTGTAGTGCCGTAAAATGTATTAGTACTGCTTTTGAAATTTGGTTTCAACGATGGACACTGATGGTTTGATAGTGTCGGTTACAGTCAGTGGAAAAAAAAAATCAGTAAACTGTATACAGGTCACCATTAACTTAATAAATCAATGCAAAAATAGAGCAATATGAGCAAGCAATAATTATGTAAATAAAAACGTAGTAAACTGCTGAGAACAAACATATAATAATTTACCATAATTTTCATTTCGTGCCCCACCTTAAGAAAATTCTAGATCCGTCCATGTTTCGTGATAGCTATTGTCAGTGCTCTGCTGGCTGTCGCATATTTGTACATCTTATGCAATGTCTTTAATATATTCCAGTTGGACTAGTCTCATTAATACGGTGGGATGTGCAAAATAGCTTTCTAAATTATTTGAATTCGAATTGTTCAAAAACGACTTATTCAATTTTATTCATCGTGAGCCCATATAAACTTAATATCATAAACTATCGTTTTGACGATAACTAATATTCCAGTATTAGTTTCCAGAAAGTTATAAATTTTTGAAACAAAAACTTTTGACAAGTTTTTCTGAGTTAACTCCGTAAAAAATGATCAAATCAGGGTGTATAAACACTCATTACTTACTCACTTATTCTCTACAGCTGTTCTGTAGCGAGTCCTCAATTACTTTTCATTATATAAGCAAACAACCAAATAAATTCGTATTTTTGCGGGTTTTTAATATTTAAATCGTTTACTTCTACGAGTTTGCTGTTAAAATCTTATCACTTATTACCTATAAACGGTTTGTCAAGTGGTGGTATAAGCTACTTAATGTTGAATTTTATGTCCGAAAATGAGTTAAATTTTGCTTTATAAATAAAAATATGTTTGAATTTGATGCTAAACCTGAGAATAAGATATATAGTTTACATTGGAATGTAAACTGCTTAATACATATAAAAAATTCAGTTATTAACTAAACATAACTTGCTTATTGTGATAGAATAGGTGTTTTCAAATGTTTGGTTTTAATTAAATATGTCACTGAGATTTAAAATAAATATTAGAGACTTGACATACACATCAGCACAAAAAAGTTCGTGTTTATGTATGGTAGAGAAAAGGATGTCAAAACTAGAACTCCACTGAAAAGTTTATAGACGATAGAGACAAGGATTATAGCTTATATGGGGACTAAACTGAAAAAATGTCTAATATATTAAGAGCTAGTGACCCATTTTTCATGAAGTGTTTGATTCAAGCAAATATTTTACATAGTGGTGTAGTTAGGATAGATGAGTAGGTTGTCATATGTTGGCCTAACCTGCTTGGGGACAGGAGGTACTGCGCATGCAAGAAAGATGTAAAAAAATGTTTGCCAAAAAAGTGTTAGAATCAGGGGCCAACAATAATTATTCGACAGTTTAGATGGCTTAGAGTTATACTACAAATAAGGCAGACACTTTTGGGGGGGTTAATATCTAACCATTCTAACTCAAAGTTGAATTTTATAAATTAAAATAAAAGTGTTTGATTCACGCTGAAATTTTAATAGATGCTTTGTTGTGTATATTTCAAAATACTCACAAAAAGGCAGACACTTTTTCTGGGGTTTAATTGCTGGCAAACAACAAATAAAGTTACCGGCAATAGAGAGAGATGCGCTACGGGTAAATGCTATACCGCACATGTAATCACAAAATATTGGAGTGCGTACAGATTAATATTTATATGTTTTGTTATTGAGAACACATTGCTGTTTAATATAATATAAAAACATTAACCAATCAAAATGAAATGTGTTTCTTGTGTGATATGTGAAAAGAAAATGATGAAAAAGTTATTATATTTTCAGAAGCCACTTTAGGAAAATGTCATATTGCGTTAAAAATCCGTCAAGACAAAAATTTCAAATATAATAGTTTGGTTATACAATTAAACATATCCTCTACAAAAGGCTATCATCGCCAGTGCTATGGCAATTTTCTAAAACACAAAGATGTATCAAGAAAATCCACAGAATTTCTCACTTCGTCATCACGTTTTTACATTAATAAATTTATTAGACACTATGTACATAAAGTTTGGTATAATTTAATTTTAAATTTAACAATTTTCAGGAGAAATCAGTAATTTTTTTGATTTTAGTTTCATGTATATTTATATGACAGTGAAATATACAGAGTAAACCATCTGTTGCAGCGACGTCATCAAATTTTTTTTAAAGTAGAATGGATGCACTGTATATTTTATGTTTTTGGATTGTAAATTTCAAGGCAATTACAACTCTACATGATACCTATATTTGATAACTAAATATTGTTAGAGATACAATAATTTTAAAATCAGTAGGTACCTAAATATATTTTTTGAATCAATATTGTAAAAAGTTGCCAGATGTAAAAAAGTATTTAGTATTCAGTAGGCTGTTATATCTACCAATTATTAATGACACGGACTTCTTTGAAGCTATTATCACTTAAATAGCTATCTAAAACAAAGGATTGAATTAGTTATATTAACTGGCAGTGGGAATAAGATGTGGCCTTAACCTGACGTATGTGCGTATTTAATGGGTTAAACAAAATACTAAATGGATGAGAAACCTTCACAGGCAATACCCACAGATAATATAGTGTTTGGGTAGAAAGTGTTCGAAATAAAAACATTGGAGCCTATTTTCTTAATGGACCTGCATATCGGCTCCCTTATATACATTTTTAGGGAACTTTTTGTATCCAATTTTAATGACCTTACTGCAAACAATCTCAGATATATACAGGGCTTTCATTTCAAAACCAGCCGCCCAAAACATTTTTTTAAATATCTTTAAAAGAAAAAAAACACATTTTACACGTATCGGTCAGCCTGCAGTTCCAACCCCTAAGCGGGGGTAAATATTACTTATAAAAGTTTAAATACAACGGGGTATCATGAGATACATCTTTTTAAAGATCTATTTTTTCCAAATCAGATTTTTTTCACAGAGAGAGATAGAGAGAGAAGAATTGTAATTAAAAAAAGCAGAGTATAAATATCAAGATAAACAAGTGAGAAAAAATCCTTAAATGTTTTTGCGAAAGGTACTTGTAACTGTAAATGTAAAGAATTTATTATTAGTAGTGGTGGTTGTTTAGTGACCATCAGATTTCGACACTGGTGCATTCCTTACAAGAAAGAATTGAAATAATATTTATTGATGGGGAAGAACAATGCTATGCACGCAGAACTGCTTGCGTTTTTCATCAGAGACATCCCGATAAAAATATTGGGCATCAGTATGTGTTGGATTTCATAAATTTCACGACACTGGAAGTGTGTGCAATGAAATTGTCAAGGAATGGAATCTCAAACATCAATACCAAAAGTCTCCAGGTTAACAAATATTTCTCTAGCACGATCACCAGACCTAACATCCCTTGATTTTTTTTCATGGCGACGTCTAAAAACTGTGGGGCTTAAAACTCGAAACTCGCGATATTCCTGAACTTAGTCGTAGAATAGTGAACGGATTACACCAGAGACGCCTCATAAAGTGCCAGAGGAATTCGAGCTGCGACTTTATCAATTTCCTTTCAACAATATTTTGAACATCTAATTTTACGCTAATACAATATTAATAATGGAAATACAATGTAAATAATAATTATTTTAATTTGAAAATCTGGAATAATTTCATATTAAATATTCAAGTTGGGGTAGTGTGTTCCATGCCTTATTTTCTAGATCGAATACTGTTTTGACAAACTCAAAATTTAGACATATTTTTTTAACAAATGTGGTGCAGTAAACTTTAGTTTAGCCCGGCAATCCTGTGTGGGTGTCCTTGATGTACATAGTTAATGGATATCAACTACAATTAAGATAACTAAGTATTTCAAGTTAATTAATGTATTTAATGGATAAAATTAATGAATATTAGTGAACTTTTCTTCCTTTTATATATGGAATTTAGGATAATTTATGAAATATTATATTATGTTATTCTTGTTCCTGATTAATAAATATGATTTTTCTTAAATGTGCCCCCCAACATTCTGTGGCTAAATTTAAATCTATAGATGCTACAGATCAATGGTAGCGCAGAGTAAGACCACGACTACACCTGTGATGCTGCCTCTCACTCGTATCTGTTACTACCATAGCATATCTTCTCCTGGTAATATTTATTTAGATGTTTGCTAACTATTAGACCCCGGCAAAAGTGTCTGCCTTTTTGTGAATATTATGAAATATATAAAAATATATATTAAAATTTCAGCGTGAATCAGTCACTTTTTTTATTAAAAAAAATCAACTTTGAAATAGAATGATTAGATATCAACCCCCCCAAAAGTGTCTGCCTTATTTGTAGTATAACTCTAAGCCATCTAAACTGTCGAATAATTATTGTTGGCCCCTGATTCAAACACTTTTTTTGGCAAACATTTTTTTACATCTTTCTTGCATGCGCAGTGTCTCCTGTCCCCAAGCAGGTTAGGCCAACATATGACAACCTACTCATCTATCCTAACTACACCACTATGTAAAATATTTGCTTGAATCAAACACTTCATGAAAAATGGGTCACTAGCTCTCCGACTATAACTGAAAGCATTAACTAACAAGTTTAGAAGTGACCACAATGGCGCTGGCGTAGAAAGGTGGTATGATGTGAATTGCTAAAATCACATGATCTTTACAATTTATCAAATTCTGAATTACTTACTTTGTCATTGCGAATGCTTTAATCATTAGTTTTCTTGTTAAGTTGTATTAACTATTACCATTGAAAACGGTGTCTGATTTAGACGTTGAAATGTTTGAACTTTTGAAATATAAATACTTTCAAGACATTGTGTTATTCCCAAAAGAAAAATATAAACTAGAGATGCCACAACTATATCTCAAGAAACAAATGAAACTTTGCGTTGTTTTACTATACTATGTATATCAATTTTCTGTCTACACCAGCTCTTCGTACTCATTTGTTACATCTTCTGTCCACTGGCAGTAGTCGGCGAAGGCAACCCAAAGACTTCTTATTCGGTTTAGCGTCCTGAGTTTAAGAAATCAAGTTCCAACACCATATAGCATCATAGGCATTTAACTGCAACTATGTAAAGCCATATTTCGGTGAAGTAATAAGTTCTTAAGTTTGAAGAGTGTTGCTTTTTATTTCCGCCTTATCCCTTATCACAGGATTAACTGAGAGAAAGTAGGTCTATGGATCCGTTAACAAATTTTTCTGTATAATTTGTTTGAATGTATAGTGCACTGCTTTTATCTGCGTGCCTTGTTAGGAATCCTTGTTGCTAAATAAATTAATCAATCAAACTGACAACCCTAAATGAATAACCAAAACACTAAAATGACAAATTATTGTTCGTCTAGTGTATGATTCAAACACTTTTAAGTTTATCATTTTTTTTTAAATGTTTACATTGTCCACGAAAATCTGAGATTATCGAAAATCGCATTACATCCACCAGTAGAAAATTTTATTCTAAACAACTATATTTGAAAAACTTTTTCTCTAAAGTTTATAACAGGGAAGTAAAAAAAATATAACAGGAAAGTAAAAAAAAGACTAAATAACCGTAAAAATTTCTCAAGTGATTTCTGAAATAATTGCGCACATGTAAATATACGCGGTTAGAAATATAAGAATTTTGTACAACTGCAAATAAATTTCACAGAAAACAAACAAGAGAAAAACAAAAGTTTTGTTTCTTATCTAATAAATATTTCTGATATTGACAAAGTTACAGCAAAAGGCATTGACTTTGAATTTATCGATAGCTTATCAAGGTCTCATAAAAAATTTAGCAAAATGGAGGGTTCGATTGGACCGGCATTTATCTCAATTTATAGAGAATATTGGGGTCACTTTTGTCGATTAAGTGTCAGATTTATGAAAAAGAAATGTACTTAATTTCACGGGTCGCCAGAAAAGAAAACGAACTCGAATATCATCACCATTTGGTCAAGATGGGATATTTACGGCAACATGGGATAAACATGTTTTGATTTCGTTCTTCTGGATGTAAGCATATGAGAAGCTCATATACAGGGTTTTTCTTACGAGTTGCTACGTTAGGCGTTTTATGTTAGATATTTGAAAATTTTTGTATGTGTTTAGCAATTATTATACTCTTTTTAAGTAAAATATTTGCGACTGGCGGCCCTCATCCGCTATATCTGAGGTTGAGAGTAATTTTGTAATTTTAGGATAAATTCGTATAAAATTCAAAAATATTAGGTAATATTCAAAATTTTGCTTGTTAAGTAAAGCAAGATGTTTTGGAAAAAACAAATCTTCCACAACTACAAACAGGAATAACTTAATTTTTAATAAAGCACATATTTTGGTATTATTAAATTTATCTATTTATCCTGTTTCTAACCATATAAATATTTCCTGTTTCTGAGAGGTCACATATACCAACAAAATTTTCAGAAAAAAAAACATCAAGGTGTTTCAATCTTGGTTTGTTTAGAAATAATTTTCCACTACTTTCTGGTAAGGCGCAAAGTGTGGAACACATGACTTTCCTTTGAGACAGCTTGCACGATTTTTAAAAATTTTAGTGTGGGAGGGTTTTAAAATACGGCCGATCCTTTGGTAGTATTTATATTGCTGTCAGATCTTCCGTTTTTCTGGAAATATAATAAACTTTGTTATTTCAATTGTATTTTTTTGCTTTGTTGCTTTGGAAGATTATGAATATTTTCATGTACTATAAATGCTATAATTTCGCAGTTACAGCTAAAATTACATTATTTTCGCCAAAGTTACATAATAATCATTCACGTGGCTATGACTACAACAATAACCACATTGAAGTTGACTTCCGGACAAGATGTTAAGTTAAGGGTTAGGATAAGGATTTTTGTGAAAAGCTAATTACACTCTGTTCAATGTCCATTGCATTGCTGATTACGTTATTACTCCATAGACGCTTATAAAGTGATATAGACGCTCATGAAGTGTAATCTGTAACTATAATTCTACTCCGACCTATATTTCAATCATTATATATATGGAACTCTTCGTGTTCTACTCTATAAATCATTTCCTTTTCTAACATATTTTATCACCATCCTGTATATCTATAATTGCTCTTACTCCATATTTCATCTTAACTATATATACAACTGCTTATGGGTTGCGAAATGTTGCATTTCCATTTCCGCCATCCTGTATATGCATCTATGTAAAACATTTTTTGCACCACCCTGTATAACTGTAATTTTACTGCACCTTCTATTCCAAGAACCCTGTATATTCAACCGCTAATGGGCTTCCCTATATAATTATTTTATTAGTTATAATTGCACTCTACTCTATATTTTACACACTCTATATGCAACTGCTCATGTGCCACCCATGTAAAAAATGATCTCTAACATATCTGGAATCGCCCTGTATAATTATAATATTCAACGATTACTTTACCTACTAAACAATAACAACGCTTGCATACCAGTTCCAGAAGTACATGCTCTAAGCATATAACAGCATTGGTCTGTCTATATATAATTACTCAATGGTTTGAGTCTGGCGGCGGCAGCAAGCGGCACATTCATTTGTTTGGCATTGACATTATTGACGTAAATAATGAATTTTTATTATATTTTATTTAATGAATGAACCAATATTATAAATTAAAATTAGGATTCTGCACTGAAGGTCGTCAGTAGCTACTAAACAAAACAAAAATGAAGAAAATCGGTTGAGAAACAGAGGAGAAAATGGAACCTAATCGTTTTGTCTTTGCCTATTTATATATATATATATATATATATATATATATATATATAGATATATATAGATTTATATAACCACTGATGTCTGGTCGATAAGGACGTAAGTCCAGGACCTTATATTTAGCATTGTGCCAAAAAGGCCGCAAAGCTGCTTGGAAAAGAAGAAGAAGAAGAACTTTGATGTTTCAATAAACTATCATTCTATGTTTATTGGAACTCACTTGGATCGTTTACCTAAAAAAGAACAAACTGAGATTTAAATGACATAAGGATAAATTGATATGCGTAGAAGTCAACAAGAAACGTATAATATTTCTTAAAATTTATTCTTCTTCTTAGTTGTATTCTTATGTATGAGAAATCACAGCTGCCAATATTCAGAAATTAAATGGTATAGGATTACCGTAGATATAAGAAGAATTGCGAAGTTTTAACGATCTCAGGGCTTGTTGTATTGAAGTAATCGGACAAAATTTTGACCATCTAGTGTCACCGTCTTTACATTATGTTTTCTAAAGTTATATAGTTGTTAGCCGCTTAAATGTAGACCGGTTTTCAACACGACCCAGATATCTAAAGTTTTGTTTTCAGTTAATGCATGTTTTTTTGAGCTATACTTTGAAAGTTTGGAGAAACCTTTTACTCCACCAATTTCGTTAAACCTATTTACTAATAATGTACTGACAGTAGACTCCGTTATGAGATTTCTGTTAGGATATGAATTATTAAAGATTATTCAAACTAAACGATTTATCCAATCATAGCAATCTAAATGTATTATTTTAACTTGGGCGAATTATAATGTAATTTTAGTATTACAAAAAAATATTTGATGATTGTCTCAGTCTCACTTGATGAAAATTCATTTTTATGATTACTTAAAAACACTAAACACTTTTTATTTCAAAGTGGAGAAGCCAGACTTGGCGAAACATATGTCAGATAAAAATAAATAAATAGTGAAAATTTAACCAAGTGTGTAATGTTTTTAAAAATCTTAAAAATTTCATTATATTTCCAGAAACACGTAACATCTGTCAACATTGTAAATAAGACCATAAAATCGGCCTTATTACAAAACCGTCACAAACTAAATTTATAAAAATCACGCTACTCTGTTCCGATGTAATTGTTTCATTAAATACTTAACTCACCCTGTGTTGTCTAGAATCCAGTATTTCAAACAGTTCTAGATCTCGTCCCGCAAAAAAATCCCTTAAATTGCCCTAATTCAATTAAAAAATCTACGATTCTATTTGAAGTCACGTGTTCCTGCAGAAGAAAAATTGTTATTACCTTGAGAATGGGATTTTTACTTATCCTTATAAAATTAATTAAACAATTAATTACAATAATTTGAATAAGAATTGTTACAACCGTTTTTTTGAAAAGTAATGAAGGCGTCTTGTGAGTTACACACTGATGCTCAAACAATCTTTGTTATCACGTCCCATCAACTTATTAGCTTTTCCAAGAAAAGCAATATTTAAATAAGCTTTAATATTGTTGGAAAGAATATTGCGCTTCATCACTAAACGCTTTTTGCTTATCTGGGTGGAAATTAATCGCAAACGTTCTGTTTGATCACTCTCTCATTAATGTTTTAAAAAAAATTATAAACTAACGATTAAGCTGTGTTTCATAAGGCATAACTATTCAACAGTATTAGGTGACAATTACTGAGAGAATTTCATTTTAAATAAACTATTTGGATATTGTTTTCTAGTTTTATCTCATCAACAAATTGCTGAAATGATTAAAATTACTAATTGCTTTAACCAGAAAATTTTCTAGGTAGATAACTGAGGTAAACATAATCTCTGTAATTGTCAAATATTTTGGCAGACATGATTGTTTGTCAAAAAAATTGAAAATCCAGCAACTTCAACGACAATAAATTTCAAACCCTAGGTGCTGTATTACCGACGGTCAAATTAATATCTTATTGAGTACAGCTGCAGCTGTTTGGAATTTAACAAATTGGAATCAACAAATATATACCCTTACAGAAGAGCACGTCTTATGAAATGTCCTTTATATAGCTCGATAGAGGCGCTGCACCGTGGGGCCGAATCCGAAAAAAGCTGACCAAAAGTCGAAAAATAAAGTTTACGTTCTGGTAATTTTTAGTCATGGGTTAGGTGGGGGAAGAGTTCGAACGTCAAATTCTTGGCATCAGCAGGCCCTAGCCCTTATACCTGCTTTTCTATGGCACTTGAAAGGGAGCTCGACGCGTCGTGCAGTGAGTGACTATTTCAACTATATTGAACAGGACGCCAAAACTTTACAAGTCAACCAATTCCAATTTTTACGAATGGAATCAAAAGCTGAAAGTGAGTAGAAAATCAGTGTGTAACTGAAAATTGATAATAATAGTTCATGCGATAATAATAAATGAATCAATTGTAAGAAAATATAAGGGAAAATTACAACTGAAAATTTTAAAAAAGTAGAGAAAAGTTGATAAGTTCCACAGTGTTCCACGAGTTGACCCATCACATGTTGTAGATGGATGTATTATTGAATGGTAAACATTAAAAATGGCTGCGCTTAGCTGCGCGTGTCTCATTGGTACGAGTTCTTGCAATGTAAAACAGTTTTCTGAATTTCGTGCATTAACGACGTCAAATGTCTTTCTTGAATTGAATCTTTTTCTTCAATTTTTATGCAGTCTTCATAGTACACTGAACTCTCGATCTCGTCTCTGTCGAGTTGAGAAGCGCTATATCTATATATGCCTCTCAGTTATATGGCCCAACCCCAGAGGTGAGAGAATATCGAAGAGTTTAATGCATTGAGTTCTAATGACCGTAATTCTTTTTTAGGCATATTTTTTTCTTCTCAAATAATATTATGAAATTAATAATAGTAACGAGGTTGAATATGGAATTATCCATGTATATAGATATTATATTTTCCAATTTTAGAATTCGTCTCTGATGAACGTGGAGGATGTGGCTTAACACTGGAGGACATTTTTTCGATCGTCAATCAATAAAAAAAGCAAGCATCAATTAATGAAGACAGATTTCTGTAAAAACATTCTCAGTGAAAAGAAGAATGAGAAAAATACGCAAATTTGGGTCGGCCTTCTTCAGAATTTTTAGAGTCTATTGACCGGATAAAACGAAGAAGGACTGAAGAATTACGCAGAAGATATAGTACGGACGAATTAACGTATTTAATAAATGAATCAACTCAGTGTGAATCATCTGATTTTTCTGAACTTTTAATCAACTGATTGTATGTTTATCCTATCATATAACATATGGATATATTTTGTACATTCTATATATAAGTGATTCATGTCAAATGCGCTATTTTGTTTGTTTTTATTTCCAATTTTAACTTCGGATTCATAATTACCGACCCCGAAAACCTCCTAGTACTGATTTTCAGTTGAATTTGGGTGGTCAAGCGTGTAAGGCGCTTGGCTGCAAATCTTATGTTTTTGAATTCCAAACCCACTATATCTATATTTTGTTTCATTTTTTAAGTATATGTGGTTACTAATTAAATGTATGTATTAATTTTATATACCATTTTCATTATTGGCATGCATAAATTCAATATATGAAATCAATGTGAGCGCAAAAATCGCAACAAATCATTAGTTTTTATTGACAGTTAACCAAACTGCATATCATTACAGTAGATACATATATTGTGTTCATATCTGGGTTACGAAAACTACACAGCGAAAAATCTTTGCTTAAGTTTTTGTCGTTTTCTCTTTTTAAATTCTTAAAATTCAAAATTATTTATTTTTGTTGTAGTGAAATACATTTTAACTTTTGTGGTAGCAAAACAATAAAGCACGTTTTCAGTTTTTGAAACTTCATTGTATGTAGTAAATTTTAAATACTGAATCAGATTGATCTTTGATATGTATTTAAAGGATTCAACGCGAGCGAAGCCGCGGGTAAAAGCTAATATATGATATAATATTATTATACTTAAAAAAAATAATCACTTTGGTATTAAATAAAGTAAACACCACGTAACAATTCTTATATTTAAAAAGATATTCTTGAGATCTTTGAGTATTCTGTCTGTCTCACGACTACATTTCATTAACAGAGATTTACTTGCAAGTATCGTAGACAAATTGTGAAATATGCCTGGGTTAGTGGTTGTCTCGACAAAAAAATCTAATTCACATATGTTCTGAGTTCAATAAGTAACAAAACTACTGTCAATTTGTTGATCTTTCAACAATAACTTATGACTACTGATTACTATACTAGACTACCCGTTCCTTTCCCTCTGACCCACTTTTATCAGTTCAGCTTTGTTTCAGACTCATCTATCCATTTACTTTCTTTGTCTAAGAAAGCTCCATCGCCACCATCACCTTGATTGTTTAGTGCCTCAAACAGGTGTTTTATGTGGCCTGGCTTTGTTTTAGGAGCATTTCGAGAGTATCCGGATCGTTACTGAATCAGTGAAGTGGCTTGGACATACATAATCTGACTTAACACAGTTTCTTAAAGTGGGGTTTTATAGCAATAAACTAACCGTTTTTGTTTCTGAGAACATCTGTAGGGACATCCAGTGCTTTTACACTTCTCTTTCAAATTTTAAATCTGTTGCAAGAGAGGTGTGTGGAGAAAAAATACCAACAAACAGAGTATCGTTTTGAGTTCATTTGAAAATTAACTTTAAACATAATTTATTATACATTTTGGCTAAAATCGTAGCTCATTTTAAAAAAATTTAGTTACATTGCATTCCTTAATATTGTAAGATTCATTCCTGAATTTTACCAGCAGCTGCCAGAGATGTTTCTGGAAAGAAGTGAATTCTAAAAACTATGCTAATTTTGCCAGTTACTTAGTTTAAAGTTTGGAGTGGCCTTAATTTAAAGCTAATTGTCTGTGTTAACTCAGATAATTTCCACTGCAGACAATCTCATTATTTCACTACGCTGCCTACCTTATAATCCTGACATATGTATTCGTGTGAACTAATTTGAATAATCAAGATGACATGTACTTGCATCGTAGATATTACTATTACCATCTGTTCTCCATTTTCGTGAAAAGAAACAGAATCGCTCAACAGAATTTGAATTTCCATACATTTCGCATTTTCTTTCGAGTAGTTTGTTTTAAATTTTATTCTTGAAAGAGCTTTCAAATTCAATTTTAGTTTTACATATATTCGAGACCTTCAGAAGTAAGTAGTTTCCGGCAACATATCGATGTAAACCAATATTGGATTTAAAATTCAAAATGTTTGCTCACGTGTTGGTGCATAGTGCGAGCTGCAGATGTATTTGACACATGAAGGGCACTTGAAGTGAATGAAATATTTATATAGCGTATAGTGGCACTAAAAGATTTTTCAAGCTACTAGATTTATTTTGAACATTTTACACGTCGAATTAGGGAGTAAATTTCGTCTGGTATGCGTCGAGTATACTTTGTAGGGATTTATTTTTTTGGCTAACATTGAAAGTTCCCAGAGCACGAGCGTCAAACTAATTGCATTATTAATAGCTCAGGCCTTCTACATTTCAGCGGCGAAAAACATGAGAATTTTTATTTACATCTTTATCAATAGCAACTTTTCTTGTAGGTTTCTGTGGGTTTTTCGCAACATTTAACAATATATCAAATTATAGTCATTCAATTCACAAGTTTTGGAACATCTATGACAGTTTCAAATTGACGGAATTTGTGACTGGGAAATGGAACGGTCAGGATACTTCTCACTAATTATTCTACATACCTCACAATGCATTATTCTTTTATCACCCACTTCTGGTAATATTAATATGTCAAAGCTTTGGGTTTCAGAAAAGCTCATTAATAAAAAAATTATATTAATGTTTAGAAATTTCTATATAAACGATTGTTGGGGAATCGTTTGTTTCTAAGTTTATACATTATTGTATATACCACTTCCAGAAACTCTATGGTCGTCATTTACTAAATTTTCAGAAAAGTTCATGGCACCCTCTAATGGCTGTTGGACATGCAGACACCGGAAGGACAACTGGCTAGGTGGGTGGCGAAATTACAGCAATACTATTCCAAGGTTGAACACCGTGCTGATTGTTTGCATAATAATGCCGATGCCTTGTCAAGACGACCCTGTAGAACAAAATGCAAACATTTTCTGAAGACGGAACAGCGAGAGGGTATCTCCGTCCGATAGATCACCATACAGCCCAATAAAGACTGGACAACAAAATAATGTATCCAGGACCAAATGGATATTGAACCTATCCTTTCCTTCAAGAAGAGAGGGGCACCCAGGCCACGATGGGACGAGGTACCTAGGTACTCGGGCGTCTTGAAGTCATTATAGGCCTCTAAGAGCCGAGAATGCAATGTTAAAGAGAATTTGGGAAAGCACTGACGGCAGAAAAACCAAGTCCCATTTGGTAGTCATGATCGAAGTACATAATAGGATTACTGGATGTCATCTGGGCATGAATAAACCTTAGATAAAATTCTCCAAGGTACTACTGGGGTAAATTACGTCGAAGACGTCAGACCTTGGTGCCGGAAATGTGACCACCTGTGCAGCCAGTAAGGACCCGAAGACACGGACCAAGGGCGGGATGCAGCAATACAATATGGGCATACCATTTGAGAGAATTGCCATTGATCTTGACGGTTCATTTCTGGAGTCTGAGACGGGGAACAAGTACATTCCAGACGCAATGGATTACTTCAGTAAATCGCCTGCGGCATGTGCTATACCCAATCAGCAGGCAACCATTGGCGACGGTGCTGGTAGAACGGTTTTTTCAGCAGGTTTGGTGCCCCGTTAGATGTACATTCACACCAAAGGCGTAACTTCGAATCCAGTCTATTCCAGAAGGTCTGTACGATGTTGGGAATCAAGAAAACGAGAGCACACCTTTGCATCCACAGTCAGGCGGAATGGTGGAAAGATTCAACATGACCTTGGAGCAACATCTATCCAAGGTCGTCAGCAATAACTAGGGTGTGATTGGGAGGAGCATATTCCCCTATTCCTCTTGACCTATCGATTAGCCGTGCATAACAGCACAGGACCGACTCCAGCCACGGTAATATTCGGGAAGGAGTTGAAATTCCCTTTTGATTTGGCCTGTGGCTTACCAGAAGAGCCGCTCCAACAAGTAAACGATTATGCCGTCCAACTCCGACATAACATGCTGGCAATACACGGACTAGCTCGAATACAGATGTTGGCTACCATCGATCGGATGAATTCACACCCTGAACTCAAATTCAGATCAGTTGGCTTCCACCAGAGAGACAAAATCTGGCTATACAACCCACAGAAGAGCAAAGGCAAATCTCTAAAATTCACATCAACCTGGGATGGTCCATAGGAGGTGGTCAAGAGGATTAATAAGATGACTCGACTCGCTCCCTACGATAGAGAGAACGATCCAGTCGGGACGATCAGAATTAAAGGTGAGAATGTTATAAAATTCATTTAACACCGCCAAACAAAAATAAGAAAACTTTTACACTAATCGTTCCGAATATATATATATATATATATATATATATATATATATATATATATATATTGAGGCTACGAAAAAAAGACGACTGATTATAAAAAGAGACATCAACAATGGTGCTCTAGAATATTTGACTAAGGAGCAAAAAGACGAGTTTGACGTGATTCTGAATTCGAATACCACCTAGACTGGTACTCGAGAAGACGGGAAAATCCTTCGGAAAATTGAATTGTATATATAAAAGCAACTCCTATGTGTGAGGCAGTTTGTTTCTGAGGCAGCGTGTACGATACCAGCTGAAAGTGTTAGTCATTATATTTTTAAGATAGTGTATTTGTTTATTTTGATAAAAATACAGGGACGTTGAAAGTGAAAGTGAATGTTTGTGAATTGTTGAACCCACAGAATTTATTGATTGCAGCATGATCACCAACACCGTGAGGCCAAACATACTTAGCCTATATGGCGTAATCATTGGGATTTCCTCTATTGAAAACATATAGCACTTTCTGAAATAACTAAACAATATTGATCTACCACTTCTGGGTATAATTAGATTTTTTGAAATTTTCATTAAAAAGAAAAGCAGTTGAACAATAACTATAAATGACTTTTGCTGTATTAATATTGTTATTGCTTTTTAATAATCATTTAGGATAAATGTAGGTTTGTTCATAGAGACCGGTTAATAAACAGTTTGAAAAATCCTACGCGAATCAGAAGGCTCGACAGCTGGCTGTATCACCACTCGATTCTAGGAGGATTTTTCAAGCCGTTGGAATTACTGACAACTGGTCTTTACGAACAAACCTTATATTAAATTTTTCTGTTACTTTTCGGGAACTGTATGTATCCGAATAACAACGAACAAAAGTATTATTAAATAGCAAATATCTATATATAAATAGGCAAAGACAAAACGGTTAGGTAGCATTTTCTCCTCTGTCTCTCAACCGATTTGCTTTATTGTTGTTTTGTTTAGTAGCTACTGACGATCTTTAGTGCAGAATGCTAATATCAATTTATCATATTGGTTAATTCATTTAATATAATTTAATAAACAAATCATTATTTACCTCCGTACTGTCAACGCCAGACAAATAATACTGACAGTGCCGCCAGACGGTCAAAACTCAAAACATTGAGTAATTATATATGGAGGGAGCGAGCTTTAGATGCTGTTATATTCTTAGAGCATGTACTTCTGGAGATAACATTCAATACACAAATGTCGTACCAAGAGTAAAATGAGAGTGCAATAGAGAGAGCAAGAAGCTATCTCACACGATGAACTATATACTGCACATTGCTCTTTGGATGCAGCTCTTAATCGAGTAAAATAGTCTTTTGCCTTCTCTTTTTAGCCTTGGCATGATATTTGTGCATTGCTGGCTACCGCCAAGAAGTACAAGTTTTATGATTAGATTGGTTGACAGTGACAGGCTAACGCTGTTTCAGACATTATTATCACAACCTTCGCGAAGGTGTTGTGTAAAAAATTGTCAGACAGCGGACAATAGAGAATGTATTAAATATTTAAGTTCTCCTAAGTTTGTTGGTCCTTCTTTTTCTTTAATATTCCTAAACATGATTTAAATCGCAAATGACAAAAACTTAGGTTGCAAAGAACAATCTTCCAATTATTATATCGAATATTTTGCCAGGAGCGGTTCCAGTTAAAAATTTAAGGGGTCATTCATTTGCCAAAAATATTTCGAATACCGATATTTGATTAAATTTTTATTTTATTTTTATTTCAATAGATTTGACAATATGAGTAAACGATTTT
Organism: Octodonta nipae; assembly: GCA_034190945.1. Classification (NCBI taxonomy): domain Eukaryota; kingdom Metazoa; phylum Arthropoda; class Insecta; order Coleoptera; family Chrysomelidae; genus Octodonta; species Octodonta nipae. Next base: position 25,349,866 of record CM067223.1, read on the forward strand.
GGTCATTACATCTACTTCCCTGTTTTTTCCTCAACTTTATTTGTTATAAAAATATACTTTTTACAATTTCATGAACTAGGGTCGAATAGGACCACTGGGCAACCACTTAACAAAATGTCTACGACGATGTAATTTAAAAATATTGATCTCCTGCTAAGAACATGTAAACACTAAACATTTTGGAACTTTTAGCAATTTAATCGTGTCCCTGAGCTAACCAACTTCAACATTAAACTGGTCGTATGTATCTCGGGTATGTTGTTTACCATCATCTCATTGACTTCTAAAGAGACGACGCTGAAGTGATTCGAAAACTCCTTGGGTAGACAGATTCTGAACTAGTTCTATTTACATTACTTTGTAACCAAACAAGCAAAGAGACAAATATATGATCTATGAACTTCTCCACCTCGAAGACGGGCTAAGGTAAATGACCTCGATGTTCAAATTGATTTCGACCATACAATGTAAACTACTTTTGAGATTGGAGTTTAGTATTGATTGTCCAGCATTTTTGGGAGTGTAGGCGTTGAGTGCGTGGAAACTGAATGGTATCTATTGGGAATTCTAACTGAAACTGTTTAATACATTCTCGAATTCTCTAATTTTTGCCTACAAAGGATAGCGTACATATCAAATGAGAAATGGATCCCGATATGTTTCGATGAAATAGAGATAAATTTTCAATTCTTAGCAAATTTAAAAGGTTTGAAATGGCAATTATGGAAAATGTAAAATTTGACTTAAAATGTTTGACAATATGAACTGACGCAACTTTTGTTGTTATTTAATACGCAGGGTGTTCGGAGTAATGAGTGATTAAACCAAAGTATCTTACTAGAAAAGTGCTTACTAACAAGTTATGGCGCCCCAGGAAACATTTAAGATGTAACATTTTGGTTTTTTTAATATCCAAACTGGCGATCAAACTGAAAATTGATACACAGATTTCATGGGGAGCCAACCAATACTACCGTATAAGTTTTGACGAATAATGAAGAGGGAGCTATCGCCTACAACTACCACGTGTGCATTATAACCAACAGTAACTCTTTCCCCTTTTATCTGGAAAACTGTCAACTGTTGTCTTCGACTTATTGATTTAGGATCCATTTCTCAAACCTTTAGAACTTGTCAGATGGTCGCAATTGACATCAAATGACGTTTTGTGAACAGTCAGTGTTGTGGAATACTCCTTTCCGTTAACAGCAACGGTGAAACGATTTACACAATGGCGTACTCTAGCCAGTGGACCTGGTAGTTTTTGTGCCGGTTTGGTGGCCCTAGAGGGAGAAGAAAACTTATTATAGAGTTCTGTATTTCTACCTGATCCTTGTGGTTAAAGTAAATAACTAATTTAAAACCCATTTGTTATGAATAATGACAGTCTTCTACATGTTGAAATGATAGAAATGTCGTGTTCTCTGCTAAGCTCTATGAAGAGAGGGGATACAATTTATATCTGGCATCTAGTGAAGGGAATTGACGTCCTTCCGGTTTTGGCTTTGGTGAAGTTAAGTACGTCGTGCCGCTGAGGGTAAGTACTTTCTGTTAGTGTTTCGGAAGAAGATTTGGTTGGAATATAAGTCGAAATGAAATTTATTAAGGCCGTTTATTTCCTGACGTCGCTTGAAAGTTTGAATATGATACGATGGGCTGACATATTTAAGATTTGAGTTGTAACCCTTTGTTTAAAGGTGAGTGTAAAGGCCATTTTGAAGTAAAATTGTCATGAAGAAATGTAATATTTTAAGGTTCTACTACTAGACCGTAGTCTTTACTGAGTAATTTTGCCTTTTACCGATGTTATATGTTAGATATTTTTCCACGTATTGGTTGGTTACGTTATGGAATACAAGGTGTACTAATTATGGTTTGTGGTACGCAACCGTTAGATGGATCTTGCCATATTTTGAGAATGGTTTGGGATATTTTTGGTTTCCGTTTTTTGATAGCGATATGGTCTTGAAATAAAAATATAATTTGGGTAAATTTAGTAGCTTTGAGTTTCCATTGAAAATATAATTATACAGTACAGATAATTCTTATTGGTTTATATATGGTAAAGGAATTATTAATCTTCAAATGTACCAGGTAAGCTAACACTGTCGACAGATGACAAACATATTTATTGAAAATGATTTAACTGATTATCTCATTGCAAAAAGCTAACATGTGCTCGTCAACGTACACATTTTAATGCTTTTCTCGCAATCGGTGATAGCAAATCATATTGGTTAGGGGTTACATGTAGCAAGGAAGTAGCTATTTTAACTCGTGGTGCTATCATGCTTTCTAAACTTTCTGTTGTTGTTAGACGAGGGTATTGGGGTAACAAGATTAGTGAACCCCATATTATGACTTGTAATTCACTGGCAAATGGGGATATGTAACTGAGCATCTTATTGCTGCCGCCGTTGAACTGGAATTGTGTCTGCCCCAGTTCCCAAAAAACTTTCTCAATTGTCAGATATTGAATATTATTAAACTTCTGCCAGAGGTTCTGCTGGAACTTTGGTCACTTTGTAAAAGCAACAAATGCTGCAATTGCTAAAACATAGGCATTTTTGACTCCCGATTTGTGGAAGGGCATAGCTCTTAGCGAGACTGTATAACAGCAGTATGATGTTAGTCTGAATCTGGTAAACAATGTCCCTTGTGGCTCGATGTTTCCTTGGACTTCCATCGTCTTGAAAAGGTTGATCTCAAAATGTTTCAATAGATTTGCAGATTCAGTTTATCCTTGGTATTTATACCTTTAATCGGTCATGCGTCGCCGGTCATGGTCATTGGGTCTCATCCGGTCCAATCAGCGTCGTCGTATCTGGCGGTTTGTTGTCGGTAATGCGTAGCAACAGTTCCAGAAGAGGGGCTTTCAACATGTTTTTAATTAGGACGCTGGGCACGCTAATTATATTCTCGTTAGAGATTATATTTGCTGTCACTATAAATTTTCTTTTATACCAATGCACCTCCTTGTGAATTATCCTGGGGTGGTCCCAATTGATGTTGTGGTGTGCGGTCCACGCGAACAAAGCGACCGCTGGACACCAGGGTTAAGGAACACCGCACAGCTACTCAAAGGGCGGAGCTAACGAAGTCTGGGCTAGCTAACCACGCGTGGACCGAACACCATAACATCAACTCGGACCAGGCCAGGGTAAGTCACAAGGAAGAGCATTGGTATAAAAGAAAATTTATAGAGACAGCATATATAATCTCGAACGAGAATATGATTAGCGAGCCCAGCGCCCAAATTAAAAACATTTGGAAACCCCTTCTTCGGCCACAGTCGCTACGCATCAACCGCCAGATACGACTGATTAAAGGTATAAATACCAGGGATAAACTGAATTTCCCATCATTCACATGATCACGATAGCAGAAACTTTTGAGATCAACCTTTTTGAAGCCAATGGAAGTCCAAGGAAACATCGATGAAGGAGTATGATGGTTATTTTGCTAAAAATCATCGTTCAATTGCCGGTCCAACACGCCAAAAGGCAATTTACTTTCACTACTTTTAGAGTATAAAATTTCCATTATTTCTGAAGTGTAAAGTAAATTAAAATCTACTTTCTGAATTTATATATTTACATAGTTGTTAGTTGTATAGAACTGAAGCTAATATCGAACATGCAATGAGTAGTACTATCAACTGTATAGAGTGTGAAAAGTTAGCACATTTAGGACCTATTAGAAGCCCTAACTTCCTTTATGGAAGCCTCTATACATCTTTAGTCTTACATACTATTTGCTCTAAAAAATATTTCGCATATATGTAATATAATAGATATAGAGTATTCACAGTAACGGTTTTCGTATTAATTTCACCTTGACTAATATACTTCATGATGATAAATGGGTTTCTTATAACACGAATATCAAAGGTTGCTCTTTGAATAAAACTGATTTTCCCCAACAAATTGTAAAATAGTTAATTATAAAGTTAGTAGAGGGTAGAAACAAAACCATCTGAAGTGTAAACTTCATTTTGTTGTTTCGTTGTGTTGTTAGTGTTAAAAGAAACCTCGTTAAATGAAAGATTAATGTTTAGAAAAATATGGTTGTATACAAGTCATTAATTAAAATTAATGTTAAATGGAACGCGAGAATGAGCAACGGTTTTGAAGATTTAATGCATATTTAAGAGAAATGATTACACGAGATATAATGAGGCGCAAACTACAGAGCAAATAGCTCTAGTTTTCCTAATTTGTAATGTCGTCGCTTCGTTAGTTTCACAATTTTGATGTTCTCTGCAACTAAACAAAACATAAAGTCGAGCACTTTAATTTTCTTTTGATTTATTATGATGTTCAAGAAAGCTATTTAAAATGATACGCTAAAATTTATGGATTAGGAAAAGCTAATAAATCCTAAATGATGATAGTTATGAGTTTAATTACTCACAAAGGGGATATTACAAAATCATTCGGTCTCTCTCTAGAAATGAAGCTATAAGGATGGGAAATACCAGCGAAACAAATACCCAACACCTTTATCTTTACAACTATAGTAAAGCTTTGGTGACAGCAAGAATGAATAACAACAAAAATTGAGAACTTAAATCTAGATCTAATTCTGGGCCTTAATCTCAATTGAACTGACTGGCAGTTTCATAGTCTGTTTGTTTCCCAAGTCACGCTATAAGACTGAACAGAGTGTCAATTTCTACTTACTAGCTGTCGCCCAGTGGTCGAAATTCGACCAATTGTGTCAATATCTCTGGCAGGTTAAGTAATATGAAAATTTTATCGTGACATTCTATCCTAGGACTTTAGGGAGAACAGCAATTACACAGAACGGATCCAGATTCGGAACCTCTGTTTGACAGTTTCCTCGAAAATCCTAGATGTCGGTCTTACATCTCGCTTCTACAAATAAGTAACGAAATTCAAGTTTTTTTCAGATATAATTCATAGAACTTTATTTGTGTTCAAATTCGTAATTCTTAATTTAATATGACAACAATTCAACTGCTAATGGGCTACCCTACATATTTATTTTTCCTAACACCCCTGTATAGCTATAATTGCACTCAATTCTCTAACATTTATTAAAATCCTCATTATAATAATTCCATCTCATTATATATTTCCACCACCCTGTATATGTAACTGCTTATAGACCACGCATAATATTTTTTAACATTTTTCAACCACCGGGTAAACCATTCTGTATATGCCACTGCCTATGACCCACCATATTTACTCTTTTTGTTTATGAAATTTTTAATTATCTTCTGTAACTATAATTCTACTCCGACCTATATTTCAATCATTATATATATGGAACTCTTGTTGGTCTACTCTATAAATCATTTCCTATTCTAACATTTTTTATCACCATCCTGTATATCTATAATTCCTCTTACCCTATATTTCATCTTAACTATATATACAACTGCTTATGGGTTACGAAATGTTGCATTTCCATTTCCGCCACCCTGTATATGCATCTATGTATAACATTTTTTGCACCACCCTGTATAACTGTAAGTTTACTGTACCTTCTACTCTAAGAACCCTGTAAATTCAACCGCTAATGGGCTTCCCTATATAATTATTTTATTAGTTATAATTGCAGTCTACTCTATATTTTAAACACCCTAAATATGCAACTGCTTATGTGCCACCCATTAAAAAAATTATTTCTAACATATCTGGAATCGCCATGTATAATTATGATATTCAACGATTACTTTACCCACTAAACAATAACAACGCTTGCATGCCACCTCCAGAAGTACATGCTCTAAGTATATAATAGCATTGGTCTGTCTATATATAATTATTCAATGGTTTGAGTCTGGCGGCAGCGGCACCTGGCACATTCATTTGTTTGGCATTGACATTATTGACGTAAATAATGAATTTTTATTATATTTTATTTAATGAATGAACCAATATTATAAATTAAGATTAGCATTCTGCACTGAAGGTCGTCAGTAGCTACTAAACAAAACAAAAATGAAGAAAATCGGTTGAGAAACAGAGGAGAAAATGGTACCTAATCGTTTTGTCTTAGCCTATTTATATATAGATTCCTGTATTCCCAGCTGTTGGCCGGTTAGGAGGGGATAACAAGTTATTAGGGGAATGAGTGGAGTTGGTCTTAAGACTTAATGCTAAATGTGTCAGAAATAATTTTCCGAATCGTGGATACTATCCTCAACATTGATAAAGTGCCCCGTTTACATATGATGGTGTGAGAGAGCTTGAGTTTATTTTTATTAAGAAAAGAAAATTAGGTTTGTCTGACACCGAAGCTGTTAAAAACACTCACCACTTAGATCTATTTTTTGTCTTTCAACATATAGTAACTTCTATAAAATTACATTAATACAAATTTACAATCCACAATACAAAAACTAATAGAAATACTAAATTCAGTTTCACGATCTAAACTTGGATTGTATGAATTATTGATTCTTGTTTGTCAAAATATCTATTTATTTTATAATTTTCGACGTAAACTGTTTTATATTATATAAATCAAAGTGGTAATTTCCCGATAAATCTTGGACATCAGTCAGAGTATCTTAGAGAGACGTCCTAGAAAAAATTATAAAATTTCGTGACACAATTTCCCTTTTACTTCCGATCAGATGCATTTACACCTTAATACGTCCAATATTCCAGGGGGGCAACCTGTAGCCTGTCATGCCATGTCGGGTTTTCATCTTGGTGAACAATAAGATAGCCATACCTCTGGCTTACCGATATATTTTAAATAGCTAACATTAAATAGGGGCTTTTGTTATTCTGATGTCATCATGCTGGTACAGAGGTATGTCTCATCTGAGTTTTGATGGAATGAGCATTCGCTTTTCTTGAGTAATTTGGAATATTTCTACTATTTCATCTGACTGTGAGAGCAATGGAGTCATTCATTCATAGTTCGCGTAGTTCTAAGCAAGGCACAGATCTATTCGAACATTCTTGACTTGATATTTCCCATTTGGTCGTATCGAAGTTCCAGTCATACATTAAGCTATTTAAGTAACTTGTCTACTAAACCAGTTGTTACAGTGTTCGATTCTTCGTTGGGAATAGAAAATTTTGGGTCAGTTGCTAAAGCTGTCATCTCTCTTGGCCTGTCTTTCTCAGCTGCAAATCTTTCAAAATTAAGCATTGCTTTGACAGAACAGGATGGTGATCTAAGGTTTTGATCTAATAAAAGTCCATTTTTGTATTGAATGGAGTTCTGTGGAACCCATCCAGTGATTTCAGATCCCTTGGCTCGCTATTTCATCTCATCGAGGCCTGTTTGCTTTTTAGTGAATCTTTTTCATCATTTTTGAAATCGCTAGGTTTTCCTCTCACGCTTTGCATTAGTTAGTAGTCCAATTGTCGTTCACTGTAACTTTAGTTTGGCTAACGAAAGTACTTTCTTGCTTTTTAATTTTCCAACAATGCTATAAACTGAATCTTGAAAAGAGGGTATTACTGTCAAAGATCGGCTGCGTACTCTTACACATATTCCCAGAAGTTTCGTGACTAAGGTTACACTGAGTACACTTGAACAAGATTTTGATTGCCTTACCTTTTATCAAAGCACGAGTCTTTTCTTGTCAAAATCTAGCTGTTCGCCCTCAGAGAGAATTTGGAGTAATTAATCCCTGGCCATTAAAAAATGTTCAAATGTTGTTGGGTTTGTCAAATACATTCGGCAGATACAGGAAAAGATTTCCTCGAAGGTTGCCGGTATCTCAAGATAGATATTAGTAATTCTTGCATATTTATAAATCTGAATGCCAATCAGACATTTGTCGAAAGATGGCAGACATGATTTGTTTTCATTGTTAATAAAGTAGTACTAATTGGACAACAGGTGTCTAATTAATT